>JAWNNB010000166.1:689309-1378618 GCA_035043285.1 Drosophila subsilvestris
GCTGCCAGAAGCAGACCAGTACGGGGGCACACACAGTCAACAGCAGTACCATTAGTAACTGGAGTTGTCCGGGATAACTGCCCTCCGCCTCTGGCTCCCAGTCAGCGCGTGATTGTCCCTGGCGGTTGGCTGGGTGATCATACATACATAGGTTTTCATTTCGCCGGGCTAATGAAACGTCATGTAATTTATGGCTGGGATGCGCTCTAATGCAAACGCATTTCTTCTCATTTAGGAACGCCTAGAAATCCTTTCCACAGAGAGATTTCCCTTGGGCTGCTGGACGTGCGTGCGCACAAAGATATTATTAGTTTTGGCGAGCAGAACACTAAAAACCATATTAACCAAAGAAAATAATGAAGAAACATTTACCGGAAAGGGATTCGATACTCGGACGATAGAGGACATTCGCCTATAATAATAAATAGTTTTATTATAGTAAAAATAAATCAAGCAAAATTATCAAAATAAAATACACAGCAGTGTTCCCAAAGAGAAAAAGAGGGGGAACGTTGTAAGAAGCGGCAAGGGCCGTAACCTGTTGCCACCATTAATATTGCATTAATATTTTAAATGGTTTATAAATACTCACTGCTCTTAGTTACACAATTGAAAGGCAAAACTATCACTATTGGGTGTTTCCCGCCGTCTAAAAAATAACACATCTACGATTCTAAGATCTAAGATATTATATCTAAGAGAACTACATTGCTCTGCAACTGGAAGCTGTTTAGTTCAGGTTGAAGGACGAGACAGGCGACCACTAGAATAAAGCACCCATATCGTTTACTGCAAAAATAATGTAACAAAATAATATTATTGAAGTGGCACAATGTAATTGACTGACACTAATTATGGCTTTTAGACAATAAAAGTAGAATTTTCCACTCAGCTATTTTTGCTCATCAAGCATTTACTTTTATGTTAAGTTTTGGTCTCGGAAATGCGCCATTTTCTGGCTCTGATGGCCGAATGAGTAGTTCCCAAACGAACTCAAAGTTTCTTAAGCCCATAATTCATTCAACTATCCCGGAAACTAAACAAGCAAAAAATTGAAATCAAGACAAACCATTTGACACGCTGTTCAATTTGTCTTAAAAATCAGTGCGATACCTTCATGCATATAAGCCGGGAATAACCCCCAATGAAAAGCGATCCAGACATATTGCTCACTTGTCACTTCAGTGAATGCGCTTCGGCTTGAGCCTGGGTTTCGTTGGGTTTTGGCGTCTCTGTCTCGGTCTTTGGGGTCTGTCTGTTCAGACCTTTCGCAACCCAAACGTGTTCAGCATTGATAAATTTGCAGGCGTGACGGAGACAGCGGAGACCTAGGCACCAGGACCCGGCCATCCCCTAGCCGAGATACAAAATGACTTCCAGCGGTCACGCCATTAAGAATGCTAATGTGTCTATTCAATGCGAATTTTATGCAAATGGCAAGGTTAAAAGCAAAATAAGAGCCGCGCTCTGGTAATGCGATAAAAAATTTGACACATCATCACTTTTCAATAAAATCAACAAATTTTATTTAAGTCACCCAGAGGATGCGCCTCGCTGGTCCCCGAAACTTTTTCCTTGTCGTTTCTTTCTTTCATCTCTCTTTATTTATTTTTTTTTGTGGCCGACGCACAAAAGCGAAAACGTTCGAAAGCCAGGAAGGATGTAGGATGTTGGGTGCAGGAGAACGGGGCAATGGTAATGCCATTTTCTATAGGCGAGGGGGGTCGTCCGGTCCCCGTTCCGATTCCCCATGGGAAGCTTATCCATTTTGGCCATACGGTTTCGGGCATGTTTCGTTCGGTGTGTGAGAGCTTTTCTTTATTTTTGCTTTGCTCTTCTCCATTGTTGGCCGCTTTTTCTTTGGCTTTTCGCTTTTGTCCAAATTGTATGGGCCACGGAAGTAGCCAGTACCAGCACCATGGCCATAGCCATAGCCATAGCCATTGGCAGTGGCAATGGCAATGGCAGTGTACGGCTTTCATAATAGGATTTCAGTTGGAATTCGAAAATACTTTGCATTTGGAAAATTGTGAATCTGGTTATGCTACTAATTTTTCTTTCTTTCCCTCTGCCATGCTCTTCTTTCGAGTGCATCATTCTTTTTAAATGGGCTTAGGGGCTTACTGGCATTCGGCATCAATTACAGCATCGACCAAAAAGTTCAGTTCTGTGCTGGATGTCGCTCTCGAAATGCCAACCCAAATGTCAATCACGTGATTGATGGCACGAACAATTGAGCCGCCAGAGCAACGGATTGGTCTCTGCTGGGATGTAGCTATCTACTGTTACTCGTACTCGTACTCGTTAGTATCTCTCTCCCTCCACAACCCATACGCTATACGGAGCTTGCGAATCCCCTTGGCCTATGTCATGTCACGAGACAGCGTATTCCGCTGTCAACTCGAGCCGCAGTTGGACAAATGTGGAATCTCAATTGCACGTTTGGAACCCTACTCATCGATTCAGGGTTAACTTACTATCTAGAATCAAACCGATTGTACTACTTGATGGGCATTAGCATTATACTGTCCCCATCCTAGCATCCTAGCAACTGTGTTAATAATTACTATTAACGCCTCGTTCAGCACTTGCTGCCGAAAACATTTACGTTTATGTTCATTGCTTAATTTTTTGTTGGTTTAATTGCCTAAATTGCCCTTGTCCTCCGCGCACCTGACTTGGGTTGACTTGAGTTGACTTGGCTAGGGCGTGGCCCAATTGAAATTTGTTTCACCTTTCGTGTAAGCATCGCGTGCAATTAGTTTTCAGCAGAACTCCAGTGCGGCCGCAAAAAAAAATACCCATTCAATTGAACAAAACGAAACGCTTATCAAAACATTAAGCAAACAGCAGAAGCCTCGACAGCAGCGACAACAAACACACAATTAAGATTTTGGTACGAAAGTTTCCAACTAGAATAGTTTTGTAATCAAAGTTTT
This sequence comes from Drosophila subsilvestris, assembly GCA_035043285.1. NCBI lineage: Eukaryota > Metazoa > Arthropoda > Insecta > Diptera > Drosophilidae > Drosophila > Drosophila subsilvestris. Next base: position 692,249 of record JAWNNB010000166.1, read on the forward strand.
TGATGAACATTTTGCCAATTTGTTTCGTGCTTCGTGACTATCGAATGAAAGCGAAGAAGGAGTGCCTTAAACTGCCTGAAGAAGTTTAACGGGCATGAATGACAACAACCTGATTCTAAAGTGGCCGAGATATTAACGATTCGAGTTTCTTCCTCAAAACCATCACACACACAGAGGTACAAACAAATACAAAATGGGCAGATATTGAAACACTTATACTTCGTAAAATTGTTCGGGCTGTAATATGTTATTTTTCTCCATCTCCATCACCAAACAAATAATTGGGAAGGTAGTAATGCTTAACTTTCTGGCCGCCGCAACGCTAAGCAAAAGGATTTTCACACCTGAGGCATTCTGGAAGAACTCCATGCATCTATATTGGAACAAAGTTCATGCTCTTCTCGACCTTGAGTCTATATTTTCACAGGCCCCCTGGATAATGAAATGTTCTTCTTGGTGGATAAGAAATAGCATAAAATCGGATCCACTAAGTAGAATTGTACCGTCAAGCTGCTGACGCAACTGGAGCTGAGGCAGAATTCTCCATCAAACCATACTTGTGATTTCTTGTGTAAACTATTAAATTTTAAATTCCCCTCACAACCCTTCCTAAAGCGCTATCTGACATCAGTGTCGGCATCATTAAAAGGGACGTTCTCTGTTTGAGCCAAACAAAAAAAATGAATTAAAAAATGTGACGTCAATTTAATTAAAAACTTATGAATGAGTGAACAAAAAAGTTTGCTCATCCTTAGACCTCAAGATGTTTTTATCGTTGTTGTTTGCACAAACAGCATCCCATCCCCCTCCGTCCACATTCCCACACTCTGCCACACACTGGCACAGAAAGTTTACGCCTTTTTGTGTACTAGTACTAGTACGAGTGGGTTGTTTCAGTTCTTGTTCGGGGGCTACAGATCAGCATACGTACACCGACGGAGAGAGGGCGCTGCACGGAAAGCATCAAACTTTCCATAGCGTAAAAATATAATTGGAGAAATTTAAAAAGTTTTGTTTTAGTTGTTAGTCTGCCGTCAAAGGACCCTTGCCAGTAGCACCCTTGGAGGGATGAATTCCAAAATATACTACTCGTAACGTTCGCTTTGCACCATAATCTTGAACAAATCCAATTGCCAAATCGATTTCAAATGCCGCCCAAAGTTTTCGTATCTTCGTATTTGGCCAACGCTCAAGAATGCACTGTAAATGTATTTACACAATTTTGTCTCTCGGTCGCCATTTCACTTGGCACATTCACAGGCATTCCTCATCGCATGCCCCGATTCAACAGTACCCCACCCCCTTCATGGGATCCAGTCCCACATAGTCCGACTCCATCCGGTGGCTTAGTCGTAGTGCGGCTTGGCCATTTCATTGTGTGCACTCGGGAAAAAGTGAATAAGAAAATTTGTTTGCCAACTTTCGGTGTAATTTGTAAACATCAAAGAGAATGGCAGGGAAAACATGTCGCCGAGTGAGTCAAAGGGATCAAGAGTTGCTTTGCGAATTCGTGCGGAAATCTGCTACGTGTGCGGCATGCCAAGACCCGAAATATGTGCACGGTACAGAAATCCGCCCCGGGCCAGAACGAACCCATCCGAATCAGAATCCCACTCCCCCACTGACAATTCGCATCGGATATGATCTGGGATGCAGGACGGGTTCAAGGTAAACTGTGCGGACGGGAAAACATCTTTTATGCAGGTTGGATTTAAATGCAAAGGAAGTATTCAAGGCCGCCCCTCCCACTGCCCGCGCTAATGAAGCGCCAGACTTTGGACCCTGTCCAGCGGTTATGGGCTGACCGAGCCCAAACTGCTCCGCAAAGTTATGATAACAAAGAACTAATTAAGAAACATGACGTTCTTATGACAGCCGCTTCCTAACCAGGCTCCATCACCATCTCCAGCTCCAGCCGCATCTCAGCCTCAGCCTCAGCCTCGCTGATAGCCTGATGTACTAATTAAGTTTTGAACGTGACGAGAAATTGCAAGTAGCAATTTCGTTGTTTGATTTTTCGCAGCAAATTTCTTCGCTCTCGATTTTTCACGTCGTTCTCTTTGCCGTTGTTTCCCTTTCCCTTCATCCTTCTATCAGAATAATTAGCTGCAAAGTGGCCAAAGTCTCTGACGGCCAGGACCAAACGGCGAAAGCTTGATGAGCTTCACGTCCATCGTGGGCGTGTGGTTTACTGTGGGCGAAACTACAAATTAGAATTCATTTTCATGATGCTTTGACAGTTCCATACATACGGAAACGAAACAGTGTCGAGATCCACAGGACCATTGAGTAGCGGTCAGGGAAACCTTTAAGAAAAGAGATTAGTTGTATTACCTACATATATACCACTTAATTCATACAAATAAATACATATTTCTGAACCATAGCATAGTAGAGTCTATATGCTTGCCCGTCTCAGGACTAAAGTAACAAAAATTAGCATGAGACTTTTGTGTCAGCAGTTTTGATATTAAGAACTTGTATAACATAGTACTCCTATGGCTCATATCCTGCCACCTTTTGTCTATCCTTTGGAGTTGGTGTCGCAGTAAAATCCATCTGGTAGCGTTGCGGAGATTTGTTTGATTCTAATGGCCAAAAAACTACCTTACCAAAACACCCAAAATAATACGAATAAATCCTAGACCTATTGTTTGGAAGGGACACAAGAATTGGAAAAAATGCTGGAAAAATTATTAAGAGCTTAGAGAAGATTATGTTGAAAAATAAAATGAAAGTTTATCCGAAAACCTGTCTTTTATCCAAAAGGTCACGGGTTGAACAGCCCTCGTATGTTATAGGTAATCTGGCCTCACCATTGCTGGTTTTTTCATCTGTGTCATCTGAAATTCAAAATATGCAATGTTTTTTATTGCTAGTGTAAATTTTAAAATAATTAAACAAAACAAAAACATATATGAGCTTTTTTCAGGTGGTACCAAACTTAGGAACTATTGCGTAATATAAGAACTATGTCTGGCTCAATTGTAATCCAAATTTGCTTTCTTTGATATTCATTTGCCTTCCCTCGTTCCGTTCTTCCCCTACTTTCATTTTCTCTTTGTACCAGTATCTTTGATTCAGATCGACTTTCGTGCTTCTTTTTGAGGTTTCATTTCATTTAAAAAATGTAATTATAACGGGAGCTCTTCCCCGCTTCGCTGTCCCCTGGCTTTGTGTTTTCTTTTCGGCATCCTTTAATATGCATTTTTCACGTTCTCTGCTTTTGTCTCCGACTCTCCTTTGTGAGTGCGAATGGAAAATGGGGAAGCGAGGAGCGATAAAAATTACCGTTCCGGGGATTAAGAAGTTGCGCTATTATCATTCAAATTATAATTACTTGCAATTGTTTTTATAATGTTCATTAACATTTAGCGCCTTCTGAAGCTGCCTTCCAGCAGTTTTCATTACAGACATTTTCATAATTATTTTTTAAATTGTAATATTCCGCTGCTCGGGGCGAGGATTTCTGTTGGCCGTCTGATATCACGTGTTAATTAGATTTTGGCCCTCCAAGAACTAATCTGAGAGCCAAAATCTCCTTGAGTTTCGCCTTAAAATATGTATTTCATATACATACATATCTTTCCTCTTATATATAAAATTGAATTTCCGCAGAGTCCTCTCGGGTCTCATGTGACTTTGGAAAGTGTTAAATTTCTGGCGCTTTCTTTGTTCTGCCAACAACAAATTGCACGCAAACACGCAAGTGTCTTGAATGCAGCCTTCAGGCCATCCCCGCTATAAATGCTGAAATTAATTTTCCATAGACACGAAGCTCTCTGGGCGGAAGGAGGTGGCCGAGTTCTCTGTTTCCACTTATCTGCTGATAGTTTAATTAAATAATTTTCAGTCCGTGTCAGTCGAGCAGAGTGGAGTTCAATATGACACTGCATATGGTAATCCATCAGTCCGGACTTGTGTATCTGCATCTGTTTGTTTTTTTTTTGTATCACAAATCTTTATCGCTCTGCTGCAAAATGTATGATTTATTTGGATTTTTTTGCAGTTCAACGCCCACAATTAGTTCCACTCAAATAAATCAAAAGAACATTTCTGTAAATATTTGCAAAGCATTCACATGAACATTGCATTTGCGGCTCTGCATTTTTATGCATTAAGCCACAATGCTTTTATGTCTTTCTTTTTGTTTGCCGTAATGAAATATTTATTTTTTATTTGAATACATCATATCCACAAAATTGCTCACGACTGAGGAAGCGCCAATTAAAGTTATGGGTTTGTTTGCTTTTTTATCCCATATAGTGGAACAGCCTAATCAATATGCAAACCTTAAAGGAGCCTGTTTAAATGGAAAAGAACATTTTCTTGCTGAGATAAAGTACATAAGTATGTATGTATGTATGTATCTGTACACATGCATAGTATTGTGTCTTTAATTACGGCTGGCATTCGTCAACAGAGCCCAGATCGGGCTATTGCCATTAATTTCGGGTTACAAAAGCCTATTTGTGATTTGTCAAAATTGAATTTGCTCCTTATCGAGATTTGATTGATAGCCAAACGTAGGACGTGCTCTGATTCTAATTTGTGTCCATCTAATGCTCCGCTCTTTCTCCCACTGCTCCTGCTCTGGTTCTGGTTCTGGTTCTGGTCCTGTCGTTGCAGCTACATCAAGTCGAGTCCCCTGTTCGGCGTCTGGTCCTCTAGAAAGCTGAACAACTTTTCCCAACAGCACAGCACTTTGTTCCAGACATTTGATTGAGAGCTCTGCGAAATGCAAATGCAATGCGGATGTCATTCAAAGAGTGACTGAAGTATGGGGAAGCCAGAGAACAAGTCACTCAATACCCAGCCCCCAACCCAATCCGGACCCACTCCACACATCAGCACATCAGATTGCATTCGATTGCAAGTTGATTGCGGCACTGCATATGTACGTATACGTATACGGATGCGAGACGAGCACTCCGTCAGGATCCTGGCGGTACGAGTACGAGTACGAGTATCTAACAGTTTCATGCGCTTTAAAAGTGCAACGGCCATTACTCCACGGGATCTAAAATGTGGCAAAAACAAATATATTTTCTTTCTTTTACGCCCAAATTTGAGTGGGTAAGAGGATTGTTGGATTCGTTCAAAACTACCAATGGGAAGTCGAATAAAACTTGAATGTTTGTTTAGTCGAAATGTGAGATACTTTCATGCATTTGATAAAAGAGATATAAGAGTTTTAATTTTGACCAAAAATCAATTATACCATAATTTTGATGTTAAAAATACAAACCAGAAGATGGATACTACAGAATACAAAACATATCACCTCCCTCACACGAGTTTAACGCTTTCAAAAACCAATCAGTAAAGTATGTTGTTTAATTAGTTAGATAAACAGATAATAAAATCATAAATGCTTGTTCTTGCCTTAAATTGATTTTCTACACTTGGAAAGTATTTTTCGTATTCTAAAAGTAGAAACATTTAATTTAGAAACATTTTGGAATACTAATTGTACAAACATAGTTTGCCGCCATTTAGGTATCGTAGGGTCGATCCTTTCTGTCAACACAAATAGTACGAGCCGAGTAGTTGTTGGGCAAATCTCAAATGGAGTCACATTTTCAATGGCTGCGCACAACTTTTGTCAACGGGGAGAAAAAAACGGCAGCCGGAAGTTGAAGTGCTGTTGGGAATTGCAAAAATTTGCTGCCTGCCATTGTCATTTTGTTTTGCGCCGCGGCGGCTGCGTTGGCGGGGCATTCGTGCGTTTTATTCCCGGCCGAAACCGTGAATTCAGAGCCAGCGGCGCAAAATCGAACAACCAAACAGGTCCCACCAGCCACGGCATCAACAAGAGGACTAACACCCACACCACCCTGAAGAACCTTTTTCAGCCATTGAAATTTCACTGCTATTGTCGAATTTCGGTGTTGCCTGTCATGCAAATCCCCGGCACAACGTGAGCAGACCATCAAAATTATGTTTGGCCTGACTCTTAAATTGGAAAGAATTCAAAGGAACGATATTTTATCATCCGATTGGCGAGCTAAAACCAGTTTAGCTTCCAGCAGTAAGACTCTCTCCCCCCCCCCCCCCACCCAGAATCTGCCAACATTGTGCAGCCAATGTGCTTAAAACTCGCACAATGTCCACTTAATGCCATTAATGGACTTTTAAGTGCCGGCCAACAATGTTCTCCCACTGTGTTTGACTTTCGTGGCGAAATGTTCTTCTCTTCCGATTTTGCTGTGCATATGGAACTACCCCCCTCCAACCCTAAAGCATCGCACCCAATGGGTCAGTCCCCACTCTGGTTCGATCCTGGCGGTTCGGTCCTGACGCTGCTTCTGCATCTGGTGCTGCTGCGACATTTAGCCCATAATCCTTTGGCTCGATGCTCCGACACGTGCGAACTTTCGTCATTTGTGTTTCCTCCAACTCTTGCCTGCCGAATCGCACTTTTCGGTCAAAGTGGGAATACGAAATTAAATAGTTAAAATAGGAAGATTGTAGTGGAGCTATAAAAATAGATATAGCACATGGAGTTTCGTTGCTCAAAGAACTGTTCGGGGCCATACATTTGCTTACTTAGTTATTTCAGAATAAAGCTTATCTTTTCAGAATAATCTGCAACACTGTGGACGAAGTCGACGTATTCTAATGAGTAATCTCTCCGCAAAACCTACGTACTTTCAGTTACAATAACTTGAATCAGTTTCTTTCACTTAACGTTTCATCAGATTGAAAAGATGAAATTTGTGGACCTATTCCAAGTGCATATGTATTTTTACATTTTATATGTGTTGTATATGTAACGTGCCATTAATTAACCAAATGTTTCCTTGAATAAATCAATACCCAAACTCGCAACAGCCCCTAAAACCCTTATCATATAATCCCCCCTACACAATGACTCGATGTCCAGACTGGACAGTTCCAATGGAGCGTAACAAGTGGTTGGATCTCATGAGGGTTTTGCATTTCAATATGCCCAACATTAATGGACCTCAAGTTCAAGAACCGCATAAAATAAGGTGACTTTAGCTCTCCTAAGTCCATCTCATCCTCATGCTCATCCTTGTCTGCCTCTCTCAGGGATTTCCTTTCGCCCGGCATAATTTGTTGAATTTATTTTATTTATGATGCTGGTCTCCGGGCACATGGTCTGGTCAGGTCCGTTTGCTACGATGCCAGAAGATATTTAAAATCAAATTTGTTTAATTTACATGCATAAACGCGTCAAATTTGTTTTAGAATTGTGTAACAGGCCGGACATGAGCAGGACGGCTCTCTGCCCGTGAGTGGGAGAAGGGAGCATGTGTGCTCAAAGGCAAGAACTGTTTCCGTTAATATAAAATGCAAATTTTGAACAATTTTTAGCAGCGCCCCGAAATCGGTCAGAGCTCTTTCTGCCCCAATACCAACCCAGAACCATATCCTGGGCCAGGCCTTCCATTCCATTCGCCCTGCGGTCACTTTGGTTTTGCCCGACCAGCACCAGGAACACAAGATACTCGTACATACATATGGGTTTGTAATAAGCAAATCGGTTGGATGGTTGGCCGTGTGGTTTGTTCCTTGTTCCGAAAGGGATGGGGATAGATTTGGGAGGATGGATGGGCTGGCGTTGGCGCTGGCGCTGGCGTTGCCTGCTTGTTTGGTCAAATGCAATGAGTAGTAAAATGCTGTTAGAAATTATGGCCCGAACACGCCGGATGTTGTTCATATCCCTTCTGTAAACGCACGGAAATGTGTATCCAACATAGGGGAAATTTTTCAAAGCAAATTATGTTGGAAAAACAATTTCATGATGTTTTGATTTCAGCCACCATATGTGCGTAAGCACGCCGAAACCGAAACCGAAACCTTAACCCATGGAAACGGATGAATCCCTAGCTTGTTCAGGACTTGTTTGCTCTCCCCGACTCGATTGACAGTTGTAATTTAAAGCAGGCCGTGAAAAATTTACAGTTGCTGTCTGTCGTTTAGGGATGCTGATGTCGGGAATTCGGGACAGATGCCATATAATTTCCATATGAATCGCCCGCTGGCGATTGACTTCGATTTTCGCCATATTTTTGCAGTCATTTATTTACATTTTCTCGCCAACTCCCTGCCGCCTGACCGTGCCCCCGGCCTTCTAGAGGGGGATTTATTTATTTAGTGCTTATCTCTGAGGCGCATAAATGAATATCAAATCGAGTCGGATCGAATCGCTTCGATTCTATTTCCATTCAATGACTAGCAACAACACAGCCCATCTAGAGCCCCGACATCTTTGGTTTACCCGTGGCTGTCCATTTCCATGCGGCTGTCTACTGTTTACAATAGCCAAATGAGGGTGTTCGACCCTCCCGAAAACGGACAGGGGGAAAAGCCGGCTCCGCCTTTTCTTTGCACCCGTTCAAGAGGATGAAGGCCCTCTTGGCACTGTTGTTGTGGTGTGTGATAGTCCGTCCCGATTCTTATTTTAAAATCCGATTATCATCATTTGGTAGGGCCACAGTTGTTGTCGAAGGGTCTATTACTTCCATTAGATTGATTTCGCTTGAAGAGATACCATTAATGTGTCCCAGACGGTGAACGACCCAGGGAGAGGTAACGTAAACTGACATTCAACGGAAGTATTCTGTTTGTGTGTTCGAATCGCTACAGTACGGACGAATGACACAAATACAAAAGGTAGTAGGGATCCATGCCACTAAACTGGGGGACAAGTGTATTACTTACCTGCGGCGTATGCGACCAACATCATCTCCCCGCCAAATAGTGGCCAATACCCGCCAAGTTCTTTTAGAATTGACCATCTGCGTGGCACTCGTATTTTCGAATGGGTGTACTCAAACATTTAGTTCACACACGGAAAACCAACTAGTTTCAAACTTTCTTTGGGCCACAGCTCGGCTATACTTGGAAGCAACGTTTTTCTTTCGATTTCTGAACCTGAATCATCTAACCAGTTACATAAGTTTCTGTAATCTACGAGGGGTACAGAACATCTATGACAAATCCAAGGAAAATCTGACTAGCAAGAAATTCGCAAAATAGTGACATAAATAGAGACATAAATAGAGTAACCCACCCACAGTATGGAGATTATGGAGGTGATTGCCGAGCGTGAAATAAGAAAAGTTACCTGCATGAATTTAAGAAATAGCTGAATTCGAAATGGAAAAGTACATACATATGTACATATAGACAAATTTGACCTGGACAAATGCCACATCCTGACTTCCTGAGTGACTGCAATTATCTCGCACACTTTTGGATGGCAGATGGCAAAGTGTTTTACTCGCCAAACAAGCTCCAGATTGCGTCTTTATCTTTGCCTCTACATATTCTTGCAGGCAATAAAAGTTTCTGGGCAATAAATCTGCAAGTTTCCAGAGCGAGACCTCGGGAGGAAAAACATCTGCAGTTGGCGATGCACACAAATTGCGAAAGAGTTGGGCACAAAACAGGTGGCCCAGGAGGGCGACTACGAGCAAGAGCACGACTGGCACTACAGCCAGGCCGACATCGTCAGTGGAGGAGCATTTTATGTCTTGCAGGTCACTGATTTACTTGGCCTCCATTTGGCTTGGTTTTTCTCTACAGGACTGCCCGGTTTGCAGGGGGGGGGGGGACGGGTGGATTGGGCGGATGACGGTGGCAAGGCTTATCAATAAGGTTTTGATATTTGCGTTGATAAAAATGAAGCCCGGTGAATGCTGCAGTGCTCCCCACGCCCCAGGTCTGACGAAAGTGTTGACGCATACAAATTGTGCATTAGCGAAAAACTCGCAGCTTTCGGCGCATTGCTGCAAATGCATTGCGTCGGACCGGACCGGTTGGGACCGGGACCGGGGCAGGGGTCGGTGAAGGCGCCAGTGGCTCCTTCTGGACGGGTTGGAGCCGACGCTGACCCGGACCGAACCGGCAATGGCCAGTGCGACAACCAGTGGCGAAAATCTGCGAGCATCCGCATTTGCATAAATGCAATTTAAAATCTGAATTATTCATGAGCCCCGCCATTTGGCCATTTGTCTGAATGACCACTTGTGGCTTGCTTTTCCAATGACCGGCACTCCCAGCCACCAATCCTCCCCCACATCGCCATGGTTGCTGGATTGGGATCGGATCCGATTCACTCACAGCCAAATGTATAGATATATATTTTTTATGGCGCTGGGGTCGCTGCCTGCATGTGACAACTTAATGGTTTCCGTTAGTCGAAAGCAAAAGCATCGAAAATGGCCAATGTCAAATTGTCGATAAGGATTAACTCCTCCGCTCGTGTTCATTTAGTATTAGCAGCTGCACATTTGATTTGCCGACTCTCTCCGGACTGGCCGCTCCTGTGCCACAGACCCTGACTCTGATGTTTATTTTAGATTTCGAAATTACTACGTCTCCCATATAAATGCATGCGTCTGTGCAATTTATTGTACAAACAAACTTCAAATGGAAATGTGCACTACGGGATGGGGACCTACTATAAATACTCGTATTGGCCAACGTTTCGGCTAATGACTCACTTTGATGCGGTCGATGCACTTAAGGCTCCGTGCCTGGATCTGGATGGTGTCAATCACAGGTAAATCTACAAGTTTGGACAAAATATACAGAAAACGAAGAAAAATAGTCACATTAATGATGGTTATCCTCATATCCTTGCACAGCATTTTACAAACATGTGACTTACTCTGTTCCTGGCCCAAAACGAAATATAATCAATAATGTTCTTGTCATTTAGACTTATGTGTTTAATTAGAACTGAAGCTGTGGTCTCTAGGGTCTCTAAAATATTGACTTGTAGTAGTTTTCGCATCCCACAGGATAGAATGGTCCAGAGAGGCATACCGGACTTAGTTTTCTTGGAGAATCCCAGATTTCAGATACAAATATTAGCCCCGGATAGTTGCTTTTATAGGAAAGAACGATATGCAATATTTTTAGTTTTGGTGCCTTCATGCAATGTTCTCGGCCTAATGTATTTACGCCTTACTTCTCGACTCGGTTGAGGAGGAGGGTTGAGTTCATATTAAAACACAGGGATTATAACACTAGCAGACCGACATATCCCCTTTATTACATTAGTTCTTTCACACCATTTTTTCTTGACTTTTTTCATGCGCAAACTAAAATATTTATCCATAGAAAGTCAAATATTTGAGCTGCGCTCAGTGCAATATCGTAAAGTTTTCATTTGAAGTTGGCTAGGCTTTGTCAAAAACTTAATAGCACTTTGCAAATTGGCTAATAATGAAAAAATAAATAAGAGGCGAGGTGGAAGGAAACCTTTTTGCAAGAAACCAAAAGCAGAAACAAAGCAAAACTTTTCCACTTTCTTTTACAAAACGTGTGCCGGTTGGCTCCACCCTCATTTCGTTATTTTCCTTTTTTCATCTTGTATTTTTTTGATGTTAACAATATTATAAAACTTTGCCGATTTCTTCCGGCGTCACTTCAGGTGTAAAAAGTTGTTGGCCGAACTTGGCCCGGGCCGCGGCCCACGAATTCTGTTTAATTTTTCAATTACAAAGTGTTGCGGGCCGCCAAAACCCCTAGCTGGCCCCCATACTGGTTAGTCCTGAATTAGTCGGAGCTGAGCATGTGGAAATTGCAATATTAACCAGCCTTCTAGCCTTCCAGCCTAGGCCGGGTCGAGCAGATTGCGAAAATCCAATAAGTCCGAGGCAAGATGAGTTGCTGCAGATGTCACAGGCAAGAGTCGTAATCACAACAGAGTGAAATTGTTTTGGATGCCGGCCAATCGAGCTGTCCAGAGGCGGAGCCGGACCGGACCTTTGGGTCCATCGTGCTCTGTGAGATAATTTCCTGTCATTATTTTGTGGTCTTCCGCAGTCGAACGTAAAAATTGCGACTCAAAGGTTTATTTCCAGCAAAACAGACAAACAGCCGTACAGATGGCGGGATGGACGGACAGCTGGCACAGATTGCAACTCGACTCGACTCGACTCGGGTTGGAAGGGAGCCTGGCCAGGGCCAGGGCCTGGACGGGACGGGACTGGACCCAGACTGGCCAGGACTGGCAGTCACAGAAATTGACTGCATTGCCCACGGGTCAACAAATAAATTGGTTGGCCGAGCGGCGGCCGGCCGGACGTCAGCCCGGACTGCCATGTTGATTTTGAGGTCATCGCTGATATTGCGGATGCGAATCGTTTCTGATTGCATTGGCCAGCTCCAATTGCAGTGCAGCCTCTGTCGCTACTCGGAGATGATGATGCAGTAACCGCAGTGCCAATGCCACTGCCGGACAGATGGACTCCCCGCTCAGACCCAGACACAGACAAAAACACAGATGCAAGCCCAGGCCAAACCGGCTCTACGGTGTATTAATTGTGGTTTCGACTGGTGAGAATTTCCATTTGCCATTTTAAGTGCGGCTTGACGTTGTTTTCATACCAGTTAAGGCCATAAAAAGTCTCTGCGTCAAATATTTATTACAAACGGCCCACACACACACACAGACACACACAGTCGGAGGATGAAAGACAGCAAGCACACCTGCAGAATGCTAAATAAATCAAGATACTTAATAGCCCAGTATTGACTGACTAGCGATTACCCTGTTAGGATAGTTAATCTCTTGCCAATCACCTCTATATAAAAAAGTATGTTGCATTTTATTATGGACATGGTGATCGTCGCCAACGAAGAAATTATTCTACGGAACAATTAAATTAACTTATTAAAAACGACACTTTTCACGAGTGAGAGCCGCGTTTGTGTGTCACGAAAGTTTGAGCGAATTGTGGGGCATTGAAGTTTGGTGGATAAACGTCTGAGTTCTGCTGCCTTAATTGCAAAGTGAAACTGTAATTCAATCGTATTGTTTAGTCTTAATAGTGCAGAATGAGGACGAATAGGAATCCGTACGACAGAGAAAAACACGAAGCATCCATATACGTAGCGGGATATGGATTGGGAGACCATCAACTGAAGATGGCGGAAACAAGAACGGAATATAGGGTATTTTATATACTCCAATTATTGCAAAAATAAATAAATGCAAACACAATTGGCCACAGTGAAGCTTGGCCGGTCCGCAAGTAGTTTATACTAATTGTTAAATATGTTTACGAATATTAAATGCATGTAATAACCAACACGAAATACATTGCAGGAACATCCTTTGGGAAAGCCTCTCTCTTCCATATGGCACACTCGAAGCACCTGCGTGAGTATACCCATGATACCCTGCATCCAACAGTTGCAGAATGACAGCGCATGGTAGCTTTTTTTCGGCTAACTCACTCGCACAGATGCACACATGTACGAGTATCTCTGTGAGTGTTTTTGGTGAATATTTCACGAATTGAGCTGTCATGCAAATGTGGCATTTCTGTTTTTGAAGTTGACAGGCCTCGAAAATTGCAGCATCGTACATCGAGATTGAGGAATTGACATGGGCACCGGCACATCCCCGGAGTTGTGGGTGTCTGGGTGGAACTGGTATGACACGGGGAGTAAGTGTGTGTGTGTGTGTTAGTGACTTATTGTTGCACGGATGCCGCCGCAATTGCCAGTTCCATCAATCAAAGCTGCCTGACAGCCACTTGAACGAAAGCATAGAAGACTCGTCTGGCAGCTAGGGCGGAAAAAACAATTTCAGTCTATGACTGTCACCACGGACAGCACAAAATTTTCACACTTAATACGCTAATAACTCAGCCCGAACTTGAACCAGAGCAGGGCAAGAAAGCCGAGGACCAGAGGAGGACCAGAGCCAAGCCGGCAAAGAGCATAAGAAATGGCCAAAGTTTTATTGAAAGCGCCACACAATTTGTTTGTATATTTAAATTATCATACAATTTCAGAAAGTTTCGCTGAAAATGAGTGCTGACCTGACCCCGAGGCCAGCAGGCTCCCAACAGACCCCTCTCTATAGTCATTACGGCCCACTTTCTCCTGGGGTTCGTTTTGGGCGCTTTGCCATTTTGACTTGTGCAATTTGGTGTGGGATGGAGATGGACTGGCAGGAGGAGGAGGAGGTGGAAGAAGAGAGGAGATGGTCCAGAATGGAGCTTGGTGGCGCAGTCTCGTGGCATTTGAATTACATTTGTGTAATTTTGCGTAAAAAACTTTTTTATTTGCTAATTTCGTTAAATTAGAAAGGAAAATGAAAGAGAATTGCAAATGGAATTATAATACGCGCCACGAACCATTTTTGACAGTCCCGTCGCTGGTGGCCAAAATAATTACACATGTAATTTGCGATCCTTTTTAGCGGAAAGCTTGCCAAGAGTTTTCTTCATTTCACATTGAGGTACCGGATGGGAAAATTAGTTTTCCGACTGTGGGAAGGGCACTACTATCTCCGATGGAGCACGCCAAAATCAACTAAAATATTCAATTGTTTCTAAAGGTGAAATCAAACAAGGAAAAGCGAAATCTCATGTAGAATAAACTAAAATATGAAAGATTTAAGGCTGATATAAGGCAGGCAGGTACTTCATTTGAATAAATGTACAACGGGAGGGGGCCCCAGACGAAATGTGTATCTGGATTCGGGGCAGCTGACGTGCGGCTTTTATTCTCGTGAAAGGTGTTAATTGAGTGGCTTCATTTGTTCAGCGGAAATGCCCATCAATTAGGGTAATCACGCAACAAAGTCACAAAACGCCCTTCCGCCGATGCCTCGCCCCATCTTGTGCGAGTACCCTCGTATTGCCTCCAGAAGAGTCGACTGTCTCTGACCTGAGCCCTGACTCTGTCTGTGGTCGTTGGCATTAACGGCGTCAGTCTAAAAACTGCGTGACTGACACGCCATGCCAGGGCAGTCCAGCAGTCCAGGACTTGAACGTCTCCATCCACATCCGGTGTCCACTGGCCATGTCTGGGGCTGGGCTCAAACTCTAGCTCTGGCTATGGCTATGGCTATTGCTGTGGGTCTGGCCATGTCCTTTGTGTTTGGCTTTGTTTGCTCTCACAAAGGCAAAAAGCGCTCTTAATTGGGCGGCTAACAGAAAGTGGCTGCGTCTTTTTCTATTCACATGTCAATCAGGGCAGCACACCGCACACCACCACACTGAGCCAGAGCCCCAGCCATTAGGGGTATCAATTTCCAAAGCGAAAATTAAAGTAGGAAGGGTGTGCGAACAACCCCCTGCCGGCACAATCAATTTATTACACACGGAAAGTTCTGGAAATGCCGAGCACAGAGAACGATGCCGAGACCGAGACGGAATGCCCAGTGGACTCGACAAATTTACATCTCTACACGGTCCACACACACACAATGCAAATATTGTAGAGCATAAAACGGGCATTGACGAACGTGCTGCAACATCAAATGATGAGATTATCGTAAACTAGAGCAGGACCATAAAGCAGGCCCAGACCCAGACCCAGACCCAGTTCAGGCCTCGGACGCGTAGCCAGGCCTAGACCAGGACAACGGCTACGGTCTGTTGTGGCCGTAAAAACGCTTAATAGTCCATTAAAGGGATTAAGATGGGCCTCAGAGCAGGATCAGGGACAAATGGCTAGGACTCGACATTTTCCAACGAGGAGAACAAATTTCCGAGAATGCTCCTGTCAATAGACGGTCGGCGCTAAAAATCAAACAGACTGGGCGTATGCGTATTATTGAAAAGTTCCCGCCCACTAGGGAAAGAGATCGAGTGAAAAAATGGGAGATTCTTTATTGCAGACCATTTCGCCCGGCTTAATACGAGCAAATTAAACTAAGCTCGGCAAATTGCGTTTCAGTCACGTTCCGAGACGAACGGAAAAATGGCTCCATTTCCATTTTCCCTGGCACATTCCAAAATAAACACATGCATAGAGTGGGGCGGCCCCCGTTCAAAATAATGCAATAAAAGTGGCATAAAAATAAAAACCAGAAACAAAAAAAGAAACAGTATATGTATACGAGTATATGTATGTATGGATGTGTGTGTGTGTGTGTGTAGGACAATTGGATTCGCAACAACAGCAGCGGAAAAATCTTATAGAAGAGCGGGACAAACAGCGAAAGAAATCATAAATGTAATTGAGAATTTTATGAGGGGTGGTGGAGCAGTGTTGGGGGTGAGGTGGAGCAGGACTGAGCAAATAAAAGTTGAAATTGTCGCGCAAAAATGTCTAAGAATAAAACAGAAAATTTTCCGCAAGGCCCAAAGCGGAAAAGGGCGATCCACACTCACAATTCGCTTTTCCCATGCATGACGTTGACGCTTTCCATTTCAACTTTCTGCGTCATCTGCGGGTTGCAGGGGAGACAAGGAAACGACTCATACACCAGCACTCAAACACTCACACTTACCCACTCACCCACTCACAATGGGCGCCTGTTCGGTTTATTGCCAGCAATCAATTAAAACGGAAAAGTCATTTGTGACAAAAACATTCACAGAAAATTTGACTTTTTGGTTGCTTTTTTCGGGTTTTCCTTTGGAGTGGAAACTCTGCCTATGGCAGAGAAAAATCGATATATGTACGCACACACATGCACATGCATACATGTTATTGTAATATTTCAATGTCACACACTGGAAGGTGGGTGGGGTGGAAGTAGCAGGGACATTGCGAGGGTGGCGGAGTCAGAACACAGTAAATCGTTGGTCTGCACTTGCAAAAATGAGTGGAAAAACGGCACAAAGACGATATTTAAATTTGTTGTAAGGCTCCTGTAATTTATATGAGGAGTTCGTGTCACATGGGAGATATATTCTTAATAATCTCAAGCTAATATATATTTCTATGACAGCTAATTAATATAATTTGTCATTAAATTAAGTTTTTATTGAATTAAGCATACTAACATTCGCTGTGTTGTGAGTCTCAACCATTCAAACACTGACACACAATAACCAGAGAAATAAGTAAAATAAAAAATAGTCCAATTAATGGGCAGAAGAGGTTGTGATGGATTTGATTTGTGGAAGATTGAACCATTACATTGCTGTTTGTTAAATTTAGATGATGCCAAGTTCATTTTGATAAAGATGAATTGAAGTAATGTAAAAGTTTCCCTACCTATAGATAGTTTTCTTGACAGAGTCTTCTGGCACTGAATCTTTTATCTAGCGTCAAAACGTCCGTTCCGACAATAGGAGAAGCTGGTTCCTATGGTATATTCATTCAGTCTAAAGTGACATTAGTGGGTCTCGCTGTTTTAGACATTTTATTCATTAAAGTAAAACAAAATGCAACAGATATTTTCGAAATTAAAACAAAATTGGTATTTGTATAAAATATTTAGTTAGTCGATTCACAATTGTGCTTCAATTTTAATTAAAAATAATATTTACCGAAATCCCCAGCTGTCGTCAAAAATAAAATTTAAATAAAATTTAATGTCATTATAAAATATATTGGGACAACTCGAAATATTTACTGCTTTAAATATGCATACAGTGTTCACTCAAGTCCCCTTCCCCTGTCAGCCTGTCTGCTCATCCGCTTAACATACCCCGTAATCAGCTTTGCGTACTTTCGCGAAAGCAAACAGAACACAATTTTCACGATAAGGAAAGCCTCCTCCTACAACCGAACTGTCAGAGTTCGATTGCAATTAACTAAATACACGGAAACCCAAAGCGATTTTGGCACGGCCTAATGAATATGCATTCCGTTCATTAAATTAACATTAATTTATTTAATGTATTGTTCCAGGGCTATTGTTGTGGGTTACGTTACACTTTTTCGTGTCCTTCCCGCCTCGTGCTTCTTTCTTGTGCATAAATTCTAATGGACACATCGGATACATCGGCATGTGTGGAGAGGTGGAGAATGGAAACGGGAAATCGGTGAAGGGAAATAGTAGCTCCAATAATTGATATTGATGGTTGTAATCTTATTTAATCCCTAATTACAAACAAATGAATGGAACCAAATGTGCGTGGGGCCTTCCCGTACGGGTGCGTGTGTGGTAGGTGCGGTGTCGGGTTGAGGCAGATAACAAACATAATACATAAATTGTTTTTACACACAAGGCTTTGCCTTAAGTAAGTACATACATACATAGGCATATTCAGGATACATAGGCTCTCTCATATGAATTCCTAAAAGCATGCAAATACTTGGGCGCATTCCGCCCATGCATCCCACAGACAAATGGAAATAACTTCCTAATTAGTTTGATTAGTAGAAATACTCGCGAAAATGCCTATATCAACGACTCGATGATGATGGGGATTCGCCGCATTCCCAGTCCTATTAATTGGCTCCCAGTCCGCCACAAGCGTTGCTTTAATTAGAGAAGCATTGCAAGGGAATAACAAATTAAAGCCAGACACAGACAGAGTCAACCCAGACCTATGCCTAGAAGAAGAAAAATAGTTTGAGGTTTGGCTAAACAATAATTTGCCTAATTAAGAATCAATCATAATTGGATTTCCATGCCTGGAAATATGTAAACGTGACTCAAATAAATGATTTCCCAGCTATGTAGGTTATTCTGCAGCTAATTAACTTTCAGTTCCATTTTATACGGCAATTGACATCGTTTTTGATTTTTTAGGCAGTGTTAATTTGATTAAATGGCTGGGATCACGATTGATTATGGCATTGTGAGGTAGCAATTAATTGGAAATTTACATACTCGTATTAGAGAGTGTAGAGAGCTATAGTACCCACCCGCAATTGGAACAGATATTAATTATTATTTTATTCTATTTAAGAATACGATTTCCCACACACGATTCTCTCGATTACGGCGCATCCAAAGTAATGATTCTTGAAAGTTACTCTCAAAGTTATTCTCATCACTCGGCGAGTAGAGGTAGTGAAATTCATCCGTATATCAAACTCGACTAGAACTCCCTGTGGAAGAAGTTCACTTAATGGGTTTTTAATCCACACAAACGATCGAATTCTAAGATAGAAGCTTCTTTTTTGATTTCTTTTGCCATTTGCTTAAGTGCCGGGCCATGAGGATTTCCGCTTGTCAGCAGGAAATCGAGAGAAATAAAGAACTCTTCCCGGCTCCCTCCTGTGTGGATGCCCCGCTCGTCCATGACCCAATCACAGTCAAACCTGTGCGGCACACTGATTCCGGGGCTGCCTGGAAAATGCATATAAATGCAACAAATCCATGGAATAATATGGCTCCGGAGCGGAGCTTTCACGATTCGGCCAACGGGGATTACAGGCATGTGTGCCCCACAATGGAGAGGGGACTCCCATTGTCACGGGAGCGACCACTGGCGATGTCAGTTGTTGATTAAATAAAAGAGTACTCGCAAAAAAATCCGCACAGACAGAGAAATAGACAGAGGGAGAGAGGAGAGTTCTCAACAAAATCGTAATAAAAACTAAACTGAAAAAGTTTACATTTCACATCGATTCCCTGGGCAGTTGAGAGCGGAAAAGTTGGGAAAACAGCATAGACCAGGGCGAGGACTGACAGGAGGTAAAATGTAGAAAGTGCAACGAATAAATAATTCAGGCCGAAATGTCAAACAGCGTTGTGTCAGGATGATTTCTGCGGAAGTCCTTGCCGGCTATGTCTATGCAAGGGACTCGCCAGCATGAATAAGTCAACTCTGCCATTGTCTGGCAGGACGTACCATGGGATAGAGATAGGGCATTCCCAGCATTCCCATCCCATCCTGATCTGTCCTACCAGCGTCTTCAATGCTCGTCGCCTTTGTTAAAAAGTTGTTGACGTTGATGTTGATGCTCTCTACGTGTAAAAAGGTGAACAACATTTGTAGACGACTCCAGCTTCAGCTTCAGCTCCCTCTCACTCTCCTCTCCTGCTCTGGCTCTGACTCCGGCTCAAACTCTTGACAATTCAAGTGGCACTTCACACTCTGGCGTCATCTGTCTGCCAAGTGCCCCTTGGAGTTTGCTCACGTCACAATTATTTGCAGCAACTGGAAATGTATACCTACTCCCAGTTCCAGTCCCTTTCGCTTTGGCGTTCAGAATTAATACATCAAACAGCAATCCACTCTCCTGCTGGCCACAACAAAGCAAAACAAGTAATTTCCATCAGAGAGTTACATACAGAGTGGTGGAAAATTGCAAGGGCGTTTGACATACCACCCTTATCCGCCCTGGATCCCCCTCCAGGAAATGAGCGGACCAACCCCTTTGTGGTCTGAAGATTCATTGTTTTTCATTACTTGATGGCAGTTTATTAAAAAATTTGTGAACTTAATGCCGGATCCCAACTGGAGAGAAGCGAAAGAACTCAGGGTGGCAGTGGAACGATACCAAAATTTAATAAAACTGTCAGGACTGAACCCGGGAGCAGCCTGCGGCTAGAAATCACAACCCTCAACGCGGACCCCACCGCCTATGACCCGGGATGGCATCAGACCATGAATCTGACCAGAGCATGATAAAGAAGTCATGCCATTAGGGGTTACTTGGACTTGGACTGCCTGCTGTGACTTACACGATACTCGTAAAGTCGAAAAATGTACGTATCTATGTATCCATTTAACAGAAGGAAGGAACAGTTTCATATTCGATAAACTACATACATATATCTTCCTCAGGTTAAACATGCGTCATTTTCGCTCTGTCCCTTCTCTTTATCTGTATGTAAAGCATTAAAGTAAAGTATTAAACACATTTTCTACCGGTATGCAAAGTAAAAAATCGGGCAGATAATTATAACATGCAAACAAAAACGTTCTTTAAAGGGTAGTGGGTAAACCTAATTCTGAGTGATAGTATTTCCAGTACATATTTCCTATCCTATCACCCCCTTTTGCACACCCCCAAAGTGGTTCGACTGTGGGGTGTGCAAAAGGGAGGTGGCTGCCATTTGCCCCCCTCTCGCAACTCTGCACTGGCTTTTCTGCTCCGACTTGTTTGTGCCTCCGTGCAACTGTTGCTTCTGTTGTCTGGTGGGTCTTTGTTTTTTCAGTGGGTCGCATCATTAATTCTGTACAGTTATTTGCCTGCATCCTGCTCAGACCTTCCCCGCCCTCCGTTTTGGACCTCTGGCATCATATCACTCCTTTGTATTGGTGGCGTTGGCGCCATAAATTTCGATAAAGTGTCAATTTATGAATGCGGGCTCCGGCAGAGATATCTATCTGTTCGAGTATCTGTTTGACCAGGCGAAGGGATTTCAGCTGTCAGCGTCCATTGATTGTTTTATTGATGGGCACAGATTGGCTTTGAGGACATTCAGGGCATGTTTTACGGCTTGACAAGTGAATAGCCCGATGACTAAGATAAACAACTGTGAATAAATGGTTGAATAAGTAGTCAGTTTAAAGATGTTCCCTCGTCCGATGCAAACAGAAAATATTATTGGTCTCAATGGATTTTGGTTGAGATTCCATGGTCAGGTCTTAGCTCGGCAGAATCAGAAAGGAATATAAAATGCTAGAGTTAAAGGCACAAAGAAATCGATCGGACGATACCCTGTAATCCTGTTTTGATTTTTTAACCACTGGAAACTTAATATGATGTAAACCAGAAACATTTGAAGACATAGTACATTAGTCTGTTTTTTTGTTTATCCCCAAATTTATCGAAGGTACGTATATTTGTTCTGTTTGAAAATCATCAGAGCAGAATGGACCAGGGCCATTCCACAGCATTTCGGGTAATAAGTCAGCAAAATGTTTGAGAGCTGAAAAGTAATTTGCCCAATTTTCATTCATTGCTTGGCTTCTGTTTGCCACTGGCTCTTTTTGTATCTCTTGGCGATTCCATTCCTTGCAGAGCTGCGGTTTCTGTTCTGGCGTTTCCCATCATCCCCATCTTCAGCATCTCATCTTTGGTGCATGCCGAGGAGCGACATCATAAAAGGCACTTAATTTGCATAAATGAATTCTGCAAATTCCGAGTAGCCCTCGACGCAACCGGAGATATCAGATCAGAGGGCACAAGGCATATTGCTTAGTAATCCCCTCTCCGATGGCTCGGCCTCGGCTCATCCACATCCACAGACCGCAATTCAATGCGTAGGCCAAACAAATTGATATGAATAGCACCGTTCTCCATCCTGCCACAGTCAGTGCCCCCCCAACCAGAAGCAGAACCAAAAGTCCTTGACTCGAGTTGAGGCGACTTGACTCGAGTTTTGAGAGCACTGCATCGGTCCCGTCAGCCGGCTCGGGAGCTTTCTATTTAATTAACATGTGAGCCTCTCGAGCAGATGCGTATTCAATGTTGCCATTGAAGAGCTCCTCCACTCGCTGCTGCTTCGTATTTTTATGTGCTTTTCTGTGTGCTTCCTACCCGCCATTCATCAGACCCCCTCCATTCTGAATGGTAGAGTGCTACAGCCTTTTTAATTAGTACACCGCCATTTGGCTCATCAATTCTACGCCAGCCATCAATTGCAACGCGGTTCGTAATTATTTATTGTGCATCCCAAGCCTGTGCAAATCCGCCAGGTGGTTTTGTATTCACAGATAGCTGCAGGGACATTCAACTTTTATCATTATGATGCGCAAATGTTGGGAACTTTTTCACACGGCTGTGGCCCGCAAAGCAAATTAGTTACATTTGCGCTGGTAAGCGATTTAGTTTGCTGATAAAACTTTTCGCATAAACGCCAGGACCGCGCCTCGGGGTCACATCCACATCCACAACCAGTTGGAAACTCAACCACCACCCACCTCGTAAATTAATGCAACAATTTAGAAAAAATTAGAGGTTATAACGAATACGACGTGCGAAACCAGCTAAAACAGAAGGAAACAAAAGTTCGAGAGTCATTTAAGTCTGGTTTGCCGAGCTGATTGCGGCTTAATTGATATGTGTATACATATATATGTTTGCTATGTATATAAATATAAGAAACTATTGTTAATATTATATTAAACATTCCTTTTGCACAGCAACATGATCCATTTCCCCATCATGCATTTCAATAGGGTCAGACACTAATACTAATGCGTCGGCACTCTTTCGCTCTCCGATAAATATGAGAAGAATTGTACCCTAAGGCTATGAGTTGGAAGATTTTAAATAAACATTCTCATCCAAGCAATCAAGTTGTGCAGGTGCATTGTGGTCATGTAGTTGGACACTATACGGCGACCGTGACAATGAGCAAAACATTTTATGTTTTATTTACATATATAAGACTAGGGTAGGGTCAAGCCCCAATCCCATGCCGCATTATATATTTGTATGTAGTTCAAGTACACTCGTCAAAATGATTATTATTATTAAGTGTCCAAACTGTTCCTGTTTTCCTATGAAAATTTCCACTTTCTTTACAATTTTCGCTTTTTCGATTTTGGACTTTGTTTTAAACATATTTAATTGATTGCACTTTGCACACTGGACAGTGTGTAGCTTTCATTTTATTGAATGTATTTTAAAAACGATTTCCTTAATTAGTGTTCTTCCTCCTCAAAATAATCGATTATGGTTATGGAATATGTACATATGTATGTAAATATTGTTTATAAATAATATATACATACTTATGTACATATCAAGCGAGAAAGTTCCTCAGATCACACCTGGTCTCCCACCCATGAGTACAAATTGAAAAGTGCAATTTGGAAAATTACATTTGAATAATTGAAATAGCAAATGTTTGGCTGTAGAATTTTTGACATTTTAGAACCTAACGAGGTCGCTCAATTTGATGAGACAAAGCCGGATGAATAATTCATACAAAGAATAAACTAAACCGCCGAACCACTCAGACCCATGTAGGTACTTGTTTTTGGCAGCATACGGAATGCGAAGAGCTGTGCGAGAACTCGGGGGGACCTCAAAAATACATACATACATATGTACATTTAATATAGCACCCAGGAGCAGAGCAGTCATTGTGTGCCCCGGCATTTTGCTCGCCAGCTGTGGGTAATTTGTAAACGTCAAAAGGCAAACATCGAGTCCTGTCGGCTCGGCTGGGTTCCGCTCCGCTCCTCTTCTCTCCACTCCTCTCAGCCAACCGCCTGCCATGTCAAAGATCAGTGCCAACCGTACACGTTCTGAATGAATTCGCACGTGTTCGGAATGGAAGATGCTGTCTGACTGTCTCATTTTAAATACAATTTATTGTGCATGTTGGCCATCTCGAGCCGAAACTAAACCGAGTTGGAGCAAAGCCAACCCAGCCTCATAATCCGCTTTTGTTTCTATGGCTTTTAATATTTGATGTGGCCCCGGGAAGCTCCATCCTGAAATGTGGCAAAAATATGATTAATAAAATAGCCAGAAAACATGTGTCGTACCTAGAGTGCGTGCAACGCGTCTCCAGCTCCGAGTCTCAGACGAAACTTGGCTCAAAACTATTCCTATTCCTGCTCTGGGCTCTGTTCCCCGTTTGACAGCTGGTAGGCCCGTTTGGAATAGCTCACGTCTCAGAATACGTGTTCAATTTCAATATGTCGCTGTTTTCTTCATATTTGCCAGACATATATTGCTGGAAAATAATGTATAAATAAAGAGCCAAATGATCAATAGAGGTTTTAGCCGTGCCTTCCTTGAACATAAATGGGATTCTTTTAGTTCAGTTCCGATTAGAGGACTCCATTTGCAACTTCGTCGATGGGCGCAGCATTTCACAGATGAAGCTCATTTTATTTTTATGCTGCAAATATTTAACTCAATTTTAATTGCAATTCAACTCCTTTGATTACTGTTTGTAGCCAGTTTTATTTTTGTATTTTTTCGAAAGCTCCTAAGAAACCTGCCTGAAGTGGCGCGCAAGTGGCAATTATGTGCTCACCCAGCCACCGAGAGGGGCACTCCAGCACTCTAGCTGCCGACATGGCAAGGCCGAAATGCATTTAATTTCTTAAAGAGGCGCGTAATTAGTTTGCCATGATGGGGTGGTGGTTCCGCAGCACCGCATGTTCCTGGCAGGCGCTCCTTGGGCACACTGTGAGAAGTAGCCAGTGACGTGCTCCTTCAAGGACTTGCAATTATTATTTGCCAAGACTGTGATCATGAGAATGTGCCGACTCCAGTTGGTAGCTCCTGCAAAGGTCGGAGATCAACATGTTACCTACTTGCGGCTGCCCAGAAGATTCGCTTGACATGCAGTTAATAGCAATTCCTGAGACATGGCAAACACCTCTCGTTTCCAAGACGAGACCAAGTACTGAGCATACACAATCAGGCAGAGCCGCACGGCCAGGCCACCGCATCCGAGTGCACTCCCTGGGCTGGGCCTGCCCACACATTTGCCTATTGTTTGCCTCAGGTGCATGCCTGTTCCTGGTCCCGCTCCGGCAGCTGGGGCACTTGGCACGTTCACCATAGAGGGGCTGGGATGGCAGGCTGTTTGGCAACATCCTGTCGAGTGCCCACTTGAAGACAACTTTGTCGCCCCGCTAACTCTCCATTTGCGACCCGCAGGCGCTACGAGGATAAGGCAGGACCAACAACAACGGCTCCAAAGGCCACCTCCTTGAACCGCGTAATCGCGCCTTTGTAGAGTCGTTCAGCGTTCATGAGTTGTGCTCGAAATTTGCATTTTTAATGAAATTCCAACCAGCCTTCTATCCGTCAGCGTAATTACTTATATACGTACTCGTATTTATTGTGGAAACATAGAGGCCTTTGTCCATTCTCATACATAAATTATTAGGGATCCACTGTGAATTTTCTTTTGTCATTTACATATTTGTAATTACAAACGATCAGTTTTAGCAATTAAAGCGGCACTAATTAACCTTCATCCTAATATTGAGACTTTGTTAGCTTAAATTCTCATCTTAAGTTTCTTACTTTAGATCTCATTAGATGGATGTTAATTGTTGTTGTTGTTGCTAATTATCCAAGCAAAAGAATGCTGGTCTGGTGCAATATTCTATCTAGGGAAACGCAGATCCCAGTCTAGTCATTCCGACCAGAGCCAGTATACAAATAAGTTTGCGGTTCTACTTATATACCCGATACTCAGTTAGTATAGATTATAACTTCTTTGAATTTATTAAGATTTACAATAAATTGTATACGTAATCATACCTACATACATGCTCTCTCTCTCTTTTTTTTTGTATCGCAGTTCACAAATGGGACAAATTGATTTGTTGGTTAAAACGGGGAGGGGGGATTTTAATAGGACAGCCAACGCAGACCGCGATCTCTTTCAATTTAGCTCGCACTTGTCAGAGGTGGACAAAATAGAGAGAAATACAGATATCAGGACCGCTAGTTATGTATGTTCTAATATTAATTCTTGCAATCCGTTTATCCTCTTACTCCTTATCAATTATTACAATTTTCGGAGTCCTTTTTCTGTTTGCATAGCGCGTATTCCGCTACTTCTGTCTCTCTCCCCTCTGAGTCTTAGGCGCTCATCGGGACGGACAGATGTACGGTCGGATATACGGACATGGCTATATCGACTCAGCTACTGATGCTTATCAAGAATAGAAGGAAGGATAGATATACCTTTATGGATTCGGACACGCTTCGTTCGCTCTGTTACACATAAATATCTACACTAATTTTATATATCGTTATACTCCATGAGTTCGGGCATAGTAATAAAATATCTATGTATGTACATAATTGGGACAGGCTACTGAGGATGAGGAGAACCGGAGACCCAACGGGACACACCTTCAGCTCTAATCAAAGTCAAAAGTCATCGGTCTGAGCCCCGCCATTTGACACCGTAGTAGACGGATGACTGACAACTTAATTGTGGTGCCTGGACAAACAAATTCTGTTTTTGGACATTAACAAGCAGGTGAGAGCCAAGTTCGCGGCAAACTTTCAACGCACCCAACCCCAATGACAACATTAATAATTCAATTTCTGTTCGCCCACAAACGGAACAGAAGCAGGAACCGGGCACGTGCCTCCCACGTTCTCTACGGATGTTGTTGCCCCAATATTTGGCAATTACTTTCTGTTTGGCTAGGGACCCGAACCCGTCCCTTGGCAGGCGGCAGGTGAATGGTGAAGGCGATATCCTTAATCTATTTAACCTCCATGTCAACTGGGTCTGGCTCGGGATGGCTTGGGATGCGGGACGCAATCTAAATTACCTCTGCTTGTGCGCCTTAGGATGTGTCGGCACATCCTGTCACGGGGCTAAAGTGTCGTTTTAATAAGCGCTTCGTAGACTCGCCTTTTTATCCCTCTCTCTCCCAATGTATGTACGGCCCTGTTTTCATTTTTGCTAATGGCCCACAAGTTGGTCATTGTAAATAAGTCGAGCCTGGCCGACCCAAGACCTACTGCTTCCGACCCAAGGGATGATGTTCTGAGCCATTTTGGATGGAGAATGAACGCCGGAACCGGAGTTCCTTTGGGAGGTGCAGTAGTGCATTCTGGCAAATGAGTTTAATTTGAGAGCAGAATATGTTACCAGTTTTAGTATATTCTCTTCAATTTGAATACTTTCGAATGCCCACTTGCGAGGATAATCAATTCTCAGTAGTTATACACACATCAGACGGAAAGTACATATGTATAAACTATAGGAAGGAACCATTTCCATGCTTTCCGCTGCTTACAACATTCCCGCTCTTTTTTTCTGTATTTGCGGCCACAAACATCACGCACTCGATCAATCCTCCTTAGATATTTGTGGCTAATACGTTGCTAAGTGCCCGGCAATTGTGTCCTGTTACTGCAGTAGGATGGAGAGTCATTCAAGTATCCATCAAATGATGAAAGCTCTTGCCGCTCGGCATTACTTGGGCACTAGGACATACCCTTCGAAATACAGCTTCAATGCGAGGTCCGCATACAGCTCTATTTTCAGATCCAATTCTTGAGTGTGGCAGAGCAGGATGGGTGAATGCGTTAAGCAATTTGTAAATGTAACTAACAGATACAAATCTGCTGGAAATACATCTGCAGCTGGAGCAGAGCATGGCAGGACAGGGCGAGGCAAAGAATCAAAATTAAAATAAGAATCTCATCGCTCAGCCGCAGACAAAGACACGGCGACACAGAGAGAGATACATTCTGGCAGATATGACACTGGGAACAAACGACTCCAACAAATTACACTTTTTCTTCCGCTTTATTGTCGGCAATTTATCCGCAGCTAAATTGAAATACACACCATTTACCTGCAGACAACGGCGACACAGCCGCTGACTCCTCTGACATTGACAAACCGGGTCCGGTTAGTAATCTACAGGATTTTATGGGTTGGGCTAGATCGTGACATCATCTTCTTGTGAGCAGCAGTCAGATTGGGCAAAATGTTCCACAAGCTGAACAAAATACTGGGAACAAAACTAAAATGTTAATTTTCCTGTTAGCAAGGTGGCTCCTTGCGGAATGCGTTCTGTGATTGATTACAAGTATTTCAATGTCGGGATGTGTTAGGTTTTCTGACTCACAGTGCAGCATCAAATTAAAAATATCGGAGTCAATCACCTTATAAGGAAATGGGACTCTGAACACCTCTAGACTCGTGTGTAACTAGGCACTCAAAAAAAGTTATACAATCAACTAAATGAAAAGGAACTGGTAAGGGCTGCCGTCTGCCTACCCTTTTGGTCGAAGGGCTTGGGCCATTGGCGTGCAACTCGCAGCTGAATTCGTTCCGTCCGGCACCGGCAGAGTTTTTGATTTTAATTTAGATAAAGTGCGCTATGGAAATCAGTTTCGCTGTAACTTTCCCAGCTTATCCGAGCTCTGATCGGGCCCAGACAACTAAACACTCCATGAACACAACACAACCGAGAGGGGAGCGGAGAGCAGAACAGCTCTCAAGGTAAGCTGTAAATTGCACGCTTTCATGTAGATAATTAATCACCGGGAGCGTTCTGCGGGGGGGCTAAAGGTACCTTGCCGGGGAATGGTAAATTTTTGCATCGAACTCGACTACGATATTGGCCTGTGGCTCGCTTTTGCGGCGAATGTAACTGCAGTGCTATGTAGATTTATTCCTGATCTTATCCGTATAATTTTAAGCCGGGCGTATTGTGAGTCGGGGATTTATGGCCGGCGCCCCTTTCGAGAACTCGCGGAAGTGAAATCAATTATACGCCCTGTTAGACACTCGATGCACGAAAGGAAACTGAAATGATTTGGTATAAATTAACGCAATTAATTCACACTCCGAATCCTTGCTGGGACTGTGGATATAATCGATATAAATATGTATGAGTGGGCTTAGGTAAAAAAATAAATTAAGATTGCTGCCATATTGGGTGAGAAATCTCGTCGATTTGAATACCAAATCAAGAGAAATATAAATTCATGCCAAATAAAATGAATTCCATTACTCGAGTCTAACGACCAAACGAACGTAAACACATTTATAAAGTACACACACACTTGCCAAAAAACAATCAAACATAACTATGAGAAATGGAAATTCTGGCAATTCAATTGAGACAAATATCGAACACACACACTGGTAGCTAGCTGGTAACGCAACTGGGACAAAAGACTGGGTGGAAAAAGTTTGGACCTCGTGAATATCTGACAACATTTGCCAGTGAAATGCATTGCAATGGGTAAAATATTCAAATGTAACTCAATTCCGAACGCAATATGCGCTTGGAACCACTTGCAAGACAGCAACCACCAGAGGACGAGACACTTTGATTTGATTTATTTATAAGTTCAATTTGTACACATTATTTTTCCAATATTAAGCTTTGATGTGGATGCAGCCCGCTGTGGACACCAGGGAATGCAAGCCAAAGTCAATTCAATTTGCCAGTTGCCAAGTGCAAAGCGAATACCAAATGATAATGGCTAATATTTGTTACCAGAGAGGTGTGCTCTCCATTCTGATGGGTAAAAACCTTCGATATGTACAGAAAGTGTCGCCGCATACACATATGTACCTTGCAGCATACTGGCATACTGGCGGTATGGGTCCACACACAACAAAAAGTTGTGTCTTTGGGCCAAACACCTCAACTTTGCCGCTTTCGTAGCTCGGCTAGTGCCTGCCTCGTGCTGAAAACTTGCTGTGCACCCTCACAACAAGCGACAACAAGAATGGGGCGAAATTGCTGGGGAAAGCACAAGAGATTGTATTTTTTGTGCTGTTTCTTCAGTTGCTGCACATAATTACATGAAAAGAAAATTAGTGTCGAGATTCGCCTTGAGCGCCGCTCCAGATGAAAACTTTTAATGAGCAATTTTCTTACAAATTTCCAAGTGTTGCCGCATTTAATTTTTAATTAAGAAATTTCTTTTTCGGATCTTGCTGCAACTTTTCGTGGAAGGGCAGCCATGGCGCGACAGAAAGCCTTTTAAATTGACCATTGCCCCTCAGAGTTCTTCAATCAGTCTCGGCGTCGTTTAGCACTCCAATAATTCTTCTTCCATTGGAATGTTCGAAGAGTGCGTGTGTGGGAGGTGCTAGGTGTTTGCTTTTATTTATCGCTGGCAAAAAGAACCAGTCCAGACCCGTGTTAATGGCCGATTGACACGCCACTTGGCCTTGATGGGGCTCTTACACCCGCTCGCACTTGACTGCTGTTGCCAAAAAAAAAAAGACGATATGGTACTGGTGCTACTCCACACTTCCACACGATTAATGTATGTCTGTAAAGGGGATGATGGTTTCATGAGTCCGGTGCCCACAACCTCCCATACGCGGCCAAATGAGGTGCTAACTGAGCGTGCTGATTGCTGCCATTTTTGATAAGCAGTCCACATTAATATTTCCTGGCAATGGTTCCCACCGTTTAGTCCACTCCATTGAGATATGGCTCTGACTTCATGCCTTGATAACCACACTAGCCTTACATTATGCACATATGTATGTACGTACTTGTAAGCTTCCTACTAAGCTTTAGCCAATTTAAGTGCATGCCTCAAGTTACTTCCATCAACGGCTATATGTACAAATCATACTGACACCAAATATCCACACATCGAATGTGTATGCATTTGAAGACTACAATTTAATGTATTTGATGTATCTTAGGTCGTACTGCGGAGTTTGTTTTTGCTTCGAAGGGGAATTTATGTATATAGTATATGGGGCCTTGGAATATAAGTCAGTGATGAGCTAAAAACGAATACCCAAGTCAAAATTTGAAGCAACGCCTCTCAGCAGCGGAAAAAGACAAATATGACGGACTGCACGAACGTGTTCCGGTGCCGGCGCCTGGTGATTGTGCGAGTAGTGCGTTGAGATTTTACTGGAACTGAAGAAGACAGCCAGACATGTGGAAGAACAATTAAATTGCCATTTCAAATATGTATTTCCATATTCATAAATATGCCTGACTGCTGGGAAACTGTCTACGACCATGAATCGACATGTCGTTGAGGTGGGGGAAACTGGGTGCGGGGTCTTCCGACTAAATCAAGTGTCTGTTAGGTGTCAGTTTAATTGCAAACGTAAATTGGATGCTGTCATTTGGTACGTTTTCATTTGTTCGAAAGTTCATGTCGCCCTCGCCCTCACCCTCCGTCTGGGTACTATTCCCTAGAAAGCTCCAGAGCTCCCATTGACTTTTGCTGTCAGTCCGTTCTGGCGGACATTGCTGGCATCTGCTTCAGCAGCAGGAATCTGCAGAGAATGCAAAAGTTGCACAAATCTGAGCTCTGTTAATTAGATTCATTTCGGAAAACTTGCAGTTTGTGGATTTTAAATTGGCATTTCTGATTCGAAATGAAAACTAACTGCTTGCCCCGGTCGGGAAACTAGAAGTTGTTATTCGAATAATGGTGCAATTTGGATAAGATCACCCTTCTTCGGCCATAAAATAGGTCCACTTACAATGTCTTCTCTTGGACTGTTTCTTTGCCGCAAAGATCACACCTTTTTTTTTTTGTTCCCACAATGCGATAGTTACGCCAATGGTCACCGTCGAAGGGCTTCTGGAATGGTCTTAAGCGTGAAGTTACGTGAACAGTAGCACACAGGAATACAAGTCATCATAGAGAGAGCCGTCTAAGTAACTAAAGTGGCGTCTTTCATTTCAATCAGATTCAACCAATTCTTGTTTCAAATATAGTTTAGTTACTTTCTGTACTGAGTCTAGCTTCAGAAAAGCTTTGCTTAAATAAAAATTATATAGTTTTTATATATACATTTAAGATAATCTGAATATTGAAATGGCTACACCAACAAAGCTGAAAAATATGAGGACAAAGGAATTCATGGAATTCCGCGCCCAATACGAGCCACGGGTGAAGCAACTGGAGCATGATGTTTTCGAATGGCTACGCACTCTGGACAAGGACAAGGAAGTCGAAAAGGTGAAA
Organism: Drosophila subsilvestris; assembly: GCA_035043285.1. Classification (NCBI taxonomy): domain Eukaryota; kingdom Metazoa; phylum Arthropoda; class Insecta; order Diptera; family Drosophilidae; genus Drosophila; species Drosophila subsilvestris. The sequence goes on from JAWNNB010000166.1 coordinate 724,262, forward strand.
TCGGAACACAACAACGGCAATGACACGGAAAAGAAAATGGTCGTGTCCTGGCAGTATGATATGAAGGAGTTTTCGTTTGAGGAGATTACCCTTCACCGCGAGGGCAGCTCCCTGCATCTTCGTGCGTACCACAAGTCTCGGGGAAAGTCCCTTAAAGTTAAGAATGAAATTGTTCTCCCCGAGCACGTTGACGACTCGAAAATATCCAGCAAGCTGTCATCCAGTGGCATTCTGACTATTTCTGTGGCTCTCAAAGCCCATATTCCTGAAGAAAACAATCGTTAAATATGTTCAATACATACACCAGTGGAACCAATTTATATGCAAGCTTTTAATATTGTTACTGATATTTGTATTTGGTATTATTTATTAAATTAAGACTGAGATTTCATTCTGAGCTAGAATGAGCACGGTGGTTGTGGCGTGGGGCAAGGTGGCCAGGACACTACCGGCTTTGGATCCCAGTAGCCAAAAGGGCAAGCATTCGGCTGACTAGGAGCATTGGGGACACATGGCAGGAACATCATGTGCGGAGGGGTCTGTGGACCCAGTTTCTGTTCACTTCTCATATTCTTTAGCAGCTCCTGCTTCAAATCCTCAATAGGATTTTTGCACCGTCTGCACTCCTGATCCCATTCAGCGACGAGCTTAGGGCAGCACAGGTCCCCTCGCTGAACGGGTCCTGGGGTATTGTAGCTTCCCAGCATTGAGAAATTGCCTCCAGGGCACGTATTGTCACACCGGTTTGGATTTGGATAACAAACATATTCTTCTGTGTTTTGCTTTGGTTTTTTCTCCCAACTTGATGAGCTCTTTTTACTTGAACAACTGCTCAAGCTTGTTATAGACTTCCTGTGTTCACTTTTTCCAGTACAGTTCGACCTAGTATTGCGACCTGACCCTTTCGACGGGTTTGTTGTGGCGTCGCGTTTTAATCGTGTACATTTTGTACAGCTTCTAGCTCTCTTCGATTCTGATCTATCCGAGTCAACTAGGGTTGAATTACTCTTCGTGTTCAACACAACCCTTTTCCGCTTTGATCTTGCTTGCATTTTATTGCAGGGTCTTATAGTTGGACGCAAGGGCTGGATGCAAGGGCTCTTATCCTGCTGCAGGTTGGAGCAGTCACAGCTGTTTCGTGCGCACCAATTTTGCTTTTCGCTGCGTTTGGGTCTTACATTTTTAAAGCTGTTTTCCCCGCAACCGCTTTGTGGTGCGTCCCTATGCGACTTGCTGGCGCTTCCCTTCTGACACTTAGAGCTTGCGCTTTTGAGGCACGACTCAGATGGACTGGGCGGCTCGCATACACGTTCTTGGCCAGTCCGCTGAGAGTTCACCCTGCATGCAGCAGTACTCTTGCAATGGCACTTGGACTCGGGTGATATAACTCTCGGTTGCTCCACCATATTTGCATCCACTGTGCGTATAGTAAGGCAGATATTTATTTGACTGGGCTTGACGGGATCGTTAGTTTCCTTGAACTCATTATCGTTACATTTACGACAGCAACAGCTGTTGGTACATTTGTCGCGGATATTGTTGCCACAGTTGTCCCTACTACTGTTGCTAAAGTTTTGGCTACAATTGTCCACAGAGTTGTCGCTACAATCATCCTCAGAGTTCTCGCTAGAATTGTCGGCACCTTTGATCTTGTATCTGTCACATATACTGCACTCATCTAGGCTAGAATCAGAGGCTCTACATGATTCAATATTATTTGTACGACCGAGTTCATTCTGATCGGAATTCACCCTGCTGCGTTCACTTGATCTGAGTACGTTGAACATTGAATATTCTTGATATTTTCTTCCATAATCTTTCTGGCCATGTCCTCTATATCCGGTGGGGTACCGGCACTGGCACTCATTAGGTCTCCTCAGAAAGTCGTGTTCAGCTCCAGAGAAAGATCTCTCCTCTGGAATTTTCCTCTCGCTTTTTGTCGACATCCCACACCCCATGGGGCTAAAGTTAAAGCGATTAACCGGCTTGTAACCTTTAAATACCAGAGATTTGCTTTTAAACCTATTAGATCTGGTAAGGGAATGTTTCGATTTCTTAACCAAGCCAGGGATGCGATCCTTTAATGCTTTGCGGTCAGGATTTCGTCTATCATCATACGAGTATTTATTGAAATCACGACTCTGGGGACCAAGTGAGTGGTGGGATCCGTAATTTACAGATAGTTCGGAGCCAGATAACGACGGTATAGTATCACAGCCTGCGTCCAAGTTTTTGGGCGCCGATTTTTTTGTATGGGGAGATTTGTGTATCCGCCCTCTTCTTCTATAGGGTATTTCGATAGGGGAAAAGTGCACAATGGGACTTTCAGTCCTCTGGTATTTAATTATTTTATGGGGTACTTCCAAGCTATCACTGTAATTTTTAAACTTGACAAAGTCTGCTGATTTTGCTATTTTGTTCGGTTCTTGATGATTAGGCGTATAGTCTGGGGAGTACTTCAGTCGCTGAGGAATGTCGGCAAAATAATTGTATTGATTAAAGGGAGTTGGTCCTCTTAATTGGTGTCTTTTCCTTTCATTATATTGAGGTTTTCGATAAGGAATTGCTTCCTTAAAAAATTGATCAAAACTGTTCAGAGGGTTTTGGCACTCTTCGTCAATTTTTGTTTCCTTTTTCGGAGTATTCGTCTTCTTCTTGTAATTAAAGCTATCGCATTGCTCTAGCATAGCTTCCGAATTATTATAATATCTATCAAATGGGTTAATGCATACGTTTTCGCATGCGTCTTCAGCATCCACCTCGCCCTTGTAATATTTATGGGATATTTTAATAGGACCCTGCTCGTCCTTATAGGTTTTGTGTTGAATTGAAGGGTTATCATATGTATCATAATATTTGGAGGCGCTTTTTGGGGAAGGTTTCCCTGGGGGATGCGTTCGTGGGTCATGTCTTGCATTATAATAATCGTAGCCTGAAAATTCTCTGGTGGTGCCACCAGGTGCTTGCTCGTTGTAATTTACATAGTTATTATAGACTGGTCCATGCGTATCGCTATTACCATACATTTGTCCGCGTTTCTTGAAGTCGTGGTATGACGTAGAAGAATAATAGCACGGGGAATTGTAGTTCAATGGATATTCGGGAGGTACTGCACCCTTGACTTGTCTGCGCGTGCGCGGCTCCCATGGCGGTCTATAAACGGGAATGCTGGGCCTAGACACTAAATGCTCTCCGCTGAAAACATCATGGGATGGGGCCTCCCAGTAATAACTTAAGTCTCTAAAAGATGCTGATGTGCGAGGTCGTACTGGCGAAACTTCTGCGTGCGATAAATGCTCTGCATGTGGTTGGGGTGGACAGTGTGATTTTTGGAACTGTTTGGGTACATTCTGGTAATACTCTTGTGCGTATGCATAGCCGGGATCGGCATATGCCTGAGCTCTAAGCTTATTGGTCCCTTGAGGATAATGTGGTCTTAAGTCTGTTTCGTACCCTGACCCCCTTATCGCCTCTCGGTGCGGTTGGGGTTGGTGTGGATAATGTCTCTCGTATGCTATCTCTGAATTATAAAATTCATGTTTCGGGGTTTTGTACCAAGTGCCACTCCCTTCAGGAGACTGCTCGTCCCGGTGCCTGGCTATCTTAGAAGCTCGATGATGAAAGTGCTTACGGCTATTGGTATACTCTTTATGGCGATTGCATCCAAGGGTATGACGTGTGTGATCGCTTCGCAACATATTATGACTTTCGGCATAGAATTTATTGGGCTCTCCAAGAGACATCGCGCTCTCCGTAATTCGATTCTCTAGCCCCCCACCGGGATTGCGACCTAAAAATGTGTTTATATTTGAGTGTTTGTGACTGTTCTTAAATCGTAAGTACTTTGCATCGACTTACTTTTTCCATTGCTGGCCAAGGCCCCTTCCGCGTCTTTCTTATGTTGATCGAGATGGTGGTATCGCAGTTCCTCCGAAATATCGATATTGAAATGCATCAAATCGTTCTCCATCCTGGTGCCCTCAATGCGGATATGGCTTATGGAACTCATAGTTAACTCCATTTTTACCAGCCCCGCCACTCATACGCTCACAACTAGCTTATTTTATAGTGAATTTTGTACATATTTAATTTTTTTATATGAAGTGACAGGTGGGAAGATTGTTTGAAACTATTTTTAAACAAAACACACGTTTCATCCTACAAATTGTAAATATATACATCGACTTGTGGTAGCTTTGTTAAAGTAGTGGCTAGTATCCATATTTCAACATCATTATCATAGAGCAACAATCATATAAAAACGAGAAGGAACGTGTGAGTCGCTTCTGGACGCGACTCTACTTTTATACCCGTACTCAGTCAGTATATAAATTTGTGAGCTTATGATTTATGTAGAATTTTTAACTATCTACATCTACATGTACTTCTACATCTAAAATGTATATTCTACATCTACCATTTAGATTCTACATCTCCTCCGCTGGAGGGCGCTCACGCACTGCACAGGGCAGAGTGTGTGCGAGCGAGAAAGAGAATAAGTAGCGTCAGCAGCGCCAGAGGAGGTAGGGGAATCTTTTGGCTATAATAATGATCCGATCTGTACCAGATATGGTAGATATGGTCGATCTCTACGATACTGCTTCTTTAGTTTTATCGTATTTTCATTTTCGTATTTTCGTTCTTTGTGAAGGAGGAAGGGGGCGTGGCAAACTTTTGAAACAAACTTGATTCAGTGTGATAACACATGAGTCTGGAAACAAGTTTGGTTGCTTTAGATTTTATAGTCTGTGAGAACTAGGCGTCAAACGAGGCGGACAGACAGACAGAGACTCGGCTATTGATGCTGATCAAGAATATATTTACATATATACTTTATGGGGTCGAAAACGTTTCCTTCTCTGCTTTACACACATCCACTTTTACCACAAATACAATATACCCTTTAACTCTTTGAGTACGGGTATAAAAATCCTTAAATGAAAGAAAAGTACCTATGAAAAAAATCAAAAGTAAATCTGGGATAAATCGTTGATGTGGTCAGATTTGAGAAACAAAACAAATAAAGTAAATTTAAACTAAAAAAATCCATAATGTAAAGGTAAGCACATTCCTGGTATATGACCCTGGGACACATTTAATAAAAGCGAGCGCCATTCGGCTAAAATTTCCTGTCTTTGCAGCTCCAGCTTTTAATTGCAGCATTAACGCCCCAAGTGGCAACAACAAAGGATATGAACGCCAGGGTGAATGGTGGCAGATCGGAGGGGAATGGTAGTCATTACTTGAAGGGTGCTAGAAAATATGTTTTTAATTGCGGAAATATTTCCATTTCAAAAATGGATGTGATAATTATTCAGAATCGCGCAAATTTCCATCACATTAAAAGTGCAGACAATGGGGGGGGGGGGATAGTAAAATGCAGCTAGCGGATAATGAAACCGTGTTCAAGTGCGGAAATGCTGAAAATTATTTCAATGAAACAGAACTAAGTGGTTTTTAAGTGCCCCAACGGTGGAGAAGAACTCGAATACGGACACGGCCACGGACACTCTGACCAGCCAGCTTTATAAAATGCAATGAAAAGCGACAAATGCGGGGTATCCTGTACAAACAGCAAGCAAATCTTTTCATATTAAAAATAATTTCACGAGAAGGTTCTTTTTACAGCGTTTATTTTATAATATTTTAATATTTACTTGCTGAGTGGGAGGAAGACAAGTCACAGTTGGAAGAATGGCGACAAGTTGAATAAGGTGGCTCTAATTTTGAAAGCATATATGCACTGAAATTAATATAACAATAACATCATCGAGGACTACTAATTGACGTAGACTCGATCCAGTTTAGATACTCAACCGTGAGGCACCTGCACTGACAAATGGGTATAGCCTGTAGCTCTCCTTTCTGATTGCTGGCTGCCGCCTTGGGAATTGAACGGAAGATAAAGATAAATTCAAAAAAATTCAAATCACTTTTTTCAGTGTATTTTTGTCATGGGGAAACACAGCTGGTCTTCTAGGGCCGGAAAATTTAATTGACAGCTAATAACGCGGGGCTTTGATGTCGCTAATTGCGGGAATTGCGTCAAGAGGTGACGGTGCTATAAAAGCTCCACCCACCTATTCCTGAAACACATTCAGTGCAAGTAAAATTACAGAATGACACCTAGCGAGAACCTGATTCAGACCAGAACTGACTACTTTCGCGACCAGTGGCGAGCCTGGCGAATTCTTGGAGCCCTGCGACTCAATAGCCGAAAATATTGGAGTGGAGCCATGGTGCTGAACATTATCGTGGCCTTGTACGCGCCTGCTCTTCTGCTATCCATGTTCAGCTTCGATACGCCACTAGAGAATATCACCAACTTCAGTCTGTCCATAACCTCGTCGGCCACTATCCTGAAGTTCAGTCTGTATGTGCTGCAGCTGCAAGTGCTCACAGAAGTGGAGAAGGTTATTGCCAAGTTGGACGATCGAGTAGAGGGAGCAGAACAGCATCGATGCCATCGCCTGATGGCCAAAAAGTTGCGACATTTATCCAACCTGTTCCTGTACACTTACAGCTTCGTCCTCTTGAACTCGGAAGTTTCGTTCTTATTCACGAGCGAGCGAAGCTTACCATTCCCCTCGTGGTTCCCCTTCGACTGGAAGAACTCGACGATAAGCTACATCGGAGCCCTGTGCTTTCAGTTAGTCTCCATTTCCTGTCAGATTTTGCAGAACTTTGCGGACGACTCTTTTCCGCCGCTTGCCCTGTGCCTATGTGCGGAGCAATGTCAGCTGCTGATCCTTCGCATCTCCAGTATTGGCCACGGGTCCGACGAGCAGAACGCCAACGAAGTAGAACTTGTCAGATGCATCAGGGACCAGAAGGAGCTCTATGGGTAAACAACTCAACCGGCCGCCTGTACCCGCTAATTTCTAGGATTACTTTCAGATTACTTGAGCTCGTTAGCGCTCTCATCTCGTGGCCCATGATGATTCAGTTCTTCGTCATGGCCCTCAATATTGCGGCTACCATGTTCGGTCTGGTCTTCTTTGCGGAGGCCATGCAGGACCGAATGTACTATATCTCATATCTGTTAGCACTCGTCCTGCAGACATATCCCATCTGCTTCTACGGCAGCCTCCTGGAAGAGCGGTTCGGCACACTCCACCATGCAGTCTTCCGCAGCAATTGGGTGAGCCAGAGCCGCAGTTACCGTACCACCATGTTGATCCTCGCTGAGCGAACCAAGCGGCACCCGCGTTTGCTAGCGGGCAACCTGGTCCCCATTCACCTGAGCACCTTTCAGGCGAGCTGTAAGGCGGCCTACTCTTTCTTCACCTTGATTGGCAACACACGCGACAAGTTCAGGCCGAATCACAGTCAGAACTAGGTATAATTTTCGGCTAACTACGAGTAGTTACCTGGTTATATAACTCACCTTGATCAAGCACTCGGAGCACACAAACACACAGTTTCTCAATAAATACACAAGTTGACCTTGCACGTAAATCAATTGTGGTAAAATTTTGCGTTAACATGGCTATGGAAACAATTTTGGGCATCAAGGGACCGGACTTCGTGATGCTTGCCTCTGACACAATGCAGGCCAAATCTCTGATTTTCGTGAAGGATGGTAAGCTATGGGCTCCTTAGCTCCTCAGTAGTAATCCTGTGGGTCCTTTCAGACCAATCGAAAATACACCGTCTCTCGGACTTCTCCATGATGGCCACAGTGGGCGATGGGGGCGACACGCTTCAGTTTACGGACTATATATCCAAGAACCTGCATCTGTACAAGATCGCCAACGGGTACCATCTGAGCCCCCGTGCCGCAGCCCACTTCACCCGCAAGAATCTGGCAGACTATATACGGACCAATACGCGATACCAGGTGGCAATGTTGCTGGCCGGCTACGACGCCGTCGAGGGACCCGACCTGCACTACATCGACTCCTACGGGGCTGCCCAGTCCATTAACCACGCCGGCCACGGATGGGGCAGCATTTTCTGTGGCAGCATCCTGCAAAGGTTCTGGCACCAGACGCTGACCCAGGCGGAGGCTGTCTCCATCCTGAAGAAGTGCGTGGCCGAGATCCAGAAGCGTTTAATCATCAACCAGCGCAATTGGGACGTGTTCGTTGTGGACCGCAGTGGAATGCGTCAGATGGAGAGCATCAATCCGGCCTCTCTGAGCTTTGATGTTCTCAGCTTGAACTGGTAGAAGGGAACAGCTCGAAGGTCCCCACATCGTGTTCAACAGTTTCTTAAAGCCAAATAATTGTGCACTTCATTTTGGCAAACTTTTATTTAAATGCTCGAACAATTTCCCAGGGATTAGTCAACGTGGCCAGCTCGGTTTAGAGTGGGTAAGCCTCTCGAGGGTGGGGATTTGGCTTGTGAGAGTACATGGCACGGCTGAATGCGTCCATGTATTAGCATATGTGGCCTCCTCTTGTTCTCCACATAACCGTACATACTCGTTCATGCCATCTGTCTGGGCGATAGGATAGTGAGTGGGTTTGTTTGTGCAACAATGACACATACTCGTACAGAAATGGACTGGTGACTGCTACATGAAACGCCAACTGTTGCGAATCGGAAGCAGAAAAGCTAACATGTCTCTATTTCCCATTTGAACAGCATTCAGTCAGCCAGACAGTCTGTCAGGGGGTGGAGTCAGCAAAACTCATAAAAATGAGCACAGATTGCTGCAAAAATGCACTGACATTGTGCGGTGTTTAGCTGAGGTTGACTCGAGGGTTTGCCGAGCTGGCCTGAATGGAAACGGAGTCCGGAGAGCCCAGCCAGTCAGCCAGTTCTGTGTGTCTGTGAGCCGCCATAGTTGAAGTTTTCATTGCTAATTGGCCGCACATGACAGAGTATCACCAATTGAGGTGGTCCTTTGGCAGAGATCCGAGCCGTGAAATGTCAACAGTCGCAGGGAAAAAACGAAAGGCATTGAGTAGCGGATACCATTTCAGAATAACTTCCTATGGGAGTCCAAAAGCCGATTGTTTCAAATTATATCGCATACGAACATCTGTCGATTGGTGTGTCCATTCGTAGTATCAAAGCAAGTACAAGTTATGTAATTCGAAGTTCGAATGCACTCGAAAGATATTTTCATATTGTGTTTTTTGTTCAAATTAGCAAATAAATTAAAATAAAAACAAAGTGATTGGAACACTTCGTGTTAGACATACGAGTATGGGTGAAAACTTTTTGATAAACCATATTCATGTAGAATTTGTGTATGTGTTCCAAGTGCTCTTTATAAGCTCCGCACGTAATGTGGGTGCCATTAGAAATTAATTAGTAATTTAATTTAATGGACGAGTTCAAATGATTACAAGAGCTTCTGAACAGCATGCATCAGTCTCGTGGAATATGAAGCTTATTGAAATTTAATTGATTTATCTAAAAAACACACTCGTACATATGTACATATATTAAATAGTTAAAAACAATATGTACGTGTAAGTGAACAGTTTTCCGATATAGCCCCACCCACCTCAGTGTGTTCACATGGTTTTTTTTCGAGCAGAGGAAAAACTTTTGACATGTGAGCGTCTCAAATGAACGCTGCTGTCTCACGGCACCTGGCTCTCGTCTTTCTCCAGACCTGTCGCGCCATGAAATATATTCACGTGTGGAGGAAAACTTAGTGTCTCCGACTCTGGGCAAGGAGATAATGTGCATGTAACCTCCCGTGTAACCATGCTCCGAGTTCTACCAGCCCAGCCTGCGCGCCGTTCCCATCTTCCCCAACCGCGAGCCAGCCAGCAATTTGTGACGTTTAGGGGCGCAACGAAGCAGCGACTTCTTTACAGGACATTAACTTCCTTACCGGGAGCAGCTTCTCCGGAGTCGCCCCATCCGACTGTCTGACTGCTTGTGGATGAGTGTGTGACGACTCTGATGATGATTCATGATGATGATCCTTGCAGTTTTCTTCTCCCTGTTGTTTCCGCTGCCATTTTCGTCGTCATTTTTCATAGGAAAGAGGGCGGGCGGAGTGGGAGTTAGAGGAAGAGGGTCTTTTTCGACAGCCTATTAGTTTTTATTATTTGTTGCAATTAGTTTCTCGGCCTCCGCCGGATACGGGTCCAAGGACGAGTCCCGCCCAGGCCCCAGGCCCAGCGGCCTCTGCTCGTCCTTTATGACACTTTTCTGCACATTTTTCACCGGAATGAGCGTCATCTGTTGCCGCTGGCTGCCACGACTGCGTTTTTCTCGCTGGCATTGACAAGAGCCAAACAATGGCAGGCCGGCCGGTCGTACTATCTATGATAAATTATGGCCAAAAGTCAAAGTCATCAATCAGAGGGCCATGTTTTATGTACCGCTCATGGCCATTTGCCATTTGTTTCGAGCCCCGCCCCGCCCCAAGACTCACACCAAGTCGCACGCCACGCCCACGCCCAGACAGTGGCATATGCAGAAGGATCTGGGGTACAAGACAGATGGTGGCCAGAAAGGATTAAATATAAATCGCAAGTGCGTAGACAACCCAGGTGTCGGTGGCCAGGCGACAAGCATTTCGATTTAATTTTCATTAAAATTCAGCCATTAAATATGCAAAGGGTAAACTGCGGCCAAAGCCCATTAAAATTCCTTGAAGACTGGGCGACTTTAGCCCTAACACGCTGCTGCTGCAGGGGGCCCGGATCCCTACAGGTGACTCCTTTTCATTTTCGAGTGCTTATTAAAATTGCAAAGGGCCAGGATTTGCGGACATTATGATGCGGTGGATGCGAATTTATGCGGCTCGTAGCTGAAGCCGTAGCCGTTGCCCAGACCCGGCCCCGGTCCCGAACCCAGTGCTCGCTGTCGCCATATTTGTGCCGGCCTCAGCTGCGTCCTCCTCGTAGCAGTTTTTTACTCCTGTTTGCTGTTTAATTATGCATTTTTATCTGGAAGTCGCTTGGACTGGGGCCAGGCCAAAGGCAGAGTGATTTTGGGTATCCTTTCTCAGGGCGAAACCACAGCCACTTTGCCACTCGAGGTATGAAAACTGCAAATCTATGGCATCAGCAGCTTCACAACACTGAGAGAAATGAAAACAGTGAAAACTAGGAAGAAATAAAGATGATATACATATATGTGAAATACTATCCTGACGGCAGACTTTCGTTAATAACAGATGAAAAATAAAATTAACAAAACACAAAATTAAATATTGGTTTTCGAACCATTTTGCTGCGTGCAGCCAATCCATTCCCTGACTATAATACAAGCAGAAAACAGCATATGTTCCCCACTTCGAATCCACACTCACAGATATAACAGGGCGTTCTTCAGCTATTGAAAGTCCCCGAAGGCATCGCCTGAGTATCGATTACGGCTGCCTCGCATTGATGTCACCAGCAGCAGCCGATTGGAACCCAACAATTGACAACTAAAGTTGCAATTAGGAGCAACAGAAATCCTTTTGGCCCTTCTTCAACATTCTATTCCATCCGTTACGCCATTGGAACCACAGGAATACAAAATGAAAGGAAACTTTTACGACACACACTTACACACGCACCCGTCCTGCGTTCTTTCGGCTTGTCCCCGGTGAAGGTACGCTCAGGTTTTTAGTTATGCAGGGGAAAATGCCTTGGGGAAATTAGTGGAAAACGAAAAATGTTGTACGCAAACATTCGTTCCAAAAGTATTTTGTTGGGGTCTGCTGGTTTATAGGACCCAGTTACGTCGTTTGGAAAAACCTCGAGGAACGGTTTTTTTTTGGTTAATGTCTTAAGTGCACAATGTTTTTTTTTAAGCCATTGTTATCTCTAAGGAGACAGAATCCCTGGATCCATCTGATAAGCTTATGGCTAAAATTGCATTTTGTAGAAAAACCCCATCAATACACGGCCTATAAATTACCCCTTTGGCAGACGATCGCGTCAATATTCTCCTCTGTTGCAACCGATTTAATTCGTTGCATTCGACGGGCATAAATCACGACACATGTGGGCTGCCTTTGGGTGGTGGCCCGAACCATAAGGGCTGTGGAATCGATTGCTTGCAACAAAATGTCCCAGCATTAAACACCATCGAACAGCATAATTTATGAGGATGCGCGGATTCCAGACCGCGACGGACCCGGATACACATGTGACATCAACAGGGACCTTTCTGACATTAATGCTGTCCTTCAGGCGTGAGCTTTCCGATGACAAAGCAGTTGCATGGTGGTGCCTGAGAGTATGCTTTAACTATGTTTAACTCTGACTATCTAAACTACCAGCTATACATACATACATATATATAAATTCGTACATGACCAGATATATCTAGACATCGATTTTTAGATGCGCGTGGAAGAGAATCTTTTAGAAATTACATTTTGATAGAACAATTTGTAGCTGCATTGGAAAACGAAAACATAGAAAGGATACCCCTTTGCAAAGTTTATATCTACGTACTCAGATATTTTCACTTCTCTTCAAATTCATCATTTCAGTTGGAGCTGTAGAGTGAACAAATGTTTTCTTACCTTCTGCCGGGGAATACTCTCATACTCAACATATTTTATTCTAACAGTTTCATTCGTCTATTGTGCTGTAAAAAGTTCATACTCGTATATTTTGTGTATAATACAGTTCCTTCCATCCTCCGTCCTATGTACCACCCATCCATGTTGATAATCCCTCAGCCCAGCACTTCACATACTTTTCCCATGTGCTCCTAAACTGCATGTGGAGCTAGAAAAAATACACATAGAGTATAAGAAGGAGTGGGAGAAGGCGAGGGGAAAAAATCCATAAAAAGTTGCAGTTAAACTTTTCAACATTTGTCAGAGTCAGAGGATTTGTTTGCCTTTGGGGCTGGCCAAAGGCAACATTCTGCCGGCTCTGGGACTGCTCCCGCTCCCCATTTAGATCGCCAGAAACCCCCTTTATCTACTCTCCCCTCAGCCACCCCATCAATTGGTCCGTCCGTCTGATTGTTTGCTTATTTTGCTCGTACGTCCCACTATTTGTTTTCTTTCCAATTTTGTAATTTTAAACTTTTTCTATTGATTTCTTGGCACGCATGAACACCTTCAGCAGCAACAACGACGACAGTCAGGGACGGCGACAGCGGGAGTGGTAGAGTTGCCAAGTTCCCTTGAGCAGGGTTGGCGCAAGAGATTTGGAAGGTGGGAGGGCATTCAATTTAAGTTGGAGGCTGCGCTGGCTGTCAGGGGCCTGCCTCCCCCTGGTGACCATGCGTGGAAGAAGTGCAAGGAAAAAAGAAAGTTCATAGAAAAAACAAAAGAAGACAAAAGAAGTGGTGAAACTTTCCAATGCACTTAACACTCTGTTTCACAGTCGAAGGAAGAAAAGAAAAGCGGAGTGAAGTAAAAACTGTCAGCTGCATTGGCAACACATTTATTAATGTGTCAATCGGATTGAAGACCTCCGCAGCCAGAGTAAAGCGATAAAAACGTAGGGTGTAACTCCTCCAGAGGGCTGGCATTGGCTCAGGGTTAAGCGTGCTCTATCTGCCCCGACGCGAGTGTTAATCAATTTTCTAGACAAAAAAAGGGAAAACATTTCAAGCCACAAAATGATTACATGACCCATTCCCCAGGCAGAGTCCCCAGTCCTCCTTCCAATCCGGGTCCCAATCGCAGCGCCCTTCCTTTTTACGGCCGCCGCAAAGGAATTGTAATTATTCGAATTGTTACCCGTCGCTTGCCTAATGACTATTAGCTAAATGAAAACATTGCGTGCCGGCGACATTTTATTTGAGTGGAGAGGACATGCACCAGCGCTCCGCTCCACACCAAAGCACACCGCGCCACAACAGAGCAGTCCGCAATACAGTCTGGGTCGGGGCAGGCCAGTGCTTTATTTGCTATATTTCATGCCTGCCTGCACTTATCTCCGATTGTTCATCGGAAGGGACAGCCGCAGGCTACCCTGCCGGTCTCGCCAAATGTAATTTGGCTTGGGGGAGAGCTTCGATTCCTCTTTATGTTCTAATTACTTGCCCCTCACAAAAACGCCACTTCAATTTGAATTCAAATAAGTGGGGGCGCTGAGGCACCACCCCACCTATTGCACGGGCTGCTAGACCCACTGGCCGTAGCCCCAACCTTGCCCTGGACACAGTTGGCGCCACAACTTTTAATTACAGCCACACAAAATTGCAGATGCAGCGCGGCACTCACAACCTCAAACCCACACACTCGTAAACCCTGCGAGAGCCCAGGTCCCAAACCCCAAATGGGAATGGACATGGCATTTGGAAATCCAAATCCAAAAAGCATATTAATTGCGGACTGCGTAGGCGTCTACTGTAATAGTATATAATCGATTTAAGCATGGGCATTATGTGGGCAAGGGTCTAAATTGCAATTTCATGTATGACAAATGTGTTTCGGGTCTGGAAAGCAGTCAACTGATGGGACAAGGAAACAATATTCGCACTTTAAATTGAGTTTATTGAATAGATATTCTTGGACAGAGCCTGGCCGTGCTCTTTCGTAGGAGTCCGCACAAAAGGAAGCTCAATCGATATTTTTCCATTCATCTGTGTCTTGGCTCTGCAGCTGGGGGTTACTTCCAATTAGAAGCTGTTGCATGTAGCAATTGATCATCAAAATCAGTCCATACGAGAGAGTCCCTATCCATCTGCATACCCGTATACTCGCACTCGCACTCGTACGTACCCGTGCGATATAAACCACCCAGGGCTCGTTATTGTTGCCAATGGCTACGGCTACCCCGTCAATTGCAGCTGGTGGTGGCTGCACCACAAAATTCAACGCAATTTGTAAAATGAAATCGATTCAATTGATTGTTGACTCCGGCAAACACACACCCTGGCACAGCCATTGTGCAACCTCGCACACACAGGGAGGTCTTCTCTCTCCTCGTCCAGAAACTAGGTCTGGAGCAGGAAGCGAGTACGAGTACGAGTATACGTAATGCCAAGCGACGACGGTGACAGGTGTCTGAGGGTGGACGTGTCCATAGCGCTGTCATCCCATCCCATCCCATCCCAGCCTGCTATGCAAGTATGTACGAGTATGTATGTACATATGTGTGTCTGTGTGCATTGCACTTTGCTTGATTAAATTTCAATATTTACTAAAATGTCGCCGAACTCTTTCTGACAGCTCTGTAAATTTCATAACCGGAATCGACACAAAATATGGTCAACTGTGTGTAAATATAAGCTTGACAAGCGCATAGGTTGACTGAAATGGCTTTCGATGGTGTCCTGTTATCTGGCTCCTTTGTTACTGGTAATTTGTTGCACTTTGTCATGTGCTTACTGTTACAGAAAATGAAAAACCACAAAGATTTTGTGGATAACTGGTATTTTGAAGGCATCAAATGGGAAAAGCAATTACTCAAGTCTTGATAAGGAGATGCTTTTTACGTCAAAAAAATAAAAAAATTCACATTAAGTAATAAGTTGGAACAGTTAAATTCAAATAAATAAAATTACAAGCACAAAAAAGAAAATACTTTCTGTTTGTGAAGTTAAAGAAACGCGATTTAAAAGTGATCACAGATGGATAAAAGTAACATTCATATGATCGTAATTGACGTAAAGTGAGTTATACAAGGTGCGATACGATTTAATCTACCCACGCCGCTGTTTTCAGAGATAAGCCAGAAAAAAGTTTATCTGAAGAGGGTATATCTGATATGATTTCCCAGATGGATATTGGTGATACACACGAGAAGTAAGTTTTACATGGTACTCGTACTTTAGAATGCACTTTACCCACTGTACTGTTTGCAGTAATGAGACTCAGAAAAGTGTACCCCACGAGTGCATATCTGATATGATGACCCAGTTGGCTATAGGAGGCACCCATAAGATCGATTATATTAAGGAGTGAGTTCTTCCATTCTATTTTCCCTTACTTATCCCAATTTTTGCAGTGCCGAGCTGGAGGAATCTGCTGCGGATATATTCGTAGATGCGATGGAACCCAAGACTGTTGACGCATATGACAAAGGACATACGGATGAAGAGCCCGTTTCCAATACTCAGAATCTTTCTGATCCAACCCATGAAACTGAGACTAGTGATTCGGAGAACGATATTGTCGAAAAACAGGAGGGATCGAACATTTATGGCCCCGGTCAGCTTCCCATT
The DNA here is from genome assembly GCA_035043285.1 of Drosophila subsilvestris. Taxonomy (NCBI): domain Eukaryota; kingdom Metazoa; phylum Arthropoda; class Insecta; order Diptera; family Drosophilidae; genus Drosophila; species Drosophila subsilvestris. The sequence goes on from JAWNNB010000166.1 coordinate 740,306, forward strand.
TTGATGTGGGATTTCACTTCGGAGGAGGACGAACACGTAACACCCGATGTCGATATCAATTACGATAATATCTTCGAGGATCTGAGTAAGCTGAGCGCGGTGGAGAAGCACCTCCAGCTGCTGTACAGACCCTTCAGCTGTGTAATCGATATGATCTGTCGGTTCAATATATACGAACTGTGCATCTTGATCACAGACTCTCGCTACGATCCGGGCTGCCATCCCTCGGTCTCGGTCAAGACCGTCAATCCCACTGGCTTGGTCAAGATCTATGCGGGCGGCAAGACGGTGTCCACCGGTTTGACCGCCGAGTCGGCTCGGATCTCCTTGTTCAAGGTGGTGCGGATGGTGGAGGAGATAGACTTCAAGGTGGACGTGAAGAACCTCAGCCGGAACATTGTCCACGCCTCCTTCTGCATGCCATTCAAGCTTGACCTGGACCGTCTGTACGAGCAGCATCACACTAAGGTGACTCGCAACTTCCGCACTCGGCCCTTCATTACATACAACAACGAGGGGGAAAACGTAGTTTTCGCTGTCTTTCCCAGCGGATTCGTCCTGGTCCTGCACTCGACCAAGCATACAGAAACCCGAGCCGCCATTGCTGCCTTCTTGCCGATCCTGGCCCAGTACAAGGAGGAATATCCCAACCAGTCCAAAATTAAGGTTCGGCCAAGCGGCGACATTTCCTACAGGCTGCTCTGGGCGCACAGACTCGAGGAGGACAAGGATGGCCAGCTCCTTTACTCCTAGAATATTTTCCCAGTTCCCTTCTCCCTGTTCATAGATTGCCCCTAGTTTTTCATGTTTCATTTCATTCTTCTGCTCTGAAATACCGTGAACATTTGTCATAAACCAAAGTTCCGCACGTGCACTGTTTACACTCTCGAGTTGTGAAACTTGTTTAAATATGTGATTTATTTTCCAGCCAGCTGCTCCAGCTACAGATGTTGTGCGACCACCGAGCAGCCAGTGACACTGTATTGCTTGCAAACGGTGGAAATATAGGGCTAGGCCTGGTCGAGGCACGGACCAGGACCAGCACCAGAGTCGCCTCAGACATCATCCGGCCAAAGTTGCTCCAAACACACAGAACAACAAACAAATTGCTGGAGAAGTTGCTGCTGGGAGGCAACTGCGAGGCGACTGGGAGCCGAACTGCAACAGGCGCATACATAAATAACGAAACATTTTCGCACACTTGCCGCAACTTTCTAGGCAGGATGTCACATTATGCGGAACAAGTTGCCTCTTCCCTCAAGTACTTTTCCGACGTGCCAAAAGCACCTACCCGAATGCTTTGAGCCTGGCCTCTGAACTTTTGCCAAACAATTTTGACAGGAAGTCTCATTTTTCGTATTTACAAATCTGCTATGCGTAATTACTTAGGCTAAAGTTTTTGGAAGAGGGAAATCAAGGATTTTACACAGATACATTCGATATTATGGTTTTAAAATAGCCTCTTCCTCTTTTCTGATTTGTACATAGTCACACATAGTATGTACATTGTACATATGTATATACCATGTAAAAGAATGAAGATTCTCACTTTGGCAATCGTTAAGATACTTCACCTATCTAATGACAGCCGCTGCTACTACTTCCTAAAGTAGCTAAAACTGTATGAACATGAATAAGAGTGCGGATAATATACCACACAAAAAAACAAAAGATACGTATGTATACATAAGTGTAGGAATGTATGTATGTATGCCACATATGTAAGTGGGAGTATGCCTAATATTTATTATTAATTATTAAAATTTAATTTAATTCATTATGTACAAATATTAAAATTAATTGTGTGGAGCGCTAGCATAGTGGGCTTCAGGTCCTATCCCTAATATGAAGCTAGCGAGTAATCGAATAATTTAACGCGGAATTGTGTAGTGAGCAGGTGAAAGACAAGATAGGTTGTGTGAACAAGGGAATTGCGAAAAAACCCAAGATAACTAAAAACATAAGATGGTTGAATTGAATAGATAATAAAGCCCATTAAAATAAAACCATCTACGAGCAGTACAACGGTATTTGTGAGACGAATAGCTTCGAACTTACTTTAACCGGGAGGATTAAACATGATTTGTATACAAATGTATGTCTCCCCCCCCCCCCCCCCACCACATACATATGTATGTACACATATGTGTTTATTAAATATAGGAATGTACGTACAATTTCAGTTAGAAGTTCCCAAAATTGCCACAAGCGACGAACTACTCGTAAAAACTTCCTTTGGGTATCATACTCGTACAATACAAATGAACAAAAATATTCGGCCATGGAAGAGCAAAATAGTACGCAATCTATCTTTTTCAAATTGAGATATTAAACTTAGTTGCCCCAGAGCACTTATTGGCCAAATAATGCGCTGGGGAAAAACCACCAGAAAGTGGGAAAAACTAACGATATGATGCAGAAATCGATAGCGATGAGCTGATGTGGTGGCAATCGAGCCAGGGAATCCGGGGAATCCGATTAAAAAGTTTAACCATCAAAGTTTAAGAAAGGAGATGAAAATATGGAAAGAGGGCAGAGCGACTTGCCGTTTTATGAATTATGCATTTTTGCCCAAGGACTTTTTGCTACAAAGCCACAAATTATCCAGCTTGCCGACCAACGAAAAGGGTTGCGGCTGCCTTTGAAGATTAGGCAACTCCGGCTGGGTGGTGGCTTCGGGTTGGCAGTAACTGTTTTCGCATTTATAAGTGCACATCAGCTGCATATATGAGAGAGAGCGAACCTTATTAAATTCGAAATGTTCCCAATAAAGATTCAGGGCAAAACCTGACCACTTTCTGGAACAACCCATCACGATGTTGAGGCATAAGGTGTGTTGAGTAAATGTATCCCACACACTCATAAGGATTTTATTACAGTGGAAACTGTGCTCTAACCGCACCAAAAAAGGTGTCGCAAATGGACTTTTGCAATTTTAATAACTACTCAAAGGGGCAAACTGTTTCATTAACTATCAACGGGCAGCCCCACAGCTGCAAGGACTTTTAGCATATTTAACAAGCTGGAATTTAAATGAAAATTAAACCCACTCCAGAGGTGCAGTTGGACGAGAACTGCCAGTGCCCCAAATGTGTTCGCTTTGAAAAATTAAGAGAGCTAACAAATTATTCTGCATGCATGTGAGATTCCTGATTTCTCCTCCCTTTGCAGTAAAGGTTTTATTTGTACTGGCTCATTGGATCCTTTTACTCACACCTCCTTAAGCAGCTAGCGTAGTGGGGTCCAAAACATCAACGAAAAATAGTATGCATTGAATGAGCCCTGGAACAGATCTTCAATCAAGCTTGACACTGATTTTCCCAATTATACGAACTTTCCTTTGCTCCATTCTGTGGAAAATTGTCAATTAAGCCTAGAGACAAAGCAATTGAAACGAGCATGAAAATTGTTAAAATTGTTGGTGCCGGCAAAGAGAATGATTATTGGAAATTTTCTTCGGCACATGCGAGCAGTCTTCGTCCTCTGTCAATAGTCGTATAAGGTGTATTCCTCGGATTGAGGGCGAATACATAAATCTAAAATTCAGAGCGCCAATAAATTTTCATTTTGATAAACCCCCGTAAGCCTTTTCATGGCCAAAAACAAACTTCTGTGATTTATGAAGTTCTCGGCCACTTTCCTGCTCCTTGGGCAATAAAACACACAAGCCCATCAGAGCCATCTATGAACACAATACCAAACTTTTTCCCCATTCCCCGCCATCCCTCTTCATGTTGTGCTCATAAGTATTCACATTTTAAAGACTCCATTCGCACAAAAAAGAAATATGCATATATGTATGTATATAAAATATTAACTAATCTTTATGAGGCGAAAGAGTGTTTTTTCTTGCCCATAAAACCGGAAAGTTGTCGCAAATAAACTTTAGTGTCAAAACAAATTACTTTTTAGTGTTGCTTAAAAAAATGTTGGTGGGGGCACCATAAAAATTATAATAATAAAAACTGTTCATCTGTTAATACAATTTCTATAAAAATCATCCGTTTCAATTACAATATCATTTGAATCGTTTGCTATTTGGCCACAGCTTGCGCTGATGTAAATCCATAAACAGAATGAGACATGTTCGTCCCTTTAATATTGCTGATTTTCGCATGTGGCTGGAGTGGATATTGGGAAGAAGATGGAGCACCATGGGGGAACGTGTCATCATGCCTGACATCTGCGTCAGCTGGCGTTCAAAGTCAAATTAAATTGAAACAACTTTGTGACATCACGTCGACCCCTTCTTTCAGCAATCTCATATATGTACAAGTACTCGTATTGATCCTGGGACTCGTTCTAAACAAAAAGAATTGCTTATGCCAATTATGGATTTTGTTATTTTAAAGAAATGGAAAATGTGACCAGTATGTTGTAATAATTTTTGACGGTATTATTTTAGGGCTTAGAGCATGATGTTGGTGTCCTGGCAGCTGGCCAAAATTGTTGGCCACTAATGCCAAAAGGGAACACATTATTCGAGTATGCATGTGAAACAGGAAACAAGTTTTTAAAATAAGTCCGCTTTGTGTGGATAATGGTAAATTGCTTTCAGCCAGAGAATGCTAATACATGGATTATCGCTAAATTTATTTATTCACAGACGCATTTATCTAATTGGAATTTATATTAATCGATTGACTTGGGGTTCCATTCATTTATTAATTTGTTAATTACCCATATTAGTGGTCTGGCTCCCACTGCGAGTGCGCAATATAAACGCATGGCATTCGCGGTATCTGTTGTTCAGAGAATGCCGAATGGGAGCTACGACCAACGAAGGACACTTACAAAAAATTGTTAGGAAAAAGTTGCAAAGACATCATCTGTTGGAAGTGTATCCCATAGTATTTGCTACAATTATCCAAATATTTCTAATATATTATGCCACAGGAGATGGTCACCCAGAATGATAAACCAGTCAACCAGCTTTACTAAAATCAGTTTAAAAAACATCCTTGCAAGCCTTTATTGCTAAATAATAGGTGGATAGTCTTCACCTTACAAATCAACGCTGAGGTGAAGATAAATATAAGAGATGTTATTTTGGGGAATAGCGGATTACTTAGACATACGTCTATAATGCTTTGTGTCAGACTTGCTACCTTTGCTATGGAGACGAATTATAAACGACTAAGCAAGGGTCCAATCACCTAGAAGCGGTACATGCAGTAGTAGAAAGTAGAACAAGATACTGATGCAGCGAGCTTTAATTTAACAATGGACTAAAATTCCGCTCGACCTTTGTAAGCTGTATGGCTACGTCTGACCAGAACATCTTTCCTGAGACCACCTAAACCATATACTGTCTGTTTGCGCTGACTGATATACCAATATACCCAAAAAAAAGGAAATAATAAAGTTAAGCTGAGTCATTTAATAATTATAAATGCAATGTAGAATTTACTCTGTCATGGAAGTGACAATAGTTCCATCTGATGTGAGTGCCTCACCGTTCAGGCCAATCACTTCAAGTTCTGAGTCCAGTATGAAATCATTGGAGTGCCTCACGCGACGCTGTCTGGCCGGAGTGTTCTGGCTGATGGGGCTAGTGCCGCTGCCCCCCAGTTCCCAGCTCTTCTCCCTGTTTCTAACCGTGGCGATTCGCTGCTGTTGGATTGTGTACCTTGTATACCTACTGTCAGTCGGAATAGGCTTTCAGTCGGTGGCAACGGAAAGTGTGGGCAATGTCGTGGGCACCATGCTCTTCATGGGCAACTCCATTTTAGGCCTGCTGCTTCTCCTGGAGAGTGTGTTGAAACAGAAGACCCACAGACAGCTGGAGGACCTGCGCTTCCAGTCGCAGCTTCAGTTGCAACGCCTGGGAATGTTCGGAAGAGGTCGCCAGGCCCCGCACCTGCTGCCGCTGATTGCAACCCAGTTTACCTGCGATCTTGTGAGACTTCTGATCAGCGCCGAAGTCGGGACAATGATATCCCCAGTGTTCATCATCTCCCTGCCGCTCATGTGGCTGCTTCGCTTCCGGTACGTTCAGCTGGTACAGCATGTTATGGATCTGAACCAACGCTCGCTCCAGCTGCGCCGTTCCCTGCTCGCACTGGCCTCGGGCAACGAACTCTGGCAACCGTACGGGGTCCAAGAGTGGGGCCAGCTGCAAGCCCTCCGCAAGACCTACGAACGCATCTTCGAGTCGTACGAGGTGCTTAGCGACTGCTTTGGTTGGGGCATGCTCGGGCTGCACCTCGTGACCAGCTTCCAGTTTGTGACCAACGCATACTGGATGCTCATGGGACTGTACGAGGAACAGAACGTATTGATCCTCACCTTCAACGGAGCCACCGCCATAGACTTTGGCACTCCCATTGCCACTCTCTTCTGGTACGGCGATGCAGGTGCTGAAAATGTAAGTATGTGCGATTATATGGGTCGTACTTAGTCTTTACTCATTTACAATGACAATGATGGATTTGTACTCCACCTGAGTGCCCGTCTGACTGTCTCCATACTCTTGTTGGTTCGTGTTAGTCATCATGTTTCCCTTAAGCAGGAAGCAAGCTTTCTCGCGCGTGGTCCTCAAATTTCTCCACTTGACGCTCTCCGCACTTGGCCTGAGGTCTAGGCGGCACAGTCGGCCTGTCCAGTGGCTTCAGTTCTGCAGCTGGCTATGCTGGTACACATCGATTTGGGCACTTACTCTGCATGGAGCTACCCGATTCCAGGACTGCGATCTAGACTGTATGCTGCGATATGTCCTGCTCGTGTGTGAGACCGGGTCCCATGCCATTATTGTGACAAATACATTCCTGCAGAGGCGTTGTCTCCAGCAGGATGACGTTAAAATACTTGAGGGTTGTGATCCTTCGGTGGCTGTTACTGTATTGGGACTCCTGGTGCCGATCATTGGAGTTCAGTACTTGGTATGCTCAAATCTGGATAAGTTTTCGTCAAGAGTCATATCGCTTTATTGGAAGACCCTGCCTAGCCTTCTGGGACTGCAGTTTCAGATTATAGCGGTCATATCACAGGTTATGAATGTGAATCTTCGCGTTCGCCTTGCCCGTCGCCAGCTGCAGGTGCTGGCCAGGGAGCTTACTTGTAGTTGGCCTCAGAACAAGCTGCATGCAAAATATCTGGACCATCAGACGGCTCGCGTAGTCGACCTAAAGCGGCGCTATAACGAAATCTATCATTTGTTTTATCGCATCAACGAGAACTACGGTGGGAGTCTGCTGATCATTTTTATTGTTTTCTTCGCGGGCTTTGTGTGCAACGCCTACTGGCTGTTTGTCGATGTGAGGACCAATCCCTCTAGGGTATATCCCATCTTGCAGAACTTGGGCTTCATCTTCAATGTGGCTCTTCAGATATCGGCAGCCTGTTGGCACTGCCAGCAGAGCTATAACCTTGTGAGAGTTAAGCCTCCAGATTCCTTCATCTATTAACTTTCCTAACATCATCGTTCCAGGGTCGTGAGATTGGTTGTCTCATCTCAAAGTTATCAAAGCCCCTGGGCAGCAAGCGCTACAACAATCTTGTCAGTGAGTTCTCCCTGCAGACCCTACATCAGCGCTTTGTGGTCACCGCCAAGGATTTCTTCAGCCTTAATCTGCATCTACTAAGTAGTGTAAGTGAATTTACTCCATCGAGTGATGGAAGAGCTTCAATCAATTTATTTCAGATGTTTGCGGCCGTGGTCACTTACTTGGTCATTCTCATACAGTTCATGTTTGCGGAGAGGAGTGCCAAGGCATATTCTGGATAGCAGCGATTCGGGATTTGAGAAAATGTGAATATGCTGCAATTTTTTGGTAACTGTCCTGGAAACCGTCGAATAATTCAAAAATAAATCCCATAAATCAAATATATGCGTAGAACCATTTAAGTTTTAGAGGGAAATATATAATTAGCAAAAATGCATTTTTCAGTTAACTCTGAAAGCTTGTTGTCAAAGGTTTTTAACAATGCATTTTTAAATTAAGTATACATACAGTACAACATAACATATCGTCAAGTATTATAGACAACTTTTGTATAGCATATTTCTTTACTTTCGTTCAAAAGCAGTACCAGATCTGATGGTGACTCCCAAAGGAACTTCTTCCACCGGTTCCACTAGTATATACAAGTACACTTCGTCTATCCTATTTCTCCTTAGCAGTTTCTATACAGCACCGTCCGCTAAATCTTACTCTCTTTCTCTGTTTCATCCCATCAACGAAGAACCATCCGGACGGAAGAGTAGATCAGAAGCGAGCGTGTGGAAGCGGGAGTCAGACACACGAAATCCTTGTGCTCATTCTGGCTATGATATGTAATCCGATATGATCCCGGTCTTGCAGATTCTGGTAGACAATATTATTTTATTATGATCCTGCGTTTTTTTTTAAAAGGAGCGTGGAAAAAACTCGTCTTAACTCCTCCTGAACTCTTAGAGTAGTGGGTATATGTACATAGTTCCGTTTAAGTTAGATGCTTAAGCATGCATTTAGAAGGTTACTGATTAATTAGTCACACTTTATGGCGACGAAGGATCCCTAAATAGTAATTAATTAAAAGTTGGTTGTGTATTCCACCAGGTTTCAAGTTAAATCGGTTAGACCAGATATCAAAAACTTATGAAAAATGCAGGAAGTGTGGATGAGACTGGCTTTCCAGTTGAGTTGGGAGCAGGGCAGCGTCAGAACTTATAATTTTTACAGTTTGGCTGCACTTGGTAAACATCGTTTTTGGAATTAATGGTGTTACAGTTCCCTTCGACTGATGGTACAACGAATATTCATATATTCAAGGCCAAAACTAATTTGTTATTATGTCTCATTGGACTTGAAGTCTGGGGGAAAAAGACCATTAGTATAAGATATTGGTATAAGTATTATTAAGTTTTATTATTAGAATAAGATCATTGAAAGATACATTTTCTATTCTCTTTCATAGTTCATTTCCAACTGAAACTGTTTATACAACCAGAATACCAAAAATTTAACTAAATGATGAGTTCCTAATCAATTATAAAACTTATTTGCATACATCCCTCGTGACAGCATAGCATCCCACACGTCACTGAAATCAGACAAACTTAAACAATCTATCCCTGAGCAGTGTTGGAAGACACTAAGAACAATCGCGATGCCGACTGGCTTTGTCATAGTTGCTATGTCGCCCTAATTATTTATGCCGCCCACGCCCCAGTCCCCGGGTTGGGTCGGGCCGGGTATGGCTAGGCCAAAAGTTAGATTGCGCAAAGTTTTATCTTCGCTTTTCTTAAGCGCATTTTACAAGGAGGGGCGGGCAGAACTACTTCACGCATATTAAACTGACATTTCACAAGCAGAAAACTTTTTCTAATATGCAAATTCATGCCAAATACCATGGAAGGGATAAAGCAGCCCCAGCAGAGGCAGGAGTGGAGCGGAGCACATCCTTGAATTAACACGTGCGAGTTCGCATTAATTTGTGTAAACTGGTGTTGGAACTGTTCGGGTTAGGTCTCCCATCTAAGATGGAGGAGAGGTGTCCGCATGTGCTCGAGCGGCCCGAAGAGCAGTTTTTGTCGTTAGCTATGCAAATGCTGAGGCATGTAAATATTATTTACCACACTGGCAGATGCTCAAGATGTAACTGTGCCGGCACTTCTGGCCCAAATTAACATATAACAACTGAAACAGTCGCCTATAAATATTTATGAGGCTCCTCGATTAGTACTTTGTGCGATACATTCGTTTTTGTTAGCTCAGTACTTCCCACTACTTCAAAGTACTCGTAACTATGAATTATGGAGTTGGGAGAGAATCATGTTCCTGTTCATGAGACTGTAGTTTAATTAAATCTTTTGTCAATCAGATTCGGTAAATATTATATTTATAGTTCACAAAATGATGCTAGGAACTTGGCTGACTAATGTTGTTATTAATAGAAGCGGAAATCGGAAATCAAATTTGATCAACTAAATAATTTAGTTCACAATATATGTAAAGAACCACAACTCATATTAAGCTAATATTCAGGATTTGGGGAGTGTTTAAAGCTTTTCAGTTAACTGAATACATAAACCTCCAAATTAATGGATGGAGAAAATACTATCGTGGGTAAATACCGACTTGCATCCCACTGCTTGAATCAGTTTCCATCAACAAATAAGTAAAATGGATAAAAGGCTATCGCTTTTTTCGAAATGAGGAATAACTTATCAAGTGTATTTTTATTCGCAGTTCAGTGGAAATCTAATAAAATTCAAAACCAGCTTTGATCGATAGAAAGTTTTCCAATTGAAGACTGTACGTTTGCCAGCCCTCAGCATACACTCACAGAATATTACCAAAAACATCCCAACTCAACTACTTTTCATTGGTTTTAAGTGGTTATAAAACTGAAATTTTTGTATAGAAAAGAGGTATGCTAAGAGCAAGCTAATTGGTTTTTAGTGAATTATTAGACAATCCAACTTTTTGACTAATATAAACTTGCATGCATGAATATTTTATCCACTTTACAAACTGTTCAACTTTTTTGATGAATTTTCAATTCGAATGAGGCTTTGTCTTCATACACAGCCACAGGCTGCGAATCATTTTTGGGGCCGAAAGTTTTTAAATATTCATAAAATTTGAACAGACAGAACTTTGAAATTAAATTAGTCAAATGCAAAAAGTTCATTTACACTCCGTATACTCGTACGAAGCCCGGATCCCCGTACTTACACACTCCATTGTGTGCGGCCCGGCCCGGCCAAGCCGTAAAAGTTAGAATAAATTAGTAATTAATGCAGGAGTATCGTATATCGGTCCATATGTGTGGGACTGCCGTCTCCCGCCACAATCCTGGGCCACATAAGCCTGCCTGTTTTATAGTTGGCAATCTATTGCGATTTGTTTGTAAAATATGGGTTTTCCCTTTTTCGCTCTGCTATTTCTGCATCGGACGCAATGTGCGAAAGCGAAATTGAAGTTTTATGCTAATTTCCAGCTTCATACCTCTCTCGATGAGCCTAGGACCTTATCTGGTTGTCGGAGTCCTGTCAACACAAGGCATTACAAGGCAATTACGAATTTGTTTATGGCACTGGATCTCCTCGTCGACTTGCCACTTGGCCACCCATCCATCCATCTTCCAGAGCGTACTACTCAGAGAAGTGGTGCAGATCCCTTCTCTGATATCTGGAAAAAAGATTTCAAAATTGGATTCAATTTACCCCATAACCTGGGTTATTCTGTGGCTTTCGGAGATTGCTTTGAAGTTTTCCCTTTACAGTGAGGGAAAACCAACAAAAATCTGTGCCTAGTTTATTAATCTCACTCACAAGCCAAATTTGTATACCCGGTATTCGAAGAGTTAAAGGGTATATTATATTAGTGGTCGAAGTGGATGTGTTAACATACAAAAGAACACGTTTCCGACCCTATAAAGTACGAGTATATATATTCTTTACCAGTATCAATAGCCATGTCAGTCTGTCCGTCCGTCCGTCTTGTTGAGCACCGATATCTCAGAGACTATAAAAGCTTGAGCAACCAAATTTTGTTTCCTGACTCATGTGACATCACACTGTTAGAAGTGAATTCTGAAATTTCGCCCCGACACCCATCCGCCACACAAAGAACGAAAATCTGTGGCATCGACAGTGTCGTAGAAAATGACTATATCTACTAGATTGCCGAATCTGGATCAGATCGGATCGGATTGCTAACCCACCCCCTTTCATCACTCTGCCTGTACAGTGCGCGACATCTGCCGGAGAATGAGTTAGTTGGTGTAAGAAGTAATGTAAATGTAGCTTGAGCGAAAAATTTAAGCAGATAAAATATTTTAGAATTCCACGTAAATCGCCAGCGCACATATATACTGACTAAATACAGTTATAAAAGTATAGTCGCGGCAATTGCAGCGACTCACAACGTTTCCTCTTGTTTCTGTAGTCTTTGGGACTCTTTATTATTTCCTTTAGCCTCATACATACTCGTACATATGTATATTTCTAATCGACTTTGGTCTTCTTTATAAGCAAAATCTGTCCTCTTTCAAGTGTATTAGATGCTCATATATTCCTCTTTGGCAGCAAACATTTTACAGCTTAATGTCCACTTCAACTTCCCTCCCAGATGTAGAGTTTAATCAAGAACTACAAGCATTTGCTGGGACACATGTATACTGCAGATGGCCCATAAGTCAAGCCTAATAAAATCCCACTCTTCCAAATTCGAACGACAAAAGTAATCTCCAACTCTGGCCCCACAAGGAACTGGCCAGCTGAGAAGCTGTGGAAAGGGATAGAGTTGGGTGAAAAAGTGCGTCACTTAAAACTTTTGCACTCACTTGACCAGAAACTTTTATTTTCTGTTAGCAGATTTCCCACGGGCAAACCAAAGAAGTAACAAAATGTACGGGCATATGGACGGGGACGTCTTGGCGAGGGAAACTTTTTCCGTGTCCACAATTTGAAAATATTTCACAGTCATATTTAATTTTAGCAGGAGCCCCAGGTCCCACCAAATCTCAGAGGTAATCAAAGGTTCGCACAATGCCGGATATATGTATTTAATTACTATCGAAACGGATCCGTCTTAAATTTCATTCTTATTGACAACGCAGAGTAATAAAAATGGAGAAGTCTACGACAAAAGAAAATAATGAGCGATAGTAGAGAGAGGGAAGAAGAAAAGGAAAAAATAGTAAAGAAAACTATATAAATAATTCAGTATAAAATGTTAGGAGCACTGGGAGCGTTGGCTAGGACAACCGAGATGTCCCCGGAAGACGGCAAGGGACGCTGGCTCTCAGATGCAGTCGAGGAAGCAATTGTGTTGTCTGACTGCTGTTTTCCACTTTAGCCTGCCACGCCCCCACCAGCATCTCTAGGAGGCGGGTTGCCCGCGCCCCATCCACATCCGCCCGCTGCTAACTTGTTGACGTTGATAGTCGTACGTGCCGAAGGTGAATGGCATCTGTGGACGCGAAATTGAATTCGTGCCTGAAAAGCTTCGCACAGCTGAATTGAGTCACAGCAGCGACAGATCCAGGAATCCGGACAGCCAGTACAGCAACAGGAGCAGAAGCACGACTACTGACAGGAATAGGGATAGAAACGGACAAGATGTGTCAGGTGTGGCTGGGAGCCAGAGCCAGAGCCCGAAACCGTGGCCGTGGCGAGCTGACTTTGCCTGCTGACTTCAATATTTTGTCGCATTACGTTGACAATTTAGATGTTTGTCTCGCGCATTCTCGCAGGATTCAATTTGGAGCAAATGCAGCCCGTCAGCCGGGGAAATCTGCAAAGTTAACAGCAAAGCAGCACCCAAGACCCACCCAAAGAGAGTTCGTTTTGACGGGGGAGCCCGGCCTCGTCATTCATTAGAGTTATAATGTCCCTTCTAGCAGAGATTGGATTTTATGGTTGAGTTTATAGTTTATTGTTGCCTTATTAGTAGTTATTTGAAACTCTCAAATACTTTTTAAACTATTTAAATAATGTATGATGTAATGTTGCAAAGTGCTCAAATAAAAGATAGTAATCCAAGTATTGACGTAGCTTATGCGCTGTATGTGGTTTTCTAAGAAATAATTTCTATTTCCCAGCTTCCTAGTTTCTAGATGTGATGTAGAAATTACTGCAATCAATTTTTAGAACTATGAGAAAAAACAACGAGTTCAGGTATAATCATTTCCTGCTAAATGTTCATAGCTTTATAACTAATAGTTTTACGATACTATCACAGCTTGGACCCAAGTAAATGCGTAGCTACTAATGCAGTACTTACTGGAGTATGGTTATATCCTATATAACACCATTTCCACGAAAACCCCACTAACATTCTCGTTCGCAGCTTATATACTTACACTCTTGTTTCTCTCCAAGTTTTAAAATGCTAACAAAAATGTACATTTTCTCTAAAAATGTCACATGCTCTATGGCGAGGACCTCCAATCTCTTCACTTCTGACTCCCTTTCGGTGTCCCACGCCTCAGATTGTAATGTAACTGTCGCCGTCAGCCCCCTCAGCTAGCACCGAGTTGGCTTTTCATTGTTGTGCTTTTCTTTTCCCATTTTTCCCATTTTATTTATATAATGTCTTTCGAATGTGTGTCTGCGAGTGTGCCTGGAAGGGTGTGCGCGTGGGGTATTTCTATCAAAGCGCAGGAAACACGTGCGGGTAAAACATTTTTCAAGCTTTTAGCGCTGCATACAAATCAACCCCGAAAAACAAAAAAAAATCCCATTCACAATAATTTGTTGAACTTCATAAGAGCCAGTGCTCTGCGTTAGTTGGAGGACGACTGTGCTCTAAAGGTGGTGTATGTGTGTTGGGCGTTGGGTGGCGCAGCACTCAGCCAGCTGTTGCATTATGTAAAGGCCTTATAGATCTAAGAGGGATAAATGTAGAATCAAGGACCAGGCGAGCAGCAGGCCGGAGAACGGCGAAAACTGCAGACACTGACATCGGTTATGGCTCTGCAGTTTTTGTGGGCAAACCAATTACGGGCTAATTGGGTTTTATATGTATAATTTAAAGCACTTACTTATCAAACTCCATTTCCGTATTCTTTTCGCAGTGAGCTGCATATGCGAATGAGCCCATTAAAATGCCGCAAATGCAAATTAATTTAATTGAATCCAATTTGGCATTCGCATTATCTTTCCCATTGTTCCCTTAATTTAACAATTGCCGAGAGTGGGACAGGCAGTCGGAGTGTAGAGAATATGGAGGATTGCTTGTGGTGGGATGCATGTGGGCAAGATTAACTACACAGTGGAAACTATATTGTAGTGCAGATTTTTAAATTTTAATGTGAATATATTGCTTAAAGAAGAACCAACATTAAAACGAAATGATGTTCTCTTCTCAGTAGCTTATTTTTGTTTTCTTAGTCTTCTTATTCACCCAAAATCCACCAAATTATCGCCTTCCAGACTTAAGACATTCCTTTATTTTTTCTCCACTCAATAATTTGGAAACAGACAGTCTTTTCTTAGTTACAGGGGTAAAATAGTTGGAGGAGACTGTTAAATTCCAATTTATAGCAAGAGGGGAACTTTGACAATTTTATCCGAAGAAATGTCTATAGACCATACCAAACTGTTGCTTCTTTAACAGCAACCGAACATATCATTTAAACGAAACATACCACACCACAGAAGCTCAGAGAGAGAGTTTGCGCAGTAGCCACTGATGAATGCTGCTTGAGCGAGTGGTGTGGTACTCTCATTGGCGGTCGTTCCGATGTCGACTCGCTGCTGCCGCTGGAGAACTTTGCCTTTGCCGGGTCGCACTCGCACTCAGTTGTTCGAATCGCGTGGTTGATGGTGGATTCGTCCGGCTTCGGGTTTCGGCGGGTCCGTTAAAGCTACGAAAATACGAGTTTGAAGCACGTGTAAGAATAGTCGAGCGGTCGACCCCAGACTTTATATTGCCCCAACGGAGAGACTATGCAAATAAATGCAACATAAATTAAATCGATTTAAGTCTGCATAAGATTCAAACAAAAGTCAAAATATTACGCATTTTACAATAATTGCCGGACTGCCCATCACACACACACACACGCACCCCGGAGGGACGATTGCGTTTGTTTGTGTGCTCTGGCGACATCTGTTTGCAGGAGTGTGTGCGAATCCAATTTCCGCCGTACCCGGCTTTCAGCACCGTTTATCCGCTGTGCCGTGGTGGCCCAGATTTTAATTGCGTCGCCATACCCATCGGCTTTCTTCCTTCAAGTTCAGGGCCGGAACGGGAAAGCACTGCAAACGTAAAATAAATCAGTGAATGGCCAAAGGTAAGATTGAGGATAATTCAATATGGTGTACGCTCCATACATAGCTAAATCTAAGCCTGGCGACTTTCCAAGTAAATGGCTTTTCCTAGATTTCTGACGGTGTTTACCTGGAAATCTGTATTTTTGGTAGAAGGCACATAGATAATTAAATTAAATTATATCAGTAAAGTTCATAAGTATTGAGATTTATTGCCTGCTCTTACAGGAAGTGAACAATATTTCATTCCCCACATAAGAAATACAACAAATACACCCAGAGTTAAAGCACTCTCTCTCTCTCTCTCTCTCTCTGGACCACATCCTGCGGAATTTAAAGCTGAAAGCTATTTTAAATTTATTTCACAAATATCCATATATAAAATTTCATTGGATATGCGCATCATAAACAACATCCAGCACCGGAAGAGACAGCATATTAAAAATGTGACTATAACCTTGGCTCCAAAACGAATGTGGGTTATCCTGTCGGAATGCCATGGACTGGAACAGGACCCGGCTAGAGAAACCGCATCAAGGCCACAGCACAGCCGCGCCAATGCAATAACAGCATCGAGTCGTCCGGAGTCCGCCTTTATAGCTTTTCCTGGTCCTGGTCCTTTTCCCTGTGCTCCCTGTTTGTTATTTGTTGTTTTTACTGTACACATGACAATAACGCCGGCGGCGAGTGCTGCATCCCCAGCAGAGGCGTGACGGCATGCAATGTCCGGACAGGGGGAGGCCAGCCATTGGCTTGATCCACCCCACCCCACCCCAGACCAGACCAACGAACCCACCGGAATGCGGCCCAGTGCCTGTGCAATAGTTTCAAGTGGCTGGGCAACTTTTTCCATTATGAATGGTGCGGTTGCGCTTTTTCCATCCATTATTTACGAGTTTTGAGTGCAAACTTGTTTCGCCAGCAAACAAGTGGCGGCCAGGGGATTAGAACACTCGCTCGAGCGCTTTCACACAGAGAGAACGGGGATGGAGGGAGAACTGCCACTAAGTGCAAAAGTTTCTGGCGTAAGCCAAAGACAAAGCCACGCCTCATTTGGAAATAGCCAGATAGCCAGGAAGTGCCTTGAATTGCAGAAACAACATTATACTATTGTTAATCGGACGAGGATTTCTTGTCAAACAAAGATATTTCCCACTGGATTCCTACCATACTCTGATCCACTGCGATCCACCTTTAAGTTATTCCAGTTATTTTACTGACAGTCCTATAGGGATGTATTAGATGTGCTTAACACCCAGAAGGAAGAGTTTCCGACCCCATAAAGAGTATACATACATATATCATTGATCAGAATTAAGACTAATGTCTGTCCGCCCGTCTGTTCTGTTCATCATGAACGCCTATTTTTCAGAAACTATACAAAAGTCGAAAATCTGCGAAATATTGAAGATGTGCGAAAGCCAAAAACGCAGTAGTTGATTAACCTCCTAGGATTGCTATGCAGAACGATGGAACAGTATGCCAACCTGGTTATCTATCGTGGCTATATTTCTATCGAGCCTCCCTTCCAATAAACACCTACTCGTATGTTCTTCTCGGATACTACGTCAGACAGTTTGAGTACATTTTTAGCGGGTATCTTATAGTCATTCTTGTTGCAAACAAACTGTTTTCTGGAATGCAATTTTAATAAAAAGTTTTTCTCGTGTCTGAGGCGGATCGATGCATTTATGCGTGAGCATAATTTTGGAAATCACTTGGGTATTTTGCGAAACAAAGTCTGAAGTTTTGCGAACTGCATTGCAGACTGCACTATTCGTATGAGAGGCTAGGCCGTCGCAATCTGCCGCCACACACAAGTTCTCTCGTGCGCAGTGGGAGTGTGCTGCATTCTCTGACATTGATAAATGATTTTCCCCCGTAAAGTTTAGCACAAGAAAACCCAAAACAAGCAGGAGGGGCGATGGGGCGATGGGGCGACGGGGGAAATGCATTCATGGCAGCAAAATTGTTGTTGCTCAGTAAACCGTGAAGCGAGAACTCTGGAAATTTGCCTGCTCGCCTGAAATTATCGCAGCCTGGCATACTTGAGGACCAGTGACAAGAGCAAAAAAGGAGAAGAAATCATAAATAAAATATTGCAGTAGATATAGACTGTGCCGGGTACTTGTACCAAATTTAATTATCCTCACAAACAGCCATAAGAAGTGGTCGAGGATGCAGGGGAGCGGAAGCGGAAGCGGCAGGACCAGAACCAAGAAATTTCATTCACTTAAAACTCCAGAACGAAGTTCTTCCAAGCGAATGCAAATGAAAAACCACAACGCATGCTCAAGCCGAGTTTTCCGTTTGAGTTTTCCTTCTGTCCCTCCCCTCCCTGGCCCATGGTTCAACATGTAATTAGAGTGCGAGGAATGCGCGCGGTTGCCAAAAATGTTGTGGGCGTGGGCACTTTGATGTATGTATGTATGCAAGTCTATGTGTAGGTACATATATACATATATTCATATATTCGGATAGATGTAAGTACTGTACAGTAAAGGACCCTCTGCAAGAGTCGTCTCAGCCATCTGGCTGGCCACAAAAGTTCAAGTTTGCCTGACTCCGACGGCACCCCGCCGCAGCCAGGGGCACGATGATGCTTGTCTGGCGCTGAAGTCCTGCCTCGAGTGGCTCCGCCTGGCGGCCCCAGCACGAAACTTGTG
Organism: Drosophila subsilvestris; assembly: GCA_035043285.1. NCBI lineage: Eukaryota > Metazoa > Arthropoda > Insecta > Diptera > Drosophilidae > Drosophila > Drosophila subsilvestris. Next base: position 758,678 of record JAWNNB010000166.1, read on the forward strand.
TGTAAATTGGACGAATGTGCCGTTATGTCGATGTGTTGACAGCCAAAAGTGCACCCAAAAAAGAGCGAAAGAAGGAGAGAAGCAAACTTTATTGCAAGTTTAAGGTGCAGAGAGGAAATGAGACAGAAAGAGAGAGAGAGATAGAGGTGGATGATGTGGTCAAAGTTACAGTTTTCTTTTAAAATTCGGCTACATTCATGTGAGAGGAGTGTAAAGGCAAACGGGAAAATTTTAGGCGACAGTTTAAGTCATCTCTAGCATATTTGGCATACAAATAAGCGGGCACTGTTTCCATTCCTTTTAGATCCAGGAATTGGTGCAGAGATAGCATTCCCGTTTTACAAACAGAATAAAGATTAAATTTCCATCACGTGAGAAAGTGAAATTTTAATAATTCATCTGGGAACCAGATGATTCAGATTCCGATTATTTCCACATTTTACAATATATACTTCATTTACATTTGACATCACAGGGTAAGAACACATCTTTCCCTGCACATTGACTAACAGTTCTAGTTACACTTTTAATTTTTAATAATTTTTGTACTGTCACTATTTGATATAAAATATAAAGTTTTCGCAGAAAACTAATGAAAATTTTAGTTGGAAGAATTTGCATACTCTTATATCTTTTCTTGCTTGATTAGATCGACTAGATAGTTACAAAATTCGACTAATATTTTAGCGACATTAATTGTTTGCAATGTTTGTACACGCAACGGCACTTAAAGTGGATGACTCTTTTGCCGGATATTCAATGCACTCAACGCATTTAAAATAAATGCCAAAAAGCATTATTAATATCCCACACACCCACAACCTACTCAAATACTGGCTAGTTTATGTTCATATTGTACGGCGTAGACTATGCGGAATAAATTACTTTTGAAATTTTTACTCTTTGTCAATAAAGAATGGAGAAAAAGTGGAAACGCATTTCGCTCGTTCACTCGCATTATTAACGCACATAAAACTCACATATAAAGTGATTTAAATTTATTAAATATAAAACGCCACCGCACCTCTCCTCTCCACATCGCATCGCATCACATCACAACCCCCATCAAAGATGTGAGCGCATAACAATTGCAATAAAATTTAACGTGCATCGATAAAAAGAATATCAAGCCGAATAAAAACAACAAAGCAACAGCGATCCGAAGCGGAGAAGAGAACTTCATTACTTGTTTCCATGAATGCAAAAAACAAAAAATATAAAAAGTTAAAAAAGAGCGGAGAATATGATGGAAAACCCACTCACAATGGGCTCGACGGATACAAGAGCCCATGAATGGGACGGCCGTGGCTTTATGCATTCAACAAATGAAGCGAATGAGTCGAGCTGTCCACAAAGGCGAGCGTTAAATGTTTTATATTTAAGAGCTCGCCAAACAGCCAATATGAGTGAATGACTATAGCCGTTTTCTATAAAGCTCTCTCCGCAATGAATAATTATAATTTTCAATTTTAAGAACATTTTCATACGGTCCAGACTGTTTAATTGCTTTTTCTCTCCGTATCGATACAGCAATTGACTTGTCGACCGCCCACCTCTCTCCAGTGAGCACTTTGGGTTTTCAAAATTTAGTCTCCCAGGAATTCACCTTAAACAGAAAGAAAGAGTAAAGTGATCAAATTGAACTTGATCCAAATAAAGGCCATTTGAATAGTCCGATAAGCAAATACAAAAATACAACAATTGGTGTTTTCCAATTACGCTCCTTGTGCTAATTCAATGCATAATTTATGCGACAGGCGGTAATGTTATTATATCAAATCAGAGGCAAATATTATTGCGCCACAGATACGCCGGCACATACATATGTACATATGTGCATAAAATATATACATATGTATGTATGTAGGTATGTGAATGAATATAATTTTAATGCAGCAATGCATGCAAATGAAACGAAAACGTGGCTAATTTTCTCCACGCCTTTAAACGAAATCAATGGCAACTGTCGGCACGACATGCCCTGGTCCTCCTACTATAATCGTCCATATATATATGTACATTCGAGCCACACGAGCTGGAGCTCAATAAAAATAATAAATAATAGAAAAATGCGCATAGAAATTGGCATTGGGTTCGGATGGAAGGTTGCTGGGTCCTGGGAGAGTGGAAAAATGTGCGTGACACTCGCTCAACTCTTGGGCTTTGTTTTACTGATGTAAGAAATAAAAAAGAAGAGACTTTTTTTTACCGAGCAATAGAGTTTTCCTTGTGTAGCTTGAAGTTTATAAAATGAGTTAAATTATAAAGACATCACAGACATTTTACATAGATAACATCGCAGACACTGATGTGCTAAGGTTCTGTGGAGAGGACCAGGACACATCGCCTGAACATGTAGGAAAAAATCGAGAAATAAATTTAATAAGGAATCATGTTAAGTGTCCCCTCACTCTACGAAGCTCTAAGATAATCCACAGAACCCAAAGACCTCTCAGTGGTACCATTTCTCGGGTACCCTGATGTCGACTCCATGCCTTGAAAATACGCTCCTGTGATATAGATTTTAAAATGTGTTCGCTGGGGTATTTGTATTATTGACTGCGACATTTATATGGCACACATTCTGCCACATGCGTATTTTCACATCATAGACACACGCGCACACCCAGCCCACACGCAGAACCAAAAGCAGAATTAGAGATTCTCGTATGTATACATACATATGTATGAATGTATGTAGGTAGATGGCCCGACAGTCGCGGGCATTTTAGCGGCTGACATTCTGGCAAAATTGTCAGAAACAAGAGCAGCCGCGAAAATGGTTTGACAGCCAAAACATACAGATACACCCACAGAGACTTGTACTCGTACTGCCACAAACACGCACAGATACAGATGCAAGCGAGTCTGAAAGCCTTTCACTAATTAGGCAGCACTTTTTCAATTAAGCGCAGGGAATCGGAACGGATCGAAACGGATCGTAATGAAACAAAACAAACGTTGCAGCGAAAAACTAAAACTAAAAAGAAAATAGACGCAACATTAATGAATCGAAAATAATTGTCCGATATCAAACAAACAACGCCATTTCGGGAATATTTAATAGTCAGCCAATTCAGCATCAAAATAATTACCCAAAAAATAATTTACTACGGATTAGATACAAAAGCAAACAAATTAGAAAAATACAAAAACAACACGCATCTCGCTCAGCATAAAATAGAATTTTTTGTTTAATTGGAAATTTGATGCGAAATAGTTGCCTACACTCGTATTCGCCCTCTTACATACCTTTCATTCCGTCCATTCAGCTTCCCCTACTGGATTTTGCTGCGAGAAAATGGAGCTTTTCTCAACATATTAAATTTCATCAATATATAACATTTATTTTCAGCATCTACTTCATTATTTCTGAAAATAAAATGTGGCCCACCAGCAGATCCGCTCCTCTTCCTGGGAGTTTGGTTGACTGGTTGACTCTGACAGGGGATGAGAGTAGAAAGAGCAAAGGAATCCCAGGTTTTTCCATCAATTAGTCGCTGCTCTGTTCTAGGAGCACTCCAATCGAGACCAACATTTTGTGGTCATGTTCGGAATACACATTCTTTCATCGTTTTGATGTAGTAGCAATCTACAATTTCAATGTAATAGTATTTTGCTAGAGGTGCAAGAAATAGATGGGACTGATTGAAATTCCATGAAACTAAAATAAATAGTAAATGTAGAAAATATGAAAATTCCCAAACCACACATTTTTAATAACAAATGTCTAGAGTTTTTCCATCTTTTGAATTATTTGTCTACGTTTTTTCTTAACAAACATGACTCGAGGAATTTTAAATGATGGCCTGTAATTATTGGAAGAGAACAACTTCAATTTGATCATCGCTATCGATATGGTGTCATAATTGTTATGTAAATATAATGTTGTGTATAAATATTTATATGACCTCTTATGCGATAGCTTGTTTAATTGGTCTTATTAAATGCCTTTTACTTACTTATATCCCAGCCTTTGTTTAAAACCTAACCTAACCCAACTAGAAAATTCAAAACTGCGCTGAATGGAGCAGAAAATTTTGCCTCTGGCTAACCGTAAACATGTATTTTCCATGTACTTCACAACTATTTGTTCAGCAAAAAAAAAACCATGCATCAACAATAAAGAATTTAATACATTTTCCTTGCACTCGAGCAAAGTGTTTTGGGGGCAAAGCAGACCCAGCGTTTATGGCAGGAATCAACGGCAATTTAATTAAACCACAAAGAATTCACTTGATTGAAAAATATTGCAAAATACTCACACAAAAAACAGAAACCAACATTGTTGCTTTTTGCTTTTAGAATTCCTTACTTCCCTAAAATATGAAATTCATAAAATTTTAATACTGCCATTTGCATTAATTAAACCATGAGATTTTCGATGTCCCAGGTGCCGCCTCTGCCTGTCGAGGCAAGTGTGTGAACATATTCAAATATGGCAACCCAATAAAAGATATTGCCCACGTCTCGAAATATAATGTTTTCATACCATTATGGAGGGAGGATGGAAATTTAATAAGAGCCAAGAGCTTTTCTACACATTCAAAATATTTTGACAAGTTTTTCAATAATGCAATAAAGTTGCCGACGGGCCCCCAAGGCGTTGCCAACATAGTCCGCCAAGGACGCTACTGATGAAATGAAAATATTGCCCACAATTTGTTAGGACACGACCAGGAATGGGCCCTGAGAGAGAGGAGAGAGGAGTGGAGGAGCACTGGCTGGACTGGACTGTCCGTGTTCGCCATTTGTGGCTACTTGTTTATCTTTCTGAATTACTTTTCCCGCTTCTTGGAGTTTGGGGAAGTCCATGAAACATTTTTCAATAGGCCAAAGCGACGGACAGGCAACGCATAAACAAATAATAAAAAAGCACAGAAGAAGGAGAAGTAATCGCGACCCTGGCAACGACCTTTGGGCCACTCATTTGTCAATGGGCGTTGCAAGACGACCGGGAAAGAAGCCCAACACTCGCGGCCCCGGGCATTCATCTTGGGCACATGGCAACCAAGACATATGGCCGCCCTCCAAATGCGACAGGCAAATCCCGGCCAAAACAAATTAAAGTCGCACTTTAAGACACAGACAACAAATCAAGTCGTCCGGAACAAACCCCAGCCAAGCAAACCAAACTGAATGGAAGAGGAAGCCTTCGCCAAGGGCTCAGTGCAAAACAGTCCAGAAAAGAGCACACAAGAACAGACCAAGCCAGAACATTTGATTTGACAACACAACCAGAGGCAGAGAGGGACAATTTTTAGAAATTTACCTGACCGGCATAAGTAATCAGTCCAGGGTACGGGGACGGGCTTGGGAAAGCCAATCGAGTTCTAAACTGTCGTCCGAAACCGATTTGGACACAATACTCACATCGGATGGCGTCGGACATCAGAGGGTAAGGACGGCATCAAGGGACCATCAATCTGCTTGGATCCCTGGGGAGTTCTGGAATCGATTTACGATCGAAAAACTTAAGATTTTTGGGAACCAAAGGAATAGGTCTTCAGATAAGTTATCATATTTTAATATCTCCCAAAACATGCTTACCCTGAAAGTCATCAAAGCACAAAATAGAACGAATATAATATTAAACTGGTGGGCATATTAAAGTTTAAGAGTTTGGGCAATATCCTAACCTGAGACCTGGCATAATCAACAATGGAATCGATTAAGTTTCCCATATCCGTGTCGCCCGTTCATGTCGATGTCCTCATACATTCTCCAGCAGCAACTCATTAAAAAGCATTAAACGCCAGGAACGGAAGCCATTGAGGCTATCAGACGGAGATACGCTTCCGTTTCTCTACTTGAACTGTTCCTGCGCCCACCCTCGACTTCTGGTGCGCCCGGACACAGATTTACGGGGGCAAAAGTGCGTAAAGAAAAGAGAAAGACGGAGACGGAGACGGGACAGAGATTTTCGCCTGGCCAATTGTGCAGGAGAACGAAGAGCAGAACTTCAAATGATTTATCGCCAGATAGTTGAGTTCAAAAGCGAAACGCAAAGAGACAGGAGGCACGGCAGTTGCCTCGCTCGCACAAATATTTATTTATAAAATTGTTATCCCAAACGGTTCGTCCCGATCCCAGTACAGTCACATCCCCAGCCCCAGTCCCATTCCTATTCGCAACCTCGTTCTCGGTCCCAGGTCCTAGCTCCCTTTTCATCTCCTGCTTTGTTTCATCCTGGGGCGGTCCTTGAGCCGCGTGTCTTGCTCATTGCCAGGCATTCGCTCATTTTCAAATCGGATTTTATCAACTGAATGCCATTCTTGTGCAAATATCTTATCCCGCTGCCGCTAAGGATAATGGCAACTTTTCCCAGCACCCAGGACTCTCCCATCTCTGCTCCCTTTAGCCTTAGCGCTGGCTCAGCTTCGGCTTTGGACCAGTTCATGCAACAGGGACAATAACAGGAGTTGGGGCAGCATCAGCTTTTGTATGGCTTTGGAATTATTTCCAAAGCGGAAATTGATTTTCCTTTCTTATTGAGCACTGTTTTTCGTGTTTGGTGTTTTTGTTGCGCTGCTGATTCTCCCTTAGTATCTGCCATTCAATAAACGTACATATACATATGTACATACATCTACGACAATACACGCTTTACATAAGTATGTACATATATATGTATATGTAAATCTCACTTTCTCTTTAGTTAGAACCCATTGGGTATTATTGTGATTATAATGCTTAGATGATTAGAATACACGAAAGAGGGCCACCATTTGCTTACATTACAAAGAATACTGACTAAGGATACTCACTTAATACTAAATGGTAGTTGCCGTAGTCCGTTTCTAGGCCAAAATATCTGGTGCCTGGCTCTGCTCTGCTCTGCTTTGCCCTGACCTGACCTGACCTGTCCCATTCATTCTCGCTGGTGTCGGGCCTAGTCCTGTAACAGCAGCATCCTACCCGAGGACGCGTCTTTGACATTATGAATGATCAGCATAAATTTCCCAGAGCTCTCGCGCTCCGAAGCCCAGATGCAGCTGCTGCGTGGACCCAAAAAAGTAGAGGGAAACGAAAGGAAAAGCCAGATAACTAGCGGACAAAGTGAAGGACGGCTCAGAAATTCATTTCGTTTCCTTTGTACGTGAGCTACATTTTTTATGCAATTCCATGTAATAATTCTCTTGGTTGTCGCCTCTTCACGCATGAATATTCATTCCTCCCATACCGCCTGCAGGGAATGGAGAATGAGACTGACCTTGTTTCGAATTCGTGAATTTCTTTAACAAAATTAGGGTCTGGATTAGTTTATTTTCCAATTGCCCTAAAACAGCAAACAAAGAGCGAATTCCTTGCCACTTGAATGCCACAAAAATGTTTGGGAAACAAACTTGCACAATGGGCCCCAATAAGAAAGAGCAAATAATGTCAACCCGAAAGGGGAGAGGGTAAAAACTAAATTCGGTTTACATAATATTGCTCATAAGATATTTTTCGCACATTCATTGGCCCTCTTGTAGTTGGGTCGGGACAGAGCGTTACCCAAAACTAGGCCACACTCCAGTGCTCCTCAAACACAATTTGAGCATAAACAATAAAGTAAAACGACAATGAAGCCGGCGACGACGAACTTGAAGGGAAAATAACTTGAAACTCGAATATTTACATATGAAACGAAAACCACCCACGCGACACGAACAGACACAGGACGCCGGAAAAAGAAGCAAAAATGTGGTAAATTGTGGAGGGAGGATATGGATCAGGTTGAGGTCGGAGCAGGAACAGGAACAGGAATAAGAGCTGGAGCTGTAGATGGTGATGGGGGTGTAGGATGGGGAGCAGCAGACTAAACAGCACTAAATTAATTCTGCACAATTTGCATTAAAATATGCAAATAAAAAGTGAAAGAGACAGAAAGGAAGCAACCGTTTAAGCCCCCCCAAACTATACGGTCTGACAGGGGATACCAGCCCACACCCAAATAAATACAAACATATATATATTCCCAAAAGTTAGCGTTAAACATATGTGTGCTTGAGTGGCTCCAGACAATGGAGGAGAGCAGGTTTCCTTTAAAATATCCAATGTGGCATTATTGCTTTAATGGGCCAAGAACCCCCAAGTGGATTTGGAGCACACCCGAACTGGAAGTGTGGCTGCAGCTCAGTTATCGGTTTCGGGCTAGCTCGAGTGTTTCGATTATGAAAGTGCTTGGGCAGGAAGCCCACACGCCCCACACACAGCACCACATCCTTGTAGGCGGGGTGCGGGTTGCTGGTGCATATCTGACTGGCTCGCCGGAATATTACACCCTGGGGCAGCAACAGCAGCAGCTCGCTGCAAATTTGATTGTTCTTGGAGAGCGCGTAGAAAACGGGGGCTCCGAGGACCCCAGAAACCTAGCATCGGCGTCGGCATCCAATGAAGCATGAAACTTTAGCACACTTTTTTTACCAGCTCCAAAACCATTTCCTGCCCGCTCGTTCCCCGTTCTCCTTCTTTTTTTTTTTGAGAAATATGTTCAGTGGGACTTTGGTAATCATCTGTGGGTGGACTTCGGAGGGCGTATATCCATATATATGTATGTAGTATATATGTATGTATGTAGCGAGTAAAATAGATACAAGTGGCATGCCATCCTATAGAGAAATGCGTGTACAGTGAAGTGGCAAGAAGTTGAAACACTTTCGAACACTGCGGCTACACAACAACAGCAGTTGTCGATGGTTTTCCAATAACCTATTCTTAGTCCACCAAAAACTCCTCATGTATTAATGTAGTTGCTTCAATATTCACAGCTGCAGCTTGCAAATATTTTTAAAGTCAAAGATAGATAAAAGCTAGATAGTCCGCTCTTGGCTTCTTTAACTTTCCCGGATGTTAGAATTAAATTTCGCGAAAAATTCAGGGCTTAAGTTAAACCTGAAATTAGAGGCAGGTTTTACAATATTGCAGTTAAAATAGAAAAATTCTTTCAACGCTTATTGAATATTTTAAGGAGAAACTAGAAACAAATCTTTTGAAATCGCTTTCCCAAATTAAATAAATAAATAAAATCAAAGATCTTTAATTTGCATTAGCTTAAGGAAAATTTTTAATATAAATACAAATCTATTAATTTTCTATATAGTCATTATTGAAGTTATATTTTACTATTGCGGCAATTCCTTATTCAGCTTCATTTAAAATATCCAAGGTTATATCCAAGTTCCTCTCCCAGGAAACTTTATGGCACTCTCTTGACATGTCAATATCCATAAGGCCATGGGAATTTTATTACCTTATTGCTACTCTTACGGACTCGTATTTCAATGGTTCCTCGTGGGGTCCAATACTCCCGTTTCTAATAACAAATATGAAAGCTGCAAAGCCACAAGCTAAACGGGTATTATTGCTAACCCGCTGAACATCGACGAATGGTTGAAGTGCATGTAATTTTTTTTCGATGTTTTAGTTTTCCATATATTGCAGATATGTGAATCTTTGCGTGTGTGAAAATCGATTTTTAATAAAAACTGCAAATGAAATCTGTAAGCATATTGTTTGGCTATAAAATTAAAAACCAACAATGGCGTGTGTACTCTATGTACGAGTGTACGCTCAGCGAAAGTTGGTTAGGCAGGAGGAGGAGTGGAGAAGCAGTGGTGTTAGTAGCCATTTACAGTTACATTTCCCCAGCAGTGGATTTGTATACCCAATACTCGTCAATTACGAGGGTATATTGCATGTATTTCAGTATGCAAAAGCAGCGATTTCATCATGAACATGCATAGACTCGAATGTACATATATATGTAGGTATTTTTATTACGTTCTATAGACAATTTTAAAAATGTTGTTTAATATTACAAACAGAACAAGCCCTGCATCTGATTATATAATAGTATTGTTTGGATAGCTCAGAGGTCAGTCCTCAGTAGTGGGTATCTTTTAGTCGAGGAGTATCGAGAGCATTGGTCTTGCTGTTCGTTCCCCGATTCGCTATTTTTCATCCCGAGCTAAACAATTTTTACAGATGAACGAGTCTTTCCATTGTTTTCTCTCTCTCTCTCTCTCTCTCTCTCTCTCTCTATATCTCTCTCTTTCTCCCTGTCTAGAGCTGCTACTGGTCTCTTTTTCTCTTGTTTCCTGGCAAATAAAAACACGATTTTAGTTAATTACCGTTGCAGATGGTGGACGAGGAGCTGGTGAGGAGACGTTGTCGGCATTTTTCCCATTGCATTGCTGATTCTCATCTGATGTTTTCCCATTGGGCTTAGGAAACAGCCAGAGAAATGAAGGGAAATCGTAGAATAGGAGCAGGAGAAGAGCACGAACAATGCAGTCAATTGGCTAAAAATGAGTTTTTATGGGATTTGCATATTCTGAATGGGGAAATAAATGTAAGCAAAGACGAGAAACAACAAAGTAGGCAAAAATTGCCTGCAGTTTGCCTCAGTCTGTTAGTATTCCTCCCATTCGTGTCTATATCCCACGAATCCTTCAGCAGCTTCTCATATTGTTTGCTTTCGTTTTTATGCTGTTGCTTTAAAATTTTGCATTTGCATAATTTTAATTTTTATGATACTCGACAGCAGTAGGCGGCACTCCACCCACCGACCGCTTTTTTCTTAATTGTTTCTTGTTAAACAACCGAAACCGCCGACGAATGCCGTCCCAGGCGGGGCAAGTTCATAAAAACAGAACATATTTAATGCGCACAATTACTTTGCATACATTACGGCCGTGCTCCTGCATATACACGGACACGGACTCGTGTGCTCGCGCCTAACACACTGCACGCGGATTTGTGGAGTCGGAGAGTGCGTCTCCGGTCGGTTTATGGCCACGGCCGGAGCTCCTTGTCCGGTTCTTTACATAATAAAAGCGTAAACACGTTTTCACCATTGACCAACCGGGCTTCGGCCCATTACAATGGCGCCACGGCAGAGAGTGGGAGACGTAGACGGACCCCGAGTGGGGCAACCACTTACGCGTGCCTGGAGCGAATAAAATTGGCTTTTTGTTTGGGCAGTTTTATGAATTGTTTCAATGCTCATTTACCGGTTGGCCTAATGGGTGCATTGCCTCCACCCACTGGCCCACACACATGGCTATAATATGCGGTTTCTTTGGAACGGGATCCATAAAGTGCAGAAGTTTTTCTAGTTTTATTGCTGGGTGTTGGCACAAGTAAATGTGCTATCATTGGTATAAGATTTGTATGGTGGGTGGGCATTCCCCTTTGATGATTCAAATACTATTCTGTACTAAGTGACTTCAGTTTCAATCCAAGCTGAGTGACTGAACCTTTGCACAGATACAATCCGGACCGTCGGAATTACTACCTACAATATGTGCAAGCAATCTCTTCCACGTAGAAACTGTCCAGTTCATCAAAAGTTTGATGGAAATGCATGTTGAGAAACCCATTTCCTCTTTAGTTTCGTTTTCGGAATAACAGTTTTGCAAAAGTAAAAAAAACACAACTTGGGCAACCGTCAGTCATTAACGCTCCAGTCGTTCCACTTGCAAATCAATTATCTGGTGTGCCAGAAAAGTTTAGAAAGTATCAGAAAGTCGTTGATTTACTTGTTCAACAACGTTGCATAGGGAGAACCTACAGCCCCTCCTGCTCTCCCCAACCTACAGCTCGAGTGCACACATCAAAGGGAGCTCAACAGTAAACTGGGTTAGGAATTCCAGAGTTGGCTGGCCCGACACGATTTCAATTTGCTTAGTTGATAAATGCCAAAAATTAATTCAGCCAGCACACAAAATGCCTCTCTCTTTATCTGTAGTACATATGTATACTCGTATGTGTGAGATACTCGTATACTCGTGTGTAGCTATATAAATAAGAATGTCGAGAATATGTGTGTAACTAGAAAATATTTTCACTTTTTGCTGTGATTCGTGTTGGGCTTCCACAGGCACCCACTGGCACACACTCATATAATACTCATATTTATGTAAAAAGAAAGTTGGCTTTCTTCTGGCAGTGTCAGGCACAAAGTTGCACCAGTTCTGCATCGCCTTCTACCTGTCGCTTCCCGTCGCGTCCCGAACGTAGTAAACGTACTAAATAGTTTCTCACGTGACTTTTGCCCATAAAAAATGGCTTTATTGCTGCACACGTATTCATTAATGGCAGCAATGAACCCACATGTGAACTCTGCTGTAGAAGTACGGGTATGCTTGAGGAATGCCCCCATGTGGAGGAGGCAGCTCCGGACCCGTTGTTGCTGGTTGCATTCAGAAATGGTTGCAAGTCGTCTGCACAGGAAGTGCATATTAATTGTGAAAATTTGTACGGATATTTCTTCGAAAAATAGTTGCCCTCCTTTCTGTGTATTTCTGTTCTTTCTGCTTCTGGGGGGCCTGAATAGGTGGCATTCAGGTAGGGAACTCCGTAGCCCGGCCTCTGCGTTGTTCCGAAAAATGTTTTATTAGTTTGAGTTCTTTAAGTCCAGCCTTGAGCGTGAGCTTTTGAAACCTATAACATGAAAACTGGAATGAATAAGGATTCCTACGGTTGGGTTGGCCATAAGTGTTTCCCACATAAAATGTGCCATGTTTATACAACAAGAGATAGCAGAAAGTTGCTGCAGAAAACATTTTTGTAGCTATAAATAATGTGTTGTGTTTTCTTATGTTTAGTACATTAACAGACTAATGCCAGTCGATCCAAGAAAACTATAGTTTTTATGTACATTGTACATACATTGTATGTCTGTATAGGAATGCATACACTCAGGAAATTTGTCAATGTAACCTTTAAATAATAAAACCTTTAAAAGGAAGAACCCTCAATAATATTGAGTCAATACAAAGCTATGTGTAATGAAAGAAAAATTATGCCTTAGTCTTAGTTAGTTTCGCGTTTGGTAACCCGAATGGTTACCGAATTTCGAAGTTATCACATGGTAAATTTTCATAAAAATGTATCTGCATGTTTTTGTAATGCACCGCTATAAATCGAAGATTCATTAAATTTATTCTCTTAATAAGGACTTAAAATTAAAATTACATCAATTGTCAGTACTTTTTACATTTTAAATTCTTCTTCTTCTCCAATCGTCCCAAAAAGTTTATCGTATTTTGTAACAATTATTACTTTAACATAGCAGGTAAATGATTTCCCTATGTTTTGCTTGGTTTAAAGATGAATCTTTCTCATTACACAGTCGAATTCGTACTCCACACACTGTCTTTAAATAAGATACATTTCCTTTCGAAGCGTAGACTTTAATGAATATATTTCCATAACGAACTCAGACATTATCATTATCCATTTCTGTAGAGAATCGAAATGTGTATACGAATATAGCAATGAAATTTTCATTGATTTCACTCGAATCGAGGCTCCCTCTCTCTCTCTCTCTCTCCCTGTGTCTGTTCTGTCACTGTGTTTTTAATTATTCGCGAATTTCCAATAATTAAATGACGAGAATGCCTTTGCCCCTGTCATCCGCTTGTAATTGCGTAATAAGGCAGCGAATGCTTTAAAGCCGCTTACCGTTAACAATCATTCCGGAAATATCAGAAGAAGCAGCAGCAGAAGAGGCAGAGACATTTCACATTGCACATGGCTGAAGACCGACTCTGTGTAAAATAACATGTTATTGCACTTTTCTTTTAAATTAACGCAGTAAGCTCCCCTGAGGGAACACATAGTCCCGTCCCGTCCGGTCCCGTCCCGACATGACAATTGCAAGGCGCTGATAAAAGTCGGCGTATTTGCGGTCGCTCCGTCCTCCTTCGGGCCCAGGCCCGGGCCTGCCCTTCGCCTTGACAGGCAGGAAGGGGTGGACGTAAAGGGCACGAGAAATGCATTTTCAAACCACAAAAATAATTAAAAACTTTACGCGCTGTCATGTGTGCGGGCTCCGGGCCGTGGGGCTTTCGAGGCAGTTCTCGCATTTAATCCTGTCAGACAGGACAGACAAACACCCTCGCATACCAGTAGTCTTGTGTCGAGGTCAGGCGATAAAAATCAAAGACACGTCTGGTGGCCAGAGCGCAGTCTTGGCCTTTAAATGCCGCATCGGTTAATGAAATTGTCTTGCCGACCCGGGTCGATAAGAGCTCCCCACATGACGGGTGGGGTCTTTATGGCAACCTCAGTGAAAACTCCGTGGCTGTCTTTTGTCTCAGCAGACTCAGTTTGGTCTCTATCGGGATTCTACGTAGAGTTAGTAACTATTAGTTACTAGCATATATTCTTATATTTTCACTAAATGCAGGGTATTCTACAGGTCACAATTTCCACGGTAGTATCCCTCTGATAAACGCTCTTTTTGTTAAATCGGTTGCCTTCTGTTTGCAAAGAGCAGAAGTCAAAGGGTTTCCTGACTTGGAAAATGTAGCAAAACGAGAAAAAAGTTTATTTTCGCCATCTCCCGCTCCGCCTCACATCTGCTTTTGAGACTACTGTATCCGGCTGCGCTTTAGCTCTTGAGTGGAGGCTGTGCTGGACCAAGCTGGTAATTTCATCAGCAGCAGCTGGAAAGCAGGAATTTCATTTACCCCACCTGAAGATGTCCTCGTGCTTGTGACCGTACTCGTAATTATGCCCAAATTTGAGACTAACTTTTCATTTCGATTCAATTGTGGAGTGCAGCAAAAGAGCACCAGCACCCAAGTGGGTTAAGGACCAAGGCCAAGTCACAGCCAGAGTCAGAGCCAAAGCCAAAGCCATCTTCAACGGACTCTCTCTGCTCGTCGGACTGGACGCGGGAAAGTTTCTCCTCGTAGGCCCGTAAAAAACATTTGCGCAATGTCAACAAATTTGCGCGCTTATTAGATTTTCGTGGTTGCACACAATTTCGCCAACTAAGACCGCCGCAGAGAGATAAAGTGCAGCCTGCGAAAATATGAAAATATGCGTTTTTCTGTCCTGGAGTATGGCCACGGCTGCGGGCATGGTTCCGAGTCCGGCTTTTGGTCCTGGTTCTGGTTGCGGTTGACCGGGCCGGGTCGAAATGGTGGGCCACGCCTTCTCGCGACGGTCACGGTCGCCGGGTTTGCTAATGAGTTTTGTTGTCAGTTCTCGCTGGCCAAGCAGAAATGGGGCGGCGGCATCATTTGGCTGCTCCTGGCACTCGTGTTGTTCCTGCTCCTTGCCCTTGCTGGGATTTATGTGGAGCACTGCCTCTGCACGGGTGTATACGGGATATCTGTGTGTGCGGTAAGTTAATATTTGCTGCATAAATTCCAGTGCGTTGGAATTTACTGCGCTCCGTTTCGTTCCTTTTGGCTTTGGCTTTGTCGTCGTTCTGCTCGTTTTTGTTGTGCGGAAATTATGAAAATGCAGCTCACTCATACTGCCATCCCACCCCACCAGAGGGAGCAGAAACTCGAGCGGAGTTCCAGGAGAGGAGGCGGACAGCGACATCCATGGTGACTGGTATGGTCGAGTCTGGTCTGGTCTGGTCTGGTCGGGTCTGGACACACGAGAATATTAATTACTTTTTGCATTTCTAGCTCTGTGCCTGGAATTCAAATGAGCAGATTTTAGTTAATTTGTTTTTTAGCGAAAATATTTCTTAATTTAAGCGTTAAATCCGCTCCAAGGGTAGTCGCAATCATATATTTCCACAAAAACTGCACGCTTCGGTATTTGATGGCCACAAAGGATAACAAAATAACATTTTAATAAACTTTGTGCAATTAAACGATTTCATCAGAGTTTACTGCGCGATTAGAGGGACTGTGTGCGACAAGACAGATCTCACGCCTGCAGGGGAAGCAGCTTTGAATTGCACTAAACAACCCAAAAAGAAAGGCAATGAGTAGGTACAGCTCATCACCAGCATCACCATAAGTCCCATATTCAGTGTAAACATGGATACGACTCGATCCTATACCGCTGAAGGGACAAAGGGAAAAGGTTCCACATTTTTCCTCACTTTCCGATTCAAAACATACAAGAATCGAGCACACAACAATGACATTGAATTGTTTTTCAAGTCGGTTCGGCAAATGGCAAACCTCATCAGCGTGGAGAGGAGCATGGTGACACTGGACACTGGACGGAGGGAATGAAGCGATGGAGTAATGGACACATTATCGTGCCCGATCCGACTCCACTCGCGTTGTCATGCCCGTTGTCATATTTATAATGCCAGTGTGCCAGGTGTCGGTGTCGGTGGCTGACCACCTCCCAAGGACGCTGAGGTCTGTCAATGCAAACACTCGACTTCCAGCAGGGCATATTGGCTGCCGTCTGAAATAAATTTCTGTTGTGTTAGCGAAGCGACTGACTTTCGGCCACTTGGTTGACATTTTGGGAATTCAAACACAAATGTGTACTGACCTGTGAAAGTCGTATCGAAGGAACGAGATCCGTTCTTACACATAATTTTGATTGCTCCGAGAGTCACGCCTGCAGACTAACTTTATTCCACAATTACCCGCACTTGCCACTTAGAACAGACATAAAACTTTTGTTAAGTACGTGTCCCCAGGCGGCATGACATCCAACAGCCCGACATTTATTACGGACATGCATATGTACATACATACATGTATGAAAAGTTTTTTGTTCGTAACAAATTTAAGTTTATACATATTCAGAAATCTTAGCACGGCCCAAAGGTATCACGTAGGCTGATATTGTTTTGCAGTTCGGCTATGATGCAGAGGTACACTACCACGATATTGAGAAATCTTCCTGTTTTTGGAACTCTCTCTCCCAGAGCAGTCGGGAGCTTATGTCACCGAGGCTCAGCTGCAGGTCCTGCTGTGACCCACGACGCTCTGCCTTAAAGCGATACAAAATGGGCATGATGAAGGCTATTGCATCCTTGGTTTCGTTTGGCAGCTTGCAGCCCAGCACGTACACAAAGCCCGTTGGGAAAATGGCAAACTTGATTTTGGTTGTGGGCATTATGTGAAAGACAAACGGTTGGTCATTATTGGATGTGACATTGTGATAAGACTCCTGAACCATCCACTCCAGATCCAGTTGAAACGGCACACAAAATGTTGCGTTCACAACATTATACCGGAAATGGGAAAACGCCGGATTGTAGCCTGCCAACTCCAGAATTTCTTCCAATTTCGAAAGGCCGTCTCGTGCTCCTTCACGGCTATAGCCTTTGCAGCAGATATTCCCATTGGAGTAGATCTTCAAGGTGCACACCGGCCTAACTCGTTGAACGAACAGGGCCGAGTGCTTGTCCGGCTCATACTTAGCATTCGCTATGAAAAAGCCCAGTTCGCTGAGATCGTACACGCACTTCGTGCTGACGAAACAAGTGAAGGGTCTGCAGAGATAGCAAGTCTATGAATATATGTACATATCGTGCGATTGGGAAACTGAAGCACTCACCGATACAGCAGCTGCAGATGTCTCTCGATTTCCGGCAGCACCGATATGTTTGTAAAAATGTTCACCACATCGAAGTCCGTCGGAGTCCGGTGTGCTCGAGCTGCCGATTGTATCTCCGTGCAGGATGCCTCTGCAGCAGCACCACCCGAATTTACCACATCTTGTGTTTTCAGCTCAGAGCTTGCATTTTCACAAATCATTTTGCTCTCTTTGTTGGCGAACAGCGGGAAAGCTAATTTGCCGCACCCTTTCCTGTAAGAATTAAGTGAATCTTAAACGTTATCAACCAGATTCGAGGTCCTCGCCCCACAGCCGCGTCAGCAGAACTCACTTTCACCAAGAATAATACAAATTAAGGAGACAGCAATGAGATTTTGGTAAGATTTTCCACACAGTTTGAAGTTTGTCCTTTAGTGTTGTCAAACGCAGAAATTTTACTCAGATTGAGCCACGCTGTGAGAAAATATGACCCGTGACAAGAGCGCCCATATGACACTTACGTAGAATTCAGTCACTAAACTAGATTATTTGTATTATATATTGGAGTAAATATATAAAGATATTTTTAACACTTTTTCGATTAATTAACCATATTTTAATAAGTATATCTGATTGAATTTAGAACTACATTTTCAGGGGAAGATTTCATTTGATATTCATTAAATCACACTAAATCACGACCATTCACAGTTTTCGTTGTGTCACATATTTTATTTTATTTTACCCGCGAAAAAGGAAAAAATCAAATAAAACCAGTTTTAGAGAATACGTCTTCTATGGAATCTACCCTGGAGATCTGTAGTATCTACACCGATAGAAAAAAGCCCTGAAATTATGCCATTGATTTTCATCCAAGAGTGGTTGTATTAATATTGAATATTTTTCAATTACATTTTGATATAAATCTGAAAATATTTATATTTAATATTTTATATTTAAGTTAAATATATTTCATATATAAATTTAATATTTTATGTTTATTTTAAAGTGTTTTGTATTTAAATATAATATAATATATTTATTTTAAAGTGTTTTGTCTTAAAATTAAAAGTGAACGTATTAAAAAAGCCATTTTAATACATTTATATTTGAATCAAAGTGAATTCTATTTAATTTTACTATGTTTGTATTTGAAAATCGCATTTTAAATTCAAATATGATTGTAGTTAATTTTACTTTGGTTTTTTCTATCAGTGTACTAGATTGGGAATATAATACGAGTAAGTTTGTTTTTTAAGGATACTAGTCTGTAAGTTGAATCGTATATGTACATATGATAAATACTTCCATTTCTATCTGTGTAAGCACCTTAAACGTTTCAAGTTAAAGATCAAATAAGATACAATTTTGCTGGACTCTAAAACCCGTGACGCTTCAGTTAATGCACATTGAACCGATAGACGCTTTGATTCAATTCAAACAATGCATTTGGGCGCATCGCAAATTTGAGCAATTGAATTAATGCTTCCCAGGCAGACAAACAATCGAAATATCATTCACATTCAAATCGCAGAGATTGCATAATTGAAACCCCATTGAAGTCCATTAATAACTTTGTGCAGCAGCGCCATTCAAACACACCCACACTTGCATGGCTCCACTGGAACACTCATATTTCTCAGATGGATTAAGTGAATGTGTAGAGTGGGGTGGCGCAGGGGGCGGGATATGGGTATGGGACTTGACGTTAGCTCATCAAAACCGAAAAACCACTTTGCTCAACTCTTTTCAAAGTGCATACATCATCAACGCTAAGCCAAAACAAAAAAGCAATGCAAAGGGAGCAAAATGAACGATGACGGTGTGGCCGATGAGGGCGATAGATGCGATGGCGAGTGCGAGAGCGAGGGGGTTGTCGATGGCGGGCGTAAAAGAAAGTGCTGGGAGAGGGTGGGGATGGCATGGAGAGGTGTACGAGATTGGCGGTACGAAGAGCGTTGAAAACTTTCGTGCAATGTTGATTTTTCCGCAAGAGTCGTTTTTTGCCATCCACTGGACGGACGGAGACGGTAGACGGTAGTCGGTCGTCGGCCCTTCCTCCCCGGTGCATGGCCCAACGGTCGTTGACGGAACAAACGGAAGCAGTGCCGCAAGCACTTTATAAAACCCCCAGCTCAGCAAAAGTCTTTCAATAATAATAATATTGGGGCTCAAGAGGGACAACAAAGGCAAATGGGTGAAAGTGCGAGGTGCACAATAAGTCATAAGTGTAATAAAAAACAAAAAATTATGTGGGATCTAAACTCTTACTTTTATTGAACCGAATGCTCACTTCATTTATTATCGGAATATATTGCATGTTGTATACGCAATCCAATTCAATTATCAGATTCTGGTGGGGTGAAAACTGTTAAAGTCAACTACATAGATAGTTAATTGAAAGCAAAAGAAACTGCAGGAACATCCCTCGTATTTAGTGACAGCCTCTATGATACCGAAACCAAATGGCAAATCGTGTAAATCACAGCCTTGACTTCAACCCATACCCTTGTCCTCTTGTGACCCTTGACCGCCGTGCCACCCGGTTGTTCAGCGAGAATGAGGAATTGAATTGGATTGGAAGTGGGGGCTTGGGACTAGGACTGAAACTGGGACTGGGACTGGGACAAGGAGTTGGATTGAAAACGTTCCTGATCCTGATGATGACAAACAAAACAATGGAATCAAAGCGGTTAATGGCTTTTGTGTGTAAAATGAATGAGAATGCGGCAACGTTTCCTGCTTTCATTTGCAGCGTCATTTGCTCTGCCCCCTGCCTTACCCATTCCACATGATTGCCTTATGTATGCGGGGGTTTGGGTACTCTATCTGCAACAGTTTTGCTACATATGTACATATGTATGTATGTACATATCAGATACATAGCACACACCCACCCATACTCGTAAGGTAAGTATGTAGGAACCGTTATAGACGCTAATCGATATAAGGGAGTGCCCCGCACACTCTGCGGTGGCTTGGGGCAGGAAGCTGCAACGACCACCGTGCAACTCCACTTTCATTATTGGATTTTTGTTACAGCCCTGCCACAAGCCACAAGGCTGCCCCCAAGCCTGGCAAGATTTATCCTTCTGTCTGCCATGAAAAGAGAGAGAGAGAGCTTCCCACAACCGATAATTAAATCGAACAACAAAGGCTTCGATTTGACAGTCCTGCACTTCCGCTCATATATCAAGTGGGGAATAAACCCTTCCACTCACCAATGCACATTTGCTCGTAGATCTTTTCCAAGTTCACTCTGCGGGAAGTCAATGCACACTGAATTCACAAGCTTCACGTCCCCCTCTACAAGCCATTAGTAAGCATAAACAAATGGATGATCTGATACTTGAGACTCCACTCTTATTTATTTTGTTTTTTTCTCGCAGTAAAAGATTATAAGCCTAATTAGGACGGGAGAATATCTTTTGCAAGCTAGCGATTTAATAAATTTATTTGTGACTTGGACCAACCGATGCTCAAATACACTCTTCTTTCTTTTAAATAAACAATCAATTGCTCATAGATGAAGTCTTCTGGTTACTCCTACGAACACTTTCCTAAAATAGGCAAATTGCTCTTAAGGGTCACAGTTTCGTTTGAGAACCTAATTTTCCTCAAACTGTTGCTCAGAATGATTAGCAAATCAGTTTGAAATTGTATTGAAATAGAGTGTTTGAAGTATTCACGGTATAAAAATATGTATTATTTCTTATATTATTTATTATTTGTGTCTGCTCTTTTCTATATTTTTGGCACTTTGAATTCGCCTGTCCGCACATCGAAGGGAAAATCAGGAGCAATCCGGTACCCAAGGCGGCCAGCTAATTAGACGATCAAGGACTGCCTGGGGCCTGTCAGCACACGCCTACGAGAGTCATTATAGGGGGTTGAATGGGGGGGGGGGGGAGTCGGGATGGGGTAGAAAATCAATAGCTCTATTATTTCGCGGAATGTAGACGGCTCGACTCCGAGCTGAGGCTCGATTCGATGTGTTGATTGACAGCCTAATTGAGGTTTCTTGACTTCTTCAATTGGGGGCAGGCCAATGACCGTTTCTGTTTGTGCTAATAATAATATTGTTGGTGTAATATTGGAGCAGCAGCAGCGAAGACAACGTCTTGTTTAGTTAGTCATTAGTTGTGGTGGGGAGGGATGGGGGAGGGTAAAACAAAGGACTCCAACCCAATCACATTAAATATTTGCCGAAACTCGCACTTGATTGCTGCTGTTGTGGGAGTTCCGTTTTAATTTTTTATTGATTCAACTGTTTAATGTCAATTGATGTGCAAATACTAATCAAACGCTTGGTTTACGCAATTAAGATTCAAACACGGGAGAGATAGGACCACCCCTTTCGATTCGATTCGGTTCGATTTCACAGCTCGCACGCACATTGCTGCATTTCTCCAGTCCCATGTTCCTGGTCTTAATTAGCATTTACATTGCGTGCAACATGCTGCAAGACATCAAATTAACGCCAACACGAATGTTCCTAGCTCCACCTACCCTTCCAGAATTCCTCCTGTTCCTTTAGTTTAATTTTTGGGCAAAGCGTTCGATGAAAGTTCTGTCGAGCCTGGCCGGTCATTAAAAAGTCTGAGTGGCCGAACAGAACTCGTGTTATTCACAACTTTTTGTTAATCCCAACTTGTAAAGGGTTGATTGAACTCTTTATTTGCGGAAAACCATTACAAAAAACAGCATACACAGCACAACAATACAAAAACCTGGTGGGGAAAGTTTACATTCACTTGTTCGCTGTGTGGTTCAATGTCCCTTGAACATTGGCCGTTGGAGTCTCGTTTGTGGACTCAATTATGTGGCATATCAATGGCGAAAAGTTTCGCTGCCAAACATACACATTCGTTAAAAACCGCAAACTCTTGGCCAAAAGCAACTTATGCTGGAATAATCTTCTCCCGAGTAGGGCCCACAAGTTGAATAGCTTTTGAGTGTTTTAAAATGATTTCGAGTGCTGATTTGTCAACACTCACACTCGAACAGTGTGATATCCGTTTGAGCTCATTCAAATCGCAAGTAAGAAGAATCCAGAGCATTTTTTGGCACTCGCACATGCAGACACCAAGCAGTCAAAAGCTTGGAACTGTTCCAGAACTGGTGGTTGTGGGGTGCAAGCGAATGGAAAGGAAGCGGAAGTTGAATATCGCTGAAATAAAGTGTTCCATACTGTTCGAGGCGACAATAATAAAATATTACATATTTTAAGGCAACATTTTTGTTGTGCATTCCCAAGGGAAAGTATTCCGGGAACTTTTACTTTGTTATAAACTTTGCAGCAAACATAAAAGCAATTTCTACATTCGATTGATGGTAGATGATGTATCTGGTGTGGATCTTACAAATCGAACAAAACAACAACAAAATTAATAATAAAACGAAACCAATGAAAATGCTGGCTGCAATCATGAAAGCCCGGAGATTGGATGAACATCTATCCCTAAATTTTTGTAGAACATGGAATACCTACATGGAATACTTGCCAAGTAAAAATCATGTCAAATCACAAAAACCATTTCGTGATTCCTCTGGGCTATGTTTAAGGGTATTCCAGCACCGTAACGTTTCCGTCTACCGTTCTCTATGGCCCGCTGGTCGGACTTTGTCCCGCCAGCTGCTTGCGTGGCCTCGGACCTCTGATTCCAGTTTCAAAGTAAAACTTTAATGGCAACAAATGCTCCCCCGCCAGGTCCAGGTCCAGTGCCATTTTATATTTGATATTTTATTACATTACATTTCCCTGGCTTATTACATTTTGGCTTTTAAGCTGTTGACACAACTTGATTTCCGTCCGACCCGACTCTTCCCCGGGAGGATCCAGGAGTGGTCAGTGGCAGGTCCGCTGGATTCCTGTCAACCTCCCACGTCGTTTTGTTTCAGCTTTCTGCTGGGTGCTTTCCTGTCTCCTCTTTACCCGACCAGCCGCCTGTCTCTGGTTCTTGCCCCGTTCAGACAATTTTGACTTTTTCCGTTTGTTGTGCTTTCACTTTTGGAAGTTGGAAGTCGAGCGCCGACTCATTCTCCAACTGGGGCTCCTCCGTCTGGCTGGGACGATGACCCAGAAACAAAAGTGTGTCTAATGGGTTTCTGTTATGTTTTTTGACATTTTGGGAATAATGTTTCCTCTTCCGGTTTAAGGTGCGCTGCGCTTGTACATGTATATGTACATATGTATGTATGTGCTGCAATTTCCGTCTGTCTCCATCCGCCACCACCGCCACCGCCGACAGAAATGAGGTCAACCTGCTCTTAAGTTGATTTCATAACGAGCAAAAAATAACACAGAGGGGAGCAGAGAGAGGGCGAAAATGAATAGCTGAACAAGTGAAAAGTCATGGAAATTTTCGCCTTTGCTCGGTGCGAGATCAACATCAAAGATGTGCAATTTCGATACTGCCAGCTAATTTCAGCGCCGTAAACATGACAACCTAATTATTTTTTCTTCTTTTCTCGTCTGTCTCCCTGCCTGCCGGGCGCAACTGTGATTAATGGATGAAGTCTGCGCTGCGACATTTGCATACGAAATTGAAAATAAATATTTGCACTGATAAATGCAAAAGAAAAAGCAGCTCGAGCAGGACAGAGGCATCTGCTAATTGCACTTTGACTTTTGAGTGCGTCCTCCAGCCCGTCAATAAAATGATACACAGCTACAACCCCTGCAATATGTTAATTTATACATATGTACATACATACAAACACTCTCATTGCTTAAGCAAGGACATGGACATGGACATATGCCGCACATCTGGCTGACAAAATTAGCCAAGCCAAGTAATTCCCGGCACCCGCTGACAAGCGTTCATTCTGTCGGGGGCTGGAGGCCTCTTTATGTCAGCAGACAAGACAGGTCTAAGGGTGGTCCCTCTCTTCTCTGTCTGTCTCGGCCATCCTCGTCTCAGGCGCCATTTGATTATATATACTCGTACTCTTTTATTCCTTCCCCGCGTCACTCTGGTGATTGTCTCGCTTTCTTTTCGACAATCGAAATTAATTGCACTGCTGGAGGAGTTCTTGTCTCCCTTTCATTCCCAACTTTCGCCAAACACCTGACGGCGTCTCGCGGAGTTTATGTTGGCGCGGAACTTTCGAAAGAACAAGAACTGGGAATGGCAATGGGAAACCTCGGGAAACAGTACAAAGACACCCCTCCCTCATCCGTCTTCAAAGGGACAAAAAACTCAAAGCTTAAAATACAAAAATCAATACATTTAATTAAAGAGCTTATTTAAAGCTATTGAGAGGGAATTAAATGATTCTGGGGGGGATATATTTTAAGAGTCGGAGGATTTTTTAAAAGTAAAATTACATTTATAGATTGGAATAAGAGACCGACTTTAATGGATTTATATTTATAGAATTTATATAAATCAATAACAAACACATACACTACATCAATGAATTTCTGTAGGAAATAAAGCTATTTTACTTTGATGCTGGTTTAAAATATAATAATAAATGTGTTACCAAAAGAATGATTGCATGTTTGCAAAGTTGGGTCGCTCTATAATTGATTACCTTGATTTTACCTTGTATCGGCATGCTAGTTTATAGAAATGATGCAGAATTCGATCTTTAAGAATACCCTACACATTTTCCCTTCTTTTTTATTTTGACACATGTTGGAATGTTTAATATCATACCTTCATTAAAGGCAACTGCATAGCAGATGACCTGGCCTATAACTGGTACAAGAATCACTCTTATCCACGATAAGGGGGATATTCGTATGCCAATGGCCACCTGTAAGCTCGAAATAAAAGAGCATTTCAAGCTACTAATAAACGGCAGATGGCAAACAGTGCCAGTGCTATGTCGCATAACTCGGCAAACATGGCCAACATTACTAGGAAGCGCACCGATGAGCTTTGCAAACTCACCAGGAAA
The DNA here is from genome assembly GCA_035043285.1 of Drosophila subsilvestris. Taxonomy (NCBI): domain Eukaryota; kingdom Metazoa; phylum Arthropoda; class Insecta; order Diptera; family Drosophilidae; genus Drosophila; species Drosophila subsilvestris. The sequence goes on from JAWNNB010000166.1 coordinate 783,833, forward strand.
AGGTGCAGCTCAGTCATACCCTCATTTACGGGGCATTGGCTAATAGGCACCCATGCAAACAGGCTGCAGACAAGTAAAATATATAATGCAACTGTTGGAATATTTAGCAATGTGTACTATATAAGATATAGTCCAAAGTAAACTAAACGTATCCCCATATAAAATGGCATTATAAATATAACTATCATCGAACCAATTGGTTTACTAAAGAACAAGCAAGAGTTAATGTGAATAAACACACCTCCCCTTCTTTGTATGAAAGCTGCTTTGATATTTTTGGTGAAATCATTATATTTAAGAGGCATATTCCAGCAAAACTATCGCTATCATCATCTTCTACTATGCCAATCACATGCATTCCCATAGGCCATGACCCATTATCATCCCCGTCAAATGACTGCTATTTATAAGGACCCCACTATAAGCGTATTCCATATACATACGAGTGAGCTTATATGTACATATTTATATTTACTATTTGCTCGACCATCATTATCGTTATTAGAGCTCATTAGCAACGTCATTGGGAAGGCGAAAGCGGCGAAAGGAAGCCAAGCCGATGGAGGGTGTGTGGAGGAGAGTGTGGCTTGAGTGTTGATGCGTGTGTGTCTGAAAATAGTCAAAACCATCAGAGACATAAGGATAAACGGGGGATGGGGTATATATGTATGTATGTATATCCCCATAAGATTATTGAATGTGAGCTAATTTGCTTTTTGGGGCTTAAGGCGCTTGATTGAACCAGCATCTGCCTTTGGGCGGAATTTTGTGCGGGGCTCACCGAAGTGCAGGATTTTTCCAAATGTGTGCTTGAAAAACGACTCTCCCTTTATGGATCGTATTAAAGCGCTGCGCAGCTTAGATAAGACTCGTTCTTGGCCGCTCCTTTGATCCAAACAATTCACTTAATTAACATAAAGCCAAATGACTACGAGGACAACCGCAAACAGTGTACATAGAAAAGTTCACCTGGACTGCCCGTGGGCCCTGTAGATCCAGAGGAAATGCAAACAAAATCGTCGCGACCCACTGAGAGCGAATGCCTGGGAATGCTGTGCCCCATTGTTGGGGCCATTGTCATTTGCCAACGGTGCGAACTTAATTTCTGCGACGATGTCCCTGTACTGGAATGCCCTGTGTGTGCATGCCAGGAGCTGCAGCCGAATCTGACCCGGAATCTGGATCAGAGTCAGAGTCTGAGTCAGTGCCGGAGAGAGGTCGGTTTGTGTACGTACGTACATACGTACAGACGTACAGACGTGGGCAAAATGCCTTCCGGAAATCGTCTGCAATGTGCGAGATAACAATTTTCATGCAATGACCAAGGCGACGATTCAGCTAGCCACCAGACCACTCATCCCCATCCACCATCTGACAACGACAACACAACCCAACCCAACCCACCGACCGCACTCATTATTCGTAATGGCGCTGATGGTGATGATGACAACATCGGTGGCAGGAGCAACAATGGCGACCACGGCGAAAACAGGAGAGGAGTGGCCTCAGGCGACTGATGCCAGCATCGAAACCAACCGGCGTCGAGTATTACAATGGGAATGCTGATGCCGATGACGATGACGATGCCGTACCGTATTCTGCATTTCAGACGGCTTGTATTCTACTATTGCATTTTCCATGTGCCGGTGCACATCGCAGCGATCCAGAATGTCGTCGTAACATTTAATTTCCGTCAACACCGAACAGAGAGGCAAGACAACGGTAGAGAGAGCGAGAGAGATAGAGAGAGGCATGTAGGTGGAGTGGGGCACAGACACAACATGTCTGCGGCTAATATAAAACGAAGAATGCCATGACAAACGGTTTGCAGCAGGAGCTGACCAGATGACCACGACGGGAACGGTGATGAGGATGATGATGGTAGTGATGATGACGACATTTGTCCGGCTGTAGCCATTCCATTCCATTCTATTCCATTCCGTTCCGCTCCATGCGGTACATCATTACGTACGTGCGTGAGGTTGTTTGCATTCAGCAGTTTGATTGCTGATTGCGCGTGGAGGGCTATGGTCCGTGAGTTGGGGGATGACTGTCTGGAACTGGAGCCCCTGGGGCTGCAGCTTGTCATCGTGCATGATTGCGGTAATAAGTTTACAAGGGATTGGCTGTGATACAAGTCCTAGTAATTCAAAACGATAATTCGTACAACAGAAATCTATTGCAAATGTACATACATATGTGTGTGTACATAAGTTTTAATTAAATTATTATATTGATTACTGTATAAGAATAATTTAATTTAATTGTTTCGGATAAACTATGTTAAAAGCAACTACAGTTATATTTATACATTAGAGCCCTGCATGAACGGGCAAATGAATCGATTCGCAGTGATTCGGGATTCACTTCGTCCGATCAAATTGAATCAGCGATTCGGCTTTCTCAGTGATTCGAATCATTTGCCCAAAATGGACCGAACGGATCACGATTCATAATTTTGTACTGTGAGATCCGAGCAGTTCAGGTTTTTCTCTCCTTTACTCTCCATTTGATTTTCAGGTAGAGAGAACGAGAAAGCAATACACAAATTTGTCGGTTTTTTTGCCTTGCTTTCGGTGGAAATCTGTAGTTGTGTGTGTTTTCGGGTTAGCTACTGCCAATTCTGATTCTTCATTGTACGGGCAGGCATTGTGGAACCGATTCCACAGTGTACTTTGGTGCCTTTTATACAGAAAAGATGGAATCGAATCGTGTCGTTTTTCATGAAGTGCCTATGTCCTATGCCTTCTCATAGCAGCGGAAATTCAGTCTCCGGCGAACGTTTTCGATGCATGAACTTTTCGCTTCTATTGGAACGCATAGGAGAATGTGAGACTGGAAAAACTCCGCCTTACCAGGAGAGGAGCGCATGATGCAACCAATACGGTACCGCGGCTGCCGACTCGCTTGTTGAACGTAGCGGACCAAGCACTTGCCTCATAAAGTGCATCATGACCGGACAGTTTACGAACTTTCGCTCTACTTCCGAAGCATAGGGAATGCGAAGAGCTTACCGGTGGATTGGGCCTCACTACCCCAAAGTGATCTCCTCATAAGACATTGAGAAGTCGAAAAATTGGCCTTCGAAAAATTGTTAGAACTTTAGAAGCATAAATGTTCGTTACGCAAGCAAGTATTCGCGATTTTGGTATCGCGGACCAAGTTCCAAGCAAAATAACTAAAGGACTATTCACAAATCTTTCTTTGAACACGTACTCCATTGTCACACTTTCGGCTATCCCTGAAAAGTAGCTACCTAGAATTTTATTGTAGTTGCTAAAAAGTATTAAGTTTTCAACATTATTATTTACTCGTAGTTTTGAGATTCTTGTATCGTTCACACATCTTACGCAATAAATAACTGGTATTACTATTCAAAATTTCACTTTGACACATGAACACTGATATTAACAAAGCTCACGATGGCCAAACGATGAATACACGTGTTGCCAGAGTTTTAATCGGCTGTCTTTAAAAAATAGCTAGTAATATCAGAAACACGTTGATCTGTCAAAATAGCTAATATTGTGCGACTACTGACAATTGATATACATCAAGAATGCATGACATGGAGACATTAAAAGTAAGTATTCAGTGATGTTTCTCCGTCTGTCGATCGATATCGATACGAGTACAAAGTGTTCACAATCACGATCTCAAACTGTTAATTCACAATACAAACAAATTTATTTAAAATTGCAGAACCATTTCCCAGGGGACTGTAACAAATACGAAAAGATAAAACGCGGGAAATACCGAGGAAGGATTTATAACCAACATTCATCGTAGACGACGAAGGAAATGCAAATTATAGTTTTTTTATTATTATTATTATCGTATTCAATTTTATTTCACTTTACTTTGTTTTATTGTAGCGTTTTTTTCCAAATAATTTTATTTTTCATTATTTCATTTATTTTGTTCTCTAATGTTTATATATTAATAGTCTGTATTTTAATTTTCACATTGTTCATTTTACGTTCTTTTATATCGTTATATTCTTTTGTGCCAAAGTTTTCTACCAAGTAACTATGCTGCATTTTAACTTATTAACGATAGATCCAATAAATTTTTGTTTATTTTGCGCATTTATTATTGAGCGCAAATTGAAGGTTACAGATGTTCCGAATGCGGGTTCTAAAGAAGTTCTTATACATGCGCATCTAAAGAGACTGCCTCTTGCAGACACCGTTATAATGACTTGGAACCAGTGCCAGAACGCTTCTTTATAGGTTCCACGAATCGGTTCTCGAGCGCGAAACACGCCTTACTGTACGATTGCTTTTGGAGAACTATCAGTTAGAAGCTTGAACTGTGCTGTTGTAATTTCAACCTCTTCAGTTCCAATGTCGTTTCCAAAGAAGCTTTACTAGTGCGACGTATTGGTATGCATTCTGTTGCCTCTTTTCCATTTGGAACCTAGTGCCACATAGTTCGTTTTGGTTTAGTTCCTAAGGTGAATCAGTTTCCCTACGATTCTGCACTCATCAAGAACCGTTCTTTAGAAGGTATTGAGAATGATATTAAGGAATTAAGAACCTGTTCGGTTAACTGAGTTCCATTCGCATGCATTAAGAACCCTTCTTTGAGCATGCATCGAGAAGCGGTTCTATAGGAACGCGAAAGGAACTGTTACCAAACTGTTCAAAGGTTCTTCCATTATGCATCTGCACTTCTCAAGAACCGTTTCTGAGAAGGGATGCTAGAATGATACTAAGAACAATTAAGAACCGTATCGGTAACAGGAACCTTCGCATGCATCAAAAACCCTTCCTGAAGCATGCATGAAAGAACAGTTCGAAAAGAAACGCGAAATGAACCCATGAAAACAACAATACAGTTCAATGACCTTTAAAATTTTCTATAATAAACTAAAATGCAAGAATAAGTAATATGAGAAAATTAAGCACAATAATAATAAATAAAAATATTTAAAAGACATGTGCCCACATCTACGATCGAAATCCATTCAGAATCCATAATGGTGAAATCACGACTTTTACCGATTTTTGGATCTCATCTCATCTGAAAACAGCTAGAAGCATTAACTGTGGTAATCATAATATCAAAAAACTCTGTTCAACTTGCATTTCTTGTGTTCTCCAATGAATCCATGTCCTACGTTATACGATTTGTTTTGCTCGAGAATCCAGTTCCTAGTTATGTCTGTCGCATGTTTCTTGACACTTTTAAACTCGATATTCCATATATCGGCATCCCTGACATTATCGGAGAATCTGTCCCCTTTTAATATGTGGTTTGCATAATAAATTCTTCATAAGTTTTGCAACATTTTATTGTGATATGAATACACAGTTCCAATTGAGCTATTCTCGACAGATCGTTGAAACACGTGTACTCAATATCGAATATGCGCGTACATTAACATCGTGATAAATTGAAACATCACCACTTTTAATATGACTTTACGTTAATTCTCCATAGCTACATTAAAAATCACATCAGTGTGCAACTTAGCTATTTAAACTAGATCTAACGTTTATCAATGCAATGCGGATACATTTTAAAACGTACTGAAATCATAAAGAAAATTTAGTAATACTATTAAAAACCTCTGGATTGTGTCTTTAAATGCTGTTTGTTTAGATGGTTTTTCAGTGATCGGGAAAGCTTGACATCTGAAATACCGTTTGTTGCATCTGTGTCTGTGAAATTTTGAAATTCATTTGTAGATACGACTTCGCCGTAAAAACTGCTGAAGAGGAGGAAATATATGAAGAACTTGATAAGGTCTCAAAACTACTTGATTAAATCAATAATAATATCGATAAAATACTCTAGCGTGTTTTTGTAGCTACCATCAAAATTTTCTGGATATTTCTAGCTTTTTTAAGGGATAGCCGAAGAGTTGGCAACACGGATCACATTCCATCGTGAGGTTATGTTCATATGCATGTACATGTTCAAAGAGACAGACAATATTGTAACGATAATTCCATTAGCTTGCTAGTCATGCATTAAGGTGCTTGAAAACATTCTTTCATCAACTAAATTTTGAGAATTAATACGGACTTTGAAGGAGAAATAAGGAATTTCACCGACTTCACCGACGCAAGTGATGAAACAAAAGAGACGAGAAAGAACCGCGCACGTTCTTGCATGTTCCCTTTTGTTATTTTGTTGTTGTCCGCCCTACCGAGGGTAGAAACATTGAAAACATTCCCTATGCCTTCTATTGGAAGGTATAGGGAATGTTTTCGAAGACAAATTTGTACTCTCGGTCATTATGCATTTTACTACGGTGGTCTCGTCGGGGTGAAAAACTTGGTCGCACACAGTCTTTCACTTCAACAAGCGAGTCGGCAGCCGACGAGACCACCTTATATAATTGCATCATGCGCTTCCCATACTCCCTGGTAAGCGGGTTTTTTCCAAATCTCTTTATGCATTCCCTATGCGTTCCAATAGAAGCGAAAAGTTCACTGCATTCTGAAAACGATTCGCAGGCGGACGATTTTTCAGAATTCTCGCTGCTTAAAGGAAGGGAATGCATAGGCGCTCGTGCCACGAAGATCGATCGGTCGGGTTTCATTCCATCTTTTTCTGTGATAAAATATGCATGAAAGTAGCATTCTTTGTGAATCGGTTCCACAATGCCTGCCCAGGGACTAATGAAGAATCAGTTCTTTATTGCAACCCTTCTACAAGGTCCGACTGGGTGCTACGCATGCTTACGCATAAGATCTTGCCTTTGAGCAGGGCTCGCCACACACACTTGACATGTTTTTTTAGTGAGGCCTCGGAAGAAACCGGTTTGTTGCTTTTACACTGCGACCGCAAGAGCCGAAGTCGCATTGCCGAAGCCACACCACACGAAGGGTCGCTGCCTTTCGGTACGTGTGCCGGCAGCGACGTGGCAGCGCCTGTTCCTTTGAGTAAGAAAATAACAATTTCGGTTACAAATACAGTCAAAAAATGCACAAGTATTTGGTTCTGTGCGTCCGCTTTTTTTCGTAATACTGTACATGTGCACGCATACAAAGGAAGATTCTTCGTAGTATGTTTTGAATCAGTTTTTGAATCATGCGACGAATCTTGCTGATATTGATTCGCAGTACTCTGATCCGGTTTTTTAGTGATTCCTGTGATTCGAATCGGACTGAAGGGGTGATTCGTAATGATCGAACGCATTGAAGGGGCATGAGTATACTGTGATTTTTTGAATCATGTGGATTCGTGCAGGGCTCTATTATACATATACATAGATATTCGATCCGATTTATACACTAATTTTTGTAGAATATAATTTCGTGCTTTCAAAATATTCTCATGAATATTTCCAAATTTTGAATAGTCAGTGAATAATAGTCATACCGAAAAGCTCATTAATAATTACAGCTCGAAAATTTGAATTTTATTCTATTTGCATACGAGTATTACATACATACATACATACATACATATGTGACATAGTATGGACAAACGCATTTCAACATTTTTAAATGTCTGGTTCTGGTATTGTGGTCATCTTCAAAAAATGAACTAATTAATTCATGCTTAAGGGGAAACAGTTGCAGGCAACAAAAAAGAATGGAAAATATGTAAATGTTGTCATAATGAAAATGACGCCGAGAGAGGCCCATCTGGACGAGGGAGAATACCTGCCTCAGACCGGGATTAAGTGCTTTGTTTTCTGTTCCTGCTGTTGCTGCTGCTGTTGGAGGATCCTTCGAGAATGAATTTCAGCATATATTTTATGACACTTAACTTTAATATTAATGCACAGTTACTACATCTGTCTGTCTCTGTCTCCTTGCAGCATGGTGGGCCAGGACTTTGCAGGACTCGCTGGCTGCTCCGCATTGGCTTTTGTTCTGTACCTAAACACATTTAACGCTGGATTTGTCTACGATGACAGGTGAGAAAAATTTGAACGAATTAAAAATTCCATATGTCAGCACGTTGACGAAGGTAAATGTAAATGGCTTTGACTTTGGTCAGGTCAGGTCTGTTCAGCTCTGTTCAGGTCTGTTCTGTTCTGTTCTATTTTTCTCTGTTCTGGTTGTGCCCGGAGGCGACACTTTGTCGCCAGATTGGACCCAAAAAAAAGACAAAAGTTTATTATTAATTGTGCGCCAAGTGCCGCCATTTATTTGATAAAATCGCCATAATAAATTCTCGGCCCGCCTAATTGTAAAACTTGAGGCAGACCAGTTGCTGGCTTTGCGTCTGGATACGAGTATTCATTCTTGATGTATACGGGTGGACGGATGTATAGGGGCAGCTCTGTGCCGTTGTCAGAATCAGACGGCGAACGACGGAGCAAATTAAAAAACAAAATGTTGATTTATGTTCAGCTCCGCTCACAATGGAATCGGAACGGGATTGGTCTTGCCCCCCAAAAACCACACCCCACCCCACCCCACCACACCTCGTCTCGTCTCTCACCTTGGCGCATTGAAATGCTGCAAACGCAAACGAAATTACCCATAAATATCAAAAGTCATGTACAATGGACAGGAATTTCCCCAAGGACTTGGCCACTGTTCGTAGTCCTCACACACACAATGCCATCAGCAGCTCTGGTCTAGCTCTCTAGGAGAGCCAGGAGTCAACCCCGTCTGACCGTTCTGGAAAACAAGTGACTCCTGGTCCTAGTCCTCCTCCTGGTTGAACTACAATGCCAGCGAACAATTGTCGAGCGGGGATGGGATTGGGCCTGGAGCTCGGAAGTTATGCACAAAGTGCTCTGCTCGGAGCTTTCGTTGTAGCTCGTTATTTTGTGCTGTCCAGAAAACAAGCACAAACTTGCCCACTCACAAACACAGTCACACAGAAATAATAAACGCAACTTATGTAACTCAGCCCCATCTCCCATCCCCTTGCACCCGCCCCCCCCCCCCCCCACTCCCCCTTATGGCACAAAAAGTTGTGTGCGAGTTGATGTTTTTGCTCGAACGGAAGCTCCTGCGGTCACTTTCACGCACTTGCCAACACCACCCGGACCCGTAACCAGAGCAGGACCCAAAGCTAAAGCCAGGACCCCGACGAGTGCCTACCTATTGGTTGTTCCTGCTCCTGTGCTCTGCGGTCGTCCCACAACATGGCCACAGTGACCACACGAGCCCAAGTTATTATTGTCAAGCCGGGGCAGACAAAACATGATTTATTAAATGGCAGAATTCCCTTCAATTTGTTTCCTATCAAGTGGAAAAAGAGCAATGACCATGTTAGGGGGGGGGATGGTGCAGAGAACGGTCCGTTGCCTTATCCGTTTCCATTAAGAAATCTCTGTTGTTGGCAATTGTTAAAGAGATATGAGGTTTTAATAAGTTACGGCCAGCCAATAGATTTGCCAACTTTATGATCAAGTGTTTTACTTAAAAAATTTATTTTTTCAGTAATTGAACTAATGGGATATAAATACTTGGGTATTTGAGAAGTGTTGGCAACTCTCTTTAAAAGGGAAACCATTAAATAAAAAATATTAAAGTGCATTGCACACTTTCCCCTATTATGGTCATCCGATTCACACCTTCAACTTGATATATTGCGTTCTCAAAAATATAAAAAAGAAACGCCGTAACAAAATGTTGCCAAACATCCCCCAATCTCCAGTCTTACAATAATTTATGTGCCGTATTAAAAGGACAACGACAACAACCGAAACGGCAGCAAAATCGGCAACGTTACGTATACGTAATTTTGATGGCACACAATCGTTGGGCGAGTACCCTGGGAGGGAGGCACACTTCACCACTGTCGACGGTGTTGGGGGGTGGGGACCAAAGGAGCCAGAGTAACAGTATTTTGTGCTCTTTTTTTATATAAAATCGAAAATTTTCACTTTACATAAGCAAAACAGCAAAACAACCTCCACAACAAGAACAGAAAATACAAATGTGGTATGGGGCCATGAGGGTGGGAATGGTTAGAGAGAGGTAGAGGTAAAGAGCGAATGGCAAGAATTGTGTCCACGTTCGGTTGCTGATGCTATGATACATTGTCTTCAACAAAAGCCAACCACAGTCCTGTTTGTCATGTGTGCGAGTGTGTGGGGTAAGCCTAACAGTGAGCTATAGCAGTGAACAACAGGGAAAATTGAGAAAAGACCAAACAAACAGCCTGCCTAATACTTTGATCAAATCCTGCGCGTTCCAAGTCTCACCATTTTAATGTTCGGTTTCTTGCGTTTTCCAATAGTCCGAATCTCTGTTAGTGGAGTTAACAATCAATAACTGATTGTTTCTTCGCTGTGAATGTAGCTAAAAAAAAGATACACCATGCTGCTCGTTTGCCTATGTTAATAGCACCCATAATTTGAAACCAAAGGCGAAAGGGCTACGACGTATATGTTCTTGACCTAAGATTTTGGGTACTTGGCACACTTTATATGGTAGACGAAACCAATTTAATCTCAACTTCAAAAATATTTTCTAGATTTTTATTCATGTTGTAAGAATTAGTGAAGAGTTTGGCCCTAAATATTGAACGATCTCATCCCACTGTGCAGCAAGTGTGTTGTGGTTGTCGCCGGCTCTCCTCCTCGATTGCTGGTGACTCTGACTCTGTCTTTTCCTCGAGTCCTGTCCCTGCCTGTGGGTCTGGGCCTGCCCTCCTGCTCGAGTTGAGAGTGAAAAGCGAACGATAACGGCAGCTACATGCCGCACTTGTAAGCTGCTTCAAGCTTGCCATTGTTGTTGCTGCTCAGGCTCTCTATATCTCTCACTCTCTCCGCTTGTGCTCCTGGCAAAGTGCCGCTGTTCCTGTCGTTGTTGCCGTTGTTACTGCTGGTGGGTGTTGACGTTTTGGATGTTGGCCCTGCTACGAGTACTCGTATTGCTATTCATTCACTAGTTACGATGATAAAGCACAAAAAGGGAGCTGCGGAAATTCTGCTGATGACGATAATGTTGACGCCGACGATGCCATCCCCTCGACACTGTCAGATATTAAGCCCATCCACATTAACGCCCTAACCTAGGTATTCCCCCAACCACCAGCATGCGCCTCAAGGTGTGTATGAGTATGCAATGAACTTTCTTTTCAATATTTGCCCGTTACTTTCGTATCGCGCGCTTCGCAAATGAGGCGAGCAGCAATTTTTGGTATGCTTTTATACCTGGCACTCATGGAGTATAAAAGGGTATACTGTGTTCGTGGAATGTTCTGTGACAGGAGTATATTTGTTGTTGATCTGCATAAGCAGCCATACTATTTGTCTTTAGAATAGACAAAACAAGTTTAGAGATACGTATTCATGGTTTTTGTTTACATTTTTTGTCAGCCCCAAAAAGTTATTGGCAGGGACCTCCATAGCTAGCCGCTATCCCTTTAATCGAAGTAACAATTTAATGGTTTCATTTATTTCCCATGCTAAGGAAATTGGTATATGCTTACAGTTAAACAAAAATTAAAGGTGCATTGCTCTGCACATACACATATGTACATATATACGCGTATTCGTACTTTCTCAGTAAGCTGCTCCTTCATCATCGTCGTGTGCTTTCGCTTTGTGCTCTTCCGATAAGAATTTGTTTGCTCTCGAGGACATTTTTGTGGCTGCTTTGGTGCTGGGGGTCTCAGAGAATGCCAATGGGAATTGAAGTGTAGATGAGTGTGCACCCACGCCCACCACGACTCTCTCCGAAAAAGAACCTCCTGCTCCATCGCAGTCCATGGCCAATAACTTTGCTTTATAGTTGGGCACGTCTCTCCGGCGAATTTGTAAACCCAATTTGTGGCACTCTCCTCCCGCACCACCCACTCCTCTTCAAATCCTTTTTATTACCATATTCAAGCATTGAAAGAGTTGCACACAAACACAGATACAAACCCACACACACACACAAATGCACTAAACCTTGCCACAATTCATATTTCCGGTCACCCATTCCAGAGCGTTCGAATAATAAATAAAATATTAAATTGAAAACCGAATTTTTATTCAAAATGCTTTCAAACTTATGTGTTTGCACATGACTTTTCTTTGGAGTTTTCCCCGAAAACCAGCCAGTCTTCCATCGCCCCATTTGGCCCCAGGCCTCAGCGGATATGTACATATGTGTTTACTTAACCTTTGAACTTCTGTGTGCCCACAGACCCTACAACTACACCTCGAGGCTGGCCGAGACACAAAGTAAATATCTGTGCAAATACCATCCGTATTTAACGAAAGTAAATTAAATTTTCAATTTAGATAACAAAAAGGTAACAATTGTAATTTGCTTGCAATCTGGATTAAAGTGAGCGGAGTCCGTAAATACAGAAATCTATTTACCAATAGCAGATCAATTTATTTAAATACACAAGTGAATTAAAACATAATTAAATCTCATATATTACCAAATGTGTGGTGTGTTACGAATCAAACATTGAGTTAGACCAATATTTGCGTATTCTATTTTTATGCAGGTGCTATGCGGAATTCCGGATGAGGGAATGTATTAAAATTTAAAATTAGGGAACAGCGAGATTAGGGTCCGTTCCGAATAATTTGTGTGCTAAGACTGACTATTCAGCTCATTCCTTATGACCTACTTTATCAGTCCATTCGTTACACTGCTCCCCGCCTAAGCATGTTCGTCCCGCACAGGTTCCAAGTCCAATTTGCCTGAAGTTTCTATTCAACGTTGGGCCAGTTCTGGTTCTTCTGTTTTTTCATCCTTTATCTGATACCTTATCTGATACCAAGCCAAATCAAAATATACTCAAATATCAGTGTGGTGGTGCAGCTATTTTTTTGTCTCCGAAAAATATATAGGGGACTTTTCGCCCTTTGACTGTTTTCATGGTATCTTCCTTGCATCCAGTAACAAAGCTGTGGACATTTCTAGTCATTGATGGATATATTGATGCATTTTCCCAGCTCCCCTCGAGCCATGGTGCTCTTTGCGTCCTCCGGCCTTTGTGCAAAGTTAGAAAGTTAATTAATGACGTTTACTGGAACATCTAAAAACTAATTATGCATAAAATGGCTAGGATATTATTGCAAGCCCACTATAAATTTTCACAAACTGTGCAACAATCGCACAAGCACGAACAACAAGAACAACACCGATAACAAACTAACCCTGATTATAGTACGTCCACCTGACCCAGAGCCAGTGTTCCGGGCAAATCGATTAGAACAACAAGGAGCGCTACAACGGTGAGGTAATTACCAGAGACCCCCGACAACACAATGACAATGAGGGTGTATATGTACACCAGTATGGGTGTGTGTGTGTGTGAATGTATACGAGTTGTTCTATAACAACGGCACAAAATACGCCAACAAATCGGCAATTAATCAAGCCGCAACTGCACGGAAGGGGCGAAACAGGAGCAGAAGCATGAGCAGGAGCTGGTGGGAAAGGATAAGGAGCAGTAGAGCAGCGAAAGGAGAAGTCGAGTCAACTGTCGCTTGGCACTTTAACAATATTTATGCCGAGTACCAAAACAAAAAGACAATACAGCAAGGGGGGTAAGAAGTTGTTTGGCATAGAAGTATCTACCTTGAGGATACCCTATAAAAACATATTTATGTTTGCAATTACAACCATTTTTAGAATCTTCTCAGCGATGCACTACAAAAGTTGTAAGAATGTGAATGAGTTTCTTTGTTCCCGGCTATCCCTCAAATGTCTTTGTTAACTTTATCTTCTTGTATAAGGTAAGGTAAGGTATAAATATGACAGATCTGGTGTGTGCTCGTGTAGAGATCGGATCGATAAGAGTCGATCATCAGTGTGCCATAGCCCATAACACAGCCGATATAAGAATTCTCCTTGAATTCGTGACGCTTCAGTTTCGTGTACCAGGAAAGTGGAGACAAACTGAGTCGAGTTGGGTTCAGTAGGGATAGTGAAAGACACTGGGAAAGCGGATACCGGCCAGCGTCAGACTTCATTTTGCTCTAGGCCAGGCCGGACAATTAATCATTTTAATTAATAGGACAGGTGTGCCACAGGTTGTTGTTGTCGAGACGAGTCTCGAGAGTAATGTGAGCCTTTCCCTCCCCCATGCCATCCCATGCCATCCCATGCCAACCCATCCACCTACATCTGAATATCTATTTATCTCTCTCTTTCTCTATGTCTCTGTCTCCTTGCAGGCGTGCCATCTTGGCCAACGGAGACGTGACAGGAGCGCGAACAGTGGCGGGGATTTGGAAGAATGATTATTGGGGCACTCCACTGGCGGACAGTGGCTCCCACGGCTCCTGGCGCCCTTTATGTGTGCTCAGCTTCCGTCTCAACTTCCTGGCGGGTGGCCCATCGGCCACTGGCTACCACGTGGTCAACGTGCTGCTCCACTGCCTGGCAACGTGGCTGGTGGTGCTCGTGGGGCGTTCCCTGCTCCCAAGCCGAGCCGGAATCCTGGCCGCTGGCGCCCTTTTCGCCGTACATCCCGCCCACACGGAGGCTGTTGCTGGCCTGGTTGGTCGTGCCGATCTGGCGGCTTGCGTCTGTTATCTGCTCACGTACCTGACCTATCAGCGGCACATGCGGAGTCGGGAGTGGAGCTCCCTGGCCCTCACCCTCCTGCTCGCTCTGGCCGCGCTGCTCTGCAAGGAGACGGCCATCACGGCCGTGCTGCTCTGTGGACTATGCGACGTGCTGCGCGGTCTGGAACAGTCCGATAAGGTGAGTTCCATACTTTCATCTCAGGTGCACCCATTAACCGTCGGATCTAGGGTATACTAGGCTTGAAACAGTTCATCAAATAAACCGATTAAGAGACACGAATCTGTAACTTGGAATTAAGTGAAAGATAAACACAGTCAAACGTAGAACCACGATATTTGAGTTCAGGTTCAAGTAATGCCATCGCAATGCTTTTTCGTTGTATCTCCTCAGTTAGCTCCTTCTCATGTTCTCTCTCCTCTCCTCTCCAACTTCCTTCCAGTATCGCCTTCGCTCGCTGTGCATTCTGAGCGTCTTCCTCTTCTGTGCCCTATACTGCCGTTTGAGCCTGCTGCCTCGACCCGCCACGCTCTTTGCGGCCGCCGATAATCCGACGGCACACGAGGCGTGCTGGTGGACGCGGACCCTGACATTCCTGTACCTGCCAGCGGTGAACTTCCGGCTGCTGCTGTGGCCGCAGGTTCTCAGCTTCGACTGGGGCATGGAGGCCGTGCCGCGGATCAGGACGCTGTGGGCCGCGCAGAACCTGCTGAGTGTCGGATTTTACGGATCTCTTCTGGCCGTGGTCTGGCGGGGCGGGGCACGTTTTCGCTCGTGCTCCCCCGTGGACTATGCGGCTGTGGCAAATATTTCTCTGCCCCTGCTGAGGCGCATTGGCAGCAACAGCTGCCACACCTGGCTGGGCTTGGCCTGCAACTGCCATCATCAACTGGCGGAGGAGCCCCGATCCGTTGAAAGTCAGCCTTCAACGGGGGACACTGCAGCCAGTAGTTCCTCGTCGTCGGTTCCCCTGATGGGTGTGGCCTTCATGGTGCTACCCTTCCTGCCCGCCAGCAATTTGCTTTTCCACGTGGGGTTCGTGCTGGCCGAGCGCCTGCTGTACCTCCCCAGCGTGGGCTACTGCCTTCTCTTCGGCTACGGCTTCGGCAAGCTCTGGCACCGCTCCAAAGGCTCCAGGATGCTGCTCCTCTGCTGCCTGGGCGTACTGCTGGGCGCCTTCAGCCTACGCACCGTTCGCCGCAACCTGGACTGGCGGGATGAGGAGCAGCTCTACCGAAGCGCCATTCCCGTGAATCCCCCCAAGGGTAAGCTGCACCAAAACTGTCATTCTGTACACTCCATAATATACAACATTAATGTTCGTTTGTGTGTGTGTGTGTATTCGTTTCTCCTGCAGCTCTGGGCAATCTGGGCAGCGTCCTGAGTGCCCAAGGACGCTATGAGGAGGCGAAAGTGGCTCTGACGGCGGCCATCGCACACCGGCCCCACATGGCGGATGCGCACTTTAATCTGTGAGTAAACGTTCCGGAGCCAGTCAAGCCCGCAACCCTTTTGCAAATTTAAGCAAAACTCGCGCCTGCACCTGTACCTGCCCCTGCCCCTTTCTGCGGCTGCCTGTCGAACACGAATCCTGCTGAATCCACAAAATGATGTCGGCTTTTGCTGGAAGCCTTTTCAAAATTCAAAAGCTCAAAGTGAATGGCTGTCGCGACCTTGGGTGTTTCGAAAGGGGGGTGGAGGATTAGGGAGAGGATGGGGAACTGCATGGCTGCTCCTAATGCCAAATGGCAGCTGCTTCGGCTTCGGCTTCTCTTTTTTCTTCTGTTCTCTCTGTACTGTTTCATGGCAAAAAACGTTCGGACAACATCTGAGAAAAAAAGGGAGATAGTCGCAGAAGAGGGTGGAGCAGACCGAAGACTGCACAGACGCATCGCGCATACAAATCAACCCGGTCAGATCTTGAGCTCCTGCGCGTTCCGGCGGAGGGGTACATGTTCTGCATCTTTTGGATGGCAATTTGCATGCACTCGGCAGCCATCAACTGCAAATAGCTGCTGGATGCAGTTTTTCCTGCCCACAAACACCACCCGCTGAGTGAGTACACTCACATTCCCCGTACCCCGTACCATGTACCCCCCTCCTGGCACTGTTTGGTCGTTGTCGAGCTTTGTACCTTTGTAAGAGAAGCGAAACGTTTGAAACAATATGGCTCAAATGAATGCAAGCAGCATTTTCCACCCTAATCCCCTCTAGATATGCTGTTAATTAGGCCAAAACTGAATGGGCTTTCGCCAGGGCCTAGATTCTTCGAGATACTCGTCGTACTTGCAGCTGGAACTGTTTGCACAGGGAGTTCTGTTTGCATTCGTGGCACATGCTTCATCTAAATGAGGAGGAAATCGGTTTGGGAAAAGGGAGAGTCCTGCTGAATTGATTGAGCGCTTGGATTCATGCAGTATTTGAGATATAAATTTAGCACTAATTTTGGTTTATCTCTCATTGAATGAGCTGGGATGAGCAGCCATAACGTAATGTAACTTTCCATACATCTTATCCTTAAGCGAAGATTATATTGTTTGGACTTTCCATTATAAAATTCGCCTTTGGCTTATGTGTTTCAATATGTGTATGCACGTACAGCCAGTGTATGTACATCAATGCTTAATGCATCAGCTGTTTCGATTGCATTCATTCAGCATTCCAGAAGCTTACATTTCCCTTGTCTTATATTGTTCAATAAATATACGAAAGCTCCGACATATATTACGCAACGTCCTCCATAGAACAACAATAACAGCACTGAGCATCGTAATAAGGATTGGAATAGAAAAATTGTAACAACAATGCAAAAATTGGCATTTCTGCTTACAAGCTGCACTTGATGCAACAATATGAGAAAATAAAACTGCTGACGCATGACGCTGGCATCCTGCTTATCCCGTACTCACTCTCCTCCTCCACCCACTTCTGGTGGGGCCAATGACACTTCGACTTTGGACATATGGGAAACAGACTATCCCACACACACACACACACACACACACGCCCCTAGAGTGCCGCTTTGGATACTCGTAGTCGTATTGCAATTTACTCGTTGCCTCGTCGCGACGCCAGCGGCGACCCCCAGCTGCGAACGCTGAGCGCAGACACTGCCTCTTGGTGTTCCGCCCAGTGTCCCCCTCCACTGACGTTTGGGGGAGTGCTGTGCATTACGAGAGAAGCGCCAACATGCCAACGCTTAACGAATCGCACTCTGCGCCCCTTCGAAAGGGGGAACATGGGCCAGAGATGGCAAATGATTTCTCAAAAGTTTTGGGAGATCATTAAAGGGGAAATTAGTTTTAAATAAAGCTTTTAGAGTACATATATAAAAAGTATGTTTAATAGACACAATCCAAGTTTTATTGGAACGTTTTATTACACATAAAAGTTACGCTTTATTTCTAGATATTATTTTTTTTAGTTTGTATTCCGTTACAAAATAGGCCACAAATATTAGTCAAGTTATTTTACTAGTTAGTTTCTCTGCACAGTTTTCATGGCCACATCCACTGTCTCGTGAGCATGCCAGTTCTCCTCCACTTCCTTTGAATATGCAGAACGTCATTTTCAATGCTGGTCGCTCCGAGCGCCGCTCTCTCTGCCGCACACACACGGATCCGCAGTCGGGGCTCATACGCCGTGCTGTCATTATTATTGCTGACATTTCTGCTGTAGCCGTTGCTGGTGCCGTCGCCCTGCTTCTTGTCGTTGATTATTGTGTTTGACATAATAGGCTTTACGCTCCAAAAAGGAGAGCAAAAGACGTACACGAGCAATCCTTTCGCTTTGGTTCTTTGGCAAATTGTAGGTGAATCCCTGTTCGCCAGCTTGCCAAGTTCTTTTTCCTGCTGCTGCTTTCTTGGGCGAAGCTTCCTTCATTCCTTGGGGATAGGGACGGGGTACGGACTGCGGCAGCGATGTGCGTCCAATACAAATAATTGCACAGAACTCCCGAGAGCCATGGAAAATGGTACGAGCTGAGGAGAAGAAAAGCATACTTGCTCGTGGACTCGTGGCTTTCTCCTTCATTCACGAAAGGCGTAATCATACACAGTCCCGTTTGCCTCCATTTTCTCTATGAAAAAGCGAATACCAAAACTATTTTAAAACCTTTAATGCTCTGAGCCGCATATACCCCATTGAGTGTGTTAAGCGCTTTGTTTCCATGGAAGCCCTACGAACATATTCTTCTTTTGCCTATTTAAATAAGTACTTAACCAGAATGTTTTGTTTTACTCTCAATGGCCCCCAAAAGCCTCTTTATACTGCATGCTCGTATTTGTATATGTACCTACATATGTATGTACATATGTATGTATGTATTATGTGTGCGTGCATGTTTATATACAAAAGGATTATCCGTTTATGAAAAACATTTAAATTAATGCTGATATTCTATTTGAAATTCAGGTTTGTTTCGGATTGTTGTTAAAGAATATTTTTCATTTATTTTTCAATAAAATGCGGAAGGACAAATCTGTAGAGTAAAATCTTTATTTAGTAGCTTAAATAATTTTTAAAAATGTAACTTTAGCTCAATAGAATACAAGATCTGGGACTGGATTCAAAATGTTATTTCTTAGAAAATTGAAATAATAAAGTTGCTGGAACTTCAATAAATTATGACTGCAATTCTCTTCAGAATAACAAGTTCCTGAGATTCTAAAATCTTTTATAATCCTCTGTCCAGTCGCCGGCATAAATGTGCAAAAAATAAGAAAATAGCTACGACTAAACAAACAAGGGAAAGAAGGGAAAATACGAGAATATATGTATGTACGTATGTATTTGTTGACGGTTTAGATGAAATTTCATATTAGGCCAATGACTTAAAAGCAAAGCGCGAACTTCATAACTGCTAGGGCTTTACGCCTACAGGTTACCACTCGCAACTTGGCTCGAAGCGATACACGAGACGTTCGGCTCGCGGGTTGCGTGGGTGTACTACAATGGTAAAGATGTCCAGGCTTGGGGAAGCCAAGGTAAACATTTCAATTTTAATGCCGTACAAGTTTAAAGCGCTTTTCCCTCCCACTCTGGCTTTCCTTCTCTGTCTCTCTGGACTGTTCATATCCGCCAGTCTCTCGGCAGTGTTGCCTTTGCAGCTTATCGAAAAGTTGTCTGATTGAATTTTTGTCTTGTCCACTTGCAGAATGCAACAGTAGACCCCTCCAACGCCTTTTCCCATCCCCCAGCTAATCTGAAAGTCGGCAGAGGAGATTGAAACATTAACATTATGAAAGCTTTAAGAGATTTCCAAGCTCTGAAGTTTCCATTGTCGGTACGGGGCATCATTTTCCGATTCCTAATCGAAAATCAATGTCAGGTGCCCTTCAACCGCCCAGCAGGTGGCGGGCATGGGGGCGAGTGCGTCGCGGATAAGCAGCTGTTTGTACATTATTTACTCGTAAGCCATCAATAGCCGAGATATCTCTGGCTGCGCACCTTGCGCCCGATACCTGAGGCTACAAATTTTCAGTGCCTGACACGTGCCTTCTGCCACGTGAAGCATCCACCATCCTGTCTGGCTCTGGCTCTGGCTCTGCCTCTGCCTCCGCTCCTCGTCTAGTCGAGCGCCAGTCAACTGTCATGGATTTATTGTGCTCCTGCTGATGCTGCTCTGCTCTGATTTTTAGCTGCAAAATGCCATAGCAAAGGATAAGTTGAGTGGTGGGTGGCGTTGTGGATGTGGTTCTGAGGGTGGTGCCGGTGGTTGGGCGGAAGTCAAAGTAACAGGCAACCAAACACCAAAACCAAAAAATCACTGAGCTGTATAATTCGATTTCTCTTTTCCTCAACCTTTTTTCCCGTTTTCTGTGATTTTTGAGTTTTGCACTTATTTTGCTGCTGCTGTTTTCCTACCTGCACACAAAAAAAGAACTTGAAAATAAATAGAACAACATGGCTTGTTTTTCTTTTCCCCACATATGTACATATGTATTTGTGTACATACGTATATACAAATGTACATATCTATGTACGTACATATATGTACAGATCCGAGTGGAATGGAATAGAATACTATAGAATAGAATAGAATAGAAAAGAAAAGAATAGAATACTCAATATTCAGTTGAGCAAATCCCTCCGTTGTCTGTCTGCAATTCGTATGCATTCACTTGGCTCCATTTCGGTTGTGTTACTCTTTCTGGGGTTCCCCCAACTGCAGCATACAAATGTGCCTGCCCCTGTCCAGTGTGTGTTGCTGTGATGGCGAGGGGGGAAACGAAACTGTGGCCAACGAGGGACTTTTCACAGAGAATGTCGAAAATAAAATTTAAACAAATTCATCTCTGGTTACTGCGGCATGTGCGAGTGTTTATTGAATAGTTGGCAAAGCAGACCGACACATCGGTATCCAGAAACAAATCGGTGACTCCGAGGGGTAGTTTAATACGCAACTGTGTACATATCAAAAAATAAGATTAAACGTGGGCTATGGGGTATGGACCTCCGTTTCAGTTAAATTGAAAAACTAGCATGAGAATAATTAGCCACATAGACCATAGCATCGATCGATCTGCAACGGTCTTCTGTACCTACACCGATGGAAAAAAGCCCTGAAATTTTAATATTTTCAATCATTTATGCAATTGATTTTCATCCCAGAGTGGTTGTATTAATATTGAATATTTTGTACTTACATTTTGATATAATATGAAAATGTTTAAATTTAATAGACATATTTTATATTTAATTTTAATATACTACCTATTTAAAATTGAATATATTATATTTATTTTAAAGTGTTTTGTACTTAAATTTAATATAATATATTTATTTTAAAGTGTTTTGTATTAAAATTAAATATGAACGTATTAAAAAGGCATTTTAATTAATTTATATTTGAATCAAAGTGTATTTAATTTTACTATGTTTGTATTTAAAAATCGCATTTTAAATTCAAATATGATTTTAGTTAATTTTAGTTGGTTTTTGTTTTCTATCAGTGTTTGTATTCTATGAAGGCTGAATCTATCAGAACAAAATTAAATCTCTCAAAAATAGCCACAGGTAAAAAGTTTCTAAACTGTTTAAAAGATACATTTAAAAAAGATTGTAGTTCTTCATAAAAGTTACAACATTTTCAAGGATTTTTAATAAGCTGCATTTCATTTAAATACTGCAGCAAAGAGGTCCAAAATGTGTAGCTATTGCACAAATCTCCGTTGAAAGGCCCTGCCTCCACACAAATGCATATACATACATGTACATACATTCATACATATGTACATATGTATACATAGTGTATGCACATAAAACACATGATGTAAGCTGCTTTTTGTCAAAATCCAAAGTCTTTACAATCGGCCCTCTTGTTGATTTTATAGCCTTGTCGCAACTCAACACAAATTTCAGAGCGCGCCGTTTGTTTGAACAACTTTGTTGGTTTCTACTTTTATTTTTATTTGTATTTTTTGGTGCTGCTATATGCAGATATTGCTGCTGCTGTGCAGGAGCAATCTGTGCTTAGGTTTATTTGGCACTGTTTTGGATCTGCTGCAAATAAAATGCTTCCTTTATTTAAAACCACTTATCCATGCATACGGGCAGACGAAACTTTGTGTCTACACTCGTATCGGGATGCCCTAAAATCCAGATATTCAGATATTCAGATAACCAGATATTCCGACCCTAGCTCAGGCATGTAGCATGAATAACCATCGGAGTGATGTGCGAGTATCACATTCGGTATTTGGTTGGGCAGCATCCACTGGCAAGCTTAACTACGCTGGGCATTGGGAGCCACCTCCACTGTGGGGATACTGGCCACCCACCCAGAGGCCGTCCTCTTAATTAAATGAAGCCCGGGAAAATCTACTTGAAGGTCAACATTCAGCATTTTCAAGCACTTAAAGGACTCGCTGCAATTAGCCAATGGAAACCGCAAAAAGCAGAGGCAGAGTTAATTTACTCCCAACTCTATTAGTCGCTGCAATCCCCCGTTAAGTAACTTTACTTTCCATCTTCTGCTCTCTTTCCTTCTCTTCGTTGCCTTTTCTGAATTTTTAACAAAATTTTGCTTTATGATGCCTTGCGAGTGAGCAGAGCAGAGGAGGAGACAAAGAGCTGTGAAGAGTGTTCAAAAAGTGGATTTCTTCGGAAAATTAGTTGCATTGTCGGCAAGGAAAACAATTCGGAGCAGCAGAAGTGGCTTAAATTAGCTTTATTTGCTGGAACATTTTCGTGAAAATTAATTAACTCGATCCTCTTGCATGTGGTTAAAGCCCCGTTCTTGTTGTCTACTTTCAGGGGCGTGGTACATCAGAAGCAGCTCAACTTCAGTTCGGCTGTCTCCAGCTACCGGCGGGCCATCGGACTGCGTCCACAGCTAGCCGTTGCGTTCCTTAACCTGGGCACATCCTTGCTGTCCCTGAACAGTCAGCACGGGGAAGCCGTCTCAGTGTTCCGCTCTGGGGCGCGACTTGAGGGGCATGGAGTGCGAGATCGCGTGGCCCACGAGGACGCACGCTTTGCCTGCTACCTGCAACTGAGCTCCCTGTATCGCTCTAGAAACAGACTGCAAGAATCGGGGGCAATGCTGGCAGAAGCCTTGGAAGCCCTCTTCCAGCCACGGCAGGACCAGCGAGCGACGCTACATTTTCGCTTAGGCGAGATCTATGCGGAGATGCAACATTGGGAGGAGGCTGAACGGCACCAACGATTGGCCATGCAGCTGCAACCACAGCACGGTGCTGCCTATGTGTCCTTTGGCCAGACGCTGGCCAGGAATGTAAGTATAGCCAAGCCCACTCTCAATAGTTCCTTGACTGACCTTTTCGCCAATCTTAAAGAGCAGTCGCCATGCAGAGGCGGAGCTCTGGTTCAAGCGTGCCCTGCAGACAGCACCCTTGGAGCCCAGCTCCCATCATTACTATGGTAAGTAGTCGACAGGGAGTCTTATTTTCCGAGATATTATCATAGCCTACGATTTTATTTCAGCTGATTTCCTGGAGCAACAAGATCGTTGCCAGGAGGCACTCAGCCTCCGGCTGAGAGCTGCCGCCTTGGCGCCCAAAGACTACGCCCTGCACTCCGCCGTAGCAGATGCTCTGCGTCTGCTGAACCGCTTGATCGAGGCGGAGCTGTGGTATCGCAAAGCGGTCACCCTCCAGCCTCTGGCGGCCCACGCCCATGCCAATCTGGGCGCCATTCTGCAGATGCGGGGCTTAAGGCAGGAGGCTGTGAACAGCTATCGCAGGGCCCTGAAACTGCAGCCAGGCCATGCCACCAGTCGGGCCAATCTGGCGAGGATGAAGGCGGGCATGGATACCAACACGTAGCACTGGCCTCCAGGAGCCAGGCAGAGCTTTACTTGTTGAGATTAGGGGCAAATAATTGTAGATAGCAATTCAAGGAACTGAACTCGAGATTAATTAAGGAACAGCTGGGAGTACAATATATTTTTGAAATAAATGCTTAACATGAAGATTTATTCCAGCGTGTTTTTCTCTCTCTACCTCACAAACCTCACACTTTTCGTAGTAACCACAAAGAGCTGAGCCCGTGCTGATGTGAAAATGCCAATCTGTTGCGCAAGTAGACAAAGATTCCGAAAATCCCAGCCCGAGACCCGCACAACAAATTATTTCCATATCAAGTGCCATCTCAAGCTAGGACCAGGTGGCGACCAAAATGCAGACAAGCGGCTGAGACCAAAGACAAGACGACAAACGCAGGGCCAGAACGATAGACAAAGCAAGAGAGACAGACAGACAGACAGACACACAGACAGACGTGATAATATCAAGTAGCTTTGGCAAAAAACGACATGGAAACGAACCCACAGGGAAACCGCAGCAGCAGGAGGAGGGGACTCGGATGGGGATTCAGACAACTTCATGCGAGAAATAGTGCTTACTAAGCATTAAATTATAATTAAATTTTAAACAATGAAACGGAGCCAAGGACAAGGGCTGCGGGACTGGGGAAGGGCCGCGCGAGAGATCCCAAAAAGCTCTTAATCACAAACATGCGCAGCCACTTCAAAGGTGAGTCCCCCATGCCCATCCCCATCCGCATCCTCATAGTCATTCTCATCATATCAATGCGGAGAATGGAGAATGGAATTGCCCGAACTGAGGAGCAGTCATGGCAGCCGACCCGACTGTATGTCTGCCAGCCTCGCTGGCTGGCTGGCTGGCTGTTGGGCTGGCTAAGCATATGCGCATATAAATTAACATAGACACCCGAGTATTTAATTAAAATTCCATCAGTAGCACACTGAGATGGAGCAAACACTCACTCGCTCACTGACTCACTCACTCACACATATGACATATGAATGGGCGTATGGGCAGGTAGGTAGACACACATTTTAGCGCTAAGCCGAGCAGATGCCCTCGAGTAAATCCACCAAAAACCACACGGCAGACGGCAAACCCAGCGCCGCACGTTCAACGAAATCTGTGAAACGCCTTTGGGGCCTACGCCGGTCGAGAGTGCAAACAAAAGGGAGTAGCCCCAAAACACACACCCACACACGGAGACCCAAAAACATAAGCGAATGGGCCAGGACACTTGGGCCACCTCCAGTGGCAGGAGAGGCCCAACCAGGACAGGACAGGGCCGGACAGGTGGCAACAGGAGGCGCGGACAGCTGCCGACGGTGCTTCTGCGTCGATACTGACTGATGAAGTGCCACTTCTGACACCGCCAGCCCCAAACGAAGCCAAAATTCCAATGTTAATCACGATGACGATGACTATATGACTATGATCGCGTTAAGCATGGAATCTTAATTAAGTTTAAGCAGTCAGTCGGCCAAAGGTTGAACTACTGGACAAAGGCCTGGACTCCGTAATTAAATATGGATTTGAGAGATTTGAGTGGCGCAACAGAGTCCCTGCCCAGACATTTAGCAGATTTGTGCGTATTAGTTAGTTCAAAGTCATGTGTTGGTGTTGTATATTACGGTTGCTTATTTAGTAAGATGAATCTTTGAAATTCCTATTACTTAGAATAGAGTTTTTAAGATATTCCTTTGGAATCTTAAAGGATCCTTTACTGTGCCTATGAAGCGCATTTCAACGCATTTCAATCCGATCCCATCCAATCATTTGAATATGTAAATGTAACATTTTATTCTTAGATTTATTATTTTTTTTAAATAGGTTTCTTTCTGGCACCCACTATTAGAAATGTGATATGATTTATATTTTATGAATCCGAATTACCTGCACCACCTCCACATGTTATGTCAACATCCTCCGTAATCTTTAGTGAGTTAAATGAATCCAAAGAGAACCACACAACACCACACCACACCTCAACATCACTCCACCCGCTCTCAGTGGCTAAATCCGAGTCGGAAAGTTGCCCAATGAGTATTTAATGCGTCAAACTGTTTAAATTTCTATTGGATTTTTTGTTTGGACTTTTCGTTTGACTTTTGTTTTGGCCACAGATGCTGTTGCTGTTGTTCTTGTTACGAATTCGGATTGTGCAAAAAGTGACGTTCGGCTTTCAACTTTTTGACCGGATACGGACACGGAAGAAGAGGCTCCCAAATACATACATACATACATACACACATACATGCATACATATGTACATGCGATATACCCGTACATGCACATCACGCAAATGGTCATCCTGTGGAACCATTTATTTTCCACTTTGGCCAAAAGACAAAAACAACAAAATCATACACACACACACACACAGAGTGTGGGACAGAAAGAGAGGGAGGGGGTGATGGGAAGAGAAAGAGATAGCGCACGAGGGAGGATTGGAAAATAAAAACTAAAGGAAAAAGAAAAGTTTTTAGTTAGCTTTTGATGAGGGTCAACTCAAACTCAACGGGTCTGTGGCGCAATTTTCAAGTGGCCTTCGCTCCCAAGCACCCAGGCCTGGGAACAAAAAAGGATGACACACAATAGTTTGGACATTGTTTTTGACATGACTTTCTATCAAAAACAAATTTGCCCTTCTTTGTTCTCCTATTATTTTGTATTGCACATCTCTCGTTTTTGTCACAAATCGAGTCAAATACTCGTACATACATATGTGGCGGCAGACATGGCACCATTGCGGAGGCGAAAAGAAACGAGATTGCGATATGGAAACACAATTTCCAACTTAATTTGCTGAATTTGCTTGCAACAAAAGCAAAAGAAGAGGAAAATGCATATTCCTAAATTCAGCTCTTCAGCACCACCACTAGGCGAAGAAAGGCCCTACAAAAGCCCCTAACTCTACAACTTTGTATACTACAATTCAGAAGCGCGGAAGCATCGTTACCTGCCTAGTCGCTAGCCATTTCAATTTCTGTTTATATTCAAATCTGTTTCTCAGCTATAAAGCTATCTGGCCGCCATTGAAGCTATCGATTGATATAGTCCGACTGGGTCCAACTAGACGGATTAGACGGAATAAATCAGAAGGGATACATAAGTTAGGATTACCTTTAATATTTTCAATGTTAATACTGTAGCGCACATTCACTTTAACCTTAATTTAAACCTTTAACCACTTAATTATAAGTGGAATATTGAATATAAATGGAAATTATTATGTTTGGTGTCGATTAAGGTACCGGAATTATTATTCAGTGTTGTATTATATTACATACCACTCGTACATATGTACATTTATAGTAGTCTTTATTCTTTACAAGACACACAGCTGCTGCAACCTGCGGCTAACCACAATCAAGCATGCAACAATATGATTGCATCAGACGCATCGTCAGCCGCAATCAGAAAACGCAATAGACACAAAAATGTATCTTCATAATGGGAGAGCCCATCAAAATCAATGCAATGCACACACGCACTGCAGGGGGCAAAGGGTGGAGATAGACACAGGGAGAAGGTGTCAGAGTGAGACAGAGAAAAGCCGCACACCGCCGCTGTCAGCTGCAGCAATTGTCTGATCCAACGCTGACGCCAAAAACCCCCACGGCAGAGGCCGACCAACCAGCTAGGTGGCTATGGCATCTACGTGCCACATACAGACACTCACACACACACACATACACTCACTCTCATCCTCACGCACATGGTTTGTCGCGCTGTCAAGGCCGCAAGAGGAGGCGCTCTCATGGCAGTAAGACGGAGCAGAGAGCGCCTCCTCATATCAGCGCTTTCCGCACTTAACTTGGCAAACAATTAGTTAGAAATTAAATTCTCTGGATGGTTTCATGCCAGACGTTACATGCAACATGCATGCAACCGAACCGCGAAACGAAAGGGAAGTCTTTTGGGGTAAGCCACAGCATCAGTAACAGACATTGGGGACACTCTTACCGCGTGGATAACGGGTGGTGTGGGGCGTTCAAGGACAAAGCATCGTCACATCAGTGATGTATTTTTGATTGCAGCTGCTCCAAAACACAACAATCAGCAAAAATTGCCGGGGCGAAGCAAAAACAAAACAAAATGCCAAGCCAGAGACGACAGAACACAGAGCAATCATCATAACCTGTAGCTTCGGGCGAGGCATAGCCATCGAAACCTCCCTCTGCCACCAGCCCCAACGGAAATACAACTCCGGGATGCCATGAACCCCAAAAGCGAAAGTTCACACCGAAATTGAAACCCGGGCGGAATCTGTGGCATAATCTGAGGCGCAAAATGAAGATGACAATAAATTCGATTCGATTTCGGTTTTGATTTAGTTTAGTTTAGGGAATATCATCATCCTTGGATTACCACGCAGTGAACTCAAACGAGGGACTGCCAGTCCTGCCCTGCTGTCCTGATGGGGATGGATGCCAGAGCCCAAGATGATGATGATGATGATGATGGGAACGATTGTCGCCTTATGGCGAAAGGAAAGTAAACACAAATAGATAACAGACAACAAATAAAAACCAGCAAAACGAAATGAAAATAAGACAAAGCACACACAAATATCCCAGAAGAGAACGGAGCGGGGACGGTTCGCGATTCTTGGATACCAAATTCATGGATACCAGCACCCGGGGACCCAAGGACCCAAGAACTCAGGGACCACAGCACTGCCATTGGCAAACACATCCTCCAAATCCTTCTCAGCTTAAGTTGGCTTTGAAATTTTGATTGAAAAAATCACAGAGAGAGGAGAGAGATAGAGAGAGAACGAGAAGGAGAAGGAGAAGAAGAAGAAGAAGGAAAAGACAAACTAAGTCAGACACATCCCTCAGAAATGGGCGACAAATAGCGAAATGTTTCCATAGAATCCGATAATGACTTAGCCAGTGAGGGTTGGCCGGACCACCTTCCCTCAATAATTCATCCTCTACACTGTAGCCGATATTTTGATTTGCGAAATTCCAATTATGAGACCCACTTCACCTCGGTTTATCCGCTTTGCCGGACTCTGAGTCTGACTGTTTATTCAGAGAGATTCTCGTAATTGTGCGGGGCAATATAATTGGAAATGAAAAGCAATGAACGCAGAAAAGAAAATATATGGAAATAAAATCTTGAAAATAATGGAATAGTAAAACAGTTTTGCTTTGCCTGATCATTAAATGGTTTCAACATATAAGGTAAAAAAAGTTCTAATTACAACCCACGGGGAGGAGAAAGGGAACAATTTTAAAATCCTTATCATAACTAAATAAAGAATTATTATAGCTTATGTATGTGATAGCTGTTTACACTTCCGTCATTGCATTTTTCGGGAGGCGCAGTTTTTGTACGTAGAATAAGCCTTAACTAGAATACTCGCCTGGTGGTGTCAAAAAGTTTCTTTCGTTTTCGTAATATTCGTAATATTTGAGTAATTTTTCGACTTACAACACATTTTTCACATTTCTGCCTATCAGCACCACGAATGACAAACAAAAAAGCTGATCTAAAAATACTTTAAGATAATTGTACAATTGAATAAGATATTTTTCTGGACCCCTGTGGCCATAAAGACACTGCTGGCTATATGGGCGGAAAACCAACATCGATGGTTTTCATGGAGTAAGAAGAACTCCCATAAAATAGTACAAAAATAAAAGTCGGCTATACAAGTTCTTTTGGCGGTAAAACGATGACGTTGGTGCGACTTAGATCTGACGAAAAGCATTATCTAAAACCTATCTACACACCCACTACATGTCTCGCTGGCGACACCTGACGACCACGGTCGAAACATTAACACTGTACACGTTTTCTACATTCTACACCAAATTGACGACAAAAAAGTTACATTTTACTTCGATATCGATGAATTGTTGTTTTTAGTATTTTCTAGAATTTTACATAATTTCTAGTATTTTACAGTATAAGTAGCAACTGTGTAGTGACCACGTAAAATATTTATTTTATTTATTTATTTAATGGCGTGGTAGCAGAGTCCTTGCCCATCAGGGTGACCGTTAACGGGATATTTTGACGTCGAAATCGAGTTCAAAGTATAATTACGGTATATCGGTATATAAAAGTATATTTAATCAACTTCCAATATATTTTTTAGAGTAAATTAAAGTACTTTTCAAAATGACCGCCAAACTCCGACATTATTCGCTCTCAAATCGTGGTGGGTTTTCAAAATGTTCTCTCTGTTCAGAGGTGAAGAGAGCATATTTAGTGGTGAAGACAGCCAATTTCGTGGTGAGTTCCCCTCTTTTTCGTGGTGTGACCAACATGTATTTAACGGGAACTAAATGAAATGAAGATTCATTGTTGCGCGTTTCATATGGGAAAATTTTCAGCAACATGGCGAAATGAGTTAGCAGCATTGTTCGGCAACTTTGCACGGAATGCGCAACAAGGCTGCTACCCTTGGGAGAACGGATATTATAGAATTAAGATATTGTTTGTAATTACAGGCTTCAATTAATGCAGAAACTAATCAGTCTCTGTTTTAAAGATATAACCGAAATTTTGAAGCATATGGGCACCAATAATAGGATAGGTATCGGGACCGGGATAAATATATATGTATATAAAACACCAATTGTATGCATTAATGGTTAAATAACATGTCAATCTAATACAAATTCATTATTAATGTTTTAAATCAGCTTGGAACAACAAATTTAACATAACTTGAAGGAAATAAGGTATAAAAATGTCTATACACATAGCAGACACTTGGTTGACCGGCAACAGTGACGTCACATTCCGCTGCACACTTGCGATTTATGCTTCGGCCGTTTTTGCTTGAACCTTATTATGTAAACAATCCAATAAAAAGGAGTTCTAAAAACTAGCCAAAGCTCTACAAAATTTATTGATGAATCGGATAAAATTATTTGTTTGGGGCTGAGAGCAATAACATGCTAGTAATATTAAGCCGAATATCAAAATCATGGAATATCAACGCACCCCACTGGCCACAGAAAACACAGCTGATACACAGCTGTCGCATTGGCGCGATGTTCAAATGTTTTGGTGGTGACACCGGCCCTCAATGTACTGCCTGGCACTGCGGTTCACTTCGGCAACAGTGCCGGGCAGGAGTATGGTTTGGGTGCACTTTTCCGGCTGGCTCACGTAGAGTTCGTCGCCTGGAAGCACTCCAAACATGCATCCATAGCAGCGGAAGTCCACATGCTGCACCAATGTGGTTCCCAAAGCACTGCGCTGGCGAGAGAACCTTACGAGGTCCTCCCATTAATTTTGATTAAAAGTAACTAAAGTGAAATTTAAATAATGTTTCCCTAGCGTTCCCGCCTTACTCACGCTGTAGTCAAACTTCGCAGAGGAATCCTCTCTAGCAGCCAGCATGAGGCTAGCCGAGGGTCTGTACGTTCCAGTATCTTGTGGAGGAACCATCATATATATAGTATGAATGGAAATCAGTTAGTTTCCATATCATTTTGGTCAAAACAAAAAAACTTTTACCCAAATTTTATCCTCGATTACAAATAAATACAAAAACTTTGAATATCTTTGATTTGTATGTATGTACATATATGTATATATCCATGTAACTATATTTCTCTAGATTGCCTCTCAACTTCCTAACTGCTAGCATCCTTTGAAAAAATATTGTAAACATTTTTTATGTAAATATTTCACCAACTTTTTCCCAAAATATATGTGTCCTAATTCCCAAACCAAAAAACAGCTCACATATTTTTGGCGAGGCGGAAAATATAAATATAAAATAAACATGATTTACTTACTCATTCCCTTCAACTGGCGGTACAGTCTGTTTATAAAAATTGTCGGCCTCGAGAGCTAAAAGATAAAGAAACGTGCTAAGATTTTGTTTTTTTCCTTGTTGCATTTTAGTGTAAATCTTAAAATGATATTCTTACAATTAGATACAAATATTGTATCTGCTTAGCTATAACCATAATATATGTATACCTAGGTATCTGTTAATGATTAATAAAAAAATTCATTCTGTCGAAAATTCAAAATTCTCTATATTTAGACAAAAGAACTGTACACATACTATGTACGAATAGAAAGCTTTTGAAATGTTCTTTTCAAATCAAATGTATGTTAGTGGCAGGTCAAGGTATAGTAAAAAACTCGATCTGCATACTTAAAATGTAAATGCTCTGGATCGAATGATCACGTGAAATTCAGGTATTTAAAGACAGACTCATATTGACAGACAGACTAACAAACGAATGAGTTCCACTTTATTTATACAAATTGGGGAACTAACAATATCGATAGATTCGATCCGATTCTATCCATAATCGGGATTACCTTTACTCTGTATTATATAAAATAGTTTGGGGTCGTCGACCTATAATTTATTTGTGTGAGTCAGAAAAAGAAATTAAAGATGGGCGAAATGTCACCACTGCAGCGGTGTAGTATTAACTTCTTCTAATAATATTACGCAGATGACAGTGTGAAAGGCAACAAAAAAAAACGCTCGATGGACCGCGATTTCTCAAGAATTTAAATGCAGAAACTGTTATGACTTAAGCGTCACTGCAGTAGTACTAACTACTTCATTACACGGATGTCAGTATCAATGGCATCAATGGAATAAATCCATCCATTTCAGTATTAACGCAAAATTATGATGTGTTTATAAGGCGCAGTGCGTGAAGGGTTTGGTGGGTTGTGGGAGAGGTTGAGCGAGTGAGCCGCGAATTGGCGCTCGAGTGAAGC
This sequence comes from Drosophila subsilvestris, assembly GCA_035043285.1. NCBI lineage: Eukaryota > Metazoa > Arthropoda > Insecta > Diptera > Drosophilidae > Drosophila > Drosophila subsilvestris. Next base: position 816,249 of record JAWNNB010000166.1, read on the forward strand.
GCGTTCAACAATATTAAAGTACGACTGGTTCTTGGTGCTAGCAATGAAAGCATGTAATTGGATCATATACTAGTGAATGTTTAGCAAATTAGCAAATCAAGCTTGTCCAGCTGATTTAATTTTACCCGCTTGAATGAACTTGAGTTTAAAAGACTTTTTAGTCTCAATGGCGTTTTCCACACGATCAATTAAACTAAATGAATCACACTTGAACGCGGCTTGGACTTGTAATTTTAGTTGGCTAATTAATTCAAATAGCTTTCCTGTATTTCCACAGACTAAACAAAAAGTCTATTGAGCTAGATCAAGTTCAAATCAGGCGAGTTTTACGATCACCTCGTTCACACCTCAGTTTCCAGAGCGCAGATAGGCGTGAACCTTTATACCATTTTCCTTTGGCTAATTATTAAATCGGATTTAAGCCGGTTAAAAGGGTAAGCACCCATTAAGTGCTCGCACTTGTCGTTATCATCGTCGCACACTGTGCAAGGGTTAAGTTTAATATTTTAATGAACAAATTCCATTCGGGAATTCGGCTAATGGATCGTGCTTTAATTTGCATAGCTAATACCGATGTTTGCTAAGCCTTAGAGTATAAGTAGTTTGATATGTGTACACATGGTAATCCCCACCTGACACCTAATCGACATATCTTTATAAATCATTGCAAGTCGTTTTCATATATATTTCCCACAACTATTGTAATTTTGAAGGGGAAGTGCTATATTCCGGGATTTTGAACTTGATTTTTTCAATAATATGCTATTAAAACGGAAGTTTCATCTAGTTTAACTACACAACAAGGTTCCTCCAACATGAGTTGTTGCAATAACCACTGCTGTAAATTGTACTAAGTTCGTTAGCTTCGATAAATCCAGTTTCTAAGACAAATTGATTAGCAAGCGGACTTTAGCTATAACTAGATGATCATCCATCATCTATAAAGGTTAGCAAAAAACGTTTTGTTCATTCCCAATTATAAATTTTTGGTCGGACTTAACTGGTAGTTGTCTGGAGCTTATTAGGCGGGCTTGGCGGAACCGCAAGGCTGCCTTTAATGCCAGCCAGACTCAAGAGCAGCCTGTAATTAAATACAGTTGATTCTACATCATTCATTTTAATAAGAGCTTTTTCGCAAGCACTGTTTGTATCACGTTAGTCTCGTGTCGCATGTCAGGTCGAACGGTCAGAGCTAAAATTATTTATAAATTATGAATCCGGGTCAGAAATAAGTTCTTAGAATAATCTCTGCAAGTGTGGAAATAATCTCAGAAAATGTTATCAGGAGAGTGCTCTACTCTGAGAAATGATATTCACAGTACTAGAACCGTGCTATACAATTGAGTGAATGATTGAGTCGATTCCCATTCGCTTCTTTGTACAAAAAATGTTGAATTACGTTTAAGAGTTGCTCAGATATTATCATGAAAGTGGTAAATCCAGCTTAGTGGGATAGTTAATCCAGAAATACTCCAACATTCTGGTTAAAACAAGCGGGAAAATACAGTGGAGCATTCCCACTCTTACTGTCCAAGAATAAACTAGGGCAAAACCAATTAGAAGAAGTTTATCGAATAAAGGGAATTTCATAGAAAAACAAAAAAAATATTCCCGTAGTTTTCCAGAAATAGTTGATTAAATGTAATTTAATTGAATTCAAAATCTATTATTACTCATATAGTACAGAAAATTAAGCAAATAAATGTATGGGTGATGTTTGAAATATGATATTTTCATGGCTGTAGGCAATGTTTTCCCTTTACATCTTCTTGAGGAATATTGTTATCATAATTTGTACGCCAAGTCACGACTAGCGTTTAAACCTGAAATACAATACACGTGATTATAATGTGTGCATCTAACCTCTAACTACAGATTTGTTCCCATATCCGGCTAAGTCAGATGCATCACATTCGACTATAATTTACAATCTTCGCCTATCAATTGAATGTACCCAGATTTTTTAAATGTTTCCCAGTCCGAAATTCTGAACCTCGTGGAACAAATTTAATTGAAGTTCTACTTAAGAACAGACATTAAGCCAGGTGGTTAGCTACACCCAGTAACAACCAGGTATGTAATTAAAATATTTATGGGTTAATAGATGAAATGTTTGTTTCACATTTTAATTACCCACTTGTCTGAAGGTTTTTAATTATTAGTTTAAGGTTGATAGCATTAAAATAATTTTTTATTGTTAGGCATGTCTGAACAATCACACTTGTGGTAAAATTATAATGCAAAAATTAAAATAAATACTTTAACGCGCAGAAACTGGAGGACGTCATCCCCATCATTCCCTACCATTCACTTCAGGGATCTATACTATCGACCAGAACTGGGAATAGACAAAGGTAAGTGCACTCGAAAGGCAGATCAAAACATTCATTCTGTTCCGGAATAAGCGATATACTTATCGCAGTAGTCACACACAGCTGTTATTTTGAAAACATTAGTGGGATATGTTCCCTTGGGCTGCAAAACAGATATTAGTATGTATTATACACATACATATGTACATACATTTTTATTTGCACTCTAAGAGTGATCGAACAGTTAAATTCATTCAGAAATAGTGGCTAATAGTTTCAGCCGACTATTTGCATACGTGACTGCCATACGAATTGAATGGTTGTAACTATTGAAAATCAGTCAGTTTGTTGGTACGTCACACAGGTCTAAAACACTTGTCAGATCATGTTACCTGACTGGCAGTTTCAGCTGTCTTCGATTGCATTCTAGCTACAATTACTTACACGTAATGCACTTACCATATTCTACAATCAATTTGATCGGCTCCAATCACAATTGATTTGGTTGAATGGCAATTGTTTGACTTAATGACGATTACAGTTAAAAGGAAAAGTGAGAAATTGACTAATCCAATTATCAATAAATGTATTTGGTATACAAAACCAGGTATGTGTATGTTTATAAAAAACGGTTCAGTGACTGAATATACAAATATAAATGCTCCCATAGCTCCCATTTACACTACACATTAAAAACGTTAGTTTTTTCTTATTTGTAAGCAAATAACCCAATGAAAAAAATTATAAAATATTAAAAGAAAGTTAATCAAAAAAAAAATGAGAACCAGAAAACTAGCACACAAATCAAAAGTTGAATCATTGTAAAACTGGTTGGGCACAAAGTCTCTGTCTAATCGTCTGTCTAATCACTACGTCATATCTTTAAAACAGTCCAATTTATGAGCTCTTAAACACTTATAACTCAACTAGAAAGTGTGTTTTGCGGATGTTCCATTATTTCCTGATCGAAGTCTTGTAACTTCTATTAAAATTTACATATTAAATATAAACAAGTTGATGAATGTAGAAAAAGAGTATGGAAAAAGAATATATAAAAAGACGGCCTTTTTTGTTGATCCGCATTTTAATATTGTGCTCTTAGTACTTAATTTTAAGCCTCGTTTTAAAACTTTTGTACCCGGTACTTTCAGAGTACAAGGGTATGTACATTGTACTCGTATGGAAAGGGAAGCTTTGCTAACCCCAATAAACCATTTACACTACATTGCTTGCCAATTTTTTTTCTTAAATAAAAATATTGTACGTTTGTACCACGATCAATGAATCAAAACATAATAGGATGCACTGACCCGGTGCCAGTGACTATGTTTTTATTTATGTATGTACATATGTATGTCGTACGAGCATAAATGCTATTCTGATAAATTGAGTTTTGTTTTTCCTTGGGCTATAAAACTTGATACGATACAAATGGAAGTGTTATAGATCTGGTTCGCCTTGGTACTTGCCATTTATGCTGAAATGAACTAATTGTTTTTTAACCGTTGCTGTATCATTCGATTCGAATCGTAAAGCCCGTTCGTTTTTATACGAAGCAGCTCAATGAAATTTTCATCTAAGGCGCGCAAATGTTCGATTTAGTCGAGTTCAGTCAACCGTGACGTGCTCACATGTCCCAACCCAACCCGGCACAATCACAATCCCCCCGAAAGGTCGCACAAGGCGTCATCGAACGCCCCATAATAGAAAAGGTGTTTGAGCGGAGGTAAGACACACACTTACAGAAGTTGGGGGTAAGGGGGATCTTGGCGGGGTCAGCGTCAGCGTCAGCGCCATTCGCAATGAGCTTTTTCATGGGGTTAGCTTTTTATGCTCCGCTATTTGAGTAGCTGTTAGATGGCGTTGCTCCTATATTCGGTTTATTCAGATTTAGTGGGCTAAGAAGGCCAGCCGGTTGTCGTCGTTTCCATAGCTCCACAGGGAAGGGGGAAGAGCAAAAGACAACTTCTTACAGTAGTAGTATTTTTGCTGTTTTTTTTATCGTTGTTTCTGTGTTCATAGCGTGTTTGTATGCTGCTTCCACGGCTTACGATGTTCGGTTTCAATGTCAATGTCAAACGCGATCACGATCGCATGTCGGATCGAAGCACGCAGCGAAGCAACCGCAGTCGCTAGCGGCTTCTGGTTGCCTCTACTATTTGATAACCCATACTTACATATATACATATCAATATATACATATATGTATATGTATACATAAGAAAGGAGGAATAGAAACCATTATGCATCGTATACCTACCAGACTCGAGACTGGACAGACTCGGGCAACTTGATTTGTTTTATTGGCTTCAATTATCAACAGGTTTCGTTTGGGTTTGGGGTAGTTCTGTTGCTGCTTTTTCTCTAAAAATCATTATCCAATCCGAAAAATTAATAAATTAATTAAAATTAGGAACAAAAAAATTAACAGACTAGAATAGAGGTTACTCATTAGATAAAATGTGATCGCTTGGAAGACAGAACTTTCCGATTCCATAAAGTTGCGAAAACCAAGTTCTGAGTACAAGAAATTCATAAACGGCCTGAAATTACATTATATGGATGAACAGATGCAAATCGAAAGAGGATAGAATTTGTATATACTATAACAATATTTAATAGAGAAATTGAATAGAATCTTCTTTGAATTCTCATAGTAAAAGTATTGCCTTGCTTGCGAATTATTGTAATAATCTAGAGGGTTTTGATGAAGAAGCCCCGACAAAGCAATTAGTATCTTCAATGATGTAATATGAATTGGTCTATCAATCAAGAATCCCACCGATCAGACAACTATTTATTAAATATGCCACAATACAATTAATGGATTGAAAATAAATTAATGTTACGTCTGTTAAAAGTTCCTCAGATTGTGTATTATAGAAATGCATTTCCATAAATTCTATAGGTGGATTTATTATTTAACTCTATATTGACAGTTGGAAAAACAGGTAGAGTGATAAGATCTTTAGGAAAGGGTTGTATTACATCTGAAACTGACTTTTCCAATATGTGTGTTGTGTGTTGTATAATATAAATATACAAGACTGATCCGTTGGTTGCTTGATTGAGAATGCCTAAAGAACAATTGTTCTTCTGTATACCGGAGATCGACAGTTCTCCCACGCATTATATGAAAAGAACACCCCCGCATAAGTATTAGGCCGCGTGGAGGAGAGGAGAGGATGAAGAGTACCGTCTCAGTGTTAGGGCGTTTGGATTCTGCCTGAGTTTGGGTAAATGCCAAAATTTGTTGGCAGCTGACAAATCTGCGTACAAGTCTTAGATAGTTTCTGTGCAAAAGGAATGTGTAACATAAACATTATCTGATTATATATGTACGTATGTTTGTATTTATATATAACAGAGTGCTATATAAATATATACATAAATGTGTTTACAACACCTCCGTTTTTTAAAAAAATAACGTAATATATGAATAATAAAACAATATTTTGAAATTTTTGAGCTAAAATATATGTTTATATGTATATAAATACATCAATAGCGGAAAACGGAAAAATCAGTATCGTACAGATCGGATCATTGTTATAGCCAGAATGACGAAATTAATTTTCAGTTGCAACCCCACCCCATAAAAACATTAATAATATTCATTGTCCCGTTTAAATTTAAAAAAATGTGTTGATCCAACTACAATTTTAGATTATACTAACATTCTTATGTGTAATTGTAGAAATCAACTTTAAATCAACAAATATTTTTAACGTACAAGCTCAATTAGCCCCTCTATTTTAATAGGTTCATAGAATTTATTCATTATAGCGATATTCGCGTATTCAGACAAATGTAATTCAATAATCATTAATGACCATTTGCACATTAAGTATTAAATAATGTTTTTATTTGCAGAGGGCACAAATTGATGTTGATAAGACAATCAGCTATCAGTTGTCGCACATCAACAATCCAATTTACTCTCAATATGGGAAGCAATGCGTTTCAGAACTATAAATACTCTCAATACGAGTAAACTGAGTTAGCTGAACACCTAATAAGTCTCATCGTTTTTGAAGAGCAAAAATCGTAATAGAAATATAAACGATTAATAGTTACAGTTAAAATCGTTGCAACATTTTAAAATTTCGTGCTATTGAATAATAATTATTTCGCAAGATTTTCCAGTGGTTTTAGTATTCAAAATGCAGCTTTTCCCACTCCTATTAACATACAAAGTTCACAAAGGAAGAGCGGTACCAAAACGGTGACTGCGATGACATTTACAATCAACTGCTTACTGAATCAATTAGCAAACTATTAGATTAACAATTATCGCTCATCGGCTAATATAATTGCTTAGATTGAGAGGTGAGAAATTATATGTATCGAGCTATTTTTATAGGTGAGTTCATTAATGGATTATATACATTAAAGGGAAAACCTTCTCCCATAAAACAGAATTCAAAAACTAATTATCATGCAAATATTTAGAAAGAATTCCTCTCGATGCGCAAAGCGTTTGTTGGCACTATTTTCTGTTATCAAACAAAGAAAGCTATAGCTATAGTGGACGATTCGCCAGGGAAATGACCCTTACCCACCCAGCTATATTTGCATAGAGATTAGCAAACTCATAACAGAGCTTATTATAATAAAAATGTGTTTCTACTGTAGCAATGCGCTTATCACCTAAGTAATTATCGGGGAAAACTATATCAATTTAATAGATTTTGTGCATTATCTATATACATACATATGTGTATAGATAAGCGCATATATATATTGTGACTAATTTGTGTGTGATTTCTAATAAGTCTTACAGGGTTTTCCAAGTTCTACTTCGTACAATATACGCACAGGTACAATCCCGATCACCTTTCAACAGAAGCTTCTTGTGAGGGCTTTATTTATAAGAAAACAACAAGCCAGAGTTCCATATCCGATTCCAATTCCAGTAAATGTACATATGTATGTACAATGTCCATACATATTCATCTTCTAGGTAGGGAGCAGTGTGAAGAAGCACCCGGATAGAGTGTCAACTTTAAAGATGGATGCACAGCGATGACTGGCAAAATTAATTCAAAATACAAGTCAGCGAAATACGAGACAACAAAATCTAATATGCAATTTGCACAGAGAACTGAACTGCTGTACAGTACAGTAGAGTGAAAGGTCTTTTGTGTGACAGCCTTCTTAAGCTGTCCTACCTCTGATCGGAAAAAGGTTCCTGATAGTTTCAATCACTTGAGTCATAAAGAACGCGGCCTTTCTTTTCGGGAACACTCTTTCGCCGGTGGACATCTACATTATCCAGGCCAACCCGCAATGAGCCTCGAAATCATTTGGTGTACCATAAACAATGGAGACTACTGCTCAGAGACCCTCTCAGCTTCTGAGAGACTGATTTTATTAATAACATTAGAAACAGTGGGCCCTACGAGCGGTCGCTCGGTCTCGTTCTCGGTCGCGTCGCTTGTCGGGGGCCGTTTCCCGTTCCGTAGTCGTCTGTCGCTCTCCAATGCGATATATCTACGCTGGGGCCGGCAAATGCTTTTCAAAAAATAAACTATTCGAGCGCTCTGCGCTGTACTTAGCCAGTCGCTGTCTGAAAGTCGCCTCAGTCTCGCGTCGCAATTCGAGCGATTCGGAAGCGTTTTCCCCACGTCCAAGTAAAAGAAATATATACATATAAGTATATGCGAAAACATATATGTATACCGTATATAACCCGTATATAAAATCAGAAACAAATGTATAAATTTGGTTCACAGACGCGCGTGTTGCAAATCAAAAATCGTGCATATTCCCAGAAATTATAAATAAATCTGAATTTTTTTGTGCGAACCAATTAAGTGCAAACTGTGCGTTCCGTTCGCTGTGTTCTGTTGAAATCCTTCCTAAAAAATTCTTCAAATTAAAAACTGAAAAATTCTGTGTGTTTTCACGATCAAGTGAAAATTTTGTGAGTCAGCGGAAAACTGAAAATTAACCGCAAGTCGCAATTGCAATCGGAGCGAATCGTATCGAATCGAAGCTAGAAATCAATCTAATCGAAGCCATCACAAAAGTCGACACCGAATGCAAAATACAAACCGAACTGAACTTTGCATAAAAATTTGCCTTAATTTCCAGTTGTGTTCCATTTCCCCACTGTGTATTTTTTGGCACGTTCTCCGACTCTGCTCGGTTTTTTGGGGCCAGTTTCTGGGTCTGTGTTTATTTTAATGAAATCATACAGAAAATAGAGCACGCACACAATGCCGCAGATATGTATTGTATTGCACATCAACAAATTCAGAAGAGCACAATTTATTCTCGGCAGTCTTTATAGATCAAAGTTCGGTCGAAGATTATTTTGGGGGCTGTTCGTACGAGTGTGCGTATGGGAAATTTGGAAAGTCTCACCGCGAATCCATCTTGGATACACAAAATTTCCCCATTGCGCATACGGCCTGTGTACTGTTGGATGGACTATCGCGGGAAGCAAATATTTACCACATATTTGGAATGGTTCGTGGCCTTTTCCCCGGCGACATGATCAAATAAACTGGAGTATTTATTTACATTTTATTAGTCAGCGATTATGCCCTGCCAAATTGTGATGATATCACCCGCCCACCAGCGGCGACAGGGACATGCCCAGACCACCACTATCATTGTCACTCTAATGGCCAGAATGGGGCCCGCACCACTTGGCTCTCAAAGTGGGTGTGCAAAAGTAAAATTTGTAATGCAATACCCTCCGGTTCGCATGGGACACCAAGTTCGCGGCCCAATCTAAAGCAAATACAAACGGAGCCACTGCTTGTCCGGGACGACTGGGTGCGGCTGTGCCAAAGCTCCAGTCTGACCCTCCTTATCATATATTGAGGCCTGGAATGAATTATCGCGAGGGGAATGAAAGTGCATTAGAACCCTAAATTTACATGAGTCGAACACGCTATCGTCTCAGTTTTCGGTTCGTTCGGCCTTGGGTTCCGAATATTCTAATCAGTGCATATGTAGATGATCACGAATCACGAGCCCGAAACATAATTTGATTCCGTCCGACCTTGCCGCCACTTTACTCACCATGATATCTCTCGTCAGCGATTGTCAGAGCGCCTGTGATGGTGTTGGGGCACACATTTTGATATCTTTAGTTTCGGCAATAGGAGGATTCCATCTGCGGATCATAAAAGCATGAATGAGTGTCACTCAGACACTTACAATTGTCTACAATTGCATACAAATTCGCCGTCCCATCTAGTCTCGGAAATAAAAGTTTTCTTTTTCAAAAGACTTATCAGAGTGTGACCCGCTTTGGCTATTTGCGCATTCCCTTTGTGTATGGTGACAAATGAGACACTTTTTCGTTTTGGATTAACTGTGGAAAAGTTTTCATTAATGTACTTAGTAAGCTTAGATGATTTTGGCACTTTTTCTGAGGCGATTTCTGAATTTAACTTTCAATACTCGTACATCGTATGTATGTATGTGCACCTATAAAGATGATAGAAATTGACTCTTCCTACTAAAGTGCAGTGCACCGTACTGCTGCTCTAGCCATAATTATTTTATGTTCACATTCCACATTTACATACTTTCAGGAAGTGATTCGTAAATCCATTCTAAGAACTTGTTATTTCAGCTTAATTGTACGTTGGCAGAAAGCAAGGGGGAAGAAAACGTCAGTGGAACCGATGGCTCAAGTACCTTGACAGTTTCATAGTTTCATTCTGCTGCCTGCAGCAAGATTGTGAAGGGTTCATTGCCCATACTCTCGGCAATTTAGCAAGCTTTCAAAAAACCTTAAAAAAGAGTCGGATATTGTATTATGCTGACAGAACCGGAGAGAACCTGATACATTTCCTGACGCTTTGACAGGTGATATTTGCAGTGCCTTAGAGTCTTCTTAATGTAAACGTCGCATCGTGTCAAGACCGTCGGATAAATCTGATGAGCTAATATATGCGGCTATGTTATGCAACCTGCTAATGGAATGCAAATCTTGGATGCTAAATCACTAGATGTTGTTGGCTAAATTTGTGCACGCTTATGGCATCAGCTTATGCGATTAATTATGTCTTTTACAGCGCCCAGTACACAACAATATTATACAATTGATCGCGTACACGTGCATCGGGTTCAGGAACTTTTTCCTATCTGCTCGTAAAACGTTCAATTCCATTCCCCCAAGCTATTAAGCGATTGACGAGCAATACATTTCTCCTGCTAGAAATGTATAAGCATGTATGTATAAATGTATAAAGTTTGTTTATACGATTCGTATTGTTTATGCCAGACTGATATTAGAACGGACTACGACTGGAATCTGTTTACTCCTACTAAAATCACACGCAATATATATATGTATATGTACATATGTACATACATTGAGGTAGATTGGACTTTTGAAATGTAGTTCTAATAATAATTATAATCAAATGATTATTCAAGGACTGTACTAAGTTTATTATGGGATCTGAACCCAAAGAGTTTGTCCTGTACATACATATGTACATACATAAAAAGCGTCCGCCGTTGGGGCTGGGCAAACCTTGACAATGATTATCATTACTGAATGTGTTAGATTATCATTACCTAATGACACACATTTCCAGTAATTTCCTTTTAAGATTAAATCAGCCAGGTTGTCGAGCTTTGCATTACTTACCCGTCTACGGTTGAGAGCGTGTCTTATCAGTTGAATATTTTGTTTTTAATTAAATTATTATGGAATCGATAGAGCTATATACATATACATATGTATACGTATGTACATATTTATTGGGATTATCAGACATTCGAGCATGTACATTACTCATCCGTTCCTCGTGGAACCAAAATCACAATAAATTATGTGTTGAGACTCTGAGCGGACTACCACATAAAAGGGAACACACAAAATCGAACCTTTCTTCCTTATGAATTTATACATACATATGTACATACATACATACTATATGGATCCCATAGAATCCCATCCCACTGTGAAGAATGAGAATGGCCATGAGCCAGAAGCCAGAAGCTGCGCACCTGCTTCTTGTTCACTTGGGTCGTGACTCAACAAATGAACAATACACATAAATGTTTATAAAAATATTCAAAATTTGTTTAAAAGAATAAGAAATCGTATAGAAAGATTCGTCCAGAGAAGTGAGTCAATTCAGATGGGGAAAAGTCAAATGCAATGCTTTTACAATTTATTTTAATTGATAGCAAGTGGCATTCCAGAGTTCTCAGCTCCGGGCGGCACAAGTGCTTGCTTTCCCAAGATACAAAAACACTTCAGAATGTTGTTGTTGTTGTTGTTTGGCACGAGTATTTGATATTTGTTATTGCTGTTTGTAGGCTAGTCGGGCTGCATTTGTAATTCATCGTCGAACCCGCAGGTCAGGCTTTGTGGGTCCTTGGCTCTGTGGCTCCATGTGGAAAGGTAGCCGCAGACTTAATTGACATTATTTGCAAACGGCAAAAGATAACTGTGGGAACTCTGACAAGCCGCTCAGTGGACGGCAGCATATCGTAATAATGATAACCTCGGCCATAAAACATTTATTCGCTGGAGATTGGGCTGCGCACTTCCGAGCGAATTGTTTTCACCAATGATGTTATGTTCCGAAGGTCCCTCTGTGCAGCCAACCGCCACGCGAACATCTTGAGCCCTTAATTCAGCGGTCACGTAATCCTACTGGAATTCTACAGCCCATCCAGTTTAGTCTGCTGCCTGAGCCTGGCTCGGATCGGGCAGGCCTCTGGTCTCGGGAAGGAATTATGTACGAGTATACGTACATTGTGCAAGCGACGTGTAATGAAAGAATTAAAAATACAGAAAACAGAAAACAGAAGTAAATGCATTGCCGCTATGCCCTTCTGTCCACCAGAAGCTTTTCACTCCTCCTCCTCCTCCCCACACCACTTGAACACTCTATTCAGATTTAATTTTTGTTGCTGACGGCCGCGACCAATTCTCATTAAGCGCCGTTGAGCGCTGTTTACGCAGCTGCAGTACAGTAGATCCTCTCTAACTTCAACGAAAATTCGCCTTAGTTTATGCGTATGGTATATGGATGCCTTTTGAGACGTCATTGATATCGCTTTGAACCCAATAGGAACATTCGATTGATCTGTTCCTTTGGTGTTGATTTTTGTATAGAACTCTTATGTACCTACACTTCAAATATCCTACTACACATATGTAATAAATATGTAGTCGGGTTCGACTTTGTGAATTTTGACTGTAATTGTTCTTGTTTGCGTTGGTTCTATACACTGACCGCGGCAACGTTCTCTTATGTTTTTGTTGCCGGCTTCAGCTTTTTTTCTATGTTGCAATAGTGTCCCTCCCCCCTAGCGGATACCGCATTTTCAGCGATACGGTTTGTTCTCAATCTCATGCAACTGTTTGTTCTGTACATTTATTAAAGTATGTAGATTTTATCACCTCGCGTACTCTTTGAGAATGTACGTACATATGTTGATTGGTTGATAGGTGGATTGGGCGGGAGTGTTTGATGATTCAGCCTGGCTAGGGAATTATTGGTCTATGGGAGAATACAAATTTCTTGAAATTCAAATGGCAAATGACGTAATATCTTAACTCTGCGTATATTTATATTTCAATCGAACATTATATGCATACTAATAAAATAAGTTACTAAATTTTCCCATGAGTTTCCGTTTTAAATGATTTGATTTACATTGAAATCAGCTTACAGGGAAGAAACGATCACATTATTCCAAGAACTTACTTTGAGACACATATTGACGATACAAATGCTAATCACGCTGAAATATTTATTAGCTCTGTAATTTTAGTGGGGGGAATGGGTAAAGATGATTGTACTTTTTTCCTGATTTTGCGTATTCTTTTGTGGCTAACATATTATGCATACTAATATTTAGGTTATTTATTCAACAAATTTCCCAAGAATATCAGAGAAAATTACATGATACTCAACAATAAAATTGTTACTCACAAATGTAATTGATTATCCGATGTGCATGTGTTTCCCCTAGAAATGACTAATTGAAGTTCTTGAAACTTAATGGGAAAATTACAATACATAAAATACATTGAATTTACACACAGAATACACAGAATTGGGACGAAGATATATGCCAACGCATTTAAATAATATTGTGTATCATGATAGGTATTCCTTGCTCGATCATTATCATTCTAATATATTTTCCTCCATCATTTTAATGGTTTGTTGTTCTCGATCTCGATATGGCCAAGGTCGTTGTTCGTTAACGCATATGGGTCGCACACTTTATGGTTTTTATTTAATAATTATTTGGGTATCAATCCTTTGTCATTTTCGTTGAGTCACAATTCGAAATATTCGATTTACTGTCGTTATATTCACCCCAAAAGAGAGCTTGTACAGCAGACCCTCTACAGTACATTTATTACCGACGCTTATTCGTGCTTCTTGGCAAAGCTTCAGCGGGCTCCTTTTAGCCCCAACCGGACTCATCTAAATATTTTTGGGTTTTAAGAAGACTCCGAATGAAAGCTGGGCAGTGTTCTGTGTGAAGGGAAACTAAAATACACAACAGTAAAATTCCATCGGTAGAAAACGTGTCGTTTAAGAGGCCGAAAATTAATTAACGTTAACTTTAAACTTGAAATCGAACACCGCTCGGGCGGTCAGCCCCGAATGTTGACTCCGATGCGGCGTGCATTGCCAAATTATACGAGTATTTGATATGCGAATGCGTACGATTTCTGTTGTTGCTTCTACATAAAGTTTATTGTATTTCGCTGTGTGCCATCGACGCTTCGCCGCTGGTTTATCTACTTGGTCAGAACCAAGCGGCTCCAACGTTGTCGCCTGCGGACTCTTCCGCAGTCGTCAGGTGGCGGTTTAGGCGAGCGTCGGCGCAAGCGCATTGGCTAATTTTACAAAGTGAAAAGAGAACCGAACAAACAAGTGAAGTGACTAAACAAAATACTCGTACATTTACTATAGAATGAATATAAAAGGGACCGTAGAATACTATAGTGAAACGAGAAGGCGAGAAGAAGTACAAACATACATATGTATGTGTGTAAATACATACATACATATGTAGTGGCGTTCATTGACGCAGTTCTGTTTTGCTTTCAGCTTCGTCGCGCAGTTCCGTTTTGCGCTTTGCATTTGCAACTTGATTTCTTGGGCAAGAAGCTCATCTCGGTTTGGTTTGGTTTGGTTCGCTTCGGTTCAAGACGCGCTCTAATTGTATGTAGCTTTTGCAATTCCATGGAGTGCTGTGATAAAAGTCATTTTAATACGCCCTTCCAATGAAAAATTTAACTATTTGCCTTGAGGGCACAAATTACGCTCCTGACCCCGCGCACTGATAAAAATATAAACCGAAACCGTTTTTGAAATGATTTTTTTGTAATCCCTCACATGTGAACTTTGTGTAGCCCGCCGCCGTTAAATCTTAATGAAATGACAGTAGTTTTTGTGTTTAACCAGTGTAAAGTCCTAATGAATATATTTTTGTAATACCCAACAGCAATTTCGACAAGAAAAACATACTATATTGAAACTCTCTTCTGGGCTTGATATGAGCAAATGATGAGCCCTGCAACCACAGAAAATAAGTCTATAATCTAAGTTGAATCAAAAAGAACGTTCGTAAACAGTACGAAGCATAAAACAAAACATTCAAAATGGATAGCAGCAAATTGTTGAAGAACGTCTACGGCATCGACATTTGCTTCGAAGATCTCGTCTACCAGGTCAACGTACCCAGACAACACGGTAAGCATGCTACTCCTCCTCCACCCATAATGTGCTTCTTCCAAAAACCAATTGCAATAAGGAATTCGCATTGTTCGCATTGGCAGCCACAGGTGTCGCAACAGGTGCTGAGTCAAATGGAGCCTTTTGTTATTCCCAGTTGTGCGTATCATATTCAAGATTGCCTTAAACATGCCTTAAGCATGTTTCATGCTTTTAGGGTTTTATTTGTTCACTTTTCGTAACTTCTAGCCTGCTGGCCTCGGAACACATAATTTAATTGGTATTAAAACTTGAATATTTGTAGGTCTAAACGAGATTAATATGCATACATAAAATATGTAAGAATGGGTCCAACGATCCTACACAAAGTTCAACAGTTTGAAGAAGTTAAGTCGCGGAATGCGTAGCTCTGCTGTAGGGTAAGAGTTCAAAGGTCCAGATGGATGATATGTGACTATGCTTAGGTGCAAAGGTCTTTCGAGGAATAAGCCGAGTAATCCGGAATTCTAAATCAGTGACGGGTCAAGAAAACAACTCTTGAGAATTATGAGCAGGGAATTCCGAGTTGCCTTGAACCCTGGGATTCCATCTCAGAGGTTGATTTGTGTCTTCTTTTGCGCAGATCATAAATCATCTTTATCAGATGAGCAAAAATATTCAAACATCTTTTTTTGTTTAGTTTGCATTTGATTACGTACTATAGAGATATATGTATGTATGTGGATGTGGATAGTTGATTGCCATTCCCAAGCCCAGGCAGTTTCTTTTCCGCAGTATTTGAATACTCTTAGAATTATAAAATTACTGAACTAATAAGAATTTGTGTCTGTCCACACTTTTACACTTGCAGAAAAGAAGTCTGTACTGAAGGGCATTACAGGAACATTCAAATCTGGCCAGCTGACAGCCATCATGGGACCATCGGGGGCCGGCAAATCTAGTCTAATGAACATCCTGACAGGCCTAACAAAGTCCGGAGTCAGTGGGAAGATAGAGATTGGCAAGGCCCGGAAGCTGTGCGGCTACATAATGCAGGACGATCACTTCTTTCCCTACTTTACCGTAGAGGAGACGATGCTCATGGCGGCCACACTTAAAATCTCTAACAAATGCGTCAGTCTGAAGGAAAAGAGGACACTGGTGGGTGGATGGACAACCGGGAGGGAGTTGTTCTATTGATTAATCATCCATTGATTTGCAGATTGATTATTTGCTAAACTCGCTAAAGCTAACAAAAACGCGGCAAACAAAGTGCTCCAATCTGAGTGGCGGCCAGAAGAAGCGTCTATCAATTGCCCTGGAGCTTATAGACAATCCAGCTGTTCTATTTTTAGACGAGCCCACAACGTGAGTATCAATCGAGTGAGAGGACCAGACCAGACCAGCATCAGCATCAGCGGTGCGGTCGGGAGGGGAACCAGAGGAGGTAAACCAGTTAGTGACTGACATTCCACAACCTTGAACCATCCCACAGCGGCCTGGATAGTTCATCCTCCTTCGACACGATCCAACTGCTGCGAGGCCTGGCGAACGAGGGGCGCACCATTGTGTGCACGATTCACCAGCCTTCGACGAACATCTACAATCTCTTCAACCTGATCTACGTGCTCAGCGCCGGTCGATGCACCTACCAGGGCACGCCCCAGAACACAGTCATGTTTCTGAGCAGCTGTGGACTGGAGTGCCCGCCCTACCACAACCCCGCCGACTTCCGTGAGTAGCCGACTGGCACCATGCACCAATTAGCACAACTCACCCAAGTTGCCATATTCTAGTGCTCGAATGCGTCAATGGGGACTACGATGATTACACCGAGGCCCTAGCGGAAAGCGCCAAGGACACCCGTTGGCGCTACGATCAGCAGCTGATGCAGGGTGAATCAGCGGAACCACCCAGCGAGGCCCAACTGGCCAAGTTCAATGAGTCACAGTCGCCCGGGCATGTTCAGGTTCAGAAGGTCGAGATGCAGAGCATGGACTCCTCCAAGGAACTGACGCGGCACACATATCCGCCCGCGGAGTGGATGCGGCTGTGGCTGCTCATTGGACGCTGCCATCTGCAGTTCTTCAGGGATTGGGTAAGTTCTGACTTCGAGGAAAGCTCCTGAACCAACAAGTTATATTGAAGCCTCTTCCCTTACAGACTCTCACGTACCTGAAGCTTGGGGTGCACATAATCTGCGCCGTATTGGTAGGCTTATTCTTCGGCGACTCTGGCAGCAATGCCACCAAGCAAATCTCAAATGTTGGCATGATCATGATCCACTGCGTCTATCTCTGGTACACCACCATTATGCCGGGAATATTGAGATGTAAGTAGACTCAAACTACGATTAATGTTTGACTTACCGATTTGGGAAAACCCTCCAGTTCCATCCGAGATAGAGATCATCAAGAAGGAAACCTTTAATAACTGGTACAAGCTACGAACCTATTACCTGGCCACCATTATCACTTCCACTCCAGTTCATGTAAGTTCTCATAGTATAGTAATACTTGGCTCCAATTCACGAACGTTTTATGCTTTTAGATTATCTTCTCCACGGTTTATATCACGATAGGATACCTCATGACCGAACAGCCCGTTGAGATGGATCGATTTGTGAAATATCTACTCTCAGCCGTGGTGGTTACCATTTGCGCCGATGGCCTGGGCGTGTTCCTGGGCACGGTTCTGAATCCAGTTGTAAGTGCCCCCCACCCCCCTTTTCGGGGATCGAATCTCTAGGGGAACGTGCTAATTTCAATGTTTTCCAGAATGGAACCTTCGTGGGGGCCGTTTCGACGTGCTTTATGCTGATGTTCTCCGGTTTCCTCATTCTGCTGAACCACATTCCGGCCGCGATGCGGATCATCGCTTCAATATCGCCGCTGCGGTATGCCCTGGAGAATATGGTCATCTCGCTTTATGGCAACCATCGGGAACAGTTGATCTGTCCACCCACGGAGTTCTACTGCCACTTCAAGTATGTACAAGTAACATAAATTTATGTAGCTATGTACACATACTAACTTAATGCAATCTTGTCCCTTCAGAAACGCCGTGACTGTGCTGCGCCAGTTTGGAATGGAGCATGGCGACTTTGGCTACAACATAATGATGATTCTTGGCCAAATAACGCTGTTCAAGGTGCTGGCGTACTTCACGCTGAAGCACAAAATCAAAAGAATTTAAACGAGGACTTTCTATTGTATGCTTGTAGTATTGGGCTTATTATGGGCTTAATCGAATGTGATTTTACGTTACTTATCGCTTAGTTGCAAGTAAACCCAACTCTTTTATATCGGCGTGTGATACTTTAACAAATGCAACGAACACATTGCAATGCTAATGCTAACTTTTGCTGCAAACCCCCCCTAAACATAGCGAACCATAGTTGTATACTGTTTATGTATGGCTTAACCACACCTGTATGTATGCTTATGTAAATTTAATTATCTATCTAGTTAACCTAGATTTAAGCGAGACCTGTGTGAATAAACGAAATATACAATACATATACATATGTAAAACAATTCCTGTTGTCATAAAATTAACTTTTTTAAATGGGCACACATTAGTCCAAGGTGTCACTTTCGGAGCCATGATTTCAGAAATAGACTGCAGTCTTCCGCCCTTTAGTCCCAAGTAGCTTTTCAATCAAACCATGCTCCCGCTTACGAATTGACTGTCAAATCGCAAAACGATGTGCTCCGGTTTTCGCAAATCGCAAGATTCCTTCTATGTAGAACCGGTTACTAAAAAACTTGCGATTCCGAAAATGAATTATGTGAAATTTACATACAAATTTGTATGAGTGGGAAAAAATATATGCATAAGTTTTCGGATCTAAGTAAGTAAGACAAGACACTGCTAGAAGCCAGCAGTTCAATTTTTTGTCAAACAAAAGATAGTGAATGATTTATTATCGTTCCATCATCAAACGATGGCATATTTAACTAAAATATTTAAATTTCCAAAAGAAAAACTGACTTTCTTATCTACATAAATATTGCAAAACAATTTGGGAATAAAACACAATCGATATCAAAAAGTTACGAAAACAGGAGCACGAAAATTTCAATTCGTACAAATTATTCAAAATTCGTAATGGCACGAATTTTTGAAAACTGAAACTGAATGTTCTAAATTGGAGAGTGGTCGAAGCTTAAAAATTTAAACTTAAATGAATTAAATAACAAAACGCTAGTGCCATTTTTCCAAGTACATTTCACTGCGAAAGCTGTTCGCACGAAATCGCATCTTGTTGTTGCTAGGCCAATTTTTTTCAGATCTAATTTTAAGGATTAGGTTAAAGAAACATATTTTTTAAAAAGGCACAAGCTAAATATCCCTGGTAATGGTCAATACAATGTTAATACAATTAAATTTTTGTTCGTTAATTTTTTACTTATAGGCCTCCTTGGAAAACATAACATTAACAATAATAAAGGGATATAGGGTATACCCACGTTCATACTAATAGCTGAATCCGGTTAACCAGCAACAATGCCGATACATTCCGAACACACTTACGTTTTATTCCGTACCGTTACGTTTTTCCGGTATATTTTCATAATGACAGGGAATATTTCGGCATATTTCTGAGAGTCAGGTGGTATATTTTATAGGTAAGCCCGCGGTCCCACTGATAACAAAATAAAAAACACTTTTCGATATAAAATCCGTTACAAAAATAACGGTTTGCCTTGCGCGTTTTCAACCAATCAAATCGTTTGAAATTTTCTGTAAAAGTTTGGGGTAGTTTCATGGGCAAAGTAAAAAAAAGTTGACGCTACCATGAAAAAAAAACAAATATTGCCGAATATTTTTCTTCAAAAGTCCGCTGAGTACCACAAAAATATCCATTGATAATTTTAAATCATATTCACACGATGAAGTAGATTCATTATTGGCAGCATTGTTCTGCAACTTTGGCACGGAATGAGCATACCTTGGGAAAATGGATATTATCGAATAAAGGTAAACTTTGTAATCTCAGGTTCCAATGAGTGCAGGAACTACTAAGTCTCTGTTTCAAAGTTATTAACAAAATTTTTTAGCTTATGCGTACCAATAATAGGTTTCGGGACAGGGATGCAGTATGTATATACAGAAAACAAATAATATGCATAGATAGCTAAAAAAACTTGTCAATGCATAAATAGCTAAACAAAATTCAATATTAATGTTTCAAAGCAGCTTGGAACAAAAAATTTAACATTAGGTAAGTAAAATAGGGTAAACACATGTCCATACTTATCAGAAGCTTGGTTGACCAGCAACAATGACGGAGTGTGACCGGAGCTCACAATAACTTTTGATGCATTGACTTGTTTTGCTTAAACCCCATTTTATAAACAATCAAATAAAAAAGAGTCCTTAAAACTAGCCATTCTTGTACAAAATTAATTGATAAATTGGATAAAATGATTTGTTTATAACTGAGAGGGCTAACTAGCTAGTAAAATAAAACCGAATATAAAAATCGAGGAATGTCAACGCATGTTGTTGGGCCAGTCAGTATATTTACGGTATAATTTGGTAATAACAAGGTATATTTTCGAATATTTCTGAGGGTCAGGCGGTATATTTTATCGGTAAGCCCGCGGTCACACTTAACAAAATATAAATAAAAAAGTAGTAAAATTTATTTTCGTGATCTTAATGTAAATAATAGGGAAAACATCGACAAGTAAAAGCAGAAAAGCACAAAAATGTTTCGATCAAGCTTTGACAAGAATCTAGGTAAGAGTGCCATAAAACAAGAAAACAAGTGGAAGCGAGGAAAAGTGACTCATCAGAAAAGCAAAAAAAAAGGCAACAAAATTAACAATAAAAGAGAATGACCTGGCAGCGTATTTCGATTGTGAAGATTGTGCACAACGGCTAATTGTTGCTATTTTTATTTTGCAGAGAGCGCCACTAGCCATCTGCGATTGGAGCCAGACTGGCCCTCCATCCTCCTCATCTGCGATGAAATCAACCAGAAAGATGTCACGTAGGTTGAGATAACCATTCGAATCTAGCTCGTTTTAACTGAAATTTCACCTCCTGCAGACCGAAGAATGCCTTCGCCGCGATCAAGAAGAAAATGAACTCTCCCAATCCGCATTCGGCCTGCTATTCGCTTCTGGTGCTGGAGAGCATTGTAAAGAACTGTGGCGCCCCCGTCCACGAGGAGGTGTTCACCAAGGAAAACTGCGAGATGTTCAGCAGCTTTCTGGAGACCACGCCACACGAGAACGTGCGCCAGAAAATGCTGGAGCTGGTGCAGACCTGGGCCAATGCCTTCCGCTCGTCGGACAAATATCAATCCATAAAGGTACGACCGCGTCCCTAAAACAATTCCTCAGTTACTCGGATGACGCATATCTTATCTTATCTGTTCACTTGATTTGCTTATACATGAGAAAGCCGACCCACAAGACGGTCAAAGCGTCGACTTGCAAAACTCTCCCTTTGTCCGATTCTTATAATTTAATTAGTGAATAGCCTCTGTTTATTTTTGCCTGGAAGCAGTGCAAACTCGTCTGTCAAGTCAATATGAGCTCCGAGGAGGAACTCAGCTTGGAAGAAGAATCCGTAGTAGGCTCTCAAGCAGTTTAACCAGCCTCGCCAGTAATAATTCTGATTTTGCAGGACACCATGACCATCCTAAAGGCGAAGGGGCACACGTTTCCCGAGATGAAGGAAGCCGATGCCATGTTCACGGCCGACACGGCGCCCAACTGGTCCGACGGCAAGGTCTGCCACCGCTGCCGCGTGGAGTTCACCTTCACCAACCGCAAGCACCACTGTCGTAACTGTGGCCAGGTGTTTTGTGGCCAGTGCACGGCCAAGCAGTGCCCGCTGCCGAAGTACGGCATTGAGAAGGACGTTCGTGTATGTGATGGCTGCTTTGCAGCACTCCTGCGCCCGGCTGGCAGCGTTAGTGGTGCCGTTACCGGTAGCACCAAGCCTGGAGCACGTCCCGCGGATAGCGATTTGCCGGCGGAGTACTTGAACAGTTCCTTGTCGCAGCAGGTGCAGGTTTGTCATTTGAACAAAATCCACACAAAATACTAATCAAATAGTACTTTCTTTTATTTTCAAGACGCCTGCCCGCAAGACCGAACAGGAGCTCAAGGAGGAGGAGGAGTTGCAACTGGCCCTGGCCCTCAGCCAGTCCGAGGCCGAGCAACAGAAGCCGAAACTGCAGCCAACGGCCCTGACATCAGCCGCAGCCGCTTATCGAATGCAGCAACGCTCGCCCAGTCCAGAGGCGCCTCCGGCCCCCAAGGAGTACCAACAGGAGGAGGCCAGCAACCCGGAATTGGCCAAATACTTGAACCGGAGCTACTGGGAGCAGCGTAAAATCAGCGAGTCCTCATCGATGGCCAGTCCATCGGCTCCCAGTCCTATGCCCCCCACGCCACAGCCACAGCAGACTCTGCCCGTGCAGCCCAGGAGCGCCGATGAGGTGCAGATCGATGAGTTTGCCGCCAATATGCGCACCCAGGTGGAGATCTTCGTAAACCGCATGAAGTCGAACTCGAGCCGTGGTCGCAGCATTTCAAATGACTCCTCGGTGCAGACGCTGTTCATGACGCTGACCTCGCTGCACTCCCAGCAGCTGTCGTATATCAAGGAGAAGGACGACAAGCGCATGTGGTACGAGCAGCTGCAGGACAAGCTGGCTCAGATCAAGGACTCGCGTGCTGCCTTAGACGTGCTACGCCAGGAGCACGTGGAAAAGCTTCGGCGCATCGCAGAGGAGCAGGAGCGCCAGCGACAGATGCAAATGGCCCAGAAGCTGGAGATTATGCGCAAGAAAAAGCAAGAATACCTTCAGTACCAACGACAGTTGGCACTCCAACGCATTCAGGAGCAGGAACGCGAGATGCAGCTGCGGCAGGAGCAGCAAAAGGCCCAGTACCTCATGGGACAGTCGGCCCCCTTCCCCTACCTTCCTGCCCCTGGCGTCGCTCCGCATGGCTCACCATCGCATCAACCTAACAGCTTATATAATCCGTATGTAACTGCCGCTCCAGGCTATCCAGCTCCCGCACCCAATGGCCACGGACAGTTCCAGGGCATTCCACCGGGCATGTACAACCCGACCATTGCCCAGCCACCGACCAATGCAGCCCCCGGAATGATGATGCCTCCGCATTTGCAGCAGGCGGGCAGTATGATGCATCAGCCACCGCCAGCCAATGCCCAGCACCACCATCCGGCCCCTCAACCACAGCAACAGCCTCAAATTGGTCACGTGATGCTCCAGCAGCAACAGCTAGTTCAGTCCCACCCACCGCTGGCCAACCAGGCACTACATCAAGCACCTCCTCCCCAGGCACTAGCCCAGGCTCCTCCCCAGCCACCACCAGTCACCGAGATCGCCAACAACCAAGTTCAGGCCATTGCTGCTGCACCGGCTCCCCCACAGGATGAGCCAGAGCCGAAGCCTGCCAAAGCGGACGAGCCAGCCACGGCAGAGTTGATTAGCTTCGACTAAAACGGGAATGCCCTTCGGTTTCTATTATCCTCCAGAGTTGAACGAAATATATATCATATGGATCTAAACCGATTAAAATTGGTGCATCGAAGCCAGTTTCACGTCCTCTGAACGCAAGTCTATGAATATTGGTTGCAAATCCTATACGAGATGAACAACTCATTTACCTAATTTTAATCCACTCAATGTTATTCCAAAATAAACCGCACTGTATCGTAGCTGTCAGTTGTCTTTCGATACTGCGTCTGGGCATCTACATATGTAGGAAAGGGATAGGGATAGGGATGCCGTGCCCGGATGAACATTCCTCAGTCGACTTTATTAATAATTACATTGGCTGGAGGATAGAAACACAAAGTACATGCAGCCAAAAAGGAATATTGATCTTGCATCTAGGCGTCGGAAAGGGCCGCCACGCCAGGCAGAACCTTACCCTCGAGCAGCTCCAGCGAAGCACCACCGCCCGTAGAGACGTGCGACACTTTGTCGTCCCCACCAAACTGCTTGCAAGCCGTGGCCGTATCTCCGCCGCCTACGATGGTGGTGGCACCCCGGGCCGTGGCCCCGATGACCGCCTCCAACATGGCTTTGGTGCCATTCGAGAAGTTTTCATTCTCGAATAAGCCCGGGGGACCGTTCCAAACAATCGTCTTGGAAGCGCAAATGGCTCCGGAAAATATTTCAATGGATAGCTTGCCAACATCGAGACCCATCATATCCTTGGGAATACCCTGTTTCGCATCCACGGACTCGATTCTTTCCGGGTTCTTGTCGATTTTGTTGGCGCAAACAAAGTCCACGGGTAAGATTATATTGACGTTTTTCTCCTTCGCTTTTGCCATTATTTCGGGCACCATAGCGGCACCTTTCTCGTCGAACAACGACTTGCCAATCTCAATGGAGTTGAGGGTTTTGAGAAATGTAAAGGACATGCCACCAGCCACAATCATGACTGACACGTTATTGAGAAGGTTGGTTATAAGGGGGATTTTGTCGGCGATCTTTGCTCCCCCCAGAATGGCCAGGAATGGCTTGACTGGTTCTTGAAGCACCTTGGCAAAATATTCTAGCTCCTTGTCCATCAGAAAACCGGCCGCTCGCACTTTGTAGCCCTCGCCCATCATGGAGCTGTGGGCACGATGGGCAGTGCCGAAGGCATCATTCACAAAGATCTCGCCGAGCTGGGCCAACTTGTTCCGAAACTGCTTTACCTTCTCGGGATCAGCCTTGATCTTCTTGTTGTTCTTATCCTTACTGCTGCCCGTCTCCTCGGCGTAGAAGCGAAGATTCTCCAGCAGTAAGACGCTACCCTCAGGAGGATTCTTCACCGCATCTAGGGTATTCTCCCCTACGCAGTCATCGAGAAAGCACACCGGCATTCCCAGCACCTTCTGAAGCTCCTTTGCCACCGGTTCGAGTGTGAATTTTTTGTTTTTTTTTCCATCCGGACGACCCAAATGCGAAGCCAATACCTAATTGGGTAATTGGTAATGGACGTGGACGTGGACATTGTTGCCCAGATGGAGATCTACTCACCAGAGATTTACACTTCTTGTCCAGAGCATATTTGATGCTTGGCAGAGCTGCGACTATGCGTTGATTGTTAGTTATTTGGCCATCCTTCATGGGAACATTAAAGTCCACTCTGTAAAGGAGGCCTCATGTATAAGGACATTCCACACTGAAGAATCCTTACCTCATAAAGACACGTTTGCCTGCCACGTCAACGTTCTTCAGGCTCAGCTTCTTTGCGGGTTTTCCAGAGTCTCCGCATTTCTGTTTGCTGCTAAGAGGTCGAACAAATGCAAATTTAAGAAGACTCCAGGCTCCAACCTGACGACCAAAACCAACAATTTTCATCTTCTTTTTGATGTACTTTGAAATAAAACGAAATTTCAATCGATTCAAACAAAAATCAAAAATTGTTACCTTCAGTTTTTGTTTTTATAAATTTAAATTTTGTACCCTTACCGACTTTATGTAATGGGCTCCATTTGGTCCACTGGTTTAATGGTTAATATTTGATATTTAAAATGAAAATATCGATCGCTGCACAGCTCCAGGGTGTGCTGGCGCTGGGCGCCACGTTTTCCAGTCTTTGTTTCCTTGACGCACATCTTGAACGTGGAGTGGATCCGTACGGTTGATCTAGCAGCGACTTCAGCTCTAGAGTCTCCTTGCCCAATGTGGACGTCGTGTCTAGGCTGCCGAATTTCTGCAGCTTTGTGTACTTCTGGCGCTGTATGACTACGAGGTCGCCCAGCTGAATGTTGAGGTAGTCAATTCGGTGCTCATTGTCACCTTTTTCTTTAATAATTCTTTTTTTTTTTTTTTTTTTTTGGGGTTTTATGTTACCGCGCTACCCTTGAGTAGCGTGGAATTATTTGGCCACCCGCCTTTAGAAGGTGGAAATTGCCAAGTCGGAGAAGATAACTTGTTACAGTTTTACGTCAATTTTGTCGATGAAGTCAATTAATGTTTGGTACGAGCTGATGTTTTCTTTTTCAAAGAATTTGTAAATATCATTATATTTTCTTAGAGATGGGTAGTTTAGTCTTACTGTATTGTACTTCGTACAATTAAAAATTATATGCGAGGCGTTATCGATAGTATCGCATGCATCACAAATGTTACTTGGAACTACGTGCATTTTGGCAAGTGTGTGCCTATCAAATGCGTTACCGCTCAGCAGTCTGTTGATTCTTTTAGCGTCAATGGCTTTCAGATTAGTTTTGTTTAGGAACCATGGTTTGGATGAGGTAGAAGGAAAAAGCGAGCAGTATCCTCTGTGTTTGGCGCTGGCAAACTCAGCATACTCTCTCTCCCATTCATCTTTTAATATTCTGTGTATTTCACAGATTGCATCTTTGAGGCTCCATTTTACAACTGTGTATTTTCCTCGTCTGTGGCCTTCTTTGGCTGCTGTGTCTACTAAGGTGTTCTGGAGGATGTTGGCGTGGCCGGGTATGTAGTGAACTTCTACCGACTTTAGATAATGGTTGTGATGGATCTTTTCTCTGATTTTGTAGGCGATAAAATTATCCTGAATGCTCCTTGCCAGTATGAGAGCCCCGTTCCTGCTGTCTGTTAGGAACGCGACGCGAGGGAAGTTGTTCGAGAGAGCATGATCCAAGGCCTTTTCGATTGCAAGCAACTCGGCCGACAGAGAGGATAGGGTTTTGTGCGTGTAAAAGCTGTCTATAAATCCTGAGCTGTCGTGTAGGAAGGCGGCACTGGAACGTCTGTTTGCTACTGACCCATCAGTGTAGTAGATCTCGAAGCCTCGCGTTGATAGTTGCGCCCTCTTTTCCCTGTGTAGAACTGATATGCCCGCCTGGTCTATGGTGTGCTTATTAGCAGCTGCCCCCTTGAAAAAGTCTAAGTCTGACCTAATTTTGGTGCAGTGTAAAGTTGTGCTCTCAAAGACTTCTATTCTCTCTAAAATGCTGCCAAACTCCCGAAATGCCTTTGCGTAGCCCGTATTTAAGTCCCTATTTAGGGACACCGTTTTACTAGCTGGGAGATTGTATGCAAAAGTCTTGGCTAATTCTTTGGCCGCCAGGAATCTCATTCTGTATTCTGGGGGAAGTTCTCCTGCCATGTGGTAAATTATCGGGATGGGTGTGCAAATGATCAAGCCTAGTGACTTCCTGAGGTGATGGTTGCAATGTGATTTGATTTTGGCCAGAGCGGATTTCGACAGGTTGCTGAAGGATGAGCAAGCGTACTCTAGTCTACTTCTGACAAAGGCCTTGTGTAGCATGAGCCCTCTCTTTGGGCTGATACCGTAGTGGCACCCACTAAGCAGTCTAAGGAACGCACAGTTTCTGTTTGATTCCGAAATGGCCTGCTCAATGTGCACTGACGCTGAGTTGTTCGCTGATATTATTCTGCCTAGGTATTTTATCTGATCTACTTGCCTAATTTCGACTCCTTGATGCGAGATGTTCAGCTCGGATCTCCGGTTGCTGAAGTGAATTACTTTAGATTTGGCTGGATTAAAGGCCAGGTTAAGTCTGTTGCATTTTGCCTCAAAATCAACTATGCTACCTACAAGCATACGTTTAGCAGTGGAAATCTCTTTGTGGAAGCATACAATAAAGAAGTCGTCCGCATACTGGAAGAGTAAGCAGTTATTATCGTTGATCTCATGCAGCTCTGCAGTGTACAGGTTGAACAGGGTTGGGCTGAGACAGCTGCCCTGGCTAACCCCTCTGTTCACCTCTACCTCGCTTTTTCCCTTGATGAGTAGACGCCTATTAAGAAAGCTGGTGATCCAGGCTGTGAGATTTGGGTCGAAATGCATGCCATTCATCTTCTGCTCGAGAGTGTCCACTCTTACGCAGTCGAAAGCCTTTTGCAGGTCAAGACAGGCCGCTACAACCTGGCATCCACTGGCCTTCAGTGCCAGGACCTTATTGATCAGGTCGTTTATGCATAGCGCTGTGGACCTGTTTCTCCTGAAGGCATATGATCTGACCGGTAAGAGCTCATGGTTGGAAATGTGCTCGTCCAGCTTCAACTTTATCAATCCCTCTATGGATTTAAACAGAGTGTTTATGAGACAAATGGGCCTGTAGTTCTGAACGGAGGTGGGATCCGTATTCTTCTTGGGAATGGGTACCACCTTTATCCTACGCCAGACTTCCGGGATGACACCACTGAGCCATATCCTGTTTATAATTTCAAAAACAATCTGTTTTTTCCCCACTGGAAGTTGCTGAAGCATCCTGAACGAGATGCCATCTGGGCCTCTCGCCGAATATGGGTTCCTGGATTTCAAGAAAGACAGAAATCCCTCCAGGTGCAAGGGTTCCGGGTCACCTGGACCAATCAGGGGGAGGATAATATTGTCTGGGGGTCTACTGTTGGCTGTAGATGGGGTTTCTTTAACCATTTTCAAAAAACTTTTGTCGTCTTCGTCTGTCCATGAGTTCCCTACATTTTTGACTTGTCCGTACTTCTTGAGATTCTTCACCCTGCTCCACATGGAAGGTGAGGAGGATACCTCTTCGATGAATTCGGTGAAGTTTAATTTTCTGCGATTTTTGATTTGAATTTGAAGGTTGTGGTCGGCTTCCAGAATAGCTCTGGCATCTTCCAATTTTCTTGTCCGATAGAATTTTTGTCTACAAGCGTTTCTCACGCGAAAGAGTTTCTCTGTTACCTCATTCCACCATTTCTTGGCAACATACTTGTTGTTGCTGGGAATGGAGACTGTGTTTTTGATGGTTAGGGATTTAACCTTCTCGTTAAGTTCCTGCAGGTTTTCAAAGTTGCTTGCTCCAAGAATGTGATTTATTCTATTGTGCAGAACCTTCTTTTCTGGAGGGGAGGCATCAAGGCCTTCGACTGTTATAACGATTGGGAAGTGGTTACTGTTCGTTATTTTGGATTGAAGGACCTGCCAGGAAATGCCACCATTTCTGTGATTGGAAAAAGAAAGGTCAAGAACTGAGGATTGGGATGGGTTCCTAGAGAAGGTTGGAGAGCCGTCGTTAAGACAGATAAATCCTGCTTCACGGGTAGCATTTTCGATGCTGCGACCCTTGCGGTCACAGGAAGTGTTTCCCCAAATGGAAGATTTAGCGTTAAAATCCCCCCCCACGACTGATGGGTTGTCAAGGGATGCCGCAAGTTCAAACACCTTTTTTATGCCTGCTTTAAATTGTGAGAATGTCATTGAAGGCGCAGCATATGCGCTAATAATATTAAAATTGTTTTTTAGGTTCAAGGTTTTAATTCCTATGCTTTCTAAGTCGTTGTCTATTTTAAGGATGCTAAATCGTATGCTTTTTCTAATGTATATGCCTACTCCGCCGTATCCGTCATCTCTGGGCTTGCAGAAAAAGTTATAGTCTAGAATACTGCATTCTGCGTTGTTTACTACCCAAATCTCCGAGAGGATGGCAACATCTATATCGTTGTTCAGTAGGAACATGTTGAGGAGCTGTTTATTGTTATTATAAGTCAGACTTTGAATGTTTAGTTGAAGAATCTTCATTGTTAGATGTTAAGGTACCCCTCTTCCATCCCTTGGGCGATTTGCAGACGGTCTAGTTCTGCATTGGTAGCATTAACAAATTCCCTAATCTCCTGAATAAACTTCGTGACTATCGAGTCCCCTTTCAGTACATTGCTTGGCTCCACCAGAAAAGCTGTTAGTTTGGCTCCTAGTGCGTTCAGCTTTTCCTGGGCCAGAGAAGACACCACGGACGACGTTTTTACGAATTTTTCCCTTATTTGTGATCTGTCTGCATTAATTGCATTCTTCCACTCCAACATATTGCCAGCCGCCTTAGCTGACTCTGCAGTACGTGAGGCAACCCTTTTGGCTTTGGTCACCTCGGCGAACGAGGCGACAGAATGTATTTCCTTGGCGGCTTCTGAGCTGTTATTAAGAAGTTCAGTGGGAATACCATTAAGCCAAATAGGTCGGGGAAATTCTCCTTGGTCCCTCAGGTTGGGTGAAGATCTTTTAAACAGTGTCGGATACCTAGCCTTGACCTCCGCCCTTGATAGGTTTTCTAGGGTCATACTCTTTTGTATGGCATACGCTTTCTTCCTGGCCTCGCACTGCGGGTGAGTTGCAGCATGATCCCCCTTGCAATTTGCACAGGTTAGCCCCGAGCAGAGTGTGTCACTGTTGTGTTCTTGGCCACATTTGTGGCATTTCGCCCCGCTCTTGCAGTGTTGCGCCATATGGCCGAACCTAAAACACCTGAAACATTGGCTGAACTGCACAAACGGTTTCACTTCTACTTTAGCGTATAGGAAATTTATCTGTTTGGGTAACTGCTCTCCTCTGAACCAGAGTTTTACCCTACTGGTAGGTACTCGTTCCCCTGATGTGCTATCTTTTCTAGTTATACGTACTATCTCCTCTATTGGGACGTCCGAAGTTATAAACTCAGAGAGCTGTTCTTCCGAGTAGTGCCCAGGGATCCCAAAAATTAACCCTGCTTTTTGTACGAAGTGCCGTAATATGCGGGTAGAGTACCCTTGAGCAGAAAATGCACTGTTCATCATTACCCCGTTTGCACTGTCAGCCGACCCGCACACAATCTTGCACCTGCCATAGCCTATTCTAGCAACCTCCTCGATGTCGCCAATTCCCAATTTCAGCAACAGATCGGATAGCTCAAACTGGTTAATAGCCTTCCTGGTATTACCGTCACTCGTTTTATCAATGTATACAATATATGGGCCTTTGTGACCCTCATAATATTTGTTAGTAATCTGCTTTGGTTTACCATTTGTCGTGTTCTCGGATACCACGCAGTCCACGTTCGTCTTCTCTTTCTTGCTCGTCTGAATCACATTAGCTGCTGTAGTAGACGTCTCTTTCTCTCTCTTCGTAGACATGTTCGTGATCATGTTCGTTTTCTTGCTTTTCGCCAAATTAAGTGTCGCTGTTGTCGGTTTTTCCGTTCTTTTCAAGCCTGTCGTAATGAAAGGTCTGGTTTCTCCTTCCTTTTTCTTCCGTGTCTCCATCAAAATCTTTGCGCCTGTCGCCTTCTCCGTGGCCATCCTGGTCCTTCCTATTCCAGCCATGGTTTCAATGGTTTCAGCCGTAGCGGTGCCGTTTTTGCAAAATTTACCCGGCCGCCATTTGTCAAAATCCGGATTTGTGTGAATAATTATGGATATATGCTGGATTTCTTCAAGCCGTCTTTATCGGTGTGTGTGGCAACCACAGAAGCTTCGAAAAATGCCTTTTAATTGAAGATATAAGCCAAAATCCTTGAAGAAAACTAATTTGTTTCTTTCCGCTATAAATTTGATGATGCGCGCCACACCAGTGTTGGACAACTTTTTTCTTTAATAATTCTTATAAACAACGTTTTGTATCACACAAATAAAAAGCAGCGCGCGAAGAGGAAGACAATTGTAGTGTTGTGAAAGATAATAGCGATAATAGTTTTGTCGATTTTTCCACAAAAAATCAGCTAAATTTAGAAATTCAGAAAAATGATTTTTCACGTTCCTTTTCTACTTTATTTTCCGTCACTCCTGGGGATGGGGGCCGCTTTGATTGGACGCTACTGCTATTGGTTTCAGTGGTTTAATCCCGCTTAGGGATTAGAGGCCTTAATACTTTAGGTTTAGGGGTATCAGAGGGTTTTCCTAAAAATTTATATATTTTTGTTTGCCAGGCAGTCTTGTTTTGCTTCCACTTATAACGCTTGTCGACCTATGCCTGTGGAATTGTTTTCTTTAACTTCTTGGCCTCGAGTATGGTCTGGCGCTGCTTGTCGAACAGAGCGTTTTTAAATTTCTTGGGCACAAGGGAAGCCATCGTAACGCGCGACGGCAGTGTCACCGGTACTGACACTGACGATGGCGTCTGTACGACTACGATCTCCTCATGCTCGAAAAAATGCGGCAAGACGTTGAAGACGTTGTCTTCCGAAAGAATAAGCTATTCCAGGCATCCAAAGAGACCTGTGAAGAGTTGATGGAACTGTCCTCCTGACCTTTGGGGTGTATCTCCTCATTACTCTGCACTGCGTTTGTAATCTCGCGACCCAATCTGCCATTGCACATGCCAGTGCTAATATTCGAAGTCTGCGACTGGTCCTCCATCCAACTTTCAGATTCGTCTTTCTTCTGTCGATTCTGCTAGAATAATATATATATTTGCTGGCAAACCATTCTTGTATCTGATTACTAGGCTGAACTGGGTACTAGATTTGTATATTTTACATAAGTTCACCAGGATCACTTGTTCAGCGCTCAGTGACAGAGCTGGAGAACCATGTATGGTTACTTTCGTGACTATCGTCGATGGTTTTACAGCTCTATTACACACGCCACACACAAAATTTGCTTTCTTTTTCGAGGTGTTTTCTTGGTGACTTCCTCTCTTTTTCGTGGTGTGAGCCGCATGTATCTAACGGAAACCGTAGCAACAATCTCGTGTGAATATTATTAATATGATTTTAAAAATTATCAATGGATATTTTTGTGGTACTTGAAACTGAATTGTGAAGAAAAATATTCGGCAATTTTGTCTGATACAAATTATTATCGTCGAAATTTAAAAATATTATTAAAAACTACGGACTTACTGTTCAACAATAATACATAGTCGTTATTGCCACATCCCACAAGCATCTCACGGAACATCGGAGGTCTTTATGAATTTCATTTTTATGAAATAAGAAAATTAATTTTTGAGTTTAAGAAATTTGGATACGGCATAACTTCGGATATATGGACGGACGATTTTTTTAAAGAATCGTATATATCCCTGACTATGCATTATATAAAAGAAGGAACCCTTAAAAACCGCCTGCTAGCAGTGAAATCGATGGAGTAAGTCTCCTGTACCGGTACATTTTTTTGATTTTGATGGTATCAATATTTAAAACCAACATCTCTTAGGTGATCGAATTAAAAAGAAAGTCGAAAGTATTTTACGGGACTTTGGACTGTATGGGAAAAAATTCAGCAGAATGCTGAAAGAAATAAATAAAATGTCAATCTAATACAAATGAATTAAAGGAAATAGGGTGTACAAAAGCCCATACGCATGCAGAAACTTGGTTGACCAGCAACATTGACATCACATTCCGGTACACACTTTCGTTTGATGCTTTAGCCGCTTTTGTTTGAACCTTATTATGTAAGCAATCCAATAAAAAGGATTTCTAAAAACTAGCCAATCTTGTACAAAATTGATTGAGGATGGGATAAAATTGTTTTTTTTAGGTCTGAAAGGTTTAACTTACTAGTAATTTTAAACCGAATATCAAAATCATTGAATATAATTTCAATCAATAAAATATAACGTTATCCCATTGTCGACCAGAGGGGTATTTAGTATTTCCACGAAATTTATGTAACTTTAACATATATTACGCATTACAGGTCAAAGATGTCGGTGATCATTTTTGTTTTGTAAGTAAAGAGGAGGATGGAGCTACAAGGAACCTTCACAAACAGTATTATTTTCCGCGTCTTAACAAGGGTGCTAAATTTTTTAAATAGAGGAGTGTTAAGTGGGTTAAGTCTCGCCGGTATATTCACGGTATATTATTAAAATGACAAGGTATATTTCTGAGGGTCAGACGGTAGATTTGATTGATAAGTCCGCGGGTCACACTGTTTCAAAACAACAAAAAAAAAACAAAAAAAACGGAGGGAAACAGCAAAGCGTTTAATTAATTTGTTTTTGCAGTAAAGAAAACAGATATTCCACAAAAATGGGTGGCGGGGATCTGGTAAGTAGTGCCCCTCTATATGGGAATGTCAAGAATCATCGGAATTCTCGCACAGAACTTGAAGAAATCATGGCATCCGCACACGATGAAAAACCAAGAGCGGGTTTGGAAAGCAGAGGAACAGGCCAAGATGGAAGAGAGAAAATTGCAAGATCTGCGGAAGGAAATCCACGAGGAGCGGGATCGGGAAGAGCTTAGGCGCTTGGGCGAGAGCTCTGGTGTGCTGACCAGCAGTAGGGGAGGAGCCCCCGGCGAGGCAAAGCTGGAATGGATGTACAAAAGTGAGTACCTCACATGAAAGACAGCATAATTGACAACCCTTTACAATGTTACAGACAGCACGGAGCTAATCAATCGCGAAGAGTACCTGCTGGGCCGTAAGATCGACAAATCATTTGAAACGCTGCAAGCCGAGGAGCGTCGGCAGGAGCACGACACTGTGGGCGTCAAACAGTCCATCAATCATGTCGAGCACGAGTGTGTGCCCTTTTCCATACGGTCGTACCGCAACCTGCAGTCCACGGAGCAAGTCGACATGCAGCGCAAGACCCTGGAGGACCCTCTGATGCTCATCAAGCAGCGCGAAATGGAATCGCGACGAAAGCTTCTAGAGAATCCAGTCAAACTGAAGGAAATTCATCGTATTCTCAAGACAGAGCAGGATCTAAAAGCCGCTAAAGAAAAGAAGACAAAAAAAAGTAAAAAATCAAAAAAGAAGAAAAATAGCAAGAAGTCCAGCAATGAATCGAGCAGCAGCGAAAGCGACGAGGACTTGGACCGAAAGCTGGCACGGCAAGTCAGCAAGCTAAAGGGTGACGCGGGGAATGAGCACTTGAAACTGGACAAGCTATTGGACGCCAAGTATCGGACGATATCCAAGCAGCTGGACATTGCAACAAAGAGGAAGAAGAGCAATAAGTCGAGACGCAAAAGCATCAACAGTAGTAACGAAAGCAGCACCGATGAGCGGGCCCGAAGAAGGGAGTCTGAACACAGGAAGAGGGATGACCGGAATGGGAGCTCAAGGCTCAGGGAAAAGCGGAACAGAAGCAACAGTCCAGAGGAACCGAGATCACATCGTGGTGGCAGCAGCCGCAGCCCACGACGAGAGCAGCAGACTCAACGTCTAAGAAGCACGGAAAGAGGGCACCAACGTAGGGAGCGAGATCGAAGAGAACGCACTGATCGCGGCAGGGATCACCCAGGTCGAAGGGATCGCAGCAGAGACCGAAGTCCTGTCCGTCGACGCCGCAGCCCCAGCCCGGCGCCAAAACGACCTTCACCCCCTAAGCGCAACGCCGGAAAACCCAAGCTAAGCGAAGCCGACCGTGAGGCTCGTCTGCGAGAGATGATGGACAATGCCACATGGCGAGAGGCCGACCGCACCCAAGCCGTGCGAAAGCACCGCGAGGCATATGCCAGGGAAGAAGCGCAGAACAGGGAGCGCGACTTTGATAAGGAGTTCATCAACAAGGAGGTTAAGAAGGCCATTTCCAATCACAACTCAATTGGCGATCGCATCCGGGCCAACCTCAACAATATACAGCGCACCGCCTCTGCCATGGATACGAACTTTGCACGAAAGTAGATACCAAAGTAGAAGTAAGCTAAATAGTATTCCTTTATTTCATATGCATTTCATGTTGCAACAAAATGATTCAACTCTCTGTTTGGTGGGGCTTACAAGATAAACGACGCGATTAACATACAGTTTGAGTTTAGGCGTTGGAGAGAGCGGCTACGCCGGGCAGTGTCTTACCCTCCAGCAGCTCCAGGGAGGCACCGCCACCAGTGGAGACGTGCGAAACGAGAGCTTCAGTGTTCCATTTGGCGCAGCACGAGGCTGTGTCGCCGCCACCGATGATGGAAACAGTGCCGTTCTTAGTGGCCGCCACAACGCCGTCCATGATGGTCTTGGTGCCATTGGCAAAATTGGGGAACTCGAACACGCCGGGAGGTCTGTGGCACACAAAATTTAAGTGTTCGAAATTTTAGAATGAAATTGCAATTAACATTTGAAACACTTACCCGTTCCAGACAATGAGTTTGGCGCGTGCCACAGGTGCCGCAAACAGCTCACGGGTCTTGGGTCCCACATCCAGACCCATGTGTCCATCGGGAATACCGCTCTCAACGGTGGCCTCGCTGACGACTGCGTTCTCAGCGAACTTGTCACCACAGACAAAGTCCACGGGCAAGTGCAACTTGACGTTGTTCTTCTTGGCCTTGTCCACTAGATTCTGAACAATCTTGGAACCCTCCTCGTCGAACAGGGAACCGCCGATCTTCATGTTGTTCAGCACCTTGAGGAAGGTGAATGCCATGCCGCCGCCAATGATCATCTCATTAACCTTGTCGAGCAAGTTCTCGATCAGCTGGATCTTGTCGGCAACCTTGGCGCCACCTAGGATAGCCAGGAAGGGATTTGGGGGCTTGTCCAGGGCCTGAGAAAAGTACTTGAGCTCCTTGTTGAGCAGCAAGCCAGCAGCACGCTTTTCGAAGCCATCGCCCATCATGGAGCTGTGGGCGCGATGGGCAGTACCGAAGGCATCATTGACGTAGACATCGCCCAACTTGGCCAGACTGCTGCGGAACTCCTTGACCTTGGCGGGATCGGCCTTTACCTTGCCTCCGCTGGCATCCAAGCCCTTGCCCTCCTCCTCCACGTAGAAGCGCACGTTCTCGAGC
Source organism: Drosophila subsilvestris (assembly GCA_035043285.1). Taxonomy (NCBI): domain Eukaryota; kingdom Metazoa; phylum Arthropoda; class Insecta; order Diptera; family Drosophilidae; genus Drosophila; species Drosophila subsilvestris. The sequence continues at coordinate 852,640 of JAWNNB010000166.1, forward strand.
AGAATGACCGAACCTGGCGCGGGGTCCTTGCAAGCGGCCTCCACCTCATTGCCCACACAGTCGCTGAGGAATTTAACATCCTGTCCGAGCAGCTTCTTCAGCTCGTCGGCAACGGGCGCCAGCGTGTACTTGACGTTCTTGTTGCCATCGGGACGACCCAGGTGGGACATCAGCACCACGGACTTGGCCTTCTTGGACAGGGCCAGCTTTACGCTGTCCAAAGCAGCCACAATTCGCTGGTTGCTCGTAATTTTTCCCTCCTTGATGGGCACATTGAAGTCAACTCTGCAGGGAAAGAGAACGAAACGAGGTTTATGCAACCTGGTTGGCAGTCACAGGACCATGTCTGCTCCAAAATTACCGCATCAACACCCGCTTGCCCTCCAAGTCCAGGTTCTCAATGCTCAGCTTATTAAAGGCCATTTTAATAATTTTTTTCGTGCTTGCAAACAACTTCTGGGATACTTTTTACGACTGGCTTGGCGAATGTTCGGTCTGTTCTCTTCACTCACAGCTGCTGTGCGGCAATGTCAGCGCAAGGTCATTGGTGGGTCGGTTGATTAGGGTTGCATGTTGCGGGTGTAACGGCTGCATAACAGGCAGCTTTGAGAAAGGCCTACGCATGTCAAAGTACAGATATACTAATCAGAACGGCCAATGACTACATTCTTATTAGACTATGTTGTATCTGAATAAATAGTTAAACAAATTCCGTACCGAAAAGCGCCAATCAGTGTTGCAAAATGGTTTCTGTCAATGAGCGCGCAGGCGTCAGAAAGAGGCGGTTGATTTGAAAGCTTTCACAAATTTACTTTTTATTCAAAATAAAAGCATTGGGGAGCTATTCTAACTACACTGCAAAGCAATGATCAAATATTTCCTGCAGGAACTGATGCAAATCGAAATACGAACGTAGGTAAATATGTATATCGTGAAAATGTATTCCAATGCAACTCGGCCGCTTGACTGCCCAGTGCTGTGGAATACCGCAATAGCATAGGGCGGTTTAATTTGAAAAAAGCTACAGTCTAGTTTTTGTATAATCTTTAAAATGAAATTATAAATATGCATCGTCGATTATACATTGTGGATTCATGACTGACTTTTATAGTCCCATTATGCCTTGGTTGGGAATACCACACCGATGACCATCTGTAGCTATTGAATAAATAAATGATGTTCACCCAAGCCAAATAACGAATTCCACCATCCAAGAGATGTATGTATGTATGTATGTATTGTATGTACATTCATACATAAATGAATGGACTCTCTGCTCTGGGCGATTGGGCATACAGTTTTATTTGGGCTACCACAGTCATGTACAAACAGATGCCCCGGCACACACAGACACACCACACAGGCACACAAACACTGCCAATGATTCCTCTTCCCCAATGATTCATTCATGCGCCGCGCCGTGCCGCTCACTCGCTGACACTCTCTGCTGCCGGTCTCTTCGGCGGACAGTTCAAGCAACAACCACCACGAGTCATCACCCACCGCCTCCTGCAAGACCACCACCACCACCCCACCGAACGTACCCAGTGCAGCAAAATGCATGACGCAGATGGTAACAACGGCAATGGGGTAAGAGAGTGGATGAGATAAAGAGGGGAGGAGAGGAGAGCAGAGCAGAGTAAAGCGTAGCGTGGGCCTATTCAAAGCATTTCAACCACAGCACTGCACCATCGGTGGAAGAATGTGCACGACGGGACCAGGGATGGTATACCATCTCCATCTCGTTTCCCCATCAACCCATAGAAACTTCATAAGTGCAGGCCCACCGCAAAGGACACTCTCACAATGTACTGTGAGTACCCTGACTATTCTGCACCATCCTGTCCAGCCCCCAAGCCCCATCCTCAGGTACGAGTTTGGGTAATATTGGAAATCGAAGGCAATGAAACTGGTAAATTTAATTTTAATAATTGCGTGTGAAGTGCCCGTTGACATAGGACAGCTGGGTATCGTATCGGACTAATCGCCGCACTCGTGTGGAAACATTAGCACACGCCAGCCAAACGCGACCCGAGACCGGAGATGAATGTCTTCCAGTGGTCCGTCCCGGGCCACTCGGCCAAGCGAATCGCCTATCATTCTAAGAGCCGCTCAAAGCGAGTTTGTAAACCTGTTCTCCAGAACGATTTCATTTACCTTAAGTGAACGTTCACAGCTAGAACAGCAATCGCTATGCGGTACAGTATGACCTACAAGTATGATTCAGGTTCAAACACACGAATTATACCAATATATGGGAGAGTATCTCTCATTTTTACTCAGTATCTTGGAGGTATTATAGATCTATTAGCAGCGCAAGCTGAACAAAAAATTAGCCCCATGAGTACTACATGCTAGGGTATGCTAGGGTGGCATGTACACACATAGATACACATGAGTGGACAGGTATCGATTGTTTGCATTAAGATTTGTTCACACCTCTTTGTTACAGAAACTTTATGACGCAATGTGTACGTACCATACATACATACATACATATGTATGTATTTGTAATAAAGAAGATTCTGAACTGAACTAAGCAGGCATCTTGGGTTAGGTTATGGACGAACTTTGAGGCAACGAGATTTTTTTATAACGAACACCGAGAAGCAGATGTTGGTATTCCTGGAAACAGGACCCTTCTGGAAAGGTCTTTAAACAACTTCCTGCCTGCCTGCCTGCTTATCCGCGTTTGCCACCTTTCTTATCGCGAATGATCCTCCATTTTGAATCACGGACTAACCTTGGCATATTACCGGTCAAACAGTGCCGGTATCTTTGCGGGGCCTCTTGATTCCAGATACAACAGCTTATTGACCGCAGGTACGACTGTGGACTGCTCTATTGTCCACAGAATTTCCGTCATAGGCCCCCTCAGGTCTGGTCTGATGAGAGCCACCGACTCATATCGTAACAATGCGCGAATGCTCCACGAACGCCATGCCATGTTGCTCCAATGGGTACTACTACTTGTACGAGTTCAAAACGAAGACGCAAATCGGCTTATCGTCAAAATTCAGGCCCAAAGGCAGCCAAGAGTCAGAGCTGTTTGTCGCGGCTGCTTGCGGCGCTGCTGCTTAAATATGATAACTCAATGATTGTCCCACGATTACAGGTGTTTACCACGAATATGCCTTCAACGTGAGCGGACGAACAGGTTCGCCGCTTTTAATTAGCGAGCTGACGGACGGCTGCTCTGTCGTCTCCCGTATTATTCAGATTACGAACTATAGCTACATACATATGTACATACATACATTCATCTGTATATATGTATTTATTGTTGCTTATGCACGAAAATAGCTGAAAAACAAGAATGCTTCAAGCGTGAGCCCCGACTGTCTGATACCCAGTATCCGTTTTGAAAATGAATTCAGCAGGGAATTTGTTGCTTTTACTCCATTATCAGCATGAGAAATATAAGCGACAAATTGAAGAGCAAAGAATTTAAAACTTTTAGATTCGCGTGACAAAATTTCGAATAAATCATCAGTTACCAACTCCAGGTTCTCCTAGCTCTAGATAGTATGATTCCTACATATTTACATACATACATTCATACTTAAATTAACAGAAACACGCACATACATATGTATGTACTCGTACAAATATGCCTTTTCCTTGAACACCCATACATATGTACATACATATGTATAGTATAGATTCTATACAAACGCAATATACCCTTGTTTTTGCTTGGATACCAGGTGTAATGTAATGGCTGAGACACGGCAATTCGTACGGAGCGAATCAGCCAATTCCTGAACCAACATGGTTCGTGTAACGAACAGAGCCAGCAAATTGTCGAACCACAAATGCGGGATCAACGGAAGAAATGGCACATCAGAACAAATTAAGGGTGGACCATGTTCGAACACAAACTGATAAGCGATGATGGGTTCAATATACATATGTAGCCATTTAAACCTGGAAAGTTTTTGGGGTTATCCCAGACTTTTTTCTCCAGCCAAGTCTGGGGTGTGTCCTGAGGTGTACGAATCAATAGGCCCCAAAAATAGACTGCTAGCCGAGCACCTTCCTCCTCCACTCCACTCACATTGCTAATCAATTGACCCCAATACGGGGCATACATATGTATTCCGGCCCACGCTGGTCCACTCTATAAATACAAGTATAAGGCGCCTCTACTCTACACACATCTGCATCAACAGCACTGCAGCAACACTTCCCATAAGCAACAACAACAAGAAAGGGGAGCGACGGACAAAAACGGTCTGTCTCACGCACGCGTCAACTGGCGATTCCAACGGACCGTCGGAGCAACGGAACGACTGCACCACACCCCCAATCCATGCCGCCCTAGAGTTCGCCAACTACATCGGCCGGCAATTTTCAAATTTAGCGCCAAACGTGCCGGCGACTGTACTCACGGAACCCAAGCAGATTTTGTATGGAATTAATCAAGAAACCCACTCACTTTGTCAATTAAGGATATAATTTTGATCGTATCGTCTTCGGAAAAGCACCAAAATTAAAGGGATCGTTAGAGGTAGCCCCTCGATCGGATTCGGATCCGATCTGACTAAAGGTATCTGAGAAATGGGCGAAAATATCGGGGGCGCAACTTTTTGTGAAGAAGAAGCTGGCGGCAATTTGTAAACGCTGCCGCGCGAGCATGTTCATTCTTGTTCGAGACTTCAACGGGTACATATCGTGGTCAGCAAAACATAAAATATACCCTAAGACAGAACACCAAGCAGCAGTCAGCAGAAGTAGTGGTAGTAGTATCCTTCTTCCATGCAAGATGAATAATACTATCGGTATTTGGCAGATCTGCTGCCGGATTCCTCCTGCACTGCAAATACTCTATTTAATAATACTTGATCGGAAATTATTGCAAAATATTTGAAAAATCTCTCGATTGCTTGAACGTCCACTCTGTTGTTGTTGCCTTCTCTCTACGTTGCTGTCGACTGCGGCTGTACAGATGCCGCAGAGGTTTTTCTTCAGTGTATTACGAGGGAGAGAGGCAACAGCCAACCGACCGTGTGATAAGCCGGCCAGAAAGAAAGCAAGCGAGAGAGGGCTAGAGAAAACGAGAGCGAGAGTGCCAACGTGTGTGTGTGTGTGTGTGCGTATGCGATTTGTATCTGTGTCGTGTCACCGCTTCTCTTCCGCTGCTTAAATACACTGGACGTACCACAAATCCAAACACTGTGTTTGTGTTCTCGTGCGGTGCGGTTCTCGTTTTCTCCCCTGACTATTTTGCGCTAATTTTTGTCAACAACCCACATTTTCCGAATACAGCAATAAAAAGAAATAAACGGAGTATACACACAAGGAGCATCAATCATTCAGCTAAAGCCCATATAACCGTTAGGCGTTATCTAATTTAAACAAATAAGTTTTTCAAAAAACTACAAAAAGCATCCAGAAACATAATGTCTGCAGCCACAGAACAACAGAATAACGGTGATGTTGTTGCCGTCGAGAAGGTGGCCGTCAAGGACGATGTCGCCGCGGTGAAGGACGATCTCAAAGCCAAGGCAGCCAGCGAGGATAAGGCAGCAGCCGATGCCGCTGGCGACGCGGTCGCAGATAACGGTACGCCAAAGGACGGCGAGGATGCCGCCGCTGCCGCCCCCGCTAAGGAATCAGTGAAAGGCACCAAGAGGCCAGCAGAAGTAAGTACCCCCATCCACCAGTGCTAGAGGAGATCGTTTTCGTCGTACAGTTTCACGTATTCCTTTTGTGTGCTTCCCAACACTTCACTCCTCCTGTCGCTATCGCTATCGACCGCCTTATCGATTGCCGTTGATTTTTGTTTACGCGTTCAAATTCCACGGTATCAAGTGATTCACTCAAATTCGTGAGTTCCACTTTTTGAATATTACAAAACGAAGAAAAATTCTGGAAATAGATATACACACGTTTTCCGATTTCAAACGCTGCTTCAGAGAGCGGGATTTTTACGCGCAGAGAGCTTGTTCTCAGGCGCTTATATACCAACGAATAAGAGAGAGAATATACATATATGTAAAGAGAGAGAGAGAGAGAGCGTTGTTTACGATTAACCAAGATGATTGTCGGTCGGTAATCAAAGATTATTGTTGTTGGGTTCAAATCGAGGTTAGAGGGCCCATCCACACCATTCGACAACGCCACTGATGATGCAGTTACGGTACAGTTATGGCTCAGATAGAGAGGTGCCGCTCCCGAGCAAGAGCGTGCGCTAATGTATTTTAATAAACTTAACCAAATCAGATGAATACTAGAACAGGTCATTAACATTGACGTGGGCAAAGGAAAGACGCAAAAGCTTTACCGAGAATGAGAGCGAAACAAAGATACATAGAGTGAGAGAGGTATGTACATAGATGACATGTAAGCGGCCTTGCAACACCTACTCTGCCTGTCGTGTCAACGTCTCTGTGTTGGATTCAGAACAATAGATGCAATAGCACTTCATTATTTGCACACTTGGCCTTATTCATCATCGGGGGCACTGCATTTATTGCGTTTGCAAAAAATATTGGTAACGCCGCAGCAACAATAACAGTACTCCCTCTCTCTCTCTCTCTCTCTCGGCAAAAACATTGCCGGCCGGCGACTGTGAGCGCGCGGTATTTAAACTTATTTTGTACTATCTGTCACATTCCATTCTTCCATTCCCCCATTTGGGGCCATAATCGAAAAGCACATTTCTGATAAAAATAAAAGCCATGAGGTAGCACGCTAGTGAAGACTATAAATTGGCAAATCAAACGATTTGACTCGAACTCGAAACCAAAATGTACAGTAACGGGTTCTCTCTCGCTCTCTCATCGTTTATGCGCCTCTCTCTCGCTATCTACATCTCTCTCGTAATTGGTTATGTATACACACATACACTGCCATGTGTATGTTATGATGTTTGTGTTTGCGCTTACATTTATCTTTCACTTTTTTCCCCTCTCCTCTCCCTTTTATGCGTATTTATTTTGGTACATGGCGATGCGTACATAAAACAAGGCCTGTACAGGGTGTCAAACTGCCCTTTTAACGTTATATAAATTAAGTTCGGGTGATACCACGTTTTAGATCAGTCATTACAGGGTATCACCAATGCAATTGGGGGTTAGGCGTTGGTAGTGTGTTTACATATCCTTTGAAATTAGAACGAACTGTTTTGTTTTTGAAAGAAAATATTAGAGAATGGAAAGTCATACAGGTAGATAAAGATGCCCCACCAACAGTCAGTGGGAAAAATAATTTCCCACCAAATCCCTTTGAAATTATCCCCTCTACATAGAAGTATCCTTGATGACCCTGTTTTATCCCATTTTATTTATTTATTTATTTTGTATTTCTTTTGTATTGCACATTTCTCAAGTGCCCAGTCTCGTGACTTATGTATGTATGTTGTCCTCTTAGGAGTGGGGAAATGTGGGGATAGGGGGCACATATTATGCACACTTTACCGCAGCTATCCACATTGTAACAGTCGGCTTCGCCTAGTAAATATATGTACTACGGGTTTTTTTTTTGGAGATGGGGACAGCTTATGGACGGGGGCTTGTTGTTGGTTGGCTGCTGCTTAACGAACGTGAACCCACGCATTCGACGCTGACAGAGACGCAGACGGCGGCTGCGACGCTAGCGCACTCTTCTGCACCAGCTGAGGGTGTGTGCGTGTGTACGAGAGACATTCATTCATGCAACTTTGTCGAGACGCGTTCTCAGGTACAGTTCTGCCTCGTCAGCGCCTGCTGGACGCTCTCTCTGGCGGTATTTCCTCTCTCTTTTTCTCTGGCATTATTTTTCTCTCTCTCTTTCTCTGGCGGTATTTCTTTCTCTCTCTCTTTCTCTATCTCTCTCTCTGTCCCACACAGCTGCTGTGTGTCGAGCACGCTCGGCTTGTCTGTCGTATCTCACGGATATGGATACATGTGCTTCTTTGATGCCAGCGTCGCTGCCTGCCTTATTGTTTTTTTTGTATGTATTACACACGTACACACATAGAGAGGAGGAAGATACATAGGAGTATGTAAAAGAGAGTGCACTTGTAATTTCCTGCTCTCGTACTCTTTTCTCTCTCTCTCTCTATCTATAACTTGCTTTGCCGTGTGCGTGCTTGCAGCGAATTACATTGGCGCGCGCATTTTTCAAATGTTCTTTTACGGCGAAAATAACGATTTTCCCGCTGCTCTGGCAGAAGAGAAGAGGTTTCCCGTTTTGTGGGCTGAAAATATACTTTTTATGGCCATGTATAGTGTGTGAGGGCGCATTTGATGGAGCTTTTGCTTTGCCCTTGATCAAGGAGATGTGTGGGTTTGAGTTGGGCGCACAGGACCAGAATCCGATTCATAACCATTATGCTCATTCCTCTCCTCTCTTTTTCCAGGCCAAATCCGCCGAATCAAAGAAGGCCAAAAAGGCCGCCGACGGCGACTCTGACGAGGAGGAGGCTCTGGAAGAAATCATCGAGGGCGACAGTGAAATCGAGAGCGACGAATACGACATACCCTATGATGGTGAGGAGGATGACATTGAATGTGATGGTAGGTCTTTATATACATAGACGGGACTTTCAACCTTACATTTTTAACTAATCTTCAATTTCCTTTCGATCAGACGATGATGATGATAATGACGATGGTTCCGGCTCGGACGATCAAGCGTAATAATAATGTAGTCAAAAATACAACAAAACAAACAAACAATTTAAATTAATAATAAATAAAAGTTACAAGCAAAAACAAATAAGAAAAGCAACCAGAAAGTAAACAACAAGAACAACCAACAAAAGAAAAACACAAAAAAATCGCAAAAGTATATAATTTTTATGTTTAAGGAATAATTTTTATTTCTTACCTTATTTTAATTGTATTTTATGTGTACTTTTTTTATAAAAAAATACAAAACCGCAAAAATTGTAATTGAGAAAGGTTCGTATTTGGCGATCTATACGAAAAGAACGAACAGAAAAGTAAACATCCCCACTATATTATACAAATACGACAAGAAATCCACAAAAAACTAAACCAAAATCTTTCTTTCCTTTATGTATAAGTCCTAATTTATAGAAGTTTATGCTTAAAACAAATATACAAAGATTGAACATGAAGAAGCGTAAATCTATACAAACACATACACACAAACAAAAACCACACAATAAAAAAACTCATTATTAAAATTAGACGTTACATTTATGAAAGAATGAAAGAGACAAAAATACAAAATTGAAAAGAAACAACAAATGCAATTAAATACAAAACAAATAAAACATAAAAATTGTATTTGATTAAATCGAGGCACTATTGAAAGCATATTTCGACACACTTCGACACTCAAGTTTTACATATGGTTTCAAAATTTTGCTCCCTCTGCGGCCATCTACAACATCCACACTTACACCGACATCGACAAAGGGTACGCAGCCACGCACCCACAAGGGGGAGTGACGACGCGATTGTGTGGGTTTTTCGATCTAGGGCGCGTTCGAGCAACGGGAAGATTGAGATCTGTTCGGGGTTCCCAACCGGGGCAGCCTCGGAGAGGCTTCTTTTGTTTTGTTTCAGCATTTAGCCCTAAGCCATGACTAATCTTAAGTATTTATGTCAGTATTAAACGAGGGTTTACATTTTGTTGAGTAAATCGAATACCCACGATAAACCCAATTCATTTGTAAATTGTATAAACAAACTCGAGAATCGAAATATGGACAAGAATAAACTTTTAATGTTACATACTCGTATATCTATTAGTAAGGGTGGGCCAGCGCCTACCCAAAATACAATATATACATACATACATGCAATAATACCAAGTTCTGAAAATATAACGACTGATATTTGACAAAGAAGTTCGCACAGTTGGTCAATCAAAGTATGTTCTCGTACTTTTATGCCGCCAATACGATCCGACACCCCACAAACCCAACCACCAACCTACCCAATATCTCCTAGTTCAACCGACACACACACCCACTGACCCAGATCCTACAGCAAGAGGCACTTAAGTGCTTTAAGCTTAAGTTGCATACCAAAGTTGAATTTAATACACAGTGGAATCAAACATACATACATATGTATGTACAATGTATGCCATTTGATACCGATACCACAGACAATGAATTTTGAAGAATTAAGCGTTTTTGTAAATACTTATGATATACATACTTACATACATACATATGTACATATGTATGTATCTGCATTAGATCTGCCAATTAGAACATCAAGAATTAAAATCAATAAACAACCAGTAGTAGTGAACGGTAGGCAAACAGAACCAACCACTCAAAACGGAAGAGAAGAAGAATATTAAGAATTTTGTGAACGATGAAATAAATTATTGTAATTACGTAAAAGCGAAAACCGTATTCGTGCTTGTACATCCCTCCATTGGCATTTCTCAGATGCCACCAAAAAGTTTGTTTCAATTGGGAAGGGGACGGGAAAATATCCCCCGGGTTGATGTCGGGTAAAAGAACCCCTAACTGGGATATGTAGGGGTTGTTTGGGTAGGGACCGCTCATGGGTACATAATTCATTGATTCTTTCTTTATTCCCTCCTGGTACACATTTGATCCATCCCTCTCCTCTCATTTCCCTGGGTTGGATATATAGGGTTCACCATACTCGTTTTTTAAGTCTTTTGTATTACAGGGGATGCAGGGTATGCAGGGAAAAATAAACATATGTAACATATACTTTTCAGTGCAAGTACACGGTGTGTTTGTACACCTGGCCCTCGGTGTTACGTTCCTAGAAAAACCCCGTGTTAACGGGATATGTTCCTGGAATTCAAAATATTGAGGTAACAAAATCGTTTTATTTAAATTTTATTTATTTTATAAAAAAGCGAATATTAATATTTTTTTTTTACATAAATTTGTTTTTTTTTTGTTTTTAACACTTATTTTTTCTGCTGACTCTTCCGGTTTTTCAAAATAAACCAGTGTTCTTAGATTGCTTAGTGGCGTTTGAAGCATCATTGTAAAAGTATTTGTTTCAACTAAATCAGAATTTATAAATCATTTAGAAAGAATTTATAAAACCATTCGGTAAAAAAACCCAAGAAAATATTTGTTTTTAAATTCAAAATTTCTGAAAAAATATCGCAAAAAATGATTAATTTTGAATTTGACAGTTAAATTTTTCCCAGACGGTTATCCGAAGCTACAAAAGATTCTGGTTCACTTTGTAGCTGCATTTATCAGCTTTTCAGATATGGCCAGATACAACGAGACGTAAGATACGTATTTTATGTAAAAAAAAGAGCACTACATCTGAAAAAAAACATTAAAAATTGTCAGATTTAAAAAACATTTTAAAGGCTTCAAATCTATAAAAAATATGTTATACTGTAAATCCTTTATATGCTAAGCTAATATCCATTTAATAGGAATAAGAAAATTGATAAACGGATATAAATATTTACATACTCAAATAAATTATGTCTTAATTGACATTTTCCCTCGGTATATTTACGGTTTATTAAAAAAACGGTAATACCCTCTGCACACTGAGCCCATCCCGGAGGAACGGTGGGAATTTTTGAAATATGTGAAACACCGATTCACACTGCGACCATCCACCATCCCCCATCCATGAGAAACAGCTGATGCTCATAATTGCGTGCGGAAATTGTTTACGTCTTTAATTAAAATGAATATTAATAATATTGTAATGGTTGTAAATGTGATTCAACAGCAAAACATATTCTTGACCAAACTAATCATGTTTGCTGCACATGGATGATGAGGATGTGGACGAGGAGGAGATATTATAATTGATATTTGTTTCGAAAAACTGAAGCGTGGTCATTTGTGACTGCTTCTACAAAATCTAAGAATGTTTTAAATACAAAAATATATGATAGGACATTTTAGAAGCGGTTCGGGATATTTTGGGAGAAAGATGTAGCCGAAAACAAACATACACTATTTAATGAAAATTGTATATCGCCATAGCATTGTATACTTTGGGCTGTTTTATGAGTAAAGAATAGACGGAGGGCTGTTAGCCAACAGCGTGTGCAATTTCCTGCATGAGTTTTGCAAAACACTCCTCATAAACAAATTCCCAGAGGATAGTCCACAAACTATCTCACTTCTGAGTTTTTGTGCCTGAGAATATTTTGACATCAGATGTTTTGTTGTTGTTTTTTTTTCCATTTTCCTGTCTGTCATTGTTTACATTTTCGTAGTGAATTCCGATTTTTCGTTGTGAATGTCAAATATTTATGGTTGCATTTGACAATTATCGAAAAAATACCGCATGGAAACGTGCGAATTAGGAACATCCCAGATGGATGGCGGAATAACTGGGAAATTTTCGGAACGGCAAAACCTTACGGCCCATCCCAGAAATGGATGGGGGAGGATGGTCGTCAGTGTGAAAAGGCTATAAGGTTTATTTCGAATCCGCAGAAGAGGGTCCGGTGATATTTTTGATCGATAAATCCGCGGTCACACTTCCACAAATGTAAACATTGAATATTTACAAATTTTCAAAAATGTTCAGCGCAAAAAAGAAATTTGAAGGATCCGGACCTCAATGCTGTGTGTACGCATGTAACAGGTCAAGGAGCATCGATCCGACATTAAGAATGTTTCAATTTCCTCCGGAAAATAGTTATTTAGCTAGAATTTGGCGCGAGAAGTGTGGTCTTTCGCTGGAGAACCATAAATATATGCCCACCAACTTCATATGCGAACATCATTTCTCTAGCGAATGGTTGGAGCAAAAAAATTAAAAAGGCAAGCGATTCCCACCTTAAATTTGGATGAATATTCGAACGAGATGAAATTGGGCAATCTGGGCGATTCAGAGAGCCGAGATAAAGACACAATTGCAAACAGTCGGCAAAATTTTATAAAAAAATGCAACACGCTATTGGCAAGAATCAGAAAATTAAAACAAGAACTGAAATTACATAGACGTTTAATTCCCAGTACAAGTGACAACTCTTTGGCGTCCACTGCTACAGAGGTCAGTTCGGAGACAGAGTAAGTGTGGGTTTTAGTTCGTATGAACTGAAAGCCAATGGATATGACCAAGCCATACAGCGTTCAAATATGCCTTACATTATCAGAAACGAGAATAGGCCGTTCTGGAAAATCTACGATTGAAGTTAGAAGTAGATGAATTGCAGGGGGAAAACAAACGCAGCACTCAGGAGCTTCAGCAAATTCATACAATGATGAAGTCCTTCGATAAATTATTCACGACTTCGCAACTCAGGCAGCTACGGACCGATGGTAAGCGAGTCTGCTGGAATCCGACAGACATTGCCTACGACTTTTGCCTTAAGACCCGTGCATTCACTACCTCTGCAAGGAGGGGATTTCCACTCCCCGACGAGCACACGTTCAGAAACTGTTCACAGACAGTGAAAATACAGCCTGGTACATTGGATTTTGTGCTTAACCGTTTGTCCAATTCTGTGGACATTGACGATAAGGACACAATTTGCGTCCTTTCTTTTGACAAGATGAACGTTGCTTCAGAAAACAAATCAAAGTCGACGATCTGATCCGGCACCAGAGAACTATGTCCAAGTGGCGATGGTGCAGGGCCTAAGAAAATCTTGGAAGCAACCAATCTACTTTGATTACAATACGTCCACGACCGCTTAAATTATAAATGAGCTCATCGGAAGAATATACACTGCAAGGTACACTGTAGTGGCAGTGGTGTGTGATGTGGGACCAAAAAACTATAAGGTTTGGACACAGCTTAAGATCTCTCCTGGTAAGACTATGAAATAAGGTATGTGTAACAGGTACAAGTGCTGATGTTTCCTTTCCTCTTTTAGAGAAGTCGTGGTTCCCGCACCCAGTTCAATCCGACATGAACGTTTTCGTGTTTGCAGATGTGCCCACCTCAAGCTTGATGCTGTGTAGTGTTCTACAGCAAATGTCGGCTTGGATGGCCACCCCTATTAAGCCTGGGACGAAAGCGGAGCGTTGGCCCTTTCAAGAGGGCATTCTGATCAGCAATTCATAGCTAGATTTTTTGAGATGTTATGTGGCAGAAAAGTATGAGATGAAATATGTGATAACTAGCAGGTTGTCGCAGGAGCATCTTGAAGTCGAATTCATAGATACATTCTAGGTGAGAAATTGGAGTCTTTGTGATTTGAGCCCATTAGTATTTGTTTCGTATAACAAATTTGAAATTTTCCCAGATAACTTAACAGATTTATTAAGTCCTGGCTTACCGGATCTACGCGTCTTACCTGAACACCTCCAAAGCGTATTGGCGGAGCCGATGATGGTAAAGCTCGAAGCTGTCGAATCTGAAAGGATGTTAATTTGATGAAATTAGTAATAACGAGACTGGCATCGGTAGACTAAGTCATAAATAAACATAGAACTACAGTCAGTTCAGTTTTGCTTCGAATTCTTTCATAAACAATAAAGCTGTTCTTAGTTTCTCGATCTATCACTGCAGAACCGAATTCTGACGTGGCACAAGACAAACGATAGAGGCGAAGAGGGAAAAGGTCCCCGGTCCCGATTCAAAGGGATGAGAGTCTATTTTTATACCCGTACTCAAAAAGAGTTAAGGGTTAGATTGTATTTGTGATAAAAGTGGATGTGTGTAACGCCCACACAAAAGACAAAAATCTGTGGCAAATCTATAAGCGGAGTATCGTAGAGAATGACCATATCTATCAGATTGGCGAGTCTGATTCAGATCGGATCAATTTTATGGCCAGACTAAAGAAATTCATTTTCCTCTGGTGCTGCTGACGCTATTCATTCTCTTTCTTGCTCGCACACACTCTGCCATGTGCAGTGCGCGGGCTTTGCAGAGAAGATGTAGAATATGAACTAGATACACTAAAATGTAAAATATTTTAAAATTCTCACAAATTTATATACTGAGTGAGTACGGGTATAAAAGTAGAGTCGCGTCAAGAAGCGTCTCACACGTTCCTCTCGTTAAGTTGTATATTTGTTGGTGAACCTGTTGTTTATTTCATTTCTTGTAAGCTATTTATTTTTATTATTTTCATTTATTTAGGGTTTTTTTTATAGGTCCATATATTTTTTATTTTATACATAATTACTAATCTTCACCAAGAAATAATAAACAGAAAACCAAAATAAAAGAATAGCGCCAGAAATTACACAGCTGTTCGATTGGATTTTTGGCGACGGCTAACAACACTAATTTATCGTTGCATCTCCCTTGTGGAGTGTGTAGATTTTCAGATTTTCTAGTGTAATACCGTCCAAATATTTTGTGAAACTTGTCCCGAGTAATTTGTAAACACATATTTGCTAAGCGACATAAGCAGAGCATATATTATTACATGTATGTATTTATTAATCTACAACGTGCAGTTCCAGAATTCACTTATGACAATTTTCATGACTAAACCCATGACTCAGCTACGTGACGCCGACGTCGGCAGAACAGAACCAAGTGAAAATGCACAATTTGGTTGATGCAATTTAGTTGTGTTGTCTAAAACATGATAGTTCGCTTACCAGCCAGCTCTCCAGTCGTGACTTTAAAAAGTAAAAAACATTATGAATGCAGCAAAACGAGCCCAGGAGATGGAGGATGATGAACAGCCGCTATGTAAAATCAGGTGCACTAAGTTCGATGAAGAGGAGGACCGTGAGTATATTATTTGTGTTTTTTTGTACATACATATATGTATGTATATAAAAGAAATGTTAATCTAATTAGGAATATTTTTGCAGAACTCCAGGAGGCGGACCCTTTGATATCGCGTAAGTATATAAACTTTGAATATGTATGTTTATAAATGTGCAATTGATAAGAATTATATTTTTAATACAGACTCGACTGAAGAAAGCATTATTAATGTTCTTAAAGGTAGGTTTTGATAGCTATTTGATAACTTAAAAGTCTTATTTCTTACTAATATATTGATGTAGAAATTTCCGAAGAGAACAAAGGACTACGAGAGCAAGTTGAGCTCCTGTCTAGAAAGCTCGATGTAATGGCGGACAAATTGTCGGAGGCAACCGCTTTTATTAAGACCCAGACCCAGGATCAAAATGAGACAGAGGATATAAAATTCCCATTAAAAACACTAACAGAGCTGGAGTACCTTGACTCCCTAATAACAACTAAGGAGCTGTCGGATTTCTATGTAAGTGGGTGGTAGCCTAACTAAAAACTCCTTGAAGTTTTAGGAAAATAGGCCATTAGATATTTTATTCCGATCCGTCCGATTTCTTAGCTTAATCTGCGTAGGTAAAAAATAAGAATATTGTGCAAGTTTCATGCCTAAATCTTTTTAACTGAGCGACCTACTTGTTTGCAGATTAGAAAGGTATGGAGCTTAATTGCAACTGGGTCATTGTCAAAAAGCATAAAGAACGTGATGGACGAGGGCCTGATTTTTATTTTTAATTTGGACGGAACAGCGGGCAAGATGGCCTTAAAGGGATTTAAAAAGTTTTACACTATTCTGGAAAGTAAGTCGTAACTAAAGCATTAAACAAAACAAGTTTATGTACATATAGTAAATTAATCCATATATTTAATTTCAGTGGCGACGCGGATGAAGAGCCCTGGTGACTGCGCCGAAAAGGCTCTACGAAAGGCCATACAAAATGTTAAAAATAATAGTATACAAAAAAATTCAAGAGCCAGGAGGATACGAATACTCACTAATAGACATGCCACCCACGATGGTCTAGGAACTCCTCCATGTTAATCTCACCAGTTTATTTTTTGTGGCTGATCGTAGAAACATTCACCTATTTATAGTTATGAATGAATAACACTTTCACCTAAGCAGGATATCGCAGTTCTAAGGACGAGAATTTATTATCCGTGTAAATGTAAGTATATAAATGAGGATATGCACGTCATATATGGACCATTCTCCAGAAAATGCAATTTTTGTATTTCGTGGTTAAAATATCCTTAATTCTACACAAATGTGTACTTAAAATTAAATGGAAATTGGAGATCTTTCCATTCGTATGTTGTACGTGTGTAAATAAATGGTCCTCAATAGACACATAACGAAAATGCAAAAGAAACCTTTGAAGAACGAGAAAAAATGTTTATTTCTAAAGTCATGATGGAAATCTGGTTACTTTAAGTATGTACAAATATTCGCCGGGAATGCGCCGTTCCATGAACTTAACAGCATTAAAACGAAGACTATCCAATCGTTTGATAATTTCGTGCGGTTTGTTCTCACGCAGGAGCAGCAAATAAAAGACTCCAAGCGGTGAGAGAATGTCATCGAGTTGCTCTAGTAGAGTGTCGGTGACGCGACGGCCATCCTTGCCGCCAGCCCACGAGTAAACCAGATTGCGTTCGGTCGAAAGGTTGCTTCCTCCTGCCGACCCAGACGCGAACATCTGGCGCTGGAGCTCATTGTCGCTGGTCACAACGTAGGGCGGGTTGAAAAGTAGCAAGTCCACCGAACGCTTGCGAAGAACATCGGCCAGGTTGCAGCGTAGGCTGTCAACACAAGCTCCATTGCGCCTTGCAGTGCGTCTGGTGGCGTCGCACGCCTTCAGATTTATGTCCGTGGCCAGGCAAAGGGAGGTGTTGGTGAACTGCTTGGATAGGGCCGTAATGATGATCCCCGAGCCGGATCCAATCTCTACGCAAAGACGTGGCTGCAGCACATTCAAGAAAGGCAAATCGGCTTCCAAGGCGTCGAGCAGCAGAAACGAGTCCTCGGCCGGCTCGTACACGTGCTCATAGTCCTGCGCGGTGAGATGGTCGAAGTGTGGCGTCTCCATGTCTTCCTTACGATATGTTGGTACTAAGCGCCGAGTCTAGAAGGGCCTGGCGCCGCCGCTGCTCCTTCTCTATGAGCCTGTGCAACCCAGTCAGCCGCTCTTGACTCGTGCTCAGCACGTTGCTGATGATGGTCACCTTGTGCTTTACGTTGAGCAACTCCTTCACCTTGTCTGCAAATTCGGGGATCTGATGCTGGGCCTTCTCGATGTCCCTCAGTTGGTCGGCGAGGGCGTCCAGCTGACCACGCAACTCCGTCTGTAGCTGAATGGTGGACGCAACGCGTTCGTCCAACCTCTCGATGGTGGGCTTAAAAAGGTTGGTGATGCCCTCGGCCAAGACGTCGCGTGTGGGATTGGTGCAGAAGTTTTCTGTGTTTTCGTCCAAAGATGTGACAGTGCTATCAGAGTCCTTGTCCATGGCAAAAATCTAATATCAGTGACTTTCCATCAAATATACCCGCAAAACTCTCAGAAATATACCGAAATATACCTTGTCATTATGAAAATATACCGTAAATATACTGACGGACACGACAAGATGCGTTGATATTCCTCGATTTTTATATTCCCTTTAATATTACCAGCAAGCTAAGACTCTCAGCCCCAAACAAATAATTTTATCTAGTTTCCCTATAAATTTTGTACAAGATTGGCTAGTTTTCAGAACTCCTATGTATTTAATTGTTTTCATAATAATGTTCAAACAAAAGCGGCCAAAGCATAAAACGAAAGTGTGTACCGGAATGTGACGTCATTGTTCCTGGTCAACCAATTTTCTGCATGCGTATGGACATTTGTATACCTTACTTCCTTCAATTAATGTTAAATTTGTTGTTCCAAGCTGCTTTAAAACATTAATAATGAATTTGTATTAGATTGACATGTTATTTAACCATTAATGCATAAAATTGATGTTTTATATATATATTTATCCCGGTCCCGATACCTATTATTGGTGCCCATAAGCTGCAAAATGTCGATAATATCTTTAAAACAGAGACTGAGTGGTTTCTGCATTAATTGAAGCCTGAAATTACAAACAATATCTTAATTCCATAATATTCTTACTCCCAAGGGTAGCAGCCTTGTTGCGCATTCCGTGCAAAGTTGCAGAACAATGCTGCTAATTCATTTCGCCATGTTGCTGAAAATTTTCCCATATGAAACGCGCAGCAATGAATCTTCATTTCATTTAGTTCCCGTTAAATACATGTTGGTCACACCACGAAAAAGAGGGGAACTCACCACGAAATTTGCTCTCTTCACCACGAAAAAGAGAGAAAATTTTGAAAACCACCACGATTTGTGAGCGAAGAAGTTCGGTATTTTTTGTGCGCTAAATGGAGTTTGGCGGTAATTTTGAAAAGTTAATATATTAAAAAATATATGATGAAATTGTTTAAATTTACGTGTATATACCGGTATACCTTTAATATACTGACGGACACGACAAGATGCGTTGATATTCCTCGATTTTTATATTCCCTTTAATATTACCAGCAAGCTAAGACTCTCAGCCCTAAACAAATAATTTTATCCAGTTCATCAATAAATTTTTTACGAGATTGGCTAGCTTTCATAACTTTTTTTTATTGGATTGTTTACATAATAAGGCTGGAGCGTCTTAGGGTCTTGTGCTATAAGCGGGTTCAATTTTCCATCGACGGAAATCCGGGTGATATTCGTATGAAACAGATATGAAATCATCCCTGTTTTTAGGTCGACCAAAAATTTCGCGTTTCGCAGACAGGTACTCAGTTCCGAATAAGGCCATTCGATACATACTAGAAAAGCAAAGCGGAGCAGTGAAATATTCTATCTTTCGTCGTCCAAAAGAAACACATACACACACTCACACACACCATAAAAATGGAAAGCCAGCTACAAAAGTGAAATAATGAAGACAAATAAAATCGAATTAAGACAGTCGAGTGAATACAGATTATATGGATTTTATTATATATTAATTTTATACCCGGTACTCATTTGAATCAATCAAAAGGAAATAAAAACCATGTTGATTGCATTCTTTGCAGTGTGAATTTGCAGTCTTCCAGCTCCACAACGCCGACAAATAAGACATTTCTGCTTGCTCTAATACAACAGTGGAAATTTTAACAGATTTCTGTTTGTAAACAAACACAAAACAGTGTAACCTTAGAGCATGCAGTTTGACCACTTTGGTCACACTGGGCATCGAGCGGAATATACATATAGCACTAGACTAGACTAGTCCCGATGAAACTCACGTGACCTCACGCACATCTCTATGGACCGATGCTGTTTCGATATATGGGGTGCATCCAGCCATCCATCGCTAATAAATTATAATAATAGCAAGCACCGATTATAACAGCCGGTGAAATGGATACATACTCAGTGGACGTAGTATATCAAGCAATCAGTGCACTCTTTCAAGGCAATAACCCGAAGGAGCAGGAGAAGGCCAACAAATGGCTGCAGGAGTTCCAGAAGTCGGTGAGTGTCGACACTCACCTAACCGATTAACCCCCGATAGTGCCACTGTTCAATGCGTTTAATTATTCTGTTATTTCCCTTTTAAGATATACTCGTGGACGATTGCGGACGAGTTGCTGCACCAGAAGAGAGACCTGCATGCCAACTACTTCGCGGCCCAGACGATGCGTAACAAGATACAGAACTCCTTCAGTGAATTGCCTCCGCACACACACGAGTCCCTGCGGGACTCGCTGATCACCCACATCGGACAGATCGACGCGCAGACGGACATTGTGATTGTGACGCAGCTGAGTCTGGCTGTGGCCGATCTGGCCTTGCTGATGGCCACCTGGCAGGAGCCGATAAACGATCTGCTGAAGACTTTGGCGCCACATCCGGCGGCCATATGGCCACTGTTGGAGGTGCTCAAGGTGCTGCCCGAGGAGATCGACTCACGCTATCTACGCCTGGGCGCCAACCGTCGGGAAGAGGTCCACAAACAGCTTGATGCCAGTGCCGAGTGTGTTCTAAAGTTTCTGTGCATGTGCCTGCAACGAGAGGACCTAGACCAGCAACGCGTTTGGAACGCAGCTCTGCGGACCTACAGTGCCTGGATGGTTATTCACGTTTTCCCCTTCTCCCACATCTGCAATAACACTCTAACCCAGCTTGCCTTTAGACTGCTCAACCAGCCCGAGACGGCTGGCAAGCTCCACGACAATGCCACGGAGTGCGTTTGTGCTCTGCTCTCATGCATGACAACGCGCCATGATAGCGACAACGCAAACGACGCGCCCGTGGAGGCTCAAGTCTTCAGTGCCGTGTGCATGCTAGAGACCCCCTATCACCTGAGTGTGGCGCACGAGGACACGGACAAAACCATTAACTACTGTCGCATTTTCACTTCACTCTGCGACGCCTTCTTCTATAAGATGCTGTTGGACCAGCAGACGCCGCACTACTCGATGAAAGGCTTAGATCTTGTGCTGCTATGTGTCGGACATTTCGACTACGAAGTGGCGGAAATCACCTTTCATTTGTGGTACAAGCTCAGCGAGGACCTTTTTCAGCGCTACGATGACAAGTTGACTGCAAAATTCAGGCCGCACATCGAGCGACTGATCAGCGCCCTCTACCGCCATTCGCAGATGGAGAGTGACCACGAAGGGCTCATCGAGGAGAACAATAATTTCTATGTGAGCCGAAAAGAGTTGAAAATTTCTTATTTCATATTGGGGTATGCGGTTTATATATCAATGAATATCTCTCGCATCTATTTATTCCAGGACTTTCGGCGGAAGGTTTCGGACCTAATCAAGGATGTGGCTTTTATAGTTGGTTCAGGAGCGTGCTTCAAGCAAATGTTTATGATCCTCCAAGCGCCAGAAACGACTTGGGAGTCCACGGAGGCGGCCCTTTTCGTCATGCTGAATGTGGCCAAAAATATATTACCGTAAACTTAAACTCTCTTTATACTACTTATTGTGGCGAACTAACATTCGATAAACTCCCATTGCAGAGACGAGAACGATGTGATACCCAAGGTGGTGGAGGCAATCCTTAATATGTCGGAACAAACGCATATAGCAGTGCGATACACAGCCATTCTCCTGATTGGAGAGCTCTGCGACTGGATTGAGAATCATCCGGAATCCCTCGAGGCAGTTCTCAACTTTTTGCTGTACGCGCTGCAGCAGAAGAATGGCTTGGCCCCAGCGGCGGCTATAGCGTTGACCTCGATCTGTGCGGCCTGCAGGCAGAAGATGGTGTGCCACATCAGTGGCTTGGTGGAGATTGCTCGCAGCTTGGACAGCTTTCAGATCAATAACGATGTGGCCATTGGACTGCTCAAGGGTATTTCATTGATCTTGACGCGACTGCCGCGGGAACAGCTCCAACCTGCGCTGAGGGAGATCGTGGGCTTTCAGCTGCAACCGCTCGCACAACTGCTGGAGTCCAGCACCGGAAGCGTGCAGAAGGGGGAGCGTGAGGATCCAGTGTATTGGATAGACAGAGCCTGTGCCATCATAAGGCACACAAATCCCGATGTGCCTGACAATGTGGAGCACCCAACGGTGGCCATACTCAACGATGCCTGGCCGCTGATATCGCAGGTGATGAGCAAGTTCCAAACTGACTTGCGCATCATGGAGAGAACCTGTCGGCTAATCCGCTATGGCATCAGGATGGTCAGAAAGCAGGCCATGCAGCTGGTGGAGCCGCTGATCAAGCAAATGGTCGTCCTCTATGCTGTACAACACCACAGCTGTTTCCTTTATGTGGGCTCCATACTTGTCGATGAGTTTGCCAAGTCCAGTGAGTGCATCGCCGGCTTGTTGGAGATGCTGCAGGCCTTCATCGAGCCCACATTTGGTCTGCTGCAGATGGAGAATGGACTACGCAACAATCCCGACACTGTCGACGACTTCTTCCGTCTGGCCTCGCGCTACCTCGACTGTTGCCCGCTGCAGCTGATACAAAGCAGTCTCATCACCCCGATCTTCCAGTGTGCACTGATCGCCTGCTCCCTAGACCACCGCGAGGCCAACTCCTCTGTGATGAAGTTTTTCATAAATCTACTCGTCTGGGGACGCACCACGCACAGCAGGCATGCGGAGTGTCGACCACTGGTCATTGATTTGGCCAGCCAACATGGTGGCGCTCTGGTCATGAACCTCATCCAGGCCTCCGTCTTCCAACTACACTCGTACATGCTGGCCGATGTCGCCGAGGTGCTCAATGAGCTGAAACAGGTGGTCACCAACGAACAAATGCAGCCGTTCCTGGCCAATGCCCTGGAAGCATTACCCAAGAAGAACAGTGGCGGATATGTCACGGTCACGCAACAGCAATTGGATGAATTCAGCAACACGGTTCTGAGGTGAGCCCCCTCTCATTGATTCTCCAAACCAAAGTAGTTCTTAACTCTATATTCTCTCAAAGGGCGGACACCACAAAGGCCATCTCCCAGGCGTTGAAAACATTTACGCGACTCTTTCGTTGAAACGAATCAGCAAAGCAATGGAAGGTAATGAAATTGTACATTCGAAATGATGTATGTATATTAGGATGTGCGCGCAGTGTCAACTGCTGCAAACAATTTGTTGAAACTCACGTACCCTTCTATTATTATTATTATAGTTGAATCAATTGTGTGACGTCTTAAGTTATAATTCGTATTTTATAATTCTGAGTGCGGTCACGAGATCCTCACAACCCCTAGATATAAGTATATTACGAATTAGTGCACTCTTAGAATTAAAGTTCAGCCCCCAATGACTCTAAAAAAAACAAAGATAAACCCAACCATAAAATATAAATCAAGCAAAGTTCAATGACAAAACTAAAGAGCCAGCGTACGAGTATACATTCTGGGAAACGATTTAGTATGGGGTATTTATTCATAGAGAGAACAGGCCACAATTCGAAAAGAGTGGGACAAAAAAATAAATTATTATGGGAGCTCTGCTTCAAATTACGTAGGTATAATATTTTATGAGGTTTTCCATTCTGATATGAGGCCACAAGGCTATGGAATGGAATTCCCTTATGACTGAATTTTCATCTAGTGGTTAAACGGACTTTAAATCGCACAACTCCACTTGGGACAATACAACAAAGGTACAAAGGATACACAGATAAATATGAAATGCTTGCACATTTACTCGTTTACGTGTATGCGCCAGTCTGCTAGCCACGAGATGAGATGATGAATATTCCGTTGCTCTTGTTGGGCACTTGGAGCGACTTAGTACGCCAGTAAATGCCAGTCAGCAAATGTCGAAGTTGTTGTTAGCCTGTTTGTCGGTAGATCTGCTGTGAATATGAGATACAGTGTCGGTCCTAGCACGCTGGCCTTGGGGCACACCAGCTTCAATTGGATGGTATTCATAGAGGGGAAATCTTTGCATCGTACTGCGAAACTTCTTTAATGTAGGTATGACTCCAATATTCCATGGATGTTCTGTGAAAGTAATATTTTAATTTTGTAGATTTAGCCATCTAACCAAACGCGGTCGAAATGCTGGGCGACATCCAGAAAAACAGTGGTGCAATACTTCCGTCTTTCAAATGAATTTCGTATCTCAGTGGTTATGTTGTGTCTCCATGTCTTTCGCGAAATCCAAATTGGTGCATCGGGAAGGCACCGTTGATGTGGAGGCAAGGCAGTAGACTGGTATAGGCCTATATGATGATGGCTTTGACTAGTCTTTTCCGGCTTTATGGATCATTATGATGACTGATTTCCTCCATTCTTGAGGATAATAGACCCATTTCATTGTGTTGTTGAATATCATGGTGAGATTGACGTGCGAAAACTACGGCTTAACGAATCATTTTACGCTTAATGCTAATTGCACTTTTTGCTTAACAGCTACGGGGTACCGATCATAATGTTGTCATACATAATCTGAGGGGAGATTTAAATGGTTTCGGTGCGCGGGTCGATCTTGTGTATAGCCTGCATGAGGCTGGCGGTGTGGGCCGTGTTGATGCCCTGTTTTGACATGTCCGTTAGTCGATCGGTGATGTGCTTTTGGTCCTGCCCGCGCTGCCACCTGCAAAGAGAGAAGTACAGTCTAGAGTGGAGCATATAGTTTCCCAGTTAGTGGCACTCTCACCACAGATGAGCGCAGGTGTGAAGCAGGGGAATATAGAGCGGCAGCAGATCAATGTCGCTTACAGTCTCAAAGCGACTCAGGGCCAACAGAGCCCAGCGTTCGGCGGAGTGGTGGGGCACTGGCGATGACGTGCAGGCTGCCACCAGGCGGCAGAGAATCAGAAGTACGGGGCGTGAGCGATTCATATAGATTTTGTTCAGCAGACGAAAACAATTCTCAAGGATGGGAATGGAAATTTCGTTTCGACGCTGATCTAAACACTGGCATGCCCGACTCAGCTCGTCGTTCTGCAGAAAGTGCAGAAAGTCGTCCGAGTCGCGCAGTTTGGAGTTGCCCGCCACGTACGTAAGGAACTGCTCAAAGGCAGCACTTCGTTCGCCAATCAACTCGGACTTGAAGTTGCCCATGAGCACCTTGTTGGGGAAGTACATGTTCGCCATCTCAGCGGGGTGCTGGCGTTTTAGTCCCAGATACAGTTCTCGAAAATCCGTATAGCGACGCTCCACCTTTGCTGGCAGGGCGTCTTCTGCGTCGGTGCCGTCTTGGCGCACGGTGAGCTCGTAGACGACATAACGCTTGATTTTTACATCCTCCCCGTCTGGGGGCATGATGTGGGCGAGCAGAATGTCAAAGCGCAGCACAGTTCCTTCGCTGGGTGGCTCATATGGGGTGGTGGTCGATGTGGGACGCTCCCAGAAACCTGCGGAAGATTGCGTTAGTCAGACCCACTGCTTAGGGTGCACCATTAAGCGTCAAACCTTTTTGAAGTGCCTTATCTGTTACTTGCGGGGGTATGTCTAGGGCCGCCGCCTCTATGGCTGGGCTGTCGAGCTCATCGGGACCAGGACCGTCGAACGACGGTACATGGGGGAGCAGTCGTTTGGCCATCACAGCATGCACTGAAGAAATATATAAAAGATATTAGCTCTCGTCTGCTAAAGTTGTCGGCCAATTTGCTCACTCTTAGGAATCCAAACAGAAGAATATTGCCAGCTGGTGCGAATCGCTTCTATCGTTATGGAATTTCACTTCGACTGCATGGTGTGTACGGGAGAGTGCAGCTGCGTTGTGTTGGTTGACTCAATACTGCAATGACTAATCCCGCCCCAAACAAAATTGATGTCAGAGAGCGGAGAGGAAAGTGGGCCGCCTTTGTCTCAGTGCCAGAAAAACACGCAGAGTCGACTATGAAAACACTCTACCGCGCCAAGACGTTCATTCAAGCTCAGCAATACAATGCAGTTCCCATTCGCATATTTAAGCTATATACTGGAATGTACACACATGGAACTCTATCTGGCACGTCAAAATTCTTACCATAGTCCAGGGGGTCGTAGATGAGGGCGAAGCCAGTGGAGCGGCCGCCACCGAAGTTTTGTGCAAAGACTCGGGAGTCATGGCACCACCCAGCAAACCAACAGACGAGCCTTTTGCGAGAGTCTCGCAATATGCTCGCAAACAAGCACACAAGCGATAAACGATACTTTCCCTGCCTCAAACTGAGCGACATAGTGTGCTATAAGGTAGCGGTCTTGGACTGGGGTCTGTCCAGGGTAACCTACAGATTATGGGAATGCATCCCGCTTCCCGGGGTGAGAGCATTACGGCCAGGAGGAGAGGGAGAAGGGATGGGTCTTTGGTCGGTGCTCTGACTACGCGAGCGGGGAGTTTATTTATTAAAATTCTTCTTCCTAGCTATAGATGTACTTACGCCCACCGCACTCCTAATCTCCTCCTTCTTCCCTATCATGGCCATCGTCCAGGTCACCCGCGGGTCCGGCGTCGTTGCTCGATGCCTTGCTTCTTCTTGATCCGAGGCTTCTGTCGGTGGTGGTGTCCGTCGCAGCCACTAGCTGGCCTGTCTTCCAGACGCGTGGTGTTCACGGTTATTAGTTCATTCGATCTCCATCAACGGATCATGGACTTGAAAACTCCCTTTTTACACTGTTCGACTTTCACTGTTGCGCTGCGGCTGCTGGATTTAGACTCCTCCTGATCTCAAGACTGTTTTCGATGTCTGATTTTCGGGGACTTCTTCAAAAGAGCGGCGCTGTGTTTTCTCTCTCTCTCGGGATGCTTTCTGCTGTTCCTCGCTCTATTTGTTACTGGGTATTTCAATAGAGGTGGGACAAAATATATAAACTGTATCGAAGTATGTACGATATATCGACAGTATCGGCAGTTGCCATCTCTGCTGCCAAAAACCAAAACACCCACGGTAGGGAGAAGAAAATTCATATAAACACTAAGAAAAGATGACTCTGCCCGAGTTCTTTGGCTGCACTTTTATTGCATTTGGTCCACCGTTCGCGCTGTTCGTCTTCACCATCGCCAATGATCCGGTGCGCATCATCATACTTATTGCAGCGGCATTTTTCTGGCTACTGTCCCTGTTGCTCTCGTCGCTGCTGTGGTTCGCCATGATTCCGCTGCGCGATGTACTGGCATTCGGGGTGTTCTTCTCGGTGGTCTTTCAGGAATGCTTCAGGTATATAATTTATCGCATTTTACGCAGCACAGAGCAGGGCTTGCAAGCCGTTGCCGAGGACACCAGAGTGACGGACAACAAGCATATTCTGTCGTACGTCTCCGGCCTAGGATTCGGAATCATATCCGGGATGTTTGCGCTGGTCAATGTTCTGGCTGATATGGTGAGTGGACCAAGAGAAGGCGGTGGTTTTAGTTTGCTAATAAGCATATATCTTCACAGAGTGGACCCGGAACCATGGGCCTCAAGAGTGGCACAGAGCTGTTCTTTGTCACCTCAGCAGCTCAGGCACTGTCCATCATACTGCTACATACATTCTGGAGCGTAATCTTCTTCAACGCCTGCGACACGAACAACTATCTGCATATTGCCTACGTCGTAGGCAGCCATCTGTTCGTATCTCTCCTGACCCTCCTCAATGCCAATGAGTTCTACACGGCTACTTTGCTGACCAACTATATCATCACCATTCTCACGGGTCTTCTGGCATTCCGAGTGGCGGGCGGAACCTCGCGCAGTTTCAAGAAATTCGTAACATGCCAATGAACAAACTTTTAGTATTAAAAAACATAGATGTTAGCGTCTGGATATTATTAATTAAAGAATCAACTTTGTCCCGAATTGTAAATAGTATAGTGTACAAAGAGATCTACTGGCTATAGTCCATTTTGCGCACATTGATGCCATAGTCGGCCAGCGCTGGCTGCAGGTCTTCCATGGTCAAAGTGAACTTGCGATCCTTGGCCTGAAAGGGACGGGCTTTAAAAACCAAGATTGTTCGGCAATGTCTTCCCTTACCTTGGATCCACCGGGTGTGTTGGTGGTTTGCATATGCGTACGAGCTTTGGAGTGCTGCAGCGCATCGTCCATAATCTCCGACATGTATTTCTGGGCTGAAATGCTAATGAGACGCACAATGCGTTTGTCGTCCGCCTGGAATCCACCTAAATTAAGGTAATGCGCTGTCACGGCATCGGGTATCAACGGAGTGTAGTCTTCCAATTGCAGCATGAAGTCGCTGAGATGGGCTGCTGCGGATGTAAGGCGGTCGCGTTCTCCTCCACCAGCAGCCATGCCCGCTGCTCCCTGTCCAGCTGACGAGGCTCCTGGGTTTGCTGGGCCTGTAAGGCCGTAGATTATACCAAAATTGGATCCAACCATATTATAAATATCAGGAAATACGCAAAAACAAAAGAAATTAACTATCGCTGTTGTTGGTTTTAAAATCGATGTTTGGTATACACATAAACAGGGTGACGGTGACCGTTTACGGTCATACAGTTTAGTATATTTTGGTATATTTAATAAGGTAACCATACGGCAGCACTGCAAGCGTTGTGTCTGCATAACGTGTGGCAGCGCTGGCGAATTTTTGTCAACACAACAAACAAACAAAAAATATCAATTCAACAATTAATCATGGCTTCCGATGGAGAGGATGTGAATCTTACACCTGCAGAATCTCTGGCGACTGACACGGAGGATGAGGAGCACCCGTCAAGTCCTACCAGATCTACCAGTCCCACCTACCCCTTATCCGACCAGGAATCGGTCGAGCAAGACCTGGAGCTTGAAGAGGGTCCAGCCTCGTCCGAGGAGGCTGATGTGGATGAACTGCTGCGACAGCTAGAGGATTACACGCCCACGCTACCCGACGCCCTAACGGTCCACATGCTTAAATCTGTGAGTGATGAAAGAAGCGAGTAATACTTTGTCTTGACTCTATTTTTGTGACTACAGGCTGGATTCACAAAGATGGACCCGCAAATTGTGCGTTTGGTGTCTGTATCGGCGCAAAAGTTCATATCCGACATTGCCAATGATGCACTGCAGCACTGCAAGACCCGCACCACCAACATTCAACACTCCAGTGGACACAGCTCCAGCAAGGACAAGAAAAACCCCAAGGATCGTAAGTACACATTGGCCATGGAGGACTTGGTTCCAGCTCTGGCCGATCACGGCATAACCATGCGGAAGCCCCAATACTTTGTTTAGTTTATTGTACTTTAATAATATTATATTTAAGTGAATTGTAATAAACTTATGTTTCAACGCACTTGTGAGCAAACCAAAATCCCTAATGCGTTCGTAATTGCTACCAGTTGGCAGTCCGAATTTCGATGAATTTTGTTCGTGTTTTCAGGTCGGTAGGCTTTTTAATAAAGTGCAATCAGATATCTACATTTTTATCATTTTTTCAGTTCTCGGTCTTTTGCCACAACTTTCTGTAGAATGGCGAGCGAGGTGGATAAGGCGCAAACGGCTGCGGCCAGCGAAGATACCATTTTTGGCAAGATTTTACGCAAGGAGATACCGTGCAAATTTATTCACGAGGATGACAAGGTACATATGTATGTTTGGGGGGACAAAGTGCAGTGATAAATATTAACCGGTATATGTTTATATAATTAACGACACTAGTGCGTGGCATTCCATGATGTGGCCCCCCAGGCTCCGACTCATTTTCTGGTGATTCCAAGAAAACCAATTGCTCAGCTCTCCCTGGCGGAAGATGGCGATAGCGAGCTGTTGGGTCACCTCATGCTCGTCGGCCGCAAGGTAGCCAACGACCTGGGCCTGGAAAAGGGCTATCGCATGGTCATCAACAATGGACAACATGGAGCTCAGTCGGTGTACCATTTGCACTTGCATTTCCTTGGCGGTCGTCAAATGCAGTGGCCCCCTGGCTAAGAACCTGTCCCCTGTCCCCGTGGCCGATTAAGACTCGTTCATAAATTTCAATAAATCTATAATCTACTAAATATATATTATGGCATGCATATATGTGATGTGAATACATTATATTCATTTGGGGCTAAACATCTTAAAGTCGACGGCTCTGTTCAAGAAATTCTGCACTTTTCCGTGATTGCGGGTTTTTTCATCAAACGAGTGTGGATCCAGGCAATTGAGGAATATCTCCTCAGCCCCCAATTGATGTGCAATGGTTCCATGGCGACGTAGCGGGCGCTTGAGTAGCCTGTCCAACATGGTGCCCACCACTAGGATGGGCACATGATGACGGTCTAATATTCGTTTTCGTTTGTTGTGGCGATGCTGAATTTCGAGCAATGGGCCGTACATCCAATCGTGCAAATGGTCCTGGGATTGCATGTTTTGCATATTATAAACCAAGACGATTCCGTCTATATTTTTGTACAACGGATTTCTGTCCACTCGACACTTGCTCATCGAGCTGTTCTTATCGTAGAACTCTACGAAATATATCACTTCTGAAGCGGGTGGCGGTTCTCTCGGGAACATCCATTGGCTAGACCGTTCCGATGAGGACGGCGACGTCCACTCCGGTGTGAGTGGGAGGTTTTTCGTGAGGGGGTACTCATGCAGGCGGGCTTGGACGGTCCATTCGCTGTCGGCAACGGTTCGGGAGGAGCGTGTGGGCGTGATCGCGCTATTAGCCAGCAAGTTAGTCAAACATGTTTTTCCTACACCTAAAGATTTGTTCAAGTGTAAAGGTACTGTTAATGTACCATCGACTATGGGCGATATATGTATGTATTCTCACCTGGATCGCCCAGTATCAGAATCCGAACCGTGCCCACGTCCTCCTCAAGCTGTTGCAATTCCTGCTCCCAATTCTGGAAATGTGTCATTGTAGCCCAGTTTTAGCACGAACTGTAATTGTATCGTGTCGTGAATAAATGGATCTGTGTTGCCAACCAGGAATTAAATAATGGCCTACTTCGATTATAATTTTTCCCGCTTAGTCAATGCATTTTCAAAATGACACTTTAATAAGGAACATTTTTCAATTAAGGTATAGACTGAAAAAATGCGACCCGGTGAGAACGCGAAAATATCGAGCTTCATATTTGATATTTTAATAATAAAATATACGGGTACATGTCATAACGCCCAGTGTCATAGCGCCCGCAGGGCTTATGTCACTTTTTTTGTGGGCCTTATGACATCGAAGCTAGTAAAAATTAAATATTTGTATTATAAAAAGCAATTCAGGTTGAAATTCAGTAAATAAGCCTCCCTTAATCCTAACCTATTGTAAAAAGACCTTTAAGGAATAGGAATAGCTGAAGCTAATAAGTCTGCCCAAAACCTAATGAGGTATTGTTGATCGCTTGATTTTTGCCTGCATCCCTCTGCAAGTAAATGTTGAGATTGAATAATATTGAATTCATAATTTATTGGTAAACTTGAATATGACTTTCAACTATCTGTTTGCATTACGGGCAGTGCAATAGAGAGTTATTTGAACGTTGTTCCAAAGTTTTGTAGCACTTAGTGCATAATGCTGAAATACCACGCCCGCGGCTTATCGAAGCACTCTTAATTTTAAACAATTGTTGCTGGGTTGTGAGAAGCAACCACTTTGAGTTTGTACGAAAACCAGCAACAATTTAATATTCGTAAGGAAAGACCAGTGATAAACTAACTAACTCTTCTAGGTTTGTGCCGAAAACTTGAAAAAGCTTAGAGAGGTAACATAATTTAACGGTATTTTTCTTATCGGTAATCTCATTGATTCTTGATGCACTTTATAAGTTTTTTAAAGTTGAGGGCCTTATGACACTTTTGAAAGTGTATTAAGGCCCACGGGCGCTATGACACTGGGGCTCTATGACACGCACCCAAAATAAACATTGTTTTAAACTATAACAGTCCTCAGATGTCATACAAAGGTAAATTAATAGAAAAGCAGAACAAAATAGTGAGTAATTTGAAACATTTTTGATATTTGCGCGCTGCATGCGGCCAATATTATTTTTTGGAATTACCGGTCACTTTTTAGTACTTTATTATAATACTATACCAGAATCGCTCAAGGTTAGTGGTCGCGATTCGTGTCGTTCGTATCGAATGACCCTTTAAAACTCTATGACTTCAAATAGACCCATACATTCATAACGCAGAATCTTAATATAATCCCAATGCGAGATGCAAAAGGCTCTGTTTATCACAAATAAACATTCCCGGCAGCATAGTCAGCTTCTGTCTATCAGCATAAATGGGGCAGATAATGAGAAATTCGTTTGTAATCACTGTTTTACACTTGAACGTGAGCGGCAGCGCAGGCAGCGGAACACTTTCCCATGGGAATCAAAAGAACCTGAACGCTGCACTGGTTTTCCAATACAAAATTGTACGATAATAGGATCGATTAGCCATTGTAATCCCTTAATTAAACGTATTAGTTACACCGAAGTATCGATTTGATATGCCAATATAGTGCTCTAAATTTATTTTCTGAAGATTTTGTTGGCTTGATGGCTCTGTGTCCGATGCCATTGGCTTAAGCTCATAAACTGACTTCCAGAATTGAGAGCACAATATATTCAGCAGTCCAGAGCGACGCGTCTTATATGTAACTAATCATATTAATTACATATGTGTCAGCAAAAAAGACTCCAAGATCGGAAATGCAACCAGATACGATACCGAAGAGGGGAATTTGAATAGCGTTCTGGGAAAAGCTCTGTAGTGAAGCAAAGGGAAATTAAAGGCGTCTGTTAATAGTTTTCAAACATTTGTTTATTGTTTATAAACATTCCTCGTTTCATTTCACATATGTTAGTTCTTGGGTTTCGTGTGTGTGGGTTACATTGGTGTTTGCAGTGGATCTTGGCACGGCGCGACTTCTGGGGACCGTGTGTGATCGATCAGTCGATCTGCCGCTTGCCGCTTTCCGCTTACCCTATATAGGTGTGTGTGTGTGTGTCTATAGGAGTGTGTGTCTTAGGGCATGTGGCCTGTGTTAAATTCATTTGCCTTTGAAATAAAATAATATACTTGTCTTGCAATACATTTGCATTATAGTATGTTTATATATGCAGTTTATTCAGTAATATTCATTCGTTCGACGCTTCCCGCAAAGCCTCAATTCAAGATTCGTTTTGCATTAGCATTTAAAACATACGTACATACATTACTATCATATATGGATTCGCACGTTTTGTGTGTTTGTTTAGGTATTATTTGCCTTTGCCATATAGTAAATATAATTTATTTAAAATTCAAAAACATCTATAAACAGTTTATCATAAACAACAAAACTCCGGAAAGAGTCATAAAATGATATCCGCGAGTGTGGTGCTGAGTGAGTGTAGATGTATGTATGTAGGTATTGTGGATTCTGAACTGAGAGTTGGCTACTCTACTCCCCCCAGGTGGAGTACTTGCCATTCATAGTATGTTTGTATGTACTATATCGTTCGTTTATTTATGTAATTATATTTATATATCGTATGGTATCTTCATACTATGCGGTGCTCTTGATGGTTATGTATAAATGTCTAGGGTACTTCCCTGTTCACCTGGCATACTCGTATAAAATGATTCTGCTGGGGCTATTCTTCTCCCGGGATAGTACTCGAATTGTATACTCGTATATGCATATAATGCGCACGCTATGTGGCCAGATTAACTCATATCAACATCAAACATTGTCCTATATTTTAGGTGGCTTGTACCTATAACGCATATTTCTATATCTTGTATTTGTCGCTATTCATTTCTCTACACAGACATCCTGCCCAGACCCTCGCGATCGGTCGCTCACGTGCGCCCTTACATATACACATATGTACGTATGTATGTATGTATGTATGCATAACATTATAGTGAATACCCTTGTGATGAAATCGATCTCTCGTATTCAATTGTTCAGGTTCCCGAATCTAATCTTCCCCTGAAATACTTGTTCTCGTTCTCGTCGATCGGTTTATGCTCTTGTCTGGTATCTAAATGCATTTATGCCTGATTTATCGATATAAATTACATACATACATATATATAAAATAAAGATACATGGACTGCTACATTATCCTTATGGTTTCTTCTTTTTGTTATTGTTACGTTACCTATTTTATGTTATGTTATTTTCGTTTTGTTTTGGTTTGTTTTGTTTTGCTTTGTTTTGTTCAGCGTCATTTCGCTTTTTCTACTGATTTGTGCTTTTCGTGATGGCTTTGCGCTGCTTTTGAATGCTGCTTTTAGAACGTTTCTTTCGAATCTCTGCTTTCGAGTTTAGGAAATAATAGTACAAGTACATACATATATTTAGATATTGTTGTACATATGTATAACTAACATTATAATACATTTAAGTGTACGACTTGCATTTTGGTCAGTTCGTGTGGTCAGTTTCAGTGTGTCTGCGAGTGTATCTGTGTTTGCGTCTGTGTCTCTGTGTATGTATGTATGTATGTATGTATGTATGTACATCCGGATTTTAGAGAGGGTCACACTTACATTGTCGCTCAAGGGTTTGGGTTTTGTGTAGCCCAGTGTAACGCTGTTTAACTAAAGATACTTAAACTGAAGAAAAACACAAATGAAATTTTTTCTTTTGTCTGGTTTAATATTTATATATATGTATGTATATATGTATATGTATAGGTGTATATATAATTTGTTTTATTCATTTTCTCAGTTTAAATTTAAATCAATAATCAACATCATTTCATATAATTTTTCATATAATTTGTTAAATACGCAAGTATATATAGTTTGTTTCTCTTTGTTGTTGTTTTTGTGGTTAGGTTATGTTTATTTGTTTAAGATTTATTTCGTGTCTTTGTGTCATTGTTCTTGGGTTTTGAGATAATTTACAGTAACTATTTGGAAAAGCAAAGTACTTTATTTTTTATTGAAGAATACTCGTAATTTCTTATATATCTTGTTTTCCTGTCTTCTATCAAGTTGTCCCCCTTGCAGGTTGTTAAATTTAGATGAATTATATTACATAAATATTTTTGGTATTTTCCTTGCATTTGCATCTTCGCTTTACTCGTATTTTATGCATCTCTGTGTTGCTTTGGTGAACATAACTACAACTGTGTAGGTGTGTGTACAGGGGATACACCGATCCCTAACTACGCATTATCATTACCATTATAATATACCATTTACAGGACAAAAAACATCTAATTTATTAGTGGAATTTCATTACCTTCAATATGGAAAAAATCAGAAAATTATGGCTCATCCTACCCCAGTTCTCTTTCTTTTTTTTTTTAATTTTATGCCAGTTTAACTTTTTCTATAGGAAGATAAAAGTTCATTTTGCGGTCCGGTCCATATTAAAAATTCCGATTTCTTAGTAGGCTTGTGCAGCGAGAGCACTATGTTATATAAGTATATATAAATGTATATTGTTTAGATGTCGTATATATACTTGAATATAATATAAATAGTAATAACTATTATTGTTCTTAATATTTCTTTTTCTGTTTTAACATTTTGCCATAATCATTTAGTTAGTATGTATATTTTTTTTATTAGGTCCTAATATGATTTCTAAATTATTGAGTGTGGTAGAGTTCAAAACGAAAACAACGATCCGTAAATACATAGCTGTAGAAACCTCAAGACTTGAGTCGAAGAAGCAACAAAGGGATACTTTCTAGTCGAAAATAAATAATGAGATTAGGAGGAGACAGACTCCACAAAAAAAGGTTAAAGTTTGCGTTAAAAAATTATTTTCTGCATGAAAATTTTCGCTAACAGAACTGATCCGTAATTCTTCTCACATTCTCACATTTATTTGGCCTAAAATTATCCGAACATAAAAAACAAAGATTCCAATCTGATCCACAGTGCAAAATGTTCGATATTTTGTAAAGATTAAACTGATGATATATTCCATTGAAATCACGCTTTAAAGTTTAACTTTTGTTATTTGCTTTTGGTTTTGGGGCTTCCTCTCTACTTACGAATATACGACTGATTTTGTTAGGTCTTCAAAACTCAGATCTGTGTATACATACATAACATTAGTCTATGCAAAGGTTACATAATATTTATATATAATATATATAATTTTATGGTTTTGCTTTCCTTCCTCTGCTTCATATGTTTTTCATGTTTTCCCCGTTTACATATCCTTTATCTATTATCCATATATGTTGATTTATACTTACACAGTTAAGTACATTTTCGTAATGCTCAATAATTTAAACATAATAAATAATTTACATAACAGTTGTGATGCATTTATGTTCATTAGTAATATTATTCGCTAGTAATCCTTCAACAGTTGAAAAGCAAAGTGAAAACTTGTTAGATTCTGACATTCTGTCATTGGACTAATTTAAAATAGAATGAAACTTAACTTTTAAAATTATACCCCATAATTTCTATTTTTTTGTTTTGTATAAATTTATCCATACGTTGAGTATGTAGAACGTTTCTGTATTCATTTCATTTAGCGTTAATTTATTTTGAAAAATCGCAATCAGTTACAACAATAAAGTCATAGACCTGGAAATTAACACTCGAATGAATATAAGTGTGTCGAGCCAAATCATTTCGGTTGGTTATTGGAAAAATTTAATTAATTTATGTGTGTTTTTTTCATAGTTTTCATTTCAATTTCCTGTTCAACCAATGAGATATAACTTATACATATATCTAAAGTTATCAATAAATCGGCTTTGATTCTTCTATGTTTTGGGTATGTGTTGGGATAACTGCATAGATGAACAATTTGCTTTAGCTACGATATTTCATTTGATTGTTGTTTGTCGTTCCGGGTGAGGATCAGGAGGATCTGTAAGATCAGTTAGAGCTGATGATGCATCGATTTCTATGTTTGACGGCTTTCTTAGGTGTTCTTTGGTTATTTTCATACGTTTGATAGATGTGCTGTAAGTCTTTAATTACAAAAAAAGAATACATGAATATAGTAACATTTTAAATATTGTAGAAAGTTAGCCTCGAATATACGATGCACGCTAAGATCAATCAAAGCGTAACCGTCTGTGTTTATCTGTAACATTTAATGTCTTTATAAGGGGTCGACAAAATTCGAATGGCTCCTATGCTGTGCAAAGACTAGGGAATAGATCGTATAGAAATAGTAGACGGGTATTACAAGATCAACTCTGATTTTGATTCGGATCATTTATGGAATTTGACGTACTTCAATGCGTTGCATTAATCTCGATTAAATGATATTGTATGCTTCCTCTAGGTATAATATATATGTAGTCTTGCCCACCTGCATTTGTCAGCCATGTAGCGCTTTACTTCATGTTCTTTAGTATCTCGTCGGTCTCCTCGGGGTCCTTGAGTGTGTGCCACTGGGCAATGGGTCGACGCGGGGAGGCCAACATGTCCGACCAGTGGCGCAGCTCAGTTCCGGTTCCCATACAGCCGAGTATGCAGCGTCCGATGGGCTCGGAGGTACCAATACGATCGTAGTCCACAACGGTCACAACGAGACAGATTTTCTATATTCAAGTGTTAGCGGATAGTGTTCAAGTGGAAAGTGTAGGCATTAGTACAGGGTATTTTGCTTTAAGCTGCTTCAACGGTCTCTTTTTCTGAGGGGAGTGGGGTTTCGCTTTTGATTAGAAGAACTTTTTGTTATTTTCGATATACGTGTTCTGTTTGGTTTGGTTTGGTTGGTTGGGGCTGGGGAGCAGGGGGATCTGTTGTTTGGTTAACAGGCAGACACTACAAATGCTGTTTTGGGAAGCAAGTTATAGACAAAGGTCGTATCTACGTGGAGTATTTCTTGGCGATTGAGTGCTGTATATAAGATATGGTGCAGGCTACTTCAGACTTGAAGTTTTGTTGAGATCGTTGAGATCATTCGGTGGGGAATTTCTTCATTCGATGACTTTTGGCTTGCACAAGCTTTGAACTCTTTGGTTATTTTTTGTAAACACATCTAAAGGCTTTAAAGCATTACAAAAGCTCCTTGAAACGGAAATGTTTGCTGTGGAGTATATATTTTTTGTATATTTTTTTTGTATGGTATTTGGTGGTGAGGTATCAAGCAGAACATGCAAATGTCTAAAGCTAAGGATGAGCAGCATAAAACAACAAATATTTAAAACTGAAAACTAATTCCTATAAGCTTTCGATCAGCGCAAGGTGAGAAGCAAATGAATCGGTTGGTTATCGAAGATGATCTGTTGGTAGATACATAAGAGTATATATCTTTTCTTTTTAACCTCGGGGACTAATGAACAAATTACTTTTCTTGAAATTTAATAGCATTTCATAAAAGCTGTGGCAAAAAGAAAAATGTTCATTAATACGTGTAAACGAAAATGTATAATATTCAATCCCATTCGTCGTAGTTTCTTTTGTCAGCATGGGGGGTCCTACTTAGTATAGAGGGGGAGTTTCTTGCACAAGCACACGTAACCGAAACAGAGTTCTCCCTCATTATTTTTACGGATCGTTCCAAATTGTTTGGCAAGATGTGGTTTATGGTGGTTTTTATTTTATGGTGATACGCTATACTTCTCTGTGGTGGCATTTGGTATTTATTGTGTATTCTGTATTTGTACTGTAGCTGTTGTGGTGCGATTGGTATTCGATATTCAAATCAGAAGACAGTGTCAAAATAATGTACCCACTTCGCTTCTGTGGTTTTGTGGTGCATTATTGACGCCGCTGAGTTAGGGAGTTTGCGATAGTTTGTATTATGGAAAGAGTAGTTTAAGTAGTTTTGTATGGTATTCTTGTTGTTCTTGGAGTGAGCGTAGTGTGTTGTGGGCTTGTGCACATTCTTGCTTGGCTGCTTGACTGCTTGAATGCTTGAATGCTGGATTGCTGGAATGTTCGACGGCTTGGCTAAGGGCGGCTCTACACGAGTCGTGAGAGCGAAGCGGGCACACTACTTGCTTGCTCTCCATTCAACTGTGTCTAGAACTGTGTGTACGAGTTGGGCGTCTAAAATGCTTTTGGAAAATATGTACCTACACCTAGGGCATGCCTTCATTTCATTGCCATTTTCATTATCCTTTACCAGATTGTCTTTCAAAAACACATTTATCAACTAAAACAGAAACCCAATCGGCTGGTCTAAGCACATATCGAAGCTGATACAAATCTAACAAAAAAGTTTTTTTAAAATCATTTTACCAAACTACTCAAATTAAAGCATAACAACAAATTTTCAATCCGATTTTTCTATTGTTTTTTTGTTTGTTTGAATTGGTAATAATTTGTTTTTGTTTTTTTGTTTGTTAATATTTACAACCGTAAGTAAAGCGTTTGAAAAATAAAAAGCTTAGAAAATTTTGGTTTAAATTTTAAATTACAACATTGAACATTGAATACGTTTTTGATAGGTCTTATAGAACACAAGGTTTGGTTAAGTTTGTTTTGGGGGGAATTTTATAGATATCTTTATGGGTAATACGATAGATTTGGCACTAAACGTGTTCGGTTTTTGTTTTGTTTAGAGTTGGTGTTGTTGTCTTTTGGAATACAAGTATTCAATATATGGATATATCGTATATATATATAGTATATACATACATATAGTATAAGTAACAACAACGATTGCACGTAAGAGGCTAGTGTGTGTTGAGAGGGAGGTTGGGGGTACTCAAAACTCGGTTGGTTTGGTTTTGGTTTGGTTTTGGTTTGGTTTAGTTTGGTTTGTATGATAGATAGTTCAGAAGAGGACAGCAGTAACAGTAGTAGTAGTAGTAGTAGTAGTAGTAGTAGGTAAGTTTGTATAGGTAGTAGTAGTTGTAGTAGTAGTAGTTGTGGTTTTTTATAGGATAGTATAATACATTCTCGCATACTTGTATTTGTTCAAATGGTACTTCAAATGAGAACGACTCATTATAGTAAGGGTTGAGGGTGCATTTTTTGATACTTGTCTTCTTCTTTTTCAAACGTTTGCCATTTTGCATGATTGCAATTTTCACATATGGATCTATAATATAGGAAAGAATTGAAAGAAAGAAAAAGAAACATTTTTTCGTTTTTATAACAAAGTAAAATTTTTGCAACAATTTGAGGAACACATTTTCTTGAATTCTTGATTTTGGTTTTTGCTTTACACACACATATATAAGAAATTTACACAAAAAACTTGGGTTAATTATATACGTGTTATATATAGAGAATAGGTTTTTGGCAATTTTTTACTTTGCAAACACAAAACAAACGAAAAATAAACAACTATAAAACGTACGAGAGGAACAAACCAAAGCTGAAACTTTTAACCCACGGATTTTAGCAAACACTTGTGCGTTATTGAAATTTGATAAACGATAATTGCTCGTCAATTATGTATAGAAGAGATGAGTTATAGTTCCCCTTAGGTTTGTTCTCCTTAGATATTAATTCACAAATTTAAAATCATTTACATGTACTGTTTTTTTGAAACGTTTTGGAACACAGCAACTCTTTGAACTCAAAGCATACAAATGTGTTCAATTGTAAATTATATAAAACAAGATCTGTTCTTTACAAATCTCATTACTAAGAATTTTTGAATCCGATTAATGTCAGAGCATTTAAAAACATACTGGAAAATGTTCTGTTGTTTGTAAAAGCCTAGAAGAACTTTAATTGTTTGGATATATTCAGCGGCAACGTTTTTCTTCGGTCTGGAACCACTCAGAGTCAGTCCGAGTGACCCGAAACGGTGTCGAGTGTTTAGTTGAAAATAATTGTTAGGTTACATGCAAAAGTGAAGCTAAAAGCAAGCGAGATTTCGGCCTTGTTTTTTGTTCGGCAAGAGATTTAAGTTGATTTTGGGTTCTATTGTTTGCCAGGCATACAAGTACATAAGTAAAAATTGTGCGAGATTTCGGTATGGAAACGTTGCCGGGCGAAAATATATCCACTGATTTTGATTTGAGAGTAAATGAATTTAGTTGAATTTTAGCGTACGCGATTCAAGACAAATACGGGAAAATATGCAAGTCGAGAAAGTTGGCGCTATTTGATAGTTGAAAAGTTGACAAAATATTAGTTGGAATAAAATTGGTTGGACTTTGCTCTCAGAGCACTTTATCTGCGAGCAAACGTTGCCTTGGCGTTTGCCTTGCCTTGGACGTTTGAAAATCAAAAGGAAATCATTAACTCAAAAGTAAAATCAAACGATGAACAACTCCACACATCTAAGTAATTACACAAACAGCAATAAAAACGCTGCCAGAACCGCCGGGAACCCAACAAAAACATCTTTGGCCCTGGCTCCAGTCCTGACAGCGTATCGGTAGCACTCCATATTACCAGACAGTCCGCCCACGTCCATCTTCTTCAGGTTTTTGGCCTCCAGTATGACGACGGTTAGCTTGCCAGCAGTCGGAACGTAGCGCAGCGAGAAGCAGATATCTCCCAGCTTTTCCTGTTTGACGAGATCCGAAGAAGAGTTAGGAGAAACGAGAGTTGGGTGTGATTAGTAAGTTTCGCTCAGGGCTGATACCGTTTGCAACAAGCAACATGTCACATAAAGACTAGAGGTACAGTTACATACATATCCACATAAAAGTATATTAAAGTACATATATAGTTTCTATAATTGTTTGGGTCAGCACTATAGCAGGGTTCAAACAGAGTTGTCAGATTTTTAGATTGATGCGGAGCATCAAAGGTGAATGCAGAGATTAGACTCAGTTTGATGTAAAGAAAAATTGAGTAAAACCTATCCAGATCGTATAGGATCGCAATACCTAGGTATTTATATATACCCAAGAAATAGGATGCAAGGACCGATGCATATACAGTTCATATCTGTTCAATTTATTGTTGATACATGTGTAGGTGTTTCTTCTTGTCACACATTCAGAGTTTACCAACTAATGTTAAATCGACTTATACAGTACACAATATCAAGTATATATTATAAGAATAACCAAGGATATCAGGTACAAAACATTAAGACAGTTCATAAACACGAAAATCAGGATAAATCAAACACACTTCGTGTACCATCAAGTGATGTGGATTTGGGGGCAGGGTGAACAGTACAGTACAGTATATTATATTATATTAATTTATTTGATTGGTAAGCAATTTGTACGTACGTAAGGTTTACGGATAGTTCATGGTTATATCGACACAAAAAGAAAACGCCACAAACAATTACATTTAAAACATTTACTGCACGTTATAGAGCTTCGATTCTGGTAAGTGTAAAAATATATCTATATACACGCGTGTACGAGTATATATAGGGTATCGGGAGATATATAAGTATAAGATATGTAAGTATATATCCAAAGGAAGAGTTAAAGAACCAAGGAAAATGATTCAACTGAAAGAAAACTAATTGATATTGTTCAAGTGTTGTTGTATCGTTATTCTGGGGATTTATTATTGATGTTTTTTTGTTATACTCGTACGAGTATAACAGTATATTGTATTGTACCATACTAAAACTTACAGTTTTAATTTGTGTTATAGTTTAATCAAGATTCTTGAGTTTCGTATGTCGTTGGTCTCGTTAAATTGTTTAATAACACCCAGCTCAAAACCGACTGCACAAAATGCAAAAATATATGGTTTCAAAAATTTTCTTAGACATTATTGATATGAGAATAGGAGAAGATAGATAGAGAAGATAAAATAGTTGAAGTCAAGCATAGTTGAACCGATTTTGTATGTACAATAGAAACTTATTTGGGGTTCTAATGGACCCGTTTCGGAGGCATATCAAAAAGAGTTTAAATATATATGTATATAGAGAAATAGAGATGTGGATTCTTATGTACATGAAGAGGCATACCATACTCTCATATCTTACAAATGAAAGTTCTAGCTAGATTATTCAGAGTTCTACGAGTATATAAACATATATAAGACCCTAGGCTGGTTCGAACCGCTTGCAGTAGTAGGTATTAATAATTTTCTTGCTTCTTTTCTTTCGACTTGAAACGCAAACCAATCCAACTGCCAATTCCTTGTACACCTCGCCAAGGTCCAAACTAGCCCGGGCAATAAAAATGCTAGTTGCTGGACTATATTATTTATTTTTAAGCTATACGGTTGTGGTATGTGGTTGAGTGTTGTTTGGATTACGAGTATTTAAAAAATGTTCAAGACACAGACAGAGAGCGAGCGAGCGAGCGAGCGAGACAGACAGAGAGCGAGCGAGCGTTGTTGTGAAGTTATAGATTTTATATCGGAGTCACTTACCGCAACTGTTTAGGGTTTTGAATAGTTAAAGTCTTGGAATTGGAGTCATATTGGAGTCTGATTATTTTTCTTTTCTTTTCGATTTGATTTGATTTCTGGCATTTTCCAAATACGAGTTGTTGAATTGTTAAATGTTGGGTGAATGTTCAATGGAAACGAAAATGTATATATGTATGTAATCATAATTGAAAGAAATCATAAGTAAAACTGGAAAAACATTGTCGAGCATTTGTTGTTGAGGTATTTGACTGTCATCGAAGCTCTGCTTAAACATTACAGCACACAAACAAGTCAAAATGCAACCGAAAACATAATTACATTATACACATATCGGGCGAGACAGTGACAGAGAGCTAAGCACAAGAGTTTAAGGTTAAAGAAGCGTATTATATGTCCTTCCTTAGAAGGACCAATGAGGATCCTGACTTGGATACCAGTTAATTTAAGATGCTTTTGCTGGTCGAAC
This sequence comes from Drosophila subsilvestris, assembly GCA_035043285.1. Lineage (NCBI taxonomy): Eukaryota > Metazoa > Arthropoda > Insecta > Diptera > Drosophilidae > Drosophila > Drosophila subsilvestris. The sequence continues at coordinate 896,256 of JAWNNB010000166.1, forward strand.
AGAATTGTAACACAAACACAACGAACAGAACTGGAAACACATTTATGACGACAACAACCAAAGCAAATAACGATAATAATGAGTTTTTTCTCTCCATTTGTATACTTACATGTATCGGGCCGATTCAGGTTTCGGATTGATATCCCCATGGCATGAGTCAAAAATTTCGAGTTCGAGTACAGTTTGGGAATTTCAAGTAATCGAATTTTGTGATAACAGATTTTGATTTGGATTTGTTTTGGTTTGTTTGGTTTTTAGCGATACGTTCAAAAATAATTAAAGAGAAAAATGAAGAGCATATTAAAAATTTTTGAATTCCATTTCCATCACAATTTTGATAAGTACGAGTATTTTTTGTGGTTTTTTGGAAAATGTAAAAAAGTAAAGGTTTTCGTATTTTCTGTAACCAATTGATGGTCGCGTGTCCGTGTTCTGGGTGTGTGGAGTATTCGATTCTAATACTTAGTGTGATTCATATATAAGTATTATTTAGTCGTAAGCAAAAGGAAAACATGCAGTAGGGTAATAAAAGGTTCGAAAGGTATTTTGCAGTGTTGCTAATCTAGTTGTATTGTTGGTAAGTTTTTTTTTATATTAATATAGAGAACAAAAAGGTTTATTGCTGTCTCTGGTCAGTAAAGCTGAGGATTGCTTTCCTTGCATCGCAAAATGCACTGAGAATTGATATTATTATACAGGCTTATACACTTGCTGGATTGGCAAATAGATCGAGGATAGGACTATGCTAATTTAATATGAATGTAAATTTATAAAAATTCGGACAAGATTAAGATTTATTCTATGGCTAAACAGAGGTGACAATGCTAAATATTTTGAAGACTTCTTGAATTCTAATGCAATCCAGTAAGAATATAACAGTGTCGGTTTTCCGAAAAAGAACATTTTTTTCTTGGTTTTCTTATTGATTTCAATTTTATTTTCCAGTCTGGCATTCACAGGCGAAAACTTCAAGCTTTTGCTGAAACTGTGTTTGTATCTGCCTTTTGTGTGTGTATGTGTGTGTGCTTATTGAGTTATGTATCTTTATTTGTGTTTGAATTCGTATTTGTGTTCTGGTTGTGTGGCAGTGTATAGTGGTCGATCTTTTTAAAGCATTAATTTCATCAATAGACCAATTCAATTAAACCAATGCAAATATTTTACAACATTTCAATTTAATTATTTATTTCGAAGATTTTTTTGTGCGTGTCTGTATGTGTGTTAGATAGAGAAATAGAAGGTGTCTGAGTGTATGTATGTATTTGTGTAATAAAAGTTTGACGGACTTTATGCAAAGAACGGGGGGTGCAAAAGTTGATACTACTTTAAGAAAGATATGCAAAAGTTTCCAGTATTTTCGGCGTTAAATTGTTCCAATCAAAGTGCAAACAAAAATGATGTGTTTAGTGTTCGGGGATATTTTCAGATTGTTTCAAATTAGATCAGCGTGGCAATGATTCTAGAACTTGGGCCAACTTGAAGGCAATCATATTTCGGAGAATGATGGGAGATAAAGGGGTTTTGTGGAAAGAAGTCGTGTGGTTGGTTGGCCACGCTGATTTTTGTTTTTTCTTATGCCACAGATTTTCTCAGCAAAATAATATTGCAGTGTGATTATTTGCATATGGAAATGTGAAAACATTTATCAGAAAATGCCTTTCTATTTGTTAGTATTTCGTTGCAAACAAGACAGCTCAAACATAGATAAATTGCTTATATCAATACAAAAATTCAACTACAATATTAATGATGCGAGAAAGAATGCAGACATAATAATATATCAGGATATATAAGTATGTATGTATATATGTATATATATATATTGTATATATATATATATATATAGAGAGGGAGAGATAGAAAAGTCGAAGAACAATCGCTCAAGACGAAAGTGATTGATTATGATGATCAGAGAAAGAAGTGGAGTTTGGAAGATTTATTAATAGCTTTAGTATTATTAGAAGAAAGTACATATTCGAGTTTGTTTCGATAGAATGGTTATTACGATTGATTATTGTTATAGACAGATTTCATGTACAAGAGCGACAGTTCAGAAAGACAGAGCAGGTTATACAGAGGGTAAAAATGATAAGCTCAAATCAAGTATGCAAAAGTGTAATAGAGTTCTCTTTTGTTTGGTTTTTGTTTTGTAAGATTTGTAATCATGTTTCGTATTTACCTTCTACAAAAGTTCAAGAAAACAAGAGATTATATGTTTCGAAAACAATTATTGTTTGTTTTGGAGTGGGGATTGGAGAAAGAGAAATTTAGAGTTTAATTTTTTGCTGTAGTTGTGTTGACGTAAAAAAGGTAGAGAGGGAAATCATAATGCTGTCAGAGAGTTGGGGAGAAGCAAATTCAGTTCTGAATTGGATTTTCCCTCTGTTTTCTGTGGATTTTTTGTTGTTGTTGCGTTAATATTGAATATTTCATCTTTACGAGTAAATGGTTGATTTTATTTTATTTTATTCATGTTTTTATATTTGCATTTTGAACTGGGTGTGGGTGTGTACAAGTTTCATAAGAGATTCGAAAAACTTTTGCTTGTCTGTTCGGCGAAGTTTTCATTGTTTTGTTGATATTGTTTCTGTTCTGGAAAGTTTTCTTTGTAATTGTCTTTGTTCCATGTACTTTAACGAGGGCGGGATGGGTTGGAAATACTTGGATCGTCGACTTGAAGACTTAAAAAACAAACAGCAAGTGGGTATCAAATATACTTTGATTGCATTTTGCTTTACGAGTATACATATTTCGAGTATATATTCTATGTCGGTTTGGTCCATGAAATTGCAATAAAATACGCATACACACAAAACACAATCGTCTTAAGAACAAAAGTCAATAAGTATCACACGACTTCACCGCTTGCTAAGTCGTCAGTTTCGAGAAGACTTGCGTAACTTAGAAAAAAAAACGAAACCAATAAATCATAAGACACAGATAACATCGTATTTTAGTTGGACAAAAAAAACTTTGAGGCACACTGAGTGTTATACATAGACAGAGAGATAGAGAGTTACAGATAGTCTGGATAGATGTGGCCTAGCACCTCGACTGCCCGAGAATTGGTTGCGAGCCTAGCTCTACATACCTGTCCACCTTCACCCTCAACGCTGACCAGGTCGCGCCACTCTTCAATGGTCTGAGCCAGATCGATCGTGCAGAGAGGGACCTTCACCTCGCCGATCTGGTCGTGCTTGGAGAAGCGATCAAAGTCAAAAATGGCAAACACGAGCGTTTTGTTCATGGCATCGGCATAGGGTAAACTCTGGAATAAACCATTAGATACACACATCATGTCCAAGAATAGTTGTTTTCTACATACCTTAAAGGTGAACGTCTCATTGAAGACCGGACTCAACGTTTTGCGGTGCACTTTGGTCTCAAACTTCTTCTTCTTGTCCGGCAGCAGGTAAACTTTGACATAGGGATCGGAAGTACCGCCCATGTCCAGGGCGGGCAGCTCTTCGGCCTGAATAACCGTAACAGCCAAGCTATTTGAATTGAAATCGTATTCCAGCTGCAAGATAAAAATTCGAAAGAGGGTCGCAACAGGGGGAGACATGGGGAGAGAGGAAAAACGAGTTTATATTAGTTAAGGATTTTGGTATTTCGTATTTATTTCACATGTGTAGTTTCAGTCGAATTCAAAGCTTGTTCACATTGAGAGGCATTCCCAAGAGCTGGATATGGTCTGCTCCGAAATGTGTACATGCAAAAATTTAATTTCGGTCTAATCTAGTGTTGTTTAGTGGGTGAGTTCGGGTGTGATTGAAACATAAAGATATACTTGTAGGAAGCAAGAGTTACAAGAGTGATAGATATTGGGTATTTCTGGTCCTTGTTCTTGTGTGTGAGTGTTCCTGTGCACACATTTATACCTATCTGAGTTTGGCTTTGGTTAGTTTTGTATTCTTGGGGTTAGTTAAGAGTGCTGTGCTCTGGGGAGTGATCAATAAAACCCACCTTGAAGTTGAGACGACCCAGCTTCTGTTCACTCTGCTTGTCCTCCTCGTCGCCCTCTTCGGCATTTTCGGTGAGTTCCTCCATATCAGGCTGAACCTATGGCATACCAGAACCCAATAACTACTAATATTTGATGGCACCTCAGATACTTACTTTCTCCTTGTATGCCGATCCCAACAACTGTACCGATTTCATATCGACACCCTTCTTACCCTTACCATCTTTGGTTCTTCGCTTCTTCAGGAACCTCCGCACACAGAAGAATATAATACCAAAGACGACGAGGAATACGAGTATTATGATGGCCACCACGCCCCATGTTGGCAGACCCGTGCGCTCCGCAATCGCCTCGGTGACAACTTCGCCGGCATGCTCAATCTTTTTGATGACCGGCAATGAGGTGGTAGTTGATTCTGTAATATGGTCCATATATCTCTGGCTCCTTAAGTATCGCATCTCTCCGGATTACCGGAGAACTTACCCTGAGCCTCTGTGGTTGCGCTCCTTGTTGTTGTCTCCACCTGTGCGATTCGTTGACTTTCGGCGGCTGCTGCCGCTGCCTCCTCAGCAGCTGACTCCTGTTCCTGTTTATCCAGCTCGCGAAACCTGGAGTGATGTGTTTCTTCCAGCTTCTGGTCCACGGACTCTAGTTCTGTTGCCGACTCAGGCGCTGGCTCTGCGTCCGGTTTGGCGTCCGCTTCCGATTTTGCATTTGGCGGCATTTTGTTGTGTTGTGGTCGCTGGAAGTAAAAGATTCAGTTCGATTTAATACAATAATTTAACTGGTAATTTAAGGATTTGTGAATCTTCTCGCCTTAGACGAACAGATTCCGTTTCATTAATTTACTTAAATGGTTTCAAATAACAATTAGTTTCTTCCCTGTTACTAATTATTTAATTTCCCAATTTTTGGAACCTTTATTCTCACGCCACTAATCTTTTTGTAATTGTTTGATTCTTTTAACTTTGACAATTATTTGTAGTATGTATCGTCAGATCATCTTTAATAGTGTATCCGTTTTAAGAACAGCCGGTAATGACGATGTTTCCACAAAGAAATCCCGCAAATGTCGCTACGAACTTTTCCTACACTGGTGGCCTTGAAACACTAGAAATGCGCTGACGCCGTCTACTCGGTGGGGTGGGAGAAAGCTGGGTATAACTCACGCAGTAAAAGTGCTTATCCTTAGCATGCCAAGGGCACGCACTCGGTCCCACACAGCGACATAGATATATATGCATATATGTACCTATGTATACATATGTATTTGTGTATATCCACAACGGAAACCCTCATAAAAAGCTTACTTTCGTGGAGGTCTACACATTGTTCTTATTTCCACTCTCTCGTTTCTAATTTTTCCCTCCTTTTCTAATTGAATTCATTAATATTAATCTGCTTTGTAGTCCCACGTTTTGAATTTTTGCATATTTTATTCTTTGGTTCTTTTGGGATTTAATTTACTTTAACCATTTGAGCCACATTACTTATATATGAAGAGAGTCTGCTTGATTTGGGTCCTTTGCTCCTCCGCAATTTTTATTGTTGTCTGTCATCCTTTGACCCTAAACTGCCATTGTTGGGAATCCTTGGAACCTCGGGAATTTCGGTTTTTACTTATTAAAAATATATGTTTTCATATTTTTTTGATTGACAATAAGCTGTCACTGCGTTTCATACTCGTAAGTTGAATGACACCCGTCGGGCTGGGGGTTCGATGAACCCTATTAAAATATATATTAAAAATGAGTGGAGCACCCGAACTTCGAGTTTTCTTTTTCATAACCTGAATAATTATGAATGTTATTCGTTTCTTGCAGTTTATCGACATTCAAAAATATATTCGACAGAGCTAGAATTAATCATAGTTACGGTATTAAAACAGATATTAAAATCATATCGAGATAAATGAAGATAAACGCATGGAAGGGATAGAAAGGAGAAGTTACTCTGAGACTTCGAGCTAGAGAAAAGTTACGCGTACCATAAATATGTATCGTTGATGTGCCAGATTTTTAAATGATATTGGAACTATCGAATTAGGTAGTCAAAATGGATTAAGCTTAGAAAAATATGAAATATAAACCACTAAACTAAACTATCAGGCAGGCTCCGCAGGCAGGATTTCAGAACCAAAAATGTGATTTAAGACGCAAGACTTTTCCGTTTTCGGAACGGCAACAAATTCCTCCGCCAAAATTAAAGGTAAACGGATTTTTATACAACTAAACAAATCTTAATTGCAAAAGGAAAAAAATTGATGACTTAATGATGCATTGACATGAATTTGACACTATGACATGGGCAATTGAGGTTGTGGCCTTTTTAAAAAAAATTGGCCAGGGCAAAAACAAGTATTGAGTGTCCTCCGAACAGCTGTGGCAGCCCGATTTGGCTATCGATAAATCTATGTTAAACATACAAGGGCCTTTTTGTATCAGCTAGCACTATCGCGTGGGTATAAAAGCAGTAAAATTTGCGCTTAACAGTACAGAGAGTAAACGAATTCACAAAAGTGGATTCCAGAAATGAAAAGTATGACTTTTTGTCATGTGAAAACCGGAGCCTGCCTGTATGTGTAAAAATTTTGGATTAGATATAGATCGTAAGTTTAAACTTGACAAAGAATAAAAGAATAAAAATGAACTGTCAGAAAATAAATGAATGGAAAATATTAAATGAATAACCGTTACTAATGGCTACGCAATGATGAACAAATAAGAACATAAAATTCGTTTAAATACGGTTTAGGCTTCATGGAAATTGTATTCACAGCGCGTAAACGAAGAAAATATGCTGTCTGTCTGAATTACAACTTTAACTTATAAAAGAAGTTCCGACATAATCGGCGTTCGAGTGTATATAATGAGATGAGTGCCAATCCATTTCCTACATCCGTACTTATTTCTGCGGGACCCGCTGCACCTCTTTTTTTGAATCAAAAGTTCTTAGTGTTCATCAGTGTTCTCACAAAATCACAAGGACCTAAGATTATTTATAATAGTCACTGTTAGATGCTGCTATCCACAACCACCGAACATTTTTTCTAGGAAAAGTAGCTTTAGTTTTCCATATAGCTTCCTCTGCACAAGATAAATTATAATGGCCACCCACTTAGCCCCCCACTATGAGAATAAAAGAGGAAACCAACAAGAAGCTGGCATAAGAGCAATTTAGGAGCAAAGTGACTTCAAATTCCTGGCAACCGCTGCTGCTGTTGTTGCGGCCCGACAATTGTTTACTTGGCAAATGACGTCAAAGGACATATATACCCTTGCAAAGCCCCTGACAACCGTTACACACACAAACACAGATGCACGTTCTGAACACGAGAAAAACTCCGAGAAAGCTTCTTAAATGGAAATGCCCGGAGCATCTTTGCTCATTCGACCCCATAAATATGTTTAAAATTCAAATGTGACCACGTAGAAAATTTAACTACGGGTGGAAAAGCTGTGTTGATTTAACAAGAACTTCCCTCGAAGGCGCCCTTAGAAATTCGCGCGACTAAACGCAATTAACATAAAAAAATATATGCAAAAATAAAGTTGTTTGCGCTTCTTATATAATTTATGAAAGTGTTTTCTAAAAGGGTGACATAAATATGCTGCTCAAAAGAGTACTGACCACGCCTTTAAGCTGTGCGAAGTACTTCTTTCCCCCCAGAAAAGTGTAGGGAGAAAGAACTTGACAACAAAACCAGGTAATTTTTTCGCGTCATATATTATTAATGCACCAAAAATCTGATGATAAATAATGTCCTGCCATAAACCCAAATTTACTAGACTTAAATTGCAGGTTAATAAGAACTAAAAGTTTGAGTAGGGGAGCAGAAAAGAAGGCTAACAACATCCCGGCTCACAGACATTGCATTCCCCCTGCGGAACAGGCAACAATTTTGTCATTCTGCCAGGTCTCGTTACACTCGCTTCCCACAGGTCAAATAGGTGTATAGTATATGAGTATGTATTACTTTTTGGTGCCCATTTGTCTGGGGCCCAAGCGGAACTGGGGAAAACTTTCCTGCGAAAGGCTCTCGCAATTTGATGCAATTGTAAGTCCTCGTTATGAGGACCAGTAAAAGAGCTTAAATGTCCAATGAGTTCATTGCTGAGTACAAAATTGATGGGAAAACATTTCCCCATTTCGAAATTGGGTCATCAAAGCAAACTGCAAAATTTGCCATATGCATAGGCAATTCTTATTTGTAATCAATATCGCCAAGATATTTTTACCAGTCTTTTTAGTTGCGAACCTGGCGATATTCCCATTGCCTCCAAAGGAGCTTCATCTCAATCAATAGTTTACAATCGGTGCAATGCGTCATCTTAAATTTCAGTTTAAAATCGATTAGATTTCTTTGCAAAATCCATAGATTTCTCTTCAGGATGCACAAAAGGTATCAAACGCATACTTAACTGCAGTTTTATAACTTAACAGCATGCGTTTTTCGTTTGGATTTTTGATTGAAGGAAGGAAGCTGGCCTTATCCATATATTATATTGTATTGTAATTTTATATGAATGTTTCATGAATTACGAATTGTTCTTTGTTATCGGGTTCTTTCAATTTTAAATCTCTTTTGTCCTCCTATTGTGTGTTGTCAAAACCAATTATTTCAGAGGGTTATTCTATTACTATGCATACTAATTGCTGCGCTTTGACCTTTTTCGGCAGACCAAAATAGAATAGCTGTCTGCTCCATCGATAGTGGGTGGAACAGACATATAATAGTTGTGTTGAGGGTGGGGAGGACAGTGCAGTGAAAAAGGGTAAGCATACAAGCACTGCAGTGTCACAAAGACACACAGAAATATATACAAAATTGGCTGTTATTTTACGAGTAGATTAGGGACAAATTCGTTAAACGATAAGATAATTTCGCCTCATCAAAAATTCAGTAGATAAACGAGTCAGGTCAGAACACAAAAAGAGAGAGATACGAGTATGTATGCCAAGAGCTGACAATCAAGCTGTCAAAACAAATTAGAGAGCACTGACAGGATAGACAGCCGGCCATTACCTGCAATGTATAAACAAAAACAAGGAAGAGCCCCAACATGAAACATGGATTTACATCTATGGGTAACATCTGTGGAACCCACGCATGTAGCATTCGCACAAAAGAACGAAATGAACCAGAACCAAACGGAAGGAGGCCCACGTTCTAAGCTTCCCTCAAAGTCATTTGGATGAGCTTCTGAGCAGGAATCGGTTAAACTTTTTTGACGAGTCAGAGCGCGTAGAGAGGCCACTCTCCGTGCCATTCTGCGCTCTCCTCTCTCTCTATTTCTCTGTCTCTCTTTTACCTCTACTGCGCACATAACCCAGAGAAGGCAACAAAATAAAAACTCTGCACAAAAAATAGGGGAAAATGGCAAAAAAATAGGATGAAACCCAAAACGAGACGGAGAAGCTTAAAGTCGAGAGAAAAGCTGAGACATGAAGAATGCCCTAAGAGAAAAACCAATTTTCCACATCATTATGCTTTTCGCTTTCATTGAGCAATTGACAAAAAATCAAACAATCATATTCTAAGAACATGAAAACAGTACTCACTGTACTCATGGGCGGAATCCTAACAGCCAAAATCTCTCCGTAAAGGGTCAAAAGAGTGCTACCGCCCCCATAGCGCCTCCTACTATGTCTGCGTTAGAGTGGGGGATTGGCTCAACTTGATTATTGGCTATTATATGCGGTTTCTACACTTCGCTGGAGCATTTTTATTGCGAGGTTCAGCCATTCCCTCATAGTCTCCTTTAGCTACATGTCTTAAAATCTTGCTTCCTCTCCTTCAGTCTGTCTGTCAAAGCTAATTAGTGAAAGAGATGCTTAATCAAGTTTAGCTGGCATTAGACCGAGATAAGAGGAACATAATGAATAAGATGCGGGTATCTTCGGGCATGAACGTTGGAGGGGATTTGAGAGGTTGTGTTTTGGTTTGAGGAATATTCAATGGAAAATTCCCAATGCTAAGTACAGGTGAGGAAACTCATTCATATTAATTTATTCGAAATGTGGTTTGACTTTTAATTTTAACTGGAAAACGGAATCCAAAAAGCGTAACGGATACAAGCGTAGCATTTTATATTTCCAAGGAAAATGTTTTGTTGACCCCCATCAAACCATGCCTCTTTCATACAAATCCTAGGCTAATCCTTTTCAACATTTATTTATTACATACCTCAAAGCTTAAAACAATTTAAGATAATATAAATCCCTTTTTACCAACATGTTTTGGTTCAACTTTATATGCAATAGTGTATCCTCTTTGTTGTCTTTATGTTCTTATGCGTTTCATTCTACCAATCTCTAGACCTGCACATTTTCCAGTAGCCTCATATCGGCACACTTATTATTCGTTCTTACTAAATGGGTTCTTGTCTGATTTTTGGTAAAACATAAAATTTTGAAACCTACCTCCTAATCAGACAATGTTGCCGCTCTTCCAATGATTCCTTTCCCCAATCAGAGTCTGGACCAATGTCGCTTTTCTTCAGACTTAATGTGTCTGTTTATAGTCAGCTTGGTTAGATGGATAGATGATGGGTTTTGAGCAGCGTCTATCAAAGTGTGACTCCGGGACAAGGGCGGCAGCAGTGGCGACGACTTGGCTGGAAAGATGGTGATGCGGGTCCTGGGGTCCTGTGGTGTGTGTGTGGGTGCGTTCTGTTGCTCCTGCTGCTGCTCCTTTTAACGTGGCTAGCTTTGGCTAGAGGCCGCGGCTCGCTAGTCTCACATGAATTTGGTATAACTATAATTTGTTGTTGACACGATTTGTATTGAATTGGTTGTTAGTTTATTTTTTAATTTATAACAATTTTGTGTATTTTGCACCAAACATTTGGAGAGGACCGAACAGTGCGAGAGAGAGATAAAGGGAGAAATAGAGAGAGAAAGGCAGACAAAGTAAGTACGAGTGCGGGAGAGTAACGGAGCGAATACGTAATATCAAAATACAATGGTATGCGTAAATATTGATAGAGCGAATCTGGCATGTGTATGTGTGTATGTGTGTCTGTGTGGGCGGGTGCGTATTTTGTCTCTTTGCTCAAAAGGTTATGTGTGTGAGTGTATGTCTGTATGTGGAGGGTTAAAAGAGAGAGAGAGAGGTTAAGTTGGCAAATACGCTTTTCCTTCAAAGACGACGTTGAAAGGAAATTCAGGATAGAGATTTTCTTAGAGCCGTAACGCCTGAGCTTTCCTCTTTTCTTTCTCTCGCACAGTCACACACATACACTTGAAATAAATAAAGAAAACTATTCCTTTTATTTCTTTTCCCTATTTTATTTAATAATTATTATTTTTATTATTCTCGAAAATGCTTTCAATTAACAGCGATTACATTTTTATTTAATGTCATCTCTTTTCTCATTTAGACCATCACTGCCACAGAAATCATCTGGAAAAATCAATAACCCAGCAAGTGGCTCACATGCGTTTTCACTTTCAATGATACCCCATTTTTTTTTTTTTCTTCTAAATCCTTGCATTGCACATTGGAATTTTCAATTATGATCTCCTTTACACAGCTCCTACATTATTTTTTTCTCGTCAGTTAACTCGAGGCTTTTGCTTAAACAGCACCGAAAAATACTGATACACAAAATTTGTTCTCCTTTTTCGTCAGCGCGTGCAAACACACACATACACATGCACACATCGAAAGCCACAGACACTCACACACACACACGCGCACCAGACTTTTCGGGGCTTTCGATGGAACTTCCTTTTATATAACCGTCGAAAATCACTTATCAGTTTTTTTTATTTAATTTTTTACCAATTATTCCATCAACTTTTCTTGATTATTTCATGATTTATTTCAAATTTTCGGTCGGATTTTGTAAGCGTTTCTCTTGTAGAATTTTTCTTTTCTCATTCACCTTCAGCCTAGCGCTTTGTACTGTTGCAGTCAACTTCCACGGTCGATGTTCATTCGCGTTTTGGCCAAACGTTCAAGGAACAGCGAGGAAAAAGCTGCTGGTCATCGGGCCACCACCAAGCCGGAGAGAGCGAACCGGTTGGGCATCGATTTTGGGTTGTCGGCTAGCGGGTGGTCGGGGCTTTTTGGCGAAAGCAGAACTTTTGCAGAGTGGAGACTTTAGGGGAGAAAGTTTGGACAAGGTATTTGTTTTAGATCCTCTACAATGAGTGATCAAAAAGAAAGTGAATTTATATATATATAAATAAAATAAAAGATCACTCGGCTACACTTGTATTATGTTTTTTTTTATAAATAATAACAATCGAAAAGGAGTGTCATAAAGTTTTTGTCGTTAAGAGTATTTGATTCTTCCATTTGTGTAAACAATTATTTGGAAGATGATACTGAATACAATTAGATATTTATATTTTTCTTTGTATAAACCTGCGCAAATACTTGCCATTCCGAAAGTCTTCCCATCCTCGTCCTTCGGTGAACATATGACATGCAGCCACATGTTACGACAAAAGCTTCCTCAAAACCTGCGCGTCCCTGTCAGTGCATGCGTACTGGAATGGAAATTTGTCAATGACAATATTATACAGGCTTCTGCATAGCCCAGCAAGGACATTACAAGGGTCGTGGGGTTGACTGAAGAAAATGTAAATGAAAAGCTCACTTTAGTGAAGCTTATGTGATAAAAGCTGCAGAAAAAGCTTAACTATAGCTTTTAGTGCGACAGCTTAGTACCGTCAATGGCTGTGCAGGGGGACCCAGAGTGCAGCACCGCCCACAGCCCGCAATCTAAATATCTAAACAAAATCAAAATGCATGGCCAGCATCATTAATGGCCACTCTGCACTTCCGGTGCGCAATTACGCATGGCAAACAGAAATCAAAAACTAAATTTGAGATATGAAAATCATGTCGGTCGTCTGTCCGGCAGCCAGGCACGTGATCTTCCCCGAAGGATAAGCGTCAATTATAAATTGCGTAATCAAATAAATTTCCCAAAATGATTTAACTTATTTATAAACCAAACACAAACCGAACTGGACGCAGCCGGACTAAACTGGACCGGACGCATTTTCAGGCTAAAACTTTTTGTCAAACAAAATGGCTGGACACTCAGACACGCGTGCACAAAATACTTGTACATCTATGCACAATATTTACATTTTATGAGCAGGACATTGGCGTTCTGTCCACAAAATTCAAATCAAATAAACTATAAATGTCCGTGGGACTGGGACACATCGACCCAGCTTGAGCCTGGCCAAAGGAATTGATATTCCCTTTGCTGTTCCTCCTGTTGCTGCTGCTGTGTTTGGGTTCGTGCTGAAATCGTTATCCTGTTACTTGTCATTAATTCGAACCTCCATGCATATTGTTATTCCTGTCATTATTGTTGTGATTGTTGTTCCTCCTGTTGTTGTTGTTGCTGTTGTTATTGAAGCTCTGTTCGTCGAGCCGTTAAATTAGCCGCTTATTAATTATGTATTTGAATTTAATTGCTCAACTAAAAAGCTCCTGGGATCCGCTGCCCATCCAGGCTAGCGTCTGACACTGATTTGTTTTACTTGCTTTTATGTAAAAAAATGATTTATTTTATCAGGAGTTAAGTTCTTCAAGTTCTTAGTTGTTAAGATATTAAATACTTACAAAACATTAAATAAAATACATTTTCTTAAGGTATTTTTTAAGGCTGTGAAAGGTAGTTCACTCATTCTATCATATCAAATTTATATTCATATTCAGATTTGATTATAAGATCAATGTGTTTGTGTGTATGTATGTAGGTATGTTATAGAGTCATGTACCAGAGTCATGAATGGGAACTGACTCCATACATCTACTGTATTGCTGTATGGTCGCTAACCATATACATAATTGCACAACTCAACTCTGTTTGTTTTTTTTTAAGGGTTTGCCTTGATCATTTCAGAACGAAGCATTTTCCGAGCCATGCGCCCGTTTTCATATACTGTTTTCTATCATCGTAACCCATCCGCGGATGCACCCTCTGAACTCTGAAGACAACTACTCGTTCAGCTTCCACTCAATTCCCCTTTCTTATTTCATAACTCCAACGGTAAAACAATTTGAGTTCTTGTTGTAAGAAGGGCTTGCAAAATCAAATGAATACCAAGGAAATGGTTGATTTTGTTCTGGATTGGGGCAACTAAAAAATCATATAAAGTTTGTGATGGCCATAAGAGAATCATTTTACCAGCTCCTTGAAGTACGGACCTTGATCAGGAATTATTATGCAATGCATAATATACCCTACTTATACTTATACCCTTTCTCGCTCGCACTCACTCTGCCCTGTGCAGTGCGCGAGTACCTTCTAGCGGAGGAGATGTAGATTCTAAATGGTAGATGTAGAATATTTGTTCTACATGTATAATCTACATTTTAGATGTAGATGTAGTTAGCAGATGTAGCAACAATATGTAAAATGTAACAGGACAGATGGATAGATAGACGAAATTAAATCGATAACTCGGTGACATTTTTACTGGATACATTCAATATTTTAGCAAACAAATTAAACAAAATTAAATTTGCAACCCAGAATATAGTCAGACGGCACTTGAATCGAATTTAATGGGAATGCGATTTGAAGAACAGCTCAAAACTCGATCTTGATGGCTTGGTTAGTTTTTTGTGTGTGGCGTGCAGCAATTGAAATTTGTGTGATTTTGGTTATTTGTCGCGGTTATTTGGCCGCTACAGGGCCCGGCAGTGTGATTTATTCATTAAATAATGTGCAGGGGGGGAGCCCAAGGCCCATTTGGTTGCCTGCTCCCTCATGCGTCATGATTTTCTACAAATAAATTGATTTCAGTTTTCAACATTAATTTAATAGTTGTTGTTATGGCCTGGCCGACTGGTTTGGCAGTTTTTATTGTTACGGCCGCTGCCATTGTTGCTGGATCTGTGTCTGTGTCTGTTTCTGTTGCTGTTGATAGTTACATTTGTAATTTCATTTCTCATGGATCCACGGATCCGCGGATTCCGGCAATTGAACATTATGCAATACATTTGCATTTCAATATATGTATGAACGAGTATGCATGCAATCGTTTAATTGCAATTCAGGCGTTTTTCTTTTCTGATTTGTCTGTTGAAATTGCATTCTTCCATTTGCATTTCTTTTCTCATTTGAGCGGCTTGATTCCTGGCATCCCTGATCATAATCGTAAGCCGAGTAGCATTTCCATTTATGAATTTTACGATTTTCGTTGTTAATAAAGCATAATATGTTGACCAAAGAACTGCCGCAGTCTAGGCCATGGCATTCATCCCAGTTTTGCAACGGATCGTGTGGTTTGTGGCCCTCCATAAGGACCGAGAGCGGTCCTCGACTCCCGTTTTGTTTCCCAACCACAGAAAGCAATTTGCGTTTGCACTTTTCGCATTTCGCATTTCGCTTGTTTATGTCCATTTTGGATACTATGGATACTTGACGAGTCCTCGGTGGAATGGAGCGGGAGGTCTTTTAGGGGCAGAGGATGGACTTATACAGATACTGATAAATTAAGTGATTTGAAATTGTTTCTCACTCTTTGAGGTTTACATTAATATGTAACTTAACTTTCTTAGCTTCCATTCCAACCACCACTCACTGCCAAACTTTTCAGTGCCAATTTGACTTTAGCAAATTTGTATTGTATTCGTACTCGAATACCTTGAGGGCCTTGTCAGTACGCACAAAGGCCAAGAAACAATTTAATCAATCACTGGGGCTGCGAATGTGAACCACTAGTCGTACAGTAAGGCACGAGCAGAAATCTGTAACCTGTTTGACTTCCGAAAGTTCCATTGCGCAAATTGATAAATCCTTTAATGTTTCCCCGGAACACACGAGACCTACGAGTAGTAAAATGCGAATGGCAAAGGGCTCAGCAGGGGCCTGACACAGTGACACACAAATATAGAGAGGGGGAGGGGTATGGAAGAAATCAACTTTCGATTTCGCCGAAATAAATCCACTTTACAGATTGAGACGACCCTGGAGGACCGAGACGGGTGGGACTTGGAGGAATTTCTGTTCCCTCCAGAACGAGGGGGCCAAAACAAACACGTGCGCGGTGAGAGAGATAGCCATATGCTGACGATGGACCCGACAGAGACGGAAGTATGTTGTGCTCAGATAATTGAATTCATCAAAGTTAACTCGCACAATTGTTAACTGGTTGGCCTGGAACCACAGCCACGCCACAGCCACCGATGCCTCAAGCTCCTCTGTGCTGCGGATCCAGCATTTGTTCGGGTTTAGTTCTGAAAACTTTGTGTGTTTGTGTGTGTGCTCGGCCTTTGATGATGGCACGGGAGACGGCGGCTAAACTCGCTAAAAAGAATGGCGTCTAAAAAGATTTGCGAATTGACAAAGTGCAAGTAGGACTTGGGGCACGAACACGCCAAATGAACGGGTGGAGAGCGGCCCGGATAGGCAACAGACAGCTCCACATGCGAATGTGTGGGGGGGAGCGGAGTGTGCGCGCGGGAGGATGCCCCTTAGGACATCCGCTGGCACGCAACGAAAGACACACAACGACAAACATCTTGAAAATCCATGTCAGTGTCACGTAGCTGAGCGTGCCCCCCTCCACGCCAAGAAGAACAATACGAGTCGCAACACCAGCCGCAACAACAAAGCAAGAGCAACCAAAGTGTGCTCAAGACAATGTAGAAACGGATAAAGTCAATATGACAAATCCCGGATACACTAATAGAAAGATCAAAGGGCTGAATATGTATCCAATAGGGTCGTGCTGCACGGCCAGTCGAATCCGTTTTTCCGAAATCGGAGTTCGATTAGTTATCATTCGAATAAGTCGCGTCGAAATAGTTAACCGACCTTTATATACTCGTACATATATACAAAATATTGCGAATTATTATATCTGAATACAATAGCAGACCAAATGCAAATTATCTGAGCGAAAACAAAATTACTAATTTCAGTTGCTGAATTCTGTTTCTGTTTATTGTTGATTTTTATTATTAATTGTACAAACCTCCTCCATTTATCCATGTACCTTTCTGCTGAGCTTATCTTCTACCTCTATTAAGGCTCTAACTTTATGTGCTGCCCCTTCCCCCTTGCGATTTCATGGCCTTCATTGTTTTTGTCTGCTGATTGGTGTCTTTGTGTTTTTCCTGTTGTGTATCTGACGCCCCTGCTCATCACACCATCTCAGGCTTCATTGGCGTGCCACCCGCCTCGAAGATTCCAGTATAAATTTTGTGCTCGCATTGCTTATACGCCACGTTGCACGCTCCCTTGATTAAGTCGCTCGTTTGGCGTGTTTAATCAATTATGCGACGTTTGCATATTCACGCAGCTCCTCAAGTTATTTTCGCTAATCACTGGAATACAATAAACATAAGCTGGTTCCCTCAAAGGTAATGCCCCGAGATATGCCGCATTTCAGTCAAGGGCCCCTTGGGTTACGTCGTCTTCAAGTGGTTTATGGCCGCCGAACCACTTCTGCAGCCCCCTGTCCAGGTCATTTTTCATTCTGATGAAAATATTGATTTCCATTCACATCCGCTCCTCTCGCTCCTCGTTGTTCGCTGCTCGCACCGCTCCTGGCCACGCTCGATGTGATGTTGATGTCTGTTTGTCAGTCTAACGATTGCTTCAATGGTTACCTAGTAGGGAGTGCCCGTCAGCTCTTGGTGCCCCAACCCCAAATGAAAAAGGGAAACTTCCCCGATTACATTCGTTTGCCCATCGACTGGGAGGTCCCCGCGAAGATTTATGAGTTGTCCGCCTCGGAGTCGGGCCAGGCAAATGAAATATCGCCAGTGGGCAAATATTTGCGATGCGGAAGGCGCGTGATTCGATTCTGAAGCCAAACGCAACCAGGTGAGCTCCGCTCCACTGCTTCCGCTCGAAGCAAACCAAATCAAGGACCAGCCAGCTTCTGCACCTGGGTGGCACAGTGGTTCATGGAGTATTCGTTATTCAACCAGTAATAATTTTGCAGGCAGAACGGAGTTACATTAGAAATGTAGCGATGGCTTCAATACGTATTTTAAAGGGGATTCTTTTGTGCTATTTTTTTTGTCGTCATCTAGATTAAACGGAGAAGCACGCAATTTAAAGATCTGGTAAAAACTGGCAGACCTGGGACTCTCACGTACGCAACGAACTCATTATGGAATCAGGGACGTTCAGGGACGCTCTTTTTCATGACAGCCCAAAAGAACCTGGTTAAAAGTAAAATTGTTACTGTGTAGTGTAGCCTTCATAAAGCAAAATTTGTTTAAGATTTTAAAAGCTCTACTGAAATTGCATCTATACTTTTAAGAGTACTGAATCATATAAATCGTTACAGAACCCCTTCACACAACTAAATAGTTGAAAGCTAAATCCCATCTGAAAGTTGGAGAGTTATCTGGCGTTTTACCTACACAGTAAAGTTGGATTTTGTTTTTCATAATGATTATTTAGGATTCTTTACATAAAGATTCGTTCGTTTAAATAGACAACTAATTTTATTTGCGACTTATATCCGCAATAAATGAATTAAATTTATTTATCGCAATTCCAATGAATCTTGGAAACGATCCACTTTAAAACTCCCCCAAGTAGCTAATGAAATTTGTTCCCTAATAAATTCAACTTTGCACCACGGTGCATCGTTTAAATATTTACTATTGCTTAGCTCCTGGAATTGCGACTGCTGGATGACAAGTAATAAGGTCATCAAAACGCCAACGTTCGATGCGGTTCTGTCGACTGATTTATGAAGTTGTGTGGTCAGCATACAGCTCGGTGATAGAGGAGAACCTAGGGACACAGGGGCCTGGGGCACAGAACACAGAGGGGAAGGAGCGGGGTGCATGCAGCCAGCCATGACAACTCAATTGAGGACATCGAGCATACGCCACGTTGTTCGCAGCTACCTTTTGGGGGCAAGGATGTGTCGCTTGGTCAGTCACAGATTTGCTTTGTGCTTGTGCTCGGAGCTTCCTCTTGTCGGTGGCTTTTTGGAAAGCGATTTATAAACGTTGCCAGCATAAATAAACCAACAGATGTTCGGGGGAAACCCATAGAGAACTGTCCGGAAACATGTGCTCGGACTCGGCCTTCGTTTTTCTCGCTGTATTTATTTACTTTTGCTCTTTTATAAAATATTTTTTTAATGCAGCCACAGTGTTGCCAATTTGTGCAGATTTATAGAGGCTGCCAACGTCATCGTCCTGGGAGAAGCCAACAAAAGCAAAAAAAAGAAACACCAACGGTCTGTTGACAATCGCTACAGGAAGTGGGCAAGCAAACTGCAAGGATGGCTCCCATGTAGTCTGGATCGTGCATTGTTGCTGCCCTTGCCTTGAAAGGGTCATAACTGATTGCTGCAAACACTTATGCGGTGGGGCTGGTAGGGAAACACACGTCGGTTGGCTGGACAACACGCAGCGGCCAGACAGCTAGCAGGAAGCAGACCCATGGGAGCAGTCGAAGGGAGGACAATGCCGCGTATCGAACGAGCATTTGATAGGTGTTCTTTGCAAAAAACTCTTTTCATTAGGGCTACTCATGAGTGTCCAGACAGAAAAATATTTGTTGGTGGAAAGAAATGCATTGATATTTTTGAAAAGGTGCGTTTTATACCATGTGCTAGATAATTTGTGCGTGCATTTTGACCCCATTTTAATAGTTTAATTACAGATTGACAATAAATGATTGTAGTATTGTAATATTATAAAAGGACGCAAAATTTACTGCACAAACAACTTGAGAAAAACTGAAACTTCATTTGATTAACCCACCATATAATATGTGGTGAATACCCATAATGTTGCAGCAATGAGGGGTGGGGGCAAATAAAGAATCGAGTTTGTCAATTTGAGGGGATAATAGATTTAGTATGTTATGCCTGGCATTTACAAAGTTGTCAGCCACTGGTTGTTGTTTCTCATGGTTTATGCTTGTGGCTGTTTCTGTTGCTGTTGCTGTTGCATCGTGGAGACTGCAATTGAATTGCTTTTCGCCCGTCGCCTGGTCATCCTCATCATCGCCATCATCGTCATCATCGACATCGTCGCCGTCGTGGCAGGATGTGGTGCAATTTGCACTGTAGCTGCCGTTGTGTAAGTGGGCGTGACTGTCTGCCAAATATGAGCACCGGAAATTAGCACACAACAGCCACGCCCTCGTGGCCGCCCCCGGTCCCCTTTCTCTCCGGAATGATGGCGCAAATTGAATGGACATGGGGACAAACCCTAACCGTATAATTACTTCTGTCCCTGAAATGGGACAGGCCTATTGCTTTTAGAGGCAGCGGAGCTGGGGAGCGGCTGTCCATCTCCAATGACCCGGCCGGATCACCGGATCTAAATTAACAAAAGGACTCAAATTAAAGGCTAATCAGCCACTTGACCACTTTGTCCACTTGACCCAAGCGCAGCTCTGGTCCCGCCTCTGGTCACAAATGGATTTATGATGCAAAGCAAACAAACCTGGAACTACTTGAAAACTTCACACACATTTCAGCCAAAGCCACCATTCTCACAAGCAGAGGGCGAATAGCTTTGCCAGCACAACTGCAATTCAGGCGAGTTCAACTTCAACGCAAACTTTTACAATGATTCGGTTTCGGAATGCATCTGGCAGGAGGAAACTCTCACATTGTGAGCGGTCATGTCATGATTATGTTAGCGTATGATTTGCGTTGGTTGTTCAAATGCAGAACGGGTTTTCCCCTGAGATACTTTGGTTCCTTTTTTTACTGCTCATTGACATCCTTTTGAGATTGGATGTTAGATATATTATCTACAGAACTAGAACCAACGGTGAATCCTTTTCTTTAAAAATATCAACGAATTACAATAGCTTAGTACTTTAACTATTCTTCAATTTATCTTACCCTTTTACCGTTTAAAAATTTTTAAAAAATACTGAAACAAAATTAAAAGAATATGTTTAAAGTGCGATGAAGGAGCAGTAAAGTTAAAAGTACTTATATGATTGTATTGATTATATTTTATTAAAGAACGCGGGTTCTAATTAGGTTTTTACTAATCCTGTGTAGAATTCCTGTTTATCCAATTTTTGCAGGAGACTAAGTATGCACGTACATTTGTATGTACATATGATTATTCGGATAATTTGTATGTTACACAAGTAATAATAAAAAAATATAATATAATACATATAAGATTTATTCAGTATCATCTGGCTTTTGAGCAATGTTTACGTATTTTGCGATCTGAATCGCTTCCTCCCGGCTATACACCCGCTTATTCCTAAACTCTCACCGAGTGAAAAAAAAACGGTACCCCTTGCTATGTATTCAGAAAGAGAAAAATGGTAGCGGCACACAAACTTTCTTCACACACACACACACACATGAACCCAAGGAGAGGCCTTGTGCAAAGTAAGCCGGAGCCGGAGCCCGAGCAGAAGCAACTTTTCTTGCTTTTGTGGTGCAACTTCGTTTGCGCACATTTGAAATTCAGCAAAATGAGTGGACTGGGGAGAGTGCAGTGCACATGTGTGCGTCCGTGTGCGTCCGTGTGGGAGGCATGCATTAGCATCTCTTGTGCCGTGTGTGCTTCTGCATACATTTAGGCGCGGACAAAGAAGAAATGCAATGCAGTGCACAATTGCTTATGAAATTGAGCAAACAAAATTGCGGAATACTCGTACTGTAAATGGGAGCTAATGAGCCGAGACCCACTCAGGGGTTAATACGCAGTTGTGAAAACCACCGCTCCTGTGTGTGTTTCTGAACGCTTTAACCCTTAAACTAGCAAAGCTCTACAGTGGAATGACTGATTGGGGAACTTTCATACAAAATATTGATGAGGAAATGAATATACTCACCCTACAAAAACCAGAAATGGAAGCTAGAAGTTGATATGCCTACTATAAGATACCCTTCACTGGGAGTCCTAGTGGCTACTTGCTTACAATGTAAAGCTCGAAATTCACGATCACGATCACGATTATTGTATGGCAGGAAGTAGCATACTACAATTTGTTGCTGCAGCTCATCTATTCTCCGGATTCAGCCTGATGCAGGGGCTTCGACTCGGGCATAGATACTGACTGTTTCATACGATTTCATGAATACAATATACCTTTGTGTTCTACGAGTACCAGGTAAAAAAACGGCTCTCCTTTACGGGTTACCTGCCAGCAGGACAACCGACCATTCTTGAAGGAAACAAACTCATTAAAAGGTTTCTGGCCAGTCAGCCAGTCAACAACTTTGAGCCACAAAACAAGCCATTAAAAAATGTTTAGTACATTGACGGTGGCAGAGACAGCCACACCTCCATCGCCAGCCCATGCCCCCCAGTCTCGGCAATAGCAACAGAAACGGAAAAAACTGCCAAACAAGTTCGAAGGGCAAAAAGTGTAAAAAAAGTCCACTCCGGCAACGGCAACAACAAAATTGAAGGCAAATGTTTAGTGGAAGTTTAGCAGAGTTACGGAAAAAAGTTGGACAGAAAAGTGTCCCCAGGGCGCATTTGGCACAACGAGAAAACGGGGGCGAACTCCCCCTCCGCCTCCGCTTCCACTCACCTGTCACGTGTAAAATGCCGCCAGCGGCAGCTCTGACCCAAGAAGAGTGTCCTTCATCCCGGCTGCCAGTATGTCCTTCCGAGCCCTGTTCATGTAAATTGAAAACAGTCGCCAAACGGCATTAAGAAGGCGAACGAGGCAATGAACCGTAACCGGGCTCTGTCTGTCTGTGTGTATGTCCGTCCTGCCGAGGAAATGTACATTAAATTAAAAATTAACTGTCGCCAGGGATAAATTGTCAAATTGTATGACCGAAGCGACAGGCAACAGGCAATAATTGTTGGTTAAATGGAGGATTTCTATAGGGGTAATGGAGGACACCATCACAAAAGGTGGGCTCATAAATAAATGGCGCATGATTTTCAATCTGAAAAAAATCAATTCAAGATATTCTTTACAGTATCTACCCGTATCAACCGATCTAGGAATTAAAAGGAGAACTTATTCCGCTTACAACATATTTTAACCAACTATAATAATATATTACTTTATACTTAAGCAAGTAAGTAACTGTGGTATACTTTACGCAAACTCTAGCCAAAAACTCTCATGTTTACTTCTTACAGCGCGCGGTGTCTCATTTTTACGATTCCTACAAGGCCTTGTAATGGCAAAATAGGAATTGGTGACGAGGGTACTGTAATTGACTTTTCCTGAGTTGTTTTATTGGATTTGCATTAGCTAGATGTACTGAAGGCCTGTCTTCAATCCGTCAAGATCCGTTCAAGAAAGGCGCCTGGCCTTCAATAGCAGTATGTTGAAGAGCTCGATGCTGTTTTGCGATGTACCATAGAATACCATTTGGTGAATCTGAATCTGAACATAATTGTTCAAACATTCCAACAATAATTTTTTTTGAAAGCGTAATAAACTTTATTTTATATATGCAATTCTGTATGTCGAGTGTGGCCGGTTGCGGGGAGCGAGCCAATCTCTGGCCAAAATAAAAACTTGGTGTCTGTACTCCAACTATGTCAAGCAGTTACTAAAAGAGCATGCGCAGCTTCAGCCATAGGAATGCAACAGATAAAAAGAGCAAACTTAGGTACAGAATTGATAGTAGAATGATAGTAGGAGCTGACCTACTATTTCGTTACGTTACGACCCGTGCAATGACCAAAATTGTATACAAAATGGGTTGATTCGCCAATAGCAGTGATAGCTATCAGCTTACACTCGGGCCTGGCCAAAACAAATATATTTACCAAAAATGTGATGTATCCATGGGAGCTCCTGTTTTAATTACCTTTTTCGTTGTGCTTTTTCCGCCAGTTTTATATTCATATGTCGCACAATTTAGAGTGTTAGCCACACAATTTTGAGTGTTTTAGTGTAAATTTTAGTGGCCCTGATCAATTATTTTATACCAAAATTTGAGTTTGGGTAAACAAAAAATAATTACATACATATATAAAACGCACAAGCTAAAAATGGTGTCAAATAAATATTAATAGGTACATTATAAGTAATCGTTGTCGTTTATTTTTGTTCAAAATACGTTTAAATACATTTATGTACACTGTACATACATACGTATGTTTAAAACAATGTAAACTATATTGAATATCACTATAACTGTGCAACCAAATATTTATTTTGTTCAACAAACCTAATCAGCTAACCACAGGCGACTAGCACTTGAGATATGCCCTTCAAGATAAACCCCCATTTACATTCGGAGTATTCATTTTCATTCATATATTCATCGAGGGCAGTCGTGCAAATCTAGAAATAAACTTCAAAGCATTTAACATTTGCTCACTGACCAAGAACGCCCCCGACTCGGTCCGCCTGGCGATGTAATCTACACAATGCCCTGGTAGAGTTTTAATTGCTATGACACTGGCAAGACACGGCTGACTGGATAATGGAGGGAAGGAGGATTGGGCTTGTGATGGGGCTGGGGCTGGGGCTGGGGTTGGCTCAGGTCAGCGCTGGATAGAGCCCTTAGATGGCCATGTTGCTGCCCGTTTGCTGTTGTCGTTTTCTAATTTGATATAGATAAAAATCATTTTATAAATGGCGTCGCCGGTGCTGGCGATGGTGATGCCGTCAAGTGAGCATGGCCCTGACAGACACAGAAAACCGAGCGGTCACTAACAGTCCCTGGTTCGGGACACTCTCTCGCAGCTCGTTGGCTTCTTCTTAATTGAATGCTCATTTCAACAAGCTACGCTTCGGTTCTCTAGCGTCGCCGGCTTTAATTGCATTTTTATTTCATTTCCCAGCAATTATCGCAAGTTCGTGTGCAAATTTTATAAACTGGAGGAGAAGGCCAGGACGCAGGGCCACAGGACAGCAGAACAGCCGGAAGGGAGAGCTGACTCCTTGCCAGAAGCGTCGAGGAGCTGCCACCTGCAACATTCTGAAGTCAAAAGGTCAATCGTGTCATGAGTGTACGAGTATCTGTATCCGCAACCCGCCATGTGCAACTAGTTGGGTATGCGAGCACTACTCGTATGTGAGTGTGCGGTCGGTCCGATGTCCTGCAAACCGTAATTAAAGGCAGCCAGGACTTGTAGCCAGGACTCCTTCGTTGCTGTTACTGATATTTATTGTCGTTGCTGCGCTTTCTGCTCTCTTATTGTCAGTGCAACTGCAAGTTGCTGTTGTCGTTGTCGTTGCCATTGCCGTTGTTGCTGCGAGTTGTTAGCAAAGCAATTAGCATGAGTTTGCTATTGCAACACACGGTCAGAAGCCGGCACAACGTCGGAGACGACACGGCGACCTCGTCCGGCACCTGCTGAAAGTTTTACGTTACGTTACGGCACACCAAAGCCGGAGGCAACTTCCCGATGCTGTAGCCAGCAAATAAGAATTTAATTTATTTACTCTGCAGCAGGCAAAGTGTTGGCAAATGGCCATGTAGCATTTAGCATTCAGCAAACAAATCAACCGTAAGTGAAACTTATGAAACAGAGATATGCAAGCTAAAGGTAACGAATCCTTTGCCGAGATCCCATATCTTATACCAATTTGCTAGGAACGAAATATCTGAACGGTAAATTTGATAGGCCTATTGTTACTTTGTTTGTTATTATTATTGGATTGCTGAAATGAATAGAATTCAATCAAATGTATCATTTGCTTGAACTATGTTGATATGCGGTACCTGTTACATTTTGTAGATGTTTATCCAGATTTATTTCAACTTTCTGCCCTTAAAATAAATTAGATAATGCCTTAAAATACAACTCTGCATAAGTATTCCAACCAGTTTTAGTTAAATGTAATTAAGCACTTTAACATTTAAACAACGTAACGCTTGAATCGTCTATTAAGGACAAGTTTGGTTTGTTGCTATGCATATTATGCAAAGAACCAGGGACCGTAAATAATGATTATATTTTTTTTTCGAATAAATCATATACTTAAAGTAGCCGCACAGAATAATTAAATATACCTATAGACTGCTCTAAGGATAAGCTATGCAAATCCACCAAAATTTTTAAAATTTCAGTTTTTAGGATAATTATTATTGATAATAATTATTTTTATTAATTATTATTAATGATTATCCATAATAATTATGTTTGAGCAAAAAAATAAAACTCAAAAATAATGATTAAATGTTGAGTTTTATTTTTTCGCTCAAATATTAAACTCAAAGTTAAATAATGAAAATATCATGGAAAGTTGAACAAAAATGTATACATATCCTTACTAATTAAGTTAAGAAAAACGCATAGAACATATTTGTAGGAACATTTAATACAAATTAATACATATGTTTATTTTATAATTGATTTATTTGTTTAATTTTACAAAAAGAAGTTTTTGCAAAGACTCCGGTAAGAGGTTGCATCTCAAATCTGTAAGCACCAGTTTCAGAGCAGAAAACGACCTCTCAACGCTAACTTGAGTTGCGGGAACAGAGTGCACAACCCTAGCCAGTTTAAACAAATTGGGATACTTGAACCTCTTCTCTTCCCAGTATCCCATTATATTTTGGCTGTTCTTAGTGGCCTTTACTGTAAGCTTGAGCTCCAGCCATAGCTTGTAAAAGTCACCCATGTACAGTTGGGTGCTCTGAAGTCTTTGAGTGGCTATGTATGCTGGCTTTGAAAGAATATGCATTTCCTACTCGAAATCGTTCTTCTAATTCTGCAGGTAGTAATTTAGAGATGATTTTAGACATAAACACGAGGAAACACACATGGATGAAACGTTAAAACATGCGCAACAGATTTTATAAAATGAAAAACCAAGACGAGTTTTCCTGTAAGATATGTACAACACTTACCTATGCATTATTATACTGAATCGTAATGCAGCATTATAAACCTTAAAAGACTTACAGCTTCTATGAAATGCCACTAAAACTTTCTAATTTAAAACACATTAAAGCTACACCTGCATTAACCTTAGGTTGGATAGAAGTTTACTCTCAAAAGAAAACCTCAATATGCATCGCTAAGTTCCTGTCCGTTTGATCTATTCTCAGCTATTTTACACTCAGTTTTCTTCACGGCGATTCTCATTCAAAGTACTCCTACCATTTTTTCGACAAAGGCTTCGATTTACTACAACTTTCCCAACCTCGAACCACAAAGACTAAGCCATCTCATCACTCTCTTCTTTGGTGGTAACCTTCAACGCCTTTTAAGCCGCTTTGTCTGCCCTTCGATACCCCGAAGTCCCATTTTCCGTTCCTCACGAAAAAAATCTGTTGCTTTGTCCTGGCCTGGCCCTCTTCTATTGCGTTTTATTCACTCAATGGGGAGTTCCCATCTCGCAAAGGATTTCGCTCGGGTGCATTTCGAGCGCGTGGGTAGGGTTTGGAGTGTCTGGCATTTGGTTTGATTTTGGTTGCTGCACCTTCCCCCAAAAGTTTCATCGTGGATTATGCAAAAAGTTTTTCATTAATGTAGGATTTAGATATTTTTTCACGCTCTGTAACTGCTTTTCCTCTTCTCTGGTCCCGCTGAGCTTTACTGGTGCGCATTTTTCGCACAGTTTCCTCGTTTCCTCGTTTCGTTTTTTCTCTCTTCGACTATTCTCTTTGGCTTTTTTCCTGCGTTCTGGTTGTTGACAACGCAACTTTGGTCCCAGGATACGGCAACTTTTGTGCACCGCACCGCACCGCAGCGCCGAGCGCCGAGCGCAGTGCAATGAAAGTTGGCACCACCGCAAAACACAGATACGTTTGGATGGATGGATAGACAGCTAGACAAACACTTAAGAACAGAACCCATGGAGATGCCACAAAGCGAATTTGCCTTCCCAAAAGCCGAAAAGGCAAACAAAGAGTGGATTAAAAGGGTAGATTTCAAGAAATTGGTTGCGTTCTATGTAACTTTATCTGTTCAGTGGGTGTGGTGTGTGTAGAAATGAGGTTATCAAAGCGAAACTAAGGAAGAAAACAGTACAATTGATGCGTGATCTAAAGTTCCGAAGACTAGTATTTCTAAATGCGGAATCAATATATTTTCCAACATATACAGATCATGTGCGAATATGGTACCTTTGAGTGTTACAAACGTGGGTAAGTCTTTCTTTTGTATGATACTATGTATTATAGATTATGTAATTTGTGTGGAATTTTTCTCCAAATGCTTGCATTTCGATGTTAGCCGGGAATGTTTTTTCAATTCATGGAACCAATGGCTAGTGCCCATCGCGTACTCCGCTTCCTTCCAATTAATTTATTATCGAATTCAACCATTTCTCTCAGTGAGCCGCTACATACAATTTCTGCTACATGAGTTTTCTTTTTTGCCATCACCAACATAACTTGGACTTTCTTTCTTCTTCTATATGTGTGTATATGTATGTACGTATGTATGTATGTACATTTATTCTTTTTTCGTATCTGGTTTGGTTTTGGTGGTTATTTCTTTGGAGACACTTTTGCCGCTTTGCAGTGCAAATTGTTGGGTTTTTCCAGTCGGTCTTTTTTCCAGTTTTATTCTTGTAGATTTTTTTTAGTGGTTTTTATTTTCTTTTGTGGTGTTTTCGATTTGTCTGGCGGGAAGGACCGCAGGTCCCCCTCAGCTCTTCTTCCGCGCTTCAGCATTTATTTGAGTGTGTAAACTTTTGCTACTTGCATTTTTTGGGGATTTTCTGTGGCAATTTCACAGTTGGATCCCCCATCCCTCTCAGCGGCCACACACCATGCCAACTTTGATAGTTTTGTCAAAAGTTTTTATTGCGATTTGTTGCAGCTGCAAGTCGAAGTCGTGTAAAAGTAATGCTCATCCAAAAGAAGAGCCCCAAAAATGAATACTGGAATTCCCCAATTGATATTTTTGTGCGAGACAAGTATCCATGGGTTGGAATGGGTCGCACTGTATTGCGACTTCAATTAGAGATCTTTTGGAGGATTCAAGAAGGGGAATTGCCTAGAGTATGCATCTTTGCACCTGATGCACAAAATCACTAAGAATGTATTTTATTCAAATGGGTATTGGTGACCCACTTGGAAGATATGTAGTAAGTAGTTTACTTCATATAAAAAGTGGAAATTTAAAATATATATTATTTTGTGCTCGGGAAGGAGAAGGAAATGTTCAATGTCTCGCCTGAGTGGTTGCAATGAAATTAAATATGGATTAGCCAATACAAAGACATGCATATAAGCAGGATGCTCGCAATTACTGCTTTCATATTAGTAGATACGAGTACAATACATATGTACGTATATTACAATATGTATATTATAAATGAGGCATATAGAAGAGCATTCACTTAACGTGCATATTTCTTAGCTAAATCGAACATTTCTCTCCTGGCGTAGTGCTGGTTGACTTCACTTGTTATCACAATTGTCGATGACCACGACGTCCCCGTAATTGGGTGGCGGAGTCTCAGGACGCGCCGCGGCTCCTTCCACCTCGTCCGTGTAGAATCGGAATGTGCTGTCTGGTGGGGTGGTGGGAGTAATGCGCTCCCGATCGCGACTGCTGAAGAGGTTGCTGCGGCTCAGGCGACGGATCAGGGTGGCGGTGTTTTGGTTGATGGTTCGGTAGTACTGGGACCGGGCCGGACGCCCAAAAAGGCGGCTTACAAAGCTATCCTGCGGGCCGTAGGGCTGGCGGACCACTGCCCGCGAGGAACGCTGGGTGTTGGAACGGCGGGTATTGCGAGTCCTGTGAGGCGACCAGGTGTGTATTGTGGGTAAGGTCTCCTGCGATGGATCTAGAGGAGCTTAAAAGAGAATAAGTAGCTTTTTAATGAAGGCTCGGCTTATCTGTCTCGATGCTTACCCGTTTCACCCTCAGCCAACTCTTGACTGCACTTCTTCTTCCGCATCTCGCAGCAGCTCTTGAGGCACAGGGCGAAGGTAATGATGAAGATGACCATACAGATGCCAGTGGCACCACCCACAACGAAAGCCAGCTTCAAGTCATCCGGGTCGTACTTTTGAGACCGTTCGATCTCCTCTGGCAGTTGGGCATCTCCTCCGGCAAGGAGCTGGTGGCTCACCCGCTCCAGGCAGGTGCGATAGCGCAGACAAAGCTTCTCCCGACTGCCCTCACAGACGTCACTGAGGGAAGACTGTTCGTCCTCCTCGTCGCCATTCTCCTCGCTTGAGTCCAGCTCCCGCCACACGTCCAGCACGGACTGTGGTCCTTGGGTGGTGGGCTCTAGGTTCTCGAGGCGCTCGAATTTCATGGTCTGTCGCCCCTCCAGCTCCAGCTCCAGCTCCACCTCCTCCGGCGGTGGCAGAGGTTCCTCCTCCGCGCAGTCACTCATGAAGATGACCACTCCTCGCTGACGTAGTCCGGTGGCCACTTTGGTCAAGGCGCGATCGCAGTTGAAGGGATTCTCCTCCAGATTCAGTGAGGCGAGGTATCGGGGTGCGTGGAAAACCCCCGAGCTCATGGTGATTAGAAGATTTTGCGCCAGATCCAGCTGGCGCAGCTGTGGCAAGGCACTCAAGAGCTCTGCGCCCAGTTGGTTTATCTGAGAATTGCGTAGGTTGAGGGAGCGTAGCGAAGGGCTCCTTAGCAGGGGTCCAGTCCCCAGGGTAGCAAGCTTGTTTCCCTCCAGATTGAGATGGATCAACTGTGAATTGGACTCCAGGAGGTGTTCATCAATCTGCTCCAGGCGGTTGTAGGACAGATCTAGGTGGCGCAGTCTTCGCAGCTCCGCAAAGCCATCGACATACAGGGTGTGGATGGCATTATGGGCCAGGGTGAGGTTAACCAAGTGTACTGTGCTCTGTGGGCCATTAGATAATGTCTGCGGTTACAAATTCGATCCGAAAACTTTTTGACCTACCTGAAAGGAGTCATCGTCTATGCTGGTGATATCATTGTAGCTCAGGTCCAACAACTCCACCGTTTTGGGCATTTCTATATTGGCACTTATCAAGCGTTTTGCACTGGGACAAACAGGGGAAGATTCGATAGTGAAATGATAAAAGACAAGGTAGTAGGAAATTGACAACTCACCTGCATACCGCCCGATTGCGCTTTGCATGGAGATCACACTGACAGACTGTGGGACAGTACATCTGCAACTGGGTCTTGCTCCGGCACACCTGAAGCAGCACGCAGAGCAGAAGTCCCACGTAGAGCAGGATCTGCTTAAGACCTAACCACATCTTGGGCTTGATCACGCATTGCAGGGCCATATGTCTTGTATGCTAGATGCTATATTTTCTTTTGCTGTTGGGAGGGGCTTCCTCAGTTAGAGCTTCGTCATTTTGCCCTTTTGGTGTTACTGAGACTTACGAGTATGTTGGTAATGCTCGGTTTTTGTTCACCGACTGAGGAAGTTGCCTTTAGACCCAAATCATGACTAACTGATGCGCTGCCTTCCAATGTTGGGGAACATTGGTTCGACTGGGCCAATCTTGCTCCGGTACCGACAGGGCTGCTAAGGCTGATAATGTGCTCTATCGCTCCACTACACTTCCAGTATGATAAGATAAGCTTCTTTGTTATTATCTAATCAGCTGGTGCGGC
The DNA here is from genome assembly GCA_035043285.1 of Drosophila subsilvestris. Taxonomy (NCBI): domain Eukaryota; kingdom Metazoa; phylum Arthropoda; class Insecta; order Diptera; family Drosophilidae; genus Drosophila; species Drosophila subsilvestris. Next base: position 927,614 of record JAWNNB010000166.1, read on the forward strand.
TATATTCGAGTATTTTTGTGTAGAGAGTGAGTGAAAGGCCAAGAGTAGACCAAGTAGGTCGAGTCACATTTCAACAGCGGTGTTTCTGTTTATTTGAAAGTGAATATCTATAAGAACTTTTACCGCAGCTGGTTTTGATGGAATATGTTTTACTTTCACGTAGACAGTCTCTCGCAATAAATACTTTATGTATTCAAAAAATACCAAGATAAATATGAGCAAAACTTTGGAAAACCTGAAAAAGCAGCCCACCTTAAATCAGAATTTTATAAGTTGAAGCGGGTTGTAACTGTAATATGTACGAGGGCGGATCAATAGGTCCGAGACGTTTTGAATTTCTCGCCACTTAATTGATATGGCAATAATTTTTCTGTCACAAGGCATAGGAAGCTTTCTTGTGCTTTGAAGAAACTATAAGAAACGTGTAAGTCGCTTCTGGACGCGACTCTACTTTTATAACCGTACTCAGACAGTATATAAATTTGTGAGAATTTTAAAATATTTTACACTTTACATTTTTTTGCTACATGTGTTATCTACATCTAAAATGTCGATTACACATCTAAAATGTATATTCTAAATTGCGTATGTAATGCAGATTGTACATCTTATCCGCAACGGTCGCGCTCTGCACAGGGCAGAGTGTGTGCGAACGAGAAAGAGAATATGTAGGTACCGACAGCATCGCCAGAGCAGGTGGGGGAAGCAACTGAAAATTAATTTCTTTACTCTGGCTATATTAATGATCTGTTCTGACTCAGATTCAGCAATCTAGTAGATATGGTTATTCTCTACGATACTGCGTTTTTAGTTTTCTGGTATCTTCAAAATTGTAGCTGCCACAGATTCTCGTTCTTCGTAAGGGCTGAAGGGGGCGGGTCGAAATTTAAAAAAATATACTTGTAGCATTTTGATATCACATGCTCGAGGCTCTTTTGTTACGAAAGCAAGGTGTAAGTGTACCAATCCATATATAAATAATTTTATTCAATGGGTTTTATTTCTAGTGATAGGCCGATAACCCATTCCTTATCGGAACAGCGTCTGAGCAAAGATTCTATAGGATTTCGCAGGTGCGAAAGTCGAAGATAAAACAGAATATTTATTATACAATTTTACAATTGAATAGGACATTTGTACATGGTATTCAGACGTTGAATATCAGTTGTACTCATAGCCAGTCGTTGTCCCATCAAAGACTGTCCCTCCGGCCGAATGGCAATAATGGTCGGCTCGCCATTGACAGAGAAGGCCAATGAACTATAATGTAATATACTACCATAGTCATAGGGCTGATCGAAGTTGCCAACATCGGTATCCTCGTACTTGACAAAGTTTTTAGCATGGCCTTCAGAGATATTCTCCTCCACAACCCTCACAAAGTCGTCTCGATCCGGGGAGCACTGCTGATGATGGAAGCCCAGAGTGTGGAGCAGCTCGTGTTGGATGGTTCCCAGCTTGAAGCAGCCCTTGTCCAGCTCGCCCGGCTTCAGCTTGACAGTTCTTTCGCCAGGCTGGTAGCCAACCTTCGAGCTACATCCTGACGTCGAGGTAATTACGAAAAGATAGTTTTCTTCCAGCTCGTTGGCGGGCACGAAGCGAATGCAAGAGGATCGCTCAATAATCTTCATTCCCAGCTCAATATATGCCACTTGAGGAGCATCTATAATCAAGGAGGAGTCTGACAATTGATTTCTCCGAACTTTGGAATCTCACTTACCGAATTCCTCATCTATCCTATAGGGAACTGTTCCATTGGGCCAGCGACGTGTTTCGCTCAGCTGGCCATTCCGCTCAAAGTCTACTTCCATATCGCCTTGGAAGAAACCAGCCGTAAGCTCAGGATCTGTTTCTTCATTGTAATTATTATACGGAGCTCCCAGGGCACTAGAGCTGATAATGCCAACTAAGGCCAAGTGAATCCACGGCGCAGACATTTTCAAATGAGCGAAAAATTCTGCACTAATTGGCTGTTAATACGGTACGTAATCGCTGGCTAAGGAATTATAAATTAATAAATAACTAAGTTCGATTAGTGATAATAGCTATCAAAATTAGCAGCACTTGAAGTTCTTTTGGCGCATAATGCTAAGTAAATTGTTGCATACTTTTGGGAGGGCTATGGCAAAACTTTCAAAGACCCTCTTCAAGATGAATAGCCCAGGCACATGTCATGCTAGTACTTCTCAATTCACACGATTCACTCTCTCTCTCTGTGGGAAGTGAAACACTTTCATCCGCTGCATCTGCCAGCAGACCAGAAAAAGGCTTCAAGTCCGGCCTGGGGCCTTTCGACCAACAGTGCAAGTTGATCGTTAACCAGAACAGCGGTGACTCGAGGCTACTTAACAGCCCAGCTTGCGCTTCCGTAGTTGAAGCTCAGTCACTGGCACTGGCACAGTCACAATCCCAGTCCTAGTCCAAGTCCCAGGCCCAGGGCCAGGCCAAGATGTAATGGATAGAATCCACTTGTCCGCTTTCCATACCTAAAACTCCCCTTCCTCCAACAGCTTGCGACTGTGCTTCCGCACTCGGTTTGCTGCCTTTAATTTATGGCCATGGCCAGACAACTACGACAAGGACCACGATGGCGCCTTCTGTCAGTCACAATGGGGCGTGGTTAGTGGCTGGCACTTCCGCTGTTTTCTCGGCTTTGGATCTGCCGCTATGCCGTTCTGCCGACCCAAGAACCCCCATCGAATGATCACCGCAATGTGCAACAAAAATGAAAACTTTTTCCCACACATTCGCAGCTTTTGCTGGACCGTCGGAAATAGTTAACTTTTATATGCATTTCAAATCAGAAAGTTTTGCATTCAAACTTTATTAAAATTACGCTTGATGCTCGGCCAATGGTGGCCGACCAGCCAACTCCTGGACTGGACGAATCCATAGCCTCGCTATTTGATATTTTTTCAATTTCAATTGTTGGTCCGAAATGTTGTTCGCCATCTTCATTGCCACTGTCGTGGGTTCCCTTAGGGGCTTCCGTTTCTTTGTTTCTAGAGTTTTATGAGTCTGATGCATTTGAGAGGAAACCTTTCACATATCTCTAATCGCAACCCAAACGGACTATTTTCTTTTGGAAAAGCTATAAGCTTTATAGAAGAGTGCTTTAAGATAATATAATCCCATATAACCCTAGTTCATAATGGGGATAGATGGTTGGATGGATGATATTTAATAGGAAAATTGTTTCAAGTTCCAAAGGAATCCTGCAGGGAATTCCTCGATCTCACACAACACTTTCTTCAAAGTTTCGTAATTATCTCAGGGTAAATTCACGACTGTCTCCCATGGGAAGTGTATTTAATCTTCTGCCAAGTGGAAGGAAAAATCCTTAGTTTTCCTTTCCAGTTTTTGGTCGCACATTTGCATTGTTGTTGTGACTGCTGGCGCCTTTTTGTGGTATCTTCTCCTCCCCTTCTGCCTCTTTGTCCTTATCCCATTTCCCCAGCCCTGTTTTCTCTCTTGGCGCCCGCACTAATGACCGACATTGCTTCCTAATTACAAAAGTTTTGCATGCACTCGCTGCACTCGCAATGGAGGGCTTGGAGGGCACGGCTAGGACAGCTAAATTTCTGACCAAAAAAATCAAAAAAATGTTGAAGTTTATTTTATTTCCTTTATTTAATGTTTGAGCGCTTAAAGTTCAGCTTTTCATTTGGTTTTTAGTGGCACTAACTAACGACTCCATTAACCCATCGCGGCTCGAAACGCCGTCAGACGGAGGCAGCCGCAATACACATGTTTCGCCGGTCAAAAGACCATGAAAACAAAAAAGAAACCAAAAAAATGCTGTGTCCAGGCTGGGGACGAGGCTCTTCCAGTTACACATATGTCATGTGACACATGGCAACCCTGCAACAGGACCAGGCCCAGGACCAAGCCTAGGCCCTGGCCCAGACTGTCACCCACATCTCGTTCTGGCTTGGTCCGCACTTAATGATAAACAATGCTTGCGGTCAGTTTAACATGCCGCGCTATTACCCTGGCACTCTGCCACTCTTTCGGCCCTGCGAACTCCCGACACCACCTCCCACATAACGAGAGGACAATTTACACGATGAAACTGAACGACTCGACGGATGTCGCTTTAGGGTGGGGTGTTGACTCCTTGATACCTTAGATCTTTGCGCAATCGTCTTAGGATGATAGCCACAAGTTACTTGTTCACTTATTCTCATGGTGTATCATACATAAAGATATTCGATTCAGGTAAGTTGTCTCTCTGGTCTCTGGGTGACACAGATCTTCATATGCACATTGTAGATATTTATTTATGTGCCATGACAACGGTTTATTATTTATTTTATATATCAAGTCTGTTGTATATTAGTTAATAATTTATTTAATATAATTTCATTTGTCACAAATAATTTTCTGTGTGGCTTGAGAGAGAATTCGGCACCTGCGTCGATCGCTGAGACTTTCCTCTCTTTGTTAGAATCGACTGCCGCTTCCAATCTCTCCTTATCTCTAATGTCATCTGTTGTTTTACTTGTAAATTAATTAATAACAAGAGATTTCATTGGAAATCAATCTTTTAGATTCGTTTCTATTTCCCGGAACTATGAAAATTAGCAAGTTTGTAGATAGATTTATATTTCATTATTTTCATATGTATGTACATACATCATTTTCAGCCCACAGCATCTCTTATTTCTTCTGTAAAATAATAATATAATGGCATATTCTAGCATACCCCGACTAACTCAATGCTCACTAGTAGATAACTAGCAGCAAGCGAAGGATAAGAAGAAGCAACAAAAACAAGCATGCTTAAAAGAGCAGTAAATGAGAATTTATCCACTTGCTGGTGAGCGCGTGCCCCTGCAGGGCCCTGTCGCTGCTCCACCTAGTCGTCACACACACACACACACACTTACCAACACAAACAGACAAAGAGAGAGAGAGACACAAAAAAACAAACAGAGAATGCGTCGGTCAGATGGGGGCAAAAGAGGAACACACGCACATCGTAAAGTTTTAATCGGATGTTGTCCAGCTTTACATGACGCCATCTACTGGCTTAGAGTGCAATATCCTGTGGCACGCGATAACATCGGGCAAAAGAGTTGGTGGCCAGGAAGCGGGGTGGACCAGGCGGATTCCTTGTTTATGTGAAGCGCCCGGGAATAGCGCTTCAGGCCCTCTGGTTTTTGACGGCATTTGGCATGGGATGCCCACGCACAGCGACGGCAGGGATACGGACACCACACCACAGAGCCATTGCCCTAGACCCAGCAGCCAACAGCCAACAGCCGACAGCCAACAATTCCATCTACGAGCAACAAAGAACAGTTACAGATGCCGACTCGATGCCAGGGCAAAGCAGCAACAGCCGCTACAAAGGCTTAAAAAGCGCTCAACAAGGAACAACAAAAATCGGAGAACAAGAAAGCCAAATGGGGAAAAGGATTCATTTGGTGATGTCGACACATTTATGCCCTCTACACTTTGATGATATACAAATATAAATACAAGAGAGGTCAATATAACAGATAATATGAAAGTGTTGTAAATATTTGTAAATTTAAACGATTATTCATACATATGTATGTATATATACATTTTAATTTGAATATATGTACATACATTCTTATGCACATTCATTCGTAGATACAGAGTCACATAATTTTCAAAGATTTAAAATTGAAATTGGAACTGTCAAAGTTCGAAACTAGATGAGGATTATAAGCGAAAAACATTGCACCTTTCCTATACCATCCTATACATCCAAGTATTTCGTTAAATGGCTTTGACTTTAGTGATCAGTAAAACAGTTCCATCTTACCCTCCCAGTCCTAAGTGCCAGCAGAATCGCAGTGAAATGTGTTGTTCTTGTTGTGGGACTCCGTTTGGTCAGCCACTTGGCTAGACCGAACACTTGCTCCGCGCACTCTCGGCTGGACAGGATGTCCAGAACGGACCCCACCAACCCACCAAGCAGCCAGCCGACCGACGAACGTCGTTGTCATTGTCGTGACAGGAAATTAAGATGAATGTGGCGAGCAAACTGCAGTTTCTACGCCGAACACCCGCCAGGCCCGGAGTTGAGGCCACTCCGTTCTCCTCTGTTGTGCTCTGCAGCCTTATTGTCGTTTTTCTATTCGGTTAGACAGAGGAGAGACGGCTGCCCCTTAAAATATTCATAACACAAACTGTTGCCACTATCTCCAGTGCAGACCACAGGCGCGATAGAGGACTCAGGACTTGATGGGAGGAGAGACAAATGGCATCGCTGGGAAAAATCCTGGGAAAAGCTGGAAAAGCGTGCGAAAGTTGCCCGTTTGAATTAATTGATTTTTATGAATTTGTTAAGTGAGTTTTTTATGCCCCAGAAGCAGAAAGGGAAGCGGCTATGTAAATGAATGGAAGTTGTAAGAGAGGTGGAATGTTAGACACTACATCATGGCTAGAAGGGGATGGTGTGGATGGTTCTCTCAGAGTGCAAAAATATGTTTAATAATTACAATAAACTTTGTGTTTAGTGCAGTAACTACAAGGGACTCCGCTATATTTATGAACTAGAAAAGTTTTAATGCAATAATAAGTATACTCGACACCTGAGAACATGGTTAGCCAGAAGGATTACCTGGAAGATCCCTATACTTTGAGGGTTTTATAATTCGACTTTTCCAAAGTTTTGAAAGTCGAAATGTTGAAAAAATACCTCACAACAATAATCAATTATACATTTGAAAGCTTAATATTTCCCAGACGGTAGGCGAAGACAACAAAGTGCTTGGGTATACTTTATAGATGCCGCGATATTAGTTTTTCAGATTGGCATACAATGGTTCCAATGATTCCAACGGATGTGTCCTTTCCTTTGAGTTTAAACGAATTCAAACATCAACATCAACATAGAAAATCCATGTTCTTCTCTCGGTCAGTTGCGTGTTAGCGTGTCGGCAAACCATCAGATTTATTTGTATTTTAGCTGGAAGGTGCTTCACAAGGGGCCTAAATGAAAAGCTTATTTCGATTCCCTGCAAAAAGAAACCATATTAAAATTTGAATTATATGTGTTTTGCTATCACTCAGAAGTTTATCTCTAGGCATTCATTTGGGGCGAGACGTAGTTCGCCGGGTCCGCTAGTATTTAATAATCTTGACTAAAACATTCCGTCCGAGAAAACTTTCCTTATGTTGCGTTTCCGACTGTCCGCTTGCTGGTTTGTTTGCTTTTGTTGACATCATTACCTGCGTTCCCCAGCCGGTAATAGTCAAATTTCCTCCACTTACTGCCTGGAGGCAGACTCAAATATTTGAGAACAAGCCATTAAATCATAAATGAGGCAATATTAATGTGAAACTTTCAAATGGTTCCGTTCCACTCGGTACTGAGGGATAATAACCTAATTGAGCCATTGCACGCATGGGAGAGTTCATTTAAAAGTTTGGAAGCTGTCATCGGGTGCCTCTCAAAGTATTCCTTGATGTTTGAGTCTATTTAAGTCGGAGAGGTGGAAGCATTCCCTCGCAGTCTTGAGTCTATTATGGTTCGTTACGTGCCTCGATTGGCTGATGGTCAGAGGGTAAGGCTGGCCTGGCCATTGGCCCTGTTTCATCGATAGGGGTGGTGTTGGTCGTGGGTAGAGTAGTTTCCTATATATGGTGGAATATTGCATCCAGACTCTTGTCGGACCAACGAATTGTTTGGGCCACGCAGATTTCGGACCATGCTCTAGGCTCTACACTCGGTGCAAGCTTTAGGAGCTTCGGTGTCTTGTTCGTGGTTGGCTGTAACTGCGTGTGTCGAACCCAGGCGTCCTGCGAGTGGCGCGGCGACTTATGCGGAAAAGTTCTTTCGAAATCTTCGCTGTCAAATCCGAATTCTTAGGCCAAGGCGCGCAGCTCTTACCGACGGCGCTTGTGGACCCAGCCGTTGCTTACCCCTGGGATCGGTAAATTGTCCCTCAGTGTCAAACTCGCCTGGTTGTTCCTCGCCGTGAGACTCAATTTCTTGTGTTGGTCTTGGCGATAGCTTTGAGTTTCCTTAGTGGTGTGCTGGCACTGTGTCGCTATTTTTGACACTCGTAAGATCTGCCCCAAGTGTACCCTCACGATTGTTTTCGCGACCGGACAACGTGGGTACGCGGATATGTTGGTATTGCTGTGAGTTTAGCCTGGCTATCATATTCCCTTATTTGTGGCTGTGGGTCTTTAAGCCACGAAGCTCTGTATTAAGGTTTTCTTGAAGTCTCCTTAAAAATCCTTAAAAGTCTCTGCTCGGGCGTCATTTGTGATGTTCTACTTTAGGCTGAGGTAAGGTCAGTCTGTCCAGAGTTCGAGTAAAAGTTATTCGCAGTTTGCTGGGATTATAAAGGGAATTGGAACTGGCCTGGTTACCGAAATACGAAAAGGTGTTTGCCCCTGATACTATTGGGTAGAAAAATCACAACACTGGATTTCTTTTTAGGTTTATATATATACTTACTACCCGTCTTCTGACCCTTAGTCTGACTGCAAGTCGGTGCCTTTTAGGGGCAGTTAGTGCCACCGCTCGATCCACTAATTTACCATAAATGTCTTCTTATTTTCTTTCTTTATTTCTTTGGATAATGGGGAATGTCTGAGGTATGAGAATCGGAGACTGCTATTTTCCGCTGACGTGCTCGTGCTTGTGGGGTTGATTGATTGGTAACAAAGGGTCACATTAATCATCTGCTAATATCCCATGTAAGGCGAGTGGTTTATGCCTGTACTGTGGGGCAGGAATGGAATGTGTTGCAGTATGTGTGGTGGGGTGTAGTGTATTTTGTTGGTAAAAAAATGATGGCTTATATTACGAGCTTATAGATTATATAATGGTTATATAGGAATGTGTTGCAGTGTGCTTAGCTGGATATAGTGTATTTTGGTGGTTTAAATATGGCGTCTTATATGTATTACAGAGCTTATAGATATATTAATGTTATATACATACAGCTGCCGAACTAGCGGAGACCAGGCGATTGACAAGCATTTTTCCATCCACTTAACGGAACATGTCCGGTTCCTTCCTAGGATCAATTTAAATGGTTCCCACGGTTCGTTAAAGTACTGAGGGATAATAACTTAATTGAGCCATTGCACGCATGGGAGAGTTCATTTAAAAGTTGGGAAACTGTCATCGGGTGCCTCTCAAAGTAATCCTTGATGTTTGAGTCTATTTAAGCTGGAGAGGTGGAAGCATTCTATCGCAGTCTTGAGTCCATTATGGTTCGTTACGTGCCTCGATTGGCTGATGGTCAGAGGGTAAGGCTGGCCTGGCCATTAGCCCTGTTTCGACTGAATCATATATTTTGGCCACTGGATCCTAGTACCGGGAAGTGTGGGAGGTATCTGGACCGTGCACTGGCTGTGGTGGGCTGCCTGATCTTTTTGCAGCATAACGATGCCGAGCTGAGGTATCTTCGGGTGGAGGCGGCCAACCTTAATATGGATGCGTTTCTCACCGGAATGCCCACCTACCTGATATTGGTGGAGGCTCAGTTCCGCAGTCTCCACATCCTCCTTCACTTCAAAGAGCTTCAGAAGTTCCTTCAGCGCTTTTACTTTACCATCTATATTGATCCTAGGAAAGAGCCGGACATGTTCCGTCTAGTGGATGGAAAAATGCTTGTCAATCGTCTGGTCTCCGCCATGTATGGAGCTGTTATATCTGGCTACCTCATCTCGCCAGTTCTATCCGTCATTTACAAGCGCAAGGATTTTCTGTACTCGATGATATATCCCTTTGATACAGAGCCGTTGCCCATTTTCGTTCCCATGCTTCTCAGCAATGTCTGGGTGGGCATCATCATCGACTCCATGATGTTTGGCGAGACGAGTTTGCTCTGCGAACTGATAGTTCATCTGAATGGGCGCTACCTCTTGCTACGGCGGGACTTGGAGGAGTCCATTAAGACGATTTTGGTGGATCGACAGCGTCCTCATATGGCTAGACAGTTGAAGGAGCTGATAATCGAAACTCTGCGCAAGAACGTGGCTCTGAATCAATTTGGAAAACAGCTGGAGTCCCAGTATACGGTCAGAGTATTCATCATGTTTGCTTTCGCAGCGGGCCTACTATGTGCCCTATCCTTCAAGGCCTATACGGTGGGTTGGCCTATCCAAGATTAACTTGAAATTTACACTGCTTTCCCTACAGAACCCCATGGCCAACTACATCTATGCCATTTGGTTCGGTGCCAAGACTGTGGAGCTCCTATCGTTGGGCCAGCTCGGATCTAGTTTGGCTTACACGGTGAGTAATGACAGCTTTATCTTAAATGACCCGTACTATAATCCACGGAACAGACGGACTCCCTCAGCTCAATGTACTATCTTACCCACTGGGAGCAGATCCTCGTGCATTCGACCAATCCCCAGGAGAATCTGCGCCTGCTGAAGCTCATCCATCTAGCCATTGAGATGAACCGAAAGCCCTTCTACGTGACGGGTCTGAAATACTTTCGGGTTAGCCTCCAAGCTGGCTTAAAGGTGCGTACCATAACACTTCACCGAGTTCCATTATCCTTGAGTGCGTTATTTCCGAATTGCAGATATTGCAGGCGTCCTTCTCTTACTTCACATTTCTCACCTCGATGCAGCGTCGACAAATGAGCAATTAAATAATTCACAATTTTTAATGGAGCTCAATTCACAATTCCGACTACTGTCGTCTCCTGCTTCGGTCTTTGCTGGCCCCTCTAGTCCGTTGATACAAATGATTGCATATTAAAAGTCAATTATTGGTGAATTAATTTTAATTAAACTATATGGGTAAAAGGCGCTGGCTCACTCGCATCGTTGACTTTTGCTTCTTTTGATCGTTTTGTGCCTGTGTTTGAGTTGGGCTCTGTGTATGTGGGGCGCCTGGGAGTATGCAATAAAATATTCATGACTTCTGTGCAGCAAAAACTTGCAAAAAGTTAATAAAACTTTTGCCTCTGCCTGTGGGTAATGAAATTAGAATATCCTCTAGCATTGCATGGCCCCACAAAACAGAGAGAAAAAATCCGAGTTTTCAGCTTCCATGTTTTTGCATCTCTTAAATGATCAGCGTCCATTAAGCACGGGTTGGAGCCAGAATCAGAGTCGGAGTCAGCGTCGTAGTCTCGGCGTAAGCTATAAATCTTCCGCGTCTGCAGAGCTCTTCCTATCGCTACCCCAGTATGTTTCAATTTCCTCTGGCACGAACATTTTGGTAAATTAATCCATTAAAGTTCCGGCATGAAAATGCACAAAAGTTTTCACATAAAAGCTCTATGCATCCCATTCGCACTTCCCCTGTTGACTTTAGGCCGTATTTATCTCTCTATCTCTTTGCCATAACTCCATCTGAAAAGGAAGTCGAAGTTCGACAGGCGTCGCGCTCATTGATAATTATACTCCGTCGACGCCTCCTCAGTCTCAGTCTCAGTCTCCTCTCGACGGGTTTCGACCCGCCCCATTAGCCAATTTGTACTTCATTAGCGTCGTGTTGTTCGGTCGAGACCTAGGAAATGTGTGCTCGCCACAGAATGGGTTGCATGGATCGAAGACTGGCAAATGAGTTATTATTTTCTTTGACTGGAAATGGTCGAAGGAGCCATCTACTCATTTAATCCACTGATCTGATAAACCTCCCAGCGTGTAACAACTTATTTTTAAATGGTTAAAGTAGTAAATAAATGGGAGTTTGTAGTCAAATTATGTCGGGCTTACTCTGCAGGAAGTTTTTGGAACTCTACAATACCTTTAGATGAGGCTGTGTGCATATGCGTGAAAATAGTAAAGTCAATAGATTCATTTTAAATGTTTTATCAATAACATAAATGTGTATGTTTGTACACTTTAAATGCACGTTTAAAAGCCCGGCATTCCGCGTTTAGAGTACTTCCTGGCTGGACCATAGTATATTTTAAGATAAAATCTGACACTCGTACATTCTCGAATGCTTTTGGAACGGTTTGCTTTCGATTCAGAGACTGTTGCTCCGGTGTGAAAGACAAAAATGATACTCCGATATGGCTGATATATTAAAATATTTATTGACTGCAACTCTTTGTAATAGTACTTAACCGACATTCAGACCGTCTACTATGCACTCACAGTCCCTTATCGCTCCATTGGGCTTTGGTGAACTTTTGTGCTAACCGCTGAAAATTTTATATTTATGCTCGTGTTGCCAACTGAAGCTAAAAGCAAATACACAAATGGATAGGATAGGGGAGCCGAGAGCAATGCGGGAGAGTATAAGAGAGCTGGCTAGGGCTAGCGAATGTAGGAAAAGTTTTTAGCTTGTAATTATCATTAGCGATATTGTGTCTAAACTTTTCAAGCCGCGTATGACGCGCAGGGGAATGGGGCGGAAAAGAGCTTTTCACACCCCGAGAACTTTAACTTGGTTCAACTTTGATTTGAATGCCCCGACAGAAGGGGTGTTGCCGCTAAATCAATTACACCGAAAAAGAAGAAACTTGTTAATTGACAGATAAAGGAGGAACACTTCCTTTATTTCGTTCGTTTCGTTTCGTGACATGCAATATACTTTCAGCGCGACTGGCAACGCGTAGTATGCTTAATTAATTTTAAATGCACTTTAAAAGTTCCCTCCCACGAGAAAATCTACCCCAGCGAGAGCTTACCGTGGTCGGGTAGGACTGTGGCACGACTTTAAGTTAACTTTCGCCTTTTCCGCAAAAAGTAAAATGGACTACACCAAAAAAGGTGGAAAGAAAAAACCTGGAATAAACCTCATTCATGTACATACTCGTATGACTGCATTTGTCTGTCTCTGACGTTCGCTCCGACTCAAGCTCAGGTCCTGTCTCTGTCTCTTAGCGCGGTCTGAGCCGGTCTGTGGGCTGTGATGTGAGTTGTGTGTGTAATTATGTCTGAGATTATGCCCACAGTCATGGCGGTGCTTCTACTACAGCTGTCTTTAATGTGGCACCGCAGCCCTCATCCTGTGGTATGTCCCATGCCATCCCTAACCACTCCCCCCTGTCACCAACGTCAAAAGTTTCTGTGGCTGTCCCCGCCTCTCTCCGAATCGCTGATGTGTTGGCATTTGCTTTTGCTTTTACTCGCTGGCTGCTTTAAGTGGAGGTCTTGAGATATTTTTCAGGGCTTGCCTTCGCCACGCTGTTCGTATGCAGTTCTTCTGCCACACTGAAAGAAAGTAGCCAAAATTTCAGCTTCCTAAAGTATTCTTTACTTTAGATATCACTCCTAAGCCTCGTTGTCTAAATTAAAATCGTTTAAGAGAAGTTTTAAGATAATTTATTGCGTAATGTAGTAGCATTAGGTAACTAGCTTGCTACCAAAGGAGTAATAGGCCGATGTATTCTCAGACTGTACTGTACTCGAATCAAGCCTCTCTAGATATTACATATTTGCATAAATATTTGTGTGTTGTATAAACATACATAAAGTTTTTAGGAAAATAGATAAATAAACATCGGTATATTATTGCAATAAATAAAATTGTTATATATTGGATTGTTTCTTCAAAAATGTAAAATTTAATATTAAATAATTTATATTTGATTGAGTTTTAGTGAAATTCTATCGGTGAATAAGATACTGAGAGCAGTGTAGGATTTCTCTGTTTTTATTTCGATTTATTTTTAATATTTATAGGCTGTATTTAAGAATATATTTAAGCACTCATCGAAATAAATATGTTTATGTAAGCGAAAGTGGCTAGCAGTGTATTCCTGCTTAAGTATTCTCATACCCCTATAGTTGCTGTTGTTGCTCTTGTTGGTCTTGTTGCTGCTGGTGGGTTTTCGGCTTTTGCCATGCCTCGTAAAGTCGCAGGAAGTTATTATCCTAAAAACTTTACCCCTGAGGGCAATACAAACAAAGGCGTAGCAGGGCAACAAAGCGCAGCATTCATGTCTGACTATGAAATGGCTATGGCTGCACTCGCCCAGACCTCCACCGAGTATTTCCCTCCATTCCAGAGCTCCGGCCCAGGCCCCCACACACCACCACGCACACATGCGTCTGCTCTTCTATGCATGAAAACAGAATGTCATAAAATTAGAACGATCATAAGCAGGGCGGACGGGAGAGGAGACAGGCACAGCAAAAAGAAAAGACCAAGGAAAAGAAAAGCTAGCCCAGCCAGCTGACTTTTTTACTGCTCTTGGCGAAAAGTTGATGGCCAGGCGTCCTAGTGCCCGCCTTAACCCATTAAATCCTCTTTATTATTTTAGCAATATTTTCTTAAAATAAAAAGGGAATAAATTCCCAAGATATTATTACTGGAAAGAGTGATAATCGCGCTGGCAAGCTGGGAAAAAAGGGCAAATTTAAAATACGGTACGATTTAAATGAGTGTTGAAGAAGGCATTTGCCTGTAGCGACACTCCTAAAGCACTTCAGAGACGTACAAATATAACACAATTATAAAGCAGATTGAATAAGACTGAGGAGCCCACATAAAATGTATGCTTTTCAACAGTTTAGCTCATCCATACAAACGTACCCTTAATTCACAGCTTTTTCACTTTCTTTAACCAGCTAAAGATATTCGATCAAGACTTGCTTAATGTCCCAAAGCATTGGCGCTAATGCAGTCCACTTGCCGTGCTGATAAGGTAACTTTAGCATGGCCCCAGGAACCCAACTTACAAGCGGACCGAAGCGCTCCAGACCGTTCCCTGGCAGACGATATTAGCCCATCTTTAGTTGCAACTAAAAAAGCGAATGCATTGCTTGCATAAATTAAATGTTTACGACTTCCGTTTGGTGTGCAGGTAGCTCTGTAGGAGCTTTGGCTCTACTACAATTTGTGCCATTAAAAAACCAAATATATGTATATGCGAGTCCTTGTGTGTAGCCGGACCTGGGATGAGCAGCGCGTTAGAAAGGGGATGTGGGTCCACCGGCATACAGGACAGAGTTCGCAGATAGTTGGTCCTGGGATTACGAGCCATGGCTGAGGAAACACTCCGGCTTGCTGCTGGCAAGCAGCCTGGTAGCGGTAGCTGGCTGGTTGGTTAGTTGCCCAGCGCGCTAATTTTTAATTACGACCACTAAATATTCAATTTTTAGTTGCCGGCAAAGGCAAACACTTCCTTTACCATGGCTAGAGCTTTTTGTTTTGTGGATTAACGGCGTTGCGAATGAGGAGGAGGAGATTCTTGTTTCCTGTCAAGTGCAACAACTCGTTGGAATTGCAAATGTTGGGATTACTTGGAGAAAGGATGCGGTCTAGCAGTGTGCGTTTATACATATCTACATACATATGTACTAGAGGTTTACGCCGTCTATGTTAGCTTCGGCGGCGGCGTAGAGGCCAAAAATATCGGCGGCGGCGGCTTAGCCGACGAACTGTTCGGCGGCGGCGGCATAAACAATAAAAAATTAAATTTTTTTTAACTTAAAAAAGTATCACTTCATGTGTTTATTCAAACAAAATTAAAATTAAAAAATTTATAACAAATTAATAGTAATCCTTCATGGAATTTCCATACGAATATATAAATTGAAGTCTTTTCCTTTATTTTTGACTAGTTTAAACAAATTAAATCAAATATAAAAAATTGAGATCTGCATTTCTTTTGCAAAGTAAAAAAAAAAATAATAAATTAAGATAAGTTTTCTTTGCAATAATCATAGTTGTCATGAATGAACAAAATTTTATTAACGTTGTGAGGACTGAGCTGCGAACGATTATGAGTTATTGTTAGACCTGCTATAGAAAAGACTCGCTCACTTGGTGTGCTCGTTGCTGGAATACACAACACTTTTCTTGCTAGCATAGATGTGGGGGTTTTGGTTTATTATTAAGATACGTAAAGTTTAATAAGTGATACAATACAGTATTTGGTACAAGAAAATATAATTAAGCGTCGTTCGTCGTCTGGTCTCTTTCCACACCCTTTTACGTCGAAGGTTGGATCGAAACTGCCTCTCGGCCTCTCTCTTGCCGATCTGCTGTTTGCTCTCGTTCGTCCGTTCGTCATCGCTCGTACTCGCGCTGTTGCGCTTCTGAATTCGCTTGAGAGCGAATTCGCTCTCGCTCGTTTTGTCTACGGATCGGAATTGACAAAACCCAGCCCACATAGATAATAATGGCATTGCAGATGTCTTTTCCCTCCAGAAACTTAAAACGTCTTCGCATGAGGACAAACTTAAAAGTAGATGGCATTCAGCTTCCAAATTACTATTTTTGGTATTTGTAGAATGGCGCTGAGCAAGCTTTAATATTTTGCATGCAGATGGAGATTCATTTAAACTATCCTGCTGATCGCTAACTTGTTGTACATCGCCAACCAGCTCTTCAAACATTTTTAACAAAAAATCAGATTTAGTTAAATTTTGGTCTTTACAGTACTCTAACACACAATCTAGTGAGCTGAATCGCGGATCTAGCAAGGATGCGCAGACTAGAATATCTGATATTGGGAATCTCGAATCCAATTTACTCTTTATATTATTTTTCATTTCAAACAATGAAAGCGGTTCATTGCTTTCAGCTTCACCCAAAATTGAGACGATGTCTGTTCTGATAACTAACGCAAGGCTTCTTGACGAATACAAATCTCCAGAAAGAATATTAACAGCGTCTTTAAATTTTTGCAAGAAGTCGCGTAGTTTATACATAAGCTGTACTTCTGGTTCTAATAGTATTAAATCAATCTTGTTGCTGCTAGTGAGAAATTTATTAATTGCAGTTCTTTGGCACCCAAGACTGTGTAGCATAGCTAAAACGCTGTGCCACTTAGTTGGGAACGAGTTTTTTAAGAGAAACAGTTTTCTTGTCCACCAAACTACTTCGCAAGTCATTAGTGTTGTTAATGTTTTTATAAGTTTGCAAGGGAACATCATCCAACGGTCCAAAATCATCATCGTAGTCAACCCATTCAGTGTCTTCGGATGCTAGCAGTTCTTCTAAATTGTCGATATTTGATAAAACTGTATTTTGAAGTGCGTCAGCTTGACATCTTAAAACTTGTGTCTCAAATCGTAAAGCTCTAACAATACTTTTGCACTTTACAATTCAATTTTTAATTTCCGACACGGAACTGTAGCCATCTACATTAAGCAAATTGTGTAGTCCGTGTCCAAGGCAGAAATGGTTATTTAAACACCCCAAATTAATAGCTTTTGGATATTGCTGCCTTGGTCGGTTACGACGAAATTATTTCCATTTGCAAATAAAATTTGAGTTACATCTTCAAGCTCTGTTAAAATATTACTTGCCGAGTGAGATTTTGACATGTATTTTGTTTCCAGCGTTAAATGCTTCATACCAAAATTGTGTGACAGAAAATGGAATGTAAATGTTATATAACTTCTCATTCTATAATTGTCCGTCCACAAATCAAAGGTTAAGGCAAAGTGTTTTTGTCCAGACACTATCCGTGTAACTGCTTTTAAAACGCATTCATACACATCGTCGAGTGCTGTTGTTGAAAGCGTTTTGTAATGTGGAATATCTTCAGCAGTTACCACAACTTTATATTTTGTTAAGAAGTCGTTAATTCCATTGTGACTAATTGTATGAAATGGTAGCAGATCTCTAGCCATCCACAAAGCTAGCTCTCGTCCCAGCGCCCATTTACTATCTCTTGGAGACTTTATTGGCGTGGATTTGTTGAAAAATTTGATATCGATCCACCTGTAGCTGAAGAATCGATATCGCGAACATTGTGTTCGTTTTTAAGGTGACGAGTTAAGTTCCCTGTTGAGCAGTTTTTGGAATACGACTGAATCTTAGCACTGAAACAATTGTCAAAAGAATATTATTGTTTCGTCTTTCCTTTTCTGCTCATCCAAACATAGCTTACAAAAAACCTTGTCCTCTTCAATGCATTTGCTTTCGGTTGTCGTTGTCACTTGCAAGATGCCAAAAAACTCCTATACTTTGCTTTTGCGATTTGCATTACGCAGAATTTTAATTGCGTACATGCCCAATGACTTATCCATCTGTTTGTTGTGAGAATAATGAATTGATATATTTCTAATACCAATAAATTGTGAAACTTACGTTATGAAATTATTTACGCACATAACAAACCAAGCAAACGACACATCGCTTTGGCCACGAGGAGGATGAGCTATGCACCAGATGCGGTGTGGTGGAATACGCGGAGCATGTCCTGACCACATGCGACAGATTTTTGGAATCCCGCGGACGAGCAGAGGGCATTATAGGGGTGCCCATCACAGCAGAAAGCGTGGTACCAGCTATGCTGGAAAGCCAACAAAATTGGACGGCGATCTGCAGCCTTGCTACAGAGATCACAACAGAATTAAGGCGTCTGGAACGAATCAGGAACGAGCGGCCGTAACAGGCTAGCCAGCCTTGTGAAGCAATGCTTCACGGCAGTCCCGCAAGTCTGGTCTATATATTTATAGTTATTATATGTATATAATCTTTAGGTTTACTATTATGAATAAAAAAAAAAAAAAAGCAAACGACACATGAACTACAGCTGTTCCAGAGATGGACCGGCTGATGAGATGAGACTTGAGAATTATTCGATTAAATCGAGGCGACTATTTTGCAACTTTATACGATATATTTTAAATTTTTCCGATATGTTAAAGGCCTTTAACATAAATTTTCGATTTCTCGGTGCTGGATAATATGCTTAAATCTGTACAAAAATGTATGACGCCGAACGCCGCCGCCGCGCCGATATTTTCGTGAGTCGGCGGCGGCGCGTCAGAAAAGTAAAAAATCGGCGGCGGCGTGGCGCGGCGGCGTAAACGTCTAATATGTACATATATAGTATGTATGTCTATTTTAGCCCTTTGCTTTCCTAGCAGTACATGTGGTTAAGCTTCCTCACATCATTTACGCTGAGACCTTTTGCCTGCCCAATCTTGACATCTTTCCGAAGAGGAACTATCGTCGGTAGGCCGTTCTTGGAGAATGCATACTGGCCATAGTGCATAATGCTTTCATAGTCGTAGCCAAGCTTAAAATCTGTCACTTGGCTGGCCGCGATCAGTCTAAAGTTGTGCTCGTACCCGGGCTTCAAATTCTCCGTGTAGATCTTTACATATAGATCGCGCCTCGGGTCGCAATGAGTGTGAAAGAGCCCCAGGGAATGGAGTACTTCATGCTGAATTGTGCTGCTAGCCATGCACCGCTCTCCAAGATTCAGAAGTTGCTGTTGCCTGCCCAAGAACCCAACGTACGACCAGCAGCCGGATTCCTTTCTCTGGATGACCACATGCGGCTCCTTCGAATTCGTCGTTTTGCGAAATCGAACACAAGTTTGGGATGATATCGCTGCCATGGCTTTTTCGATATGAGCGGTGTCCCAGAAAGCTATAAAAGAAATCAGTCTTACTGGACTTGACATGGAATACTGTATGATACATACATACACAAACCTTCACCAAATCTGTAGACAAGAGTGCTGCCCTTCCAATAATAGCCCGACCATGAATGAGCTACGCGGGCACCACCACTCATATCCAAATACTCTTTCTGCTCTGGTGTGAGTCTCATGTCATCGTCCTCGACTGTCATGTCATCGTACTCAACTGTGCTCGGAGGACGAGCATGGACAAGGAATCCAAGAGTGAGAATCAATCCAAAAGTAAGATGGTGCATTTCGGAACTGGCAACTCAGTTCCAAACGTGTTGGGTTTTATACGGATTGGGAACGTAAGGAGGAGATAACCACAACACGAAAATCCCACTCGCAATTTATTTAATTTCATTAAGACGCTAAAAGACTCAAGAAAGTATGGGCATGAATGGGCATTGACCCATGAACTTAAAGGTTTGATGGGACCCCTTTTATGAGGTATTGAATTTTGAGTCATATGTGAAAGACCGATAAGCTTCGGTGTATAGATTGCTCGAGTTGCAAGCTGAAAGGAGGCTTATGTACACTTTGAAGTTCCACGACCAGAAGTAAACCTTTCTCTTTAAAACAGATTATATCTTTCAACAGGCTAACATCCTGTGTCGTTCCTATGGAATCGATTTCAGCATTATCAGCTAAGCTCCTGAACAAGTAGCAGTAGTAAGTATTCAGATAAGAATACTTTGTTAGCTTGCAACAATTGAAGGGGACAAGCCCCGTGTATTAGCTGACGCTGCGATTTGATACCATCTTTCAGTCACCTTTAGTAACGCCGTCATAAATACCATAGATTAACCCTTATATAGAATTTGGTGAAGACTTTTGCGGAAGGCTGTCAAGCCAGTAGTCGATTTGGACGTCCAGCGGAAGCTAATACTTTCAATCAAAATTAGATTATCAGTATCATTCTTTCTTTAGGGAATCCCCCACCGATCAAAAGTATTATGCGAACGTGACATTACCCACAGTTGGCTGCTTTTAATGCATTGGTTCCTCAATCGCGTCTAGCAAATAACCCTGCAGAGCTACGGGCGGTGCCTATAGGTATGAGTACGTACTACGTACGGATCGTTGAGGAAAACATTGCCAAGGAAATTGAACGCTATGTACAACTGCTGGTTGGGACCCAGCTGAGCTGCAAAGTCACCTGAAATTTCGTTCATATTTCGCATTGTATTTTGTAATGATGATAAATGTCGTTTTCTTACTGCTACCTCTAGTTGCCTCCCCCCGCACGAAATTATAATCAGTTTATTGTGTTGAAAAATTCAATTAAGTGTATGAACGTCGCTGTCAGTGTGCTTACATTATGGTAGGCATGAAAATTGTTCTTTTCGGGAAGAGAGCTCACTAAACGATTGTGATTAGGGGGCCGTAATGGTTCGGGCAATGTCATGATTTGTTCTCTATTGTAATTTTAGGCTGAATACAAATGACAATAAAGAAGCACATCTGAGAAGACGTAATCCACTCCGCAGAATTTGAATGTACATGAACCTGTCTACTCTATAGAATATATTGGTAAGCGGAAAGGGGAGAATAGGAGTACGAATACGAAAGATTCCTTCTGTGCGCTACAAGCCTATTATTATTTTTACAAATGCACAATGGTTGCAATATTACAACTTGCAGATTAATTATTACTATGTCTCTCTTGCCCGTTTTTGACCCATTTGGAACAAAATTTGTTTTCAGTCACATATGAATATCGTTTAAAGCCCTGCAATAACGATCGCAGCGCAGATGAAGTTATTGATTTTATGTTTGGAAAACTGAACAAATAAAAAAGCGTAAAACATATTCCAATTATATAAAAAATAAAAATTGTATTAACCATGAAAAGAAGAAATTTCAACAATGCAATCGAATAGCACACAAAAAGCTTTTATTTAAATACCATTTTTTTTATTTGAATGTCCTTTAAATTGTTAAATGTACTTTAAAATAAAATTAAATTGAATAAAAACTTTACACATAGAGTTCTAGTTGATTTATCGATCTGAAAAGTTATGAATTTTGAAAAACGAAAACCTTTATTGTGCGTAAATAATTTTATACTATGACAAAGTTGATAATTCAATTATCATTAGGAAAATATAAATTTCTTAATTTTCGGATATGATAGGGCTAATATTAATTCATTTATGTTTTTAAAATATTGGCCATATTGTTGAAATCCTTAGTACCTGAAATTATACCTACTATTTTAGCATTAACCCTAAATAAAACGAGTACTCAGACAATATATATGTGAGCTGCATCTGTCATCTACATCTATATGTACAGTGTAGATTCTAGATATTCTCCGCCAGAGGTTGAGGCAGAGTGTGCGAGCGAGAAAAAGAATAGCAGCATCGCTGTAGCACTGGAAAGGGATGGGGTAGTAACTGAAAATTAATTTCTTTATTCTGGCTATAATAATGATCCGATCTTATCCAGACTCGACAATCTGGTATATGTGGTGAGTATCTACGTTTTCTCGTTTCTTTAAAATGGAGGATGCCACAGATTTTCGTTCTTTGTGGGGGCGGAAGGTGGTGTGGACCATTTTTGAAATATACTTGTAACAGTGTGATATCACATGAGTGTGGAAACAAAATTTTGTTGCTCAAGCATTTTAATACCGACAGACGGACAGACAGACAAAGACTCGGCTATTGATGCTGATCAAGAATATATATACTCTTGGGGTCGGAAAAGATTCCTTCCGTGCAGTGCACACATTCACTTTTACCACAAATCGAATACAGCTCTTAGCTCTTCAAGAACGGGTATAAGAGCGGGAACGCTGTATTCGATACATAACATGTTATCTTATGATTTATGTTAGCTACACAATATAGTTTATATAATCGGAGTCGATTACTAAATGATGACCGCATGTTCTCTCTCCCTCTCTCTCTCTCTGTCTTTAGGTATCGCTGTTCTTTTAAAGGATAAATTGTTAGTTAATGTGGAGATGGGGGATTTCTCAGCGACCTCTCTCAATTTTGCTCGCTCTCGCATATATTTTTGATTATTTCCAACTAATAACATATTTGATTCAAATTTTAGAATACTTTATCTGTTTTCAATTTTATGCTACTGTTCTTTTCCTCCGTTAAATCTTTCTCGCTCTTCTCATAAGAACTCCAGCCGTTATACACGCACACGCACGTTATATCGCACACTACCTACCGAGGGCGCATACTGGACAAGGAAGAGAGTGTGGGAGGTAGAGAAAGAGAGAGATAGAGAGAGAGAGAGAGAAACGAAGCACGTGGAAAGAGTAGCGTGTTCACTAAGTAGATTTGGGTATTCTGGATATAATACTCATAACTAACCTTTATGATTCTGCAGGCGGACAGATGGACGGACGGACTTTATGCGGTCGAAAAAGGTTCTTCTGGGTGTGACAGCCATACACATCCACATCTACCGCAAAACTAATACGGGTATATCCCTATAATCTTTGAGTATCGGGTATAACAAACTAAAACATGCATGTAGACGTATAACACGAGGACTTTCGACTAAAAAAAACTTAAATTGAAATACCTTAAATGCCCGAATACATTTAAGATTACGTACAGTATAAGCCAATATTATGCCGGCCACATCTAACGTTTAGATAACTATTAGTGGTCACTGTCGGACAATATAGTTGGCTGTAAAAACTTTATATTAGCAAATACCATAAATTACCCAATTACAATAAAGACTACTTCGAAAGCATATTGTCGGACACCAAAACAGTTTCGTCGCATACGTCCACCGAACAATATGAAGGGTTTGGCTCTAACGTTTCTTCTGCTGGCCAGCAGCTGCTTGGCTGCCCCGGCTCCAGAGACGAGAGTGGAAACCGATCCCGAGCTAACCGCAGGCTACATTGAAGGGGACATGGTGCCCAGTCCTGGGGCCAGGAACGGACTACGCAATGAGACGTTCCGTTGGCCCAATCGTGTGGTCTACTACTACATAAATCTGGATATCGGTAAAGCCTCCCAGAGAGAATAGTAACATAAGAGTTTGTCTGATACCAGAATTCAAATTAGATACTGAGCATCGCAACCACATTCTGCGCGGCATCCGTTTACTTGAGCAGAACTCGTGCCTGGTGTTTAAGGAGGCTACCAGTGACCAGGAATACTACGTAAACGTCACTTCTGAGGCGGGTGGCTGTTTTTCGTATGTGGGCCATCGCAATAGGGTCCAGCAGCTAAATCTGCAAAACTATCCCCTGGATACAGGCTGCTTCCGCATCGGCACCATTGTCCACGAGTTTCTACATGCCCTAGGCTTCTACCACCAGCAAAGCACTTGGGATCGCGACGATTACGTTCGCATTGCAGAGGAGAACATTACCGAGGGCACGCAGAATAACTTCAATAAGTACGATAGTGACACGGTTGAGGACTATGGCGAGACATATGACTATGCCAGTGTCATGCACTACACGGCATATGCTTTCTCCAAAAACGGAGAGATGACCATCATACCCCTGCAGGAGGGAGCTGAAGAGATTATGGGACAACGTCTGCAAATGACCCAATCAGATATTAACAAACTAAATGTCATGTACAAGTGCCCCAGACAGGTCTAAAAGTACCAAAAGAAAGTTCATATTTAAGAGAAACTAAAGATCTGTTATTTTTTTAAATGTGTCATTGGCAAGAGTGAATTTTAACTATTATTCATAATTATTAATGGTTCAATAGTTAATGAATCCAAGCAAAAACATCCACCTTCTAGTTATTCATTGTCGTTATGATGTCAAAAGCGAAAAGTAGTAATAAGATTCGTCTTTTTCGATATCAAACAACATGAATTTAATAATCATTCGCGCTTTGAAGCTTTAAAACCTCCATAATGTATTTATATAAGAAAGTGCCAAAGACATCTGAACATAGAAAATTTGGTCGAAGGTTTTCCAAAGAACGGGCAGTCGCTCTACCAACCTAGTGCTGTGTCGTTCTGTCGAGGAGCAGTAAATGAATGAAAAATCGAACGGCAGGGCCAGGGCCCAAGCAAGGCAGAGTGCAATCGTATACAGTTGCTTTCAGTCGTTATTGCAGCCTGCAGTTGCAATTTCATTTAAATTGGAAAAACAAAAACTCTGTATGTAGGAGAAGAAATGTATTGATAAGCATGACGAATGAAATAATTATGGGATTATGCCAAGTGCTGAAGTTCTTTTCGCTTCAGTTCGAATTTTAGCCTTGAGATGCATACGTTCGCCTTGACTCTGACCTTGCTGCTGGCTAAAGACTCTTTGAGTGCTTCCATAAAGCTTTCGCAAAGGGATCCCGAGCTCTTGCCAAACTATTTCCAGGGAGACCTCGTGAATAGACCTGGTAGCACTCACTGGTCTAGAAATGTGATAACAAATGAGAAATATCATTGGCCAAACCGCACTGTCTTGTACGTTATAGAAAATGGCACCTTTGGTAAGCATATAGGCTAAATAAATAGTTCTATGAGGTGCAGCATGTGATCCGTTTTACATAGACGAACCCCATCTACAGTATATCCTTCGTTCAATGCAGAGAATAGAAAACATATCTTGCGTCAGATTTGTAGAAGTACAGAAGCCAAAAGAGCACAAGTATTTTCTCAATTTGACAGCGGATGAGGTCGGCTGCCATTGCGAAGAAATTGGTTGGAGAAATGAACGACTAAAATTGAATCTTCAGATTAACGGCTTAGACCAGGGTTGCTTCCGCATGGGTTCTATAATCCATGAGCTCCTGCACGCATTGGGCTTCGAACACCAGCACGTGGCCCAAAACCGAGACGAATATGTGCAGATTGTATGGGATAATATTAGTCCGGAATATAGAATAAATTTCTTGAACAACGACACTTATATAGGGTGGAGCGACTACGGCGTGGAATACGACTACGGTAGTGTTATGCACTACGTTAGTAATGCGTTTGCCATAAACCAATCGCAACCAACCATAGTACCCCTGAAAGAAGGAAGCTCAAAGATGGGCCAGCGTCTGGGATTGAGCAAGAAAGATGTCCGCAAGCTAAATTTAATGTACAAGTGTCCTGGCCATGTATAATACGCATAGTCCTGAAAAAACTGTATATATGTAAAATAAATCGTATCATGTTCAAGAACTATTTCAAGATGAAGCTTTAGTATCTGATTGAAATTTAGGGCCCAAGGTCGTATGATACCCTTGAATATCAATCCTCCTTTTATGTTTTCTATACAGCAGCTTCTCACATTGAATCATATTTTGAAACGCTTTAAAGCCATCAGTTGTACCTGTATGACACAATGGCTCAGTCCAGCCTATTCATAAGGGGTCGGCGACCTTATGAGACAAACGAGCCAAAAGTTTGACAAAATACAAAGGTTCCTTGTTTTTAAAGAGCAATTATATGTAATGCGGATGTCCAACATTATCAAATGTGTCTTAAATACTGGCCATGCTTCAGCATAAGAATTTAAATTTCACGGCACTCACTAAATTAACAGCATGGCAAATGAGATCTCTTCCAGACGGAGTAGTGGGATCGGTCAGTTTGGAGAGTCAATTATCGTCTAACCAGCCATCCAAGCAGTCATCGCATACATCAAACTATGAATTTGACGTACGTGCTACTAGCCTTATTTCTCCTCAGAGAAGCTGCGGCAGTGTGCTGTCCGGCATCACCTATCTGCGGAGACGGTCAAATGGTGGTGGGAGCTTATTGCGGTAACGGCGGCTGCAACGTATTCGGATGCAACTGCAAAGGTGGATGCAAAAAATAACTGTAATAGGAAGTGGACTAGTGCGCAGCTTCTAGTGGTCCAAGTTCCTTAAACAAACTTCTTGTCAGCGCCAATAAAACTAAACATTCCATTCTACGAAAAGCTCTCTTGAATGGATACTCTGTGAAGTCGGTTGAAAATACAGTGGTTGGGATATGGAGATAATGGAGGTCCGATGCCACGACCACTTGTCTATTTTGGTAGTTATGGGCAGTATTTGTAGCAGTTCGGCCGACTGCGTAGTGTGTAATCGAATCTCTATACTTCTGACCACTAAATTATTAGTAAAATTGGTGTAATTATAAGACTAATTATATAATGTGCTACCCTCCAATTGCATAAAAAGCTTAGCAATTGGAATTGGTTATGGATGTGGCTGTGCCTGCGGGTAAGGCGTATATATATTCTTGATCAGCATCAATAGCCCAGTCGATAAAGCCATGTCTGTCCGTCCGTCTTGTTCAGCGGCTGGATCTCAGATCTTACTATCCAGAATTCTGTGTTATGATTCTGAATCAAGTTTCTTTTCATCGCCACACAGGACAAAAAACCGAGCACACATGTTGTGGAATCTGGGTCAGATCGGATCGTTATTATAGCCAGAATGAAGAAATTAATTTGGAGTTGCTACGCTACCCCTTACAGCATATACTCATTTTCTCTTTCGCTCACACACTCTGCCTCGCGTA
Source organism: Drosophila subsilvestris (assembly GCA_035043285.1). Taxonomy (NCBI): domain Eukaryota; kingdom Metazoa; phylum Arthropoda; class Insecta; order Diptera; family Drosophilidae; genus Drosophila; species Drosophila subsilvestris. The sequence continues at coordinate 954,349 of JAWNNB010000166.1, forward strand.
GTGTGCGCCCTCTGGCGGAGAAGAACGAGCTAGAACGGCGTGTTGATATGAGAAGAGAGACAGTGATACAGATGTAGCAGAATCAAAAACAATAGCGTAAAATTGGAAACAGATAAAACAGTACCGCGTATAAAAGTAGAGGTGCAGCCTTATGCGCGACTCACAACGTTTCCACTCGCTTATATGTATATACATATATACATATGTACATATGTACACTCTTTATAATAGATCCTTTAACATTCAATTCTTTTTAGAGTTTTGTTTGTAGACATTTGAGGCACACATTTCACAAATTGGATCATCTTAAATACCACAACGCCCAAAAGTATGCAGCACCCCGAAGTTGTTCTTATCTTTCTTATCACTCTTTGGCATTGTGATATTTTGGCACGGGGTAATCCACCAACCACATGTTTTTTACTTAAACTTTAATTTTGAGAGAGTAGAACGAATCTTGAAAGAATATAAGTACAGAAACGTTTCTAGTCCGCCCATTTCCGTTCGAATTAGCTCGCGTAATGTCGCTAAAGAGAGCTGAACAGTATTCCCTGATAACATTGAGAGGCTCGAAATCAATTGCAATCACTATAGTCCATGAAATGGAGCGTGGAAGTCTTTTCACCGGCCTGATAAGACTCAAACACCCCAAAGACAACCGAACACTCGTGTTAAGCAGAACGATTACTCGTGTATTGGTTGTTGGAGAGTTATCAGACTTAGCTGGCGATTTCAGCCAATTACTCATCATGGAAGCAGCGGTTTTAATTACTTTTTCTGATTCTGTCAGCCACTTGAAATTTCAATCAGTTGGTGGTTTGGGTTTTATATGCTTAGAACCGTGAGTGGATTTCCGCAGCCGATGGGGCAACCTATTACGTATGAGATGTGTATCAAAAGTTTACATGACTAATGCAAAGCATTTATTGTACAGTGGATGGGCGCCTTGCAGGGCATGACAACTTTTATTACCCTTGATCTAATTGGTCGTTTCAATTGTCATTATCTATTCGCGAAATACTTTTTGCCCGTTTTGTATCTAATCTTTGTTGTGCGGTTTCGTTTCGATCGTACTTATGAACAACTTTTTACGGCCTGGCCGTTAGTTAACGCTGGGAAACAAAGCGGGAAAGATGTCGAAGCTTGGCCTAATTGTTATTCTGCTTGTGTCGGTGAAGCTTAGCCAGGGCAAGCCCTTGCCTCTTCCGGCGGGAGTGTACGATCCGGAGGAAGCAGGTGCCTTCGCCGGAGGAGATATGGTGTTGACTGAGGAGCAACAAGCGAACTTGGAGCATGGACCCAAGGGACGCAACGGGCTCACCAATACGAACAGAAGGTGGCCCAACAATGTGGTCGTATACAAAATTTCGGAGGACTTTGTTGGCACTCACAGGGAGGCGATTCTGAAGGGCATAGACACCTTGGAGCAAAATTCCTGTGTCAAATTCAGGGAGGCCACCGACCAAGATACGGCTTACCTGACAATAACAGCAAAGGCTGGAGGGTGCTACACCGATGTCGGATATCGCGCAGCCCCGCAAGAAATGAACCTGGAGATCTATCCGATTGGGGAGGGCTGCTTCAGACCCGGAACCATTCTGCACGAGCTCCTGCATGCCCTGGGCTTCTACCACGAGCAGAGCTCTGCGATACGCGACGATTACGTGAACGTGGTATTCGATAACATAGTGCCCGGCAAGGAGTTCAACTTCCAGAAGTATTCCGCGTCTGTGGTGACCGACTTCGACGTGGGCTACGACTACGATAGCTGCTTGCACTATCGACCTGGCGCCTTCTCCATCAACGGTGAGGACACCATTGTTCCCCTTGACTCCAACGCGGTGATAGGCCAGCGCTTGGGTCTTAGCGCTAAGGATATTGATAAGATCAACATCATGTACAAGTGCCCCATTCTGCTGTGATCCGGAATGGGGTAGACCTTGTACCAAGTGATATTGTATGGTCAATTGTGATATGTATTTCACCGGCTGAGGCGATTAGATCGGTTTTATGATCTACGCTGTCATTGCCAGTGCCATTATATTTATAGAAGTCTTAATTAAAGCTTTAACTCTTTATGACATACTTATGTAGTGTCCGTTGTGTTAGCTCCGCCTGCTCGCCGCTGATAATTTCTTATCGCAGGTGTGCAAAATCCCGCCGCGGGCAAGAACTATCAGCGTAATTGTTTATTGGCGGCTCTGCGGCGAACATGGCCAGCGATGCACCCTCAATATGCCCTCAACTTTCAATTTGGAGCTCGAGTTCGGGCCTAACCACAGGCCCATGTGTCGAGAACTCGTAATTGCGTGCTACTAATGCGATTTATATGCGAGATGCAAATGTCTGCGAAGCATCTGTGTCTCCCGCAATGCTTGGGAAACGGTTCGGCAGAGGCCCAAAGGCAGGAACCAGGAGCCAGGAGCCAGGAGCCAGGAGCTAGGAGCAGGCACTCAATTCTCACATTTTGACAGCGCTTGTTAGACCATAAATTCGATTTTCGTTTCGACGACATGGTTTCTCGCTACTGCCCCTGTCCCCTTTCTCACTGCTTGAACATTTGGCAATGTCTTCCTGTGAGCATTGTTTCATTCGAAATTAAGAAAGGGCTTCCATCACACAGACACAAGGCCCGGTTGTAGCGGTGTGCGCCCATGTTTGCGAAAATTTGCATATACCGGAGAGAGGCGACAATTTTGGTAGGCACAGCACAGTTTTACTCGTTTATTTGAAAATTGGCTAGAAGAGGGCCCTAAGGAAACGGTTGATCGATGTGATGCCAGGCAGATGGGACCCAAAACCCAAAAATGCAAGAATTAAGTCGTAATTAAATTCGTATATTGCCTTGAGAACTGCGGAACCGAAATTCCAGCTAAGGTCTCGCCAAAAGGCCAATGGTGCCCCAATGAAACGTATTTTTCCATTTAAAGTTTAACTGATCGTCCCAAAAAAAGAAAGTGAGCTAATGCCATAATCAATTTTTGTCCATAATCGTTGAAGGTTCTAATATCATTTTGTGATTAGAAGTTATTAATGTTGTTTTATTCCGCCAATAATTGCTACTTACAAAAACGTTTAAGCATGAGGAAAGGAAAAGTACCATTTGAAAAGTCAACCAGAATTTTTTTATTTGATCCGATTGCATTACACAAGAGAGGGCAAAATACTTGCATACCAAAATTCAAATCAATGCAAATTAGGGGAACAACTTTGACACCGGAGTGACGTGAGACCCGGAAAAAATGTTGAAGATTTTAGATTCTGATTTGCAAAGTTGGGAGAAGTACGTTATTTGATATAAAATATATTTTGATATTTAATTCGAAGAAGATTCCGCCGTCAGTCACATTACTTATTTTATTTTTGATTAAGTTTCGGGTGCAACCACATAAATTATAGAAATCTGTTCGTTGTTTACTTCAAGTGAACAAACACCACTTAATCGATTGAAAAAAGATTGCACATTTTATATCTAGCCTTGCATAAGCTGTCTTCAAGCTCACTGGATGACAGCAGACGTTCGTTTAATCGGTCATTCAGACGAAAATTTATATCTAAGTCTAGTGCGACATATCATTTATTACTCGGCCTATCTCCGATAGACCGTCCTCCCCCAGCCATATATTTTATAGGCTTTATTTGTCACTGAACGATCTATGATCGTGCACAAAAGCCCAATGACATTAATGGCTTTTAATAAGGAAGGCACTATGTATGGGAAATACCAGAGTCATACCTGAGTCATTTTAGTGTCCAATAAAATGCCATATTTTCGGTAACGTTGCAAATCAATCAAGGAAAATATTTACAGCTTTAAATTAAACTTTATTTCTTGCTTTATAGGTATTTAGCTACTGGGAAGAACACCAAAATATCTTGACTCATAAAAATTGCACAATTTTTATACCCGAACTCAAAAAGAGTTAAGGGGTATACTGTATTTTTGGTTAAAGTGGATGTGTGTAACGCAGAGAAGGACAATTTTCCGACCCCAAAAAGTATATATATTCTTGATCAGTATCAATAGTCGAGTCGATAGAGCCATGTCTGTCTGTCCGTCCGTCTGTCCGTCTGCCCGTCTTGATGAGCGCCTAGATCTCAGAGACTATAAAAGCTAGAGCAACGAAATTTTTTTTCAGACTCATGTGATATCACGTTGTTACAAGTGTATTTCAAAATTTCGCCCCGCCCCTTCCGCCTTCACAAAGGACGAAAATCTGTGGCATCCACAATTTTCAAGATACGATAAAACTAAAAACGCAGATCGGATCATTATTATAGCCAGAATAAAGAAATTAATTTTCAGTTGTCTTCCCCACCTCCTCTGGCGCTGCTATAGCTACTCATTCTCTTTCTCGCTCGCACACACTCTGCCCTGTGCAATGCGCGAGCAACCCCTAGCGGAGGAGATGTAGAATCTAAATGGTAGATGTAGAATATTTGTTCTAGATGTATTATCTACATTTTACATATAGATGTAGTTAACAAATGTAGCAAAAAATGTAAAATTAAAAATTTTTTTTTAAAATTTCAATCATAAGCTCACAAATTTATATACTGACTGAGTACGGGTATAAAAGTAGAGTCGGGACTAGAAGCGACTCACGTTCCTTCTCGTTTATTATAGGTTTTGTGGAAAAAAGCTGAAAAGTATACAAACTTTTTAGGGAAACCTGGTCCAATCGGAACGCACTCCACCTAGAAGTAAGCAGTGGAAAAATAGAGGATTCCGGTTGATGGGAGGGAGCGGCGAAACCACCTTCGCTGCAAGCTACCACAAACGATAAATAAGGCAGCATTCTTCTATTGCATTCTATATGCAAATCAGCTCGCAAAACAATTCCGGTGTCGTTGATCTTTGAGGGATTCGGCGTATTGGCGCTTGCCAATAATAACTCATGCGAAAAAGAAAAACGCGAGCGAATGGTAGCCCGTGCCCACAAACAGAAACAGAAGTGGAAACCCCCAAACCAAACCCGAAGCCACATGAAATATGAAACGAATTGTAGCAATTTCCCCAATGGCGGCAGCCAGACAAACGCAAAAACGCATATGTGACCGAGTCCGAGACCGAAACTTTGAGAAACTTTGTAGCTAGGGAGGAGCCGTGGATGCGGATGCAGGAGCTTCCTTGGCATGATGAGATTTATTGCTGACGAATGCGTATTCAATTTTAAGGCATCACAGAGATGATTTATACATTTAATTTTATTTTGCGTGCCAAGGCTACGGCTTTTGCAGCCGCTTAGCGGAGATGGGAAATCACTTGCAAGGACCCCATTGCCGGTTCCGGACTTGCATCTCATTCTCGCCCTTACAGTCGCCCGTTCCCGTTCCCATTTCCATTCCATTCATTTTTTACGATTCATGTTTGGGGCACAATTTCTCATCGTTCATATTTATGACTATGACGTCGTAAAAAATTATGCTTTAATTTGATTATGGCGTTGAAAAGTATGTTTGTGTTGGCTTGTCGCCAGCTTACCCTGCGTATACGCAATCTGCCTCCTTGAAAATGCGTTAAAAGTTATTGGGCGAACGCATGAGTGTGTCGCAGTCGTGATTGACTTTTTGGGGCATTGACTTTGTCGCTAAGCTTATCCAAGCTGACTTGCAGTTGAGCTTTACTGGTCGCGACAGGGTGGTTTCTGGTCCCAATTCAGCGGAGATTGGGATATCGCCAGACTTTTCTTGCTCTATATACGTACGTAGAATACTGTCAACATATCTTTTTCGAGATTGAGCTCAAACATAATCTTTCCCCAGCCATGAAATCAGTTTTAAAATACAATCCCGCGCCTCAAGTTTACATTTCTATAGATAAAACTAATACAGACGGCACTCCCTCCTCCTCCATGCTTAGCCCAGGCTATACCATTGCCAAGGAGTCGGCTCTGAATTTTCTCATTTCGTAAAGACAATTATTATTCTAAGATTTTGTATAAACATTTTATTTTGCACAGATCTCTGCCAGTGAAAAAAAAAATACATACATAATGCACTTTAATATAATTTCGTGACCTTTTTCACTCAATTCTTCGATGTGTAACAATCCTAAACGAGGTATAAATCGTACGATCCCCATACACTTCCCCTGATCGGATAAACATTACTGTTCGTAGAGTTAGTTATTACTAAGTTTTATAGTTATCAAACTATGTATATAATTACTTTCCCTACTAATAAGGGGACAACAGATTATATGGAACGAATAACTAAACAGAAGAGTGAATCAAAATTTTACTTCGATATGCGACTTATGTGAATTATTTGGCTATTCTGACGAACTAAATTGGGGAGCTTCTAATCAAATTTCCATGCATTTACCATACAACAGAGCCTAGGTAGGTTGCCATGTTGACCTATCTCTCCCTTTCTATTGTCCGTTCCTAGAACCTTAACGGGACAAACGATTGCGCTAAGCTACTTAGCTGTTACTGATTCAAACGGCAACTAATTAATTTGCATTTGCATTTCTTTGGCATCGTTTTAAACCAGCCCGCACCGTCAACCAACCCAGCCGCCCGCCCCGTAATCCACACGCGGCATACTGCCACATACAAGCACATGCAGACGCACACACGCACACATAACTGTTATTTTGGAATGGCCGCCTTTTGTGTGAACATTAAAATCTTAATTTGAATATGTAACCGCTTGTCTATGCCACTTTTAATCCTCATTTGGCACACTCCCCAGCTGCGCAGGAGCTGGACTGCGTCAGGTGGGGCATTGTGACACCCGACACTACTTGTAGTCCGTGTGGGCGACGGCGACGGGTAGCATCATGTTCATTTAAAAAGGTAATTTCGGCACTGAGCTTATTATGCTCATTAAGTCATCAGGCGGAGGCCGAACCGAAATCGGGCCAGGACCTGGTCGCTTGGAGCCGGGCGAACACTATAAAGTGCACAGCCAGGCGACCGCAAACCGTGTGCATTCATTTGCCTCTGTTGTTTAGCCCACTTCCACTCCCGTCTGCTAGTTACTCCACTACACTCGGATCTCCCTTTCCATATCTTTTTGGCCGGGGCTAGGACATCGAGCGTGAATTAATTTTTAATGATGTTGTGTGCGGCACGGTGAAAACAACTCCCATTTTGTTGCCGCTGCCGCTACCACTGCCATTGCCGGTTGCTATCTGTGTACGGCGTCCACAGTGCGTGCCCTGTCCTGCACCGGATGTGGGTCATTTCAAAAAAATTGCTTGCTTTAAATTGCATTTGCGTTGGCCATACGCTGACATGATTCACTATCCACTATCCACCAGCCGCTCCCAGCCACAAGTGTTTTTATATGCAGCGCCCTCGGTGATGGGGATGCTTTTGATGTGGATAGGGCAGGTGGGCTCAACCACCAAGGCGTGTGGACCACGCAACCACGCACAACCATGTCACATGGCGGAGCCTGCTCAGAGGCAGATGGTGCTTGTTTAGCCATTAGCGACGAGGAGGAGCCCGGCAAGCACTGCGAGTGGGTCAAATGCCTAATTAAAAATATTATATTCCAAATGCTTTATGACATCTCCTCATATCTGGTTTTCTCTTTCAAAGTACTTAATACCTCAAAGACTCGGATACTTACTGTATGCGATTAACCTCTTGCCCCTTGTACACCCTTTTATCTTGTTCTGAGAATGCACTTAATTTGTTTGATCAACTACTGTGTTAAACATTCCCTTGGCCGGTCTGGCAAAGCAATTAAGCGATTAATTCGCATTCATGCCACACAATCCCTCTCCTTTTCATATGACACATTGAGTATAAATCAAAAAGGGATTTTTATTGTGGCAGCCGCCGGCTATTGCCAACAGTTTGGCGGCCATATTAATGCACGGCTTTCGACTTTGTTGCCGTTCTTTATGCGCTCCTCTTTTTGTTCTTCGGCTACTTTGCTGTTCGGCGTTGATTCAATTGCGGCCACACACACGACACGCTCTCTCCTCTGCAAAAGGTTTATGCAAATGCAATAAATTACATTTTATTATGAAATTTTAAATGCTTCCCCCCGTGGACGGGAGGGAAAGAAGGACTGCAACTGGTGAGCTCGAGTGACAATAAAAAGGGGTTGTTAAAAATTCAATTAATTGTTATTTTATTTGTTTATTGTATTCTGATTACGGGCCCAGAGAAATGATAGCAGAGAGTATTTTCGGGTTCAACTCGCTCTTTGATTTATTGCGAAATTTGCAGTACGTACATTTATAATTTAATTAAAACGCATTTTGTTATATATAGCTATTTGATTATTATATTTTATTTGGAGTCCTTGCAAGGAACACCTCTTACGTTTTTATCCAGCTAATTGCTAGCTGCATTTGTAAACATCCATAAATAAATGATGTGGTGCGTCCCTTACCCAATGGGAGCCTCTCCACCGACCATAGACCATAGACCACCTGACAACTCACTTGAAATTCCTGGAGAACTTTTTTACGGGTATACATTCCTTCGTTTGGCTTGTCAGTCAGCCACTCATTTATCACCGCTAAATGTCTCGTTTCTGTATTTATTTATGCCTCTCCTTGGAGACAGCTTAGGAGAGCAGGACCGTGCAAAACGTATGTGATCCTTTTCCCTTCAACTCCTGTTCGGTTGACAAGCCGGCGGAGCAAGATAAATTATTATTTTAATTGCATTTAAATTACACGTTGAGTTGAACGGGGCGGGGCGTATACGCAATATTCTACAAAAAGTCAAGGCTGGTACGTTTCAGGATGGCGGCAGTATATGGGTGAGGGCGGAGCGGATCTGGTGTCCTGATGACCACCCGCTGCTAGATTACCAGTTACCCATGGCGAGGACACTTGACCAGGAATATTGCTGGTGGGGGTCGTTTTGGGGACTTATTAAAAAATTTGTATTCTGAGCCTCCATTTTGATACACTTTTCCGATCGGAAAATATTTACGGGAATTGGATAACCAACGATGTGTCTGCATTTATTTAAAAGGAATTAATATCCAATACGATCAAAAAAGGATCAAAAGTCTTTTCTTGATTTAAAGAGATAATATTTTATTACTTAAATTTGTATCCATGGAATGCTTATTTATGATTTTTCTACAGCATCTGTTACTAACCGAAGTAATTTTCAAGAGACGTCGGGAACATTGTCGAATTCTTAATTTGAAATAAGGAATATGTTTTTATCTAATTTGTATATTAAAATCAAGTAAGGGTATTTCAAAATCGATTCTCAAAGCATTTTCGGCATATTTGATATATGACGGCCCCTGAGAAACCGCGCAGCCTCAGGCAACATAAATAAATGCTGGCAATACTTGGGTCCTTAAATCCCGATTCACCTGCGCCGTCTGCTATATACTCGTACTGCACGTTTTTTTTTGTGTATTGTAATTGCCACCCGCGGCGACTTCAACTTTGGCGAACAATCTCTTGGAGCAGTTGACTGCTTCTTTTTGGCCAAAAGTGAGGCGGCAATTTATATTCATGAGTTGTTGTGATGCATGTACAAGTTGCTGGAGTTTCGGGGGCGGCTGGTGCCGCTTTCCCCCAGAGCATGCTTATTGTTATCCGTGAATTAACTTCTCTTATCGCGACGCCTGTTCCCTGCTTTGATTGTCGTGTCTGACTTGCGGTTTAAGCCCATTAGGGTCGCACGCAAAATGGCTTTAATTATAGCTGTCTCGGTTTCTCTCTCTCTTACTTTCTCTCAGTTTAAGTCATCCACAAATCTGGTGCCATCTTATATTCTGTCGTTCATGTGCTCACGCAGGAAATAATTGCCAAAATATAAACTAGCTATAAATTATTAGCCAGGCACTGGCCCGAAATGTCGGGCGCCCGGAGCCAAAGCTCCAAATGACAACGGCAATCACATAGGCAGCAACAGTGGCTACACATCCTGTCCGACAGTTAGCAGCAAAGACAAGCTCAAGATGTAATGGATAAGCACAGACACACACGAACACACAGAGCTCTTGACAGGCATATTTTATAAGTCTGGGCTGGCTGTGCGGTTGAAAATTTAAGCAAAACCCCAGCCACAGACTCACACGAGGAGCGGGTGCAGGCCAGCGCCTCTCTTAGGCCATTCCGGAAGGAATGAGTAGCAACGAAGCTTCAATACACTTACTTGTGTGCAGATTGCTTTCAGATTGGGGCAGAAAGTGTAAAGGATTACTTATCCAATTGATATCCAGAGAATATGGATTCTTGGGTTACTTGCGTATCTTTTATAAAAGTATCTTTATTTTCAATATTAATTACCTTAAAACTTCCAGACAATAGCTGTTTTCATCTCTATGGTAATGGGAAGGTCCTCATTAAAGTTCTTATACCCTAGAGAACGGGACTAAGAAAAATTAAAGGAAACAGAGAAACGCATCCACACAACACTGGCTTTCTCTGCGCAAACGATGTCGTCAGCAACGCATTAAAGCATCTTCATTGTCCTTGGCTGTTCTTCTGGGGATATCAGTGGATGTTGTGTGAGTGTGTGTGGGGCTTGTAAGCAGATAAAGTCATTTGCTTTGATATCTTTTACTAATTATTGCCAAAGCAAAGTCTAAGCCAGTGTCTTCTCCTGCAGCCCCAGAAGCAGCAACAACGAGCATAATAAATGACAACGATTCCAGCTAACTGTAGCTGCTCGAATCCTTTTTTCAAAAAACACACACACCCAGGAACAGGCAGCCAACCGACCACAACATCCTGGCCCCGAGGAGGAGAGGCGGGGGTAAACATTAACAGCATATTATACTTCTATGGATCCTCATACAAAACAAAAGCCAACGAAGCGTAGACCCAGCCAGGATGGGGCTGTGTAGGTTTCTACAGGGCTGACGATTGAGTTTTCCTGCTGCTGGGCTGCTGTTGTTTTTAAGAAAAGTGAAAAATATGATGAAATTAATTTTTGTGTGTTCAGACTTAAGCGATTCCTGCTGAAAGGTTGAGAGGAGAGCCGAAACTCTTTCAGATTAAATTAAAGCCTGCTGAAACGTTGTCATTTATAATTTCGCACAATTGCCGCTAATCAAATTGTTGTAGCGAGGAAGAGGCTAAACCGGATTCCGAAAAGCATTCTCCCCACACAGAAAGGGGTGTTTTTCGTAAGCTTTTTGCACGCTCTCCTTTTTAATATGCCATAAAATCCAATGGCTGCCTGAAGGGAGCTTCACTGCTCTGCCTCTGCCTCTGCTGCTGGTTCTGGCAGTGGCAGGAAGAGGCGATAAAGTAGACAAACCCAAAACAGCATGCTGTGCCCCATGCCCAATCCCAGCCATTTATTGTACGAATCTATTAAGTGGAAATTTATTTTAGCAAAGAAAAAAGTCTGTGCCATAAAATGTAGCTTTTTTGTGCTGTTGTTGTTACAGCGGCTGCTCCAGTATATAAAAATATTAAAAAATAGGAAAAAGGCTAAAGCGGCAGCCAATAATGGGGAGGCGTTGCCACTTCGGGAGTATCTGCTCTATTTGGCTGCCGTTGATATTTTTATTGCTGTGGCGGCTTAGGTTTAGCAATTTTCCTCTCTCCAACTTGACTCAATTCCCACCGAAATTTGCACAAGACAGCTTTGCTAAGCCCACGAACTTCCTTGCCGTCAACAGGGACAGAGTGGGATGGGATGGGATGATAAAGTAAAAATGTCTGGTAGACCCTTCTCGTATGCGTAATACTTGGGAGTCCCTTTGAAATAAAGTATATTTTGTGGAAAAACAAATAGAATAAAAACCAGACATTCTATATAGACCAGAATGGGTTTCATAAAGGCAGCAATACACATAATTTCTCAATAAGATACTCTCCAGTTGAACCCAGCTTAACAAACTGTATATGATTAATATCGAGAATATTTTCTTGGCTTATGAAGACACACTTCGAGCCCGCTAAAGAAATATCCCATTGGTCGAAAAGTACGCATTAAAAGTTATCCTTTTTGTAAACTTAAAGCAGATTCTGAAGAAAACAGGTTTTCCCGTACTGCTAACCATTTATCCTGTACGTCTCCAAAGCCCATCGAGGTAATTTTCCCGGCAAAAAGGGGGAAGACAAAAAGGACATCTACGGTCCCGTCCTGAAGCCTGTAAGTGAGAAAGAGACAATTAAAAATCCATTAATTTGAGTAGCGGCAACCATGTAAAGCTACTTATATCGCCTCCCAGCCAACCACGCCCTGCCTACCAACACCCATACCGAATGAAAATTTACATTACATTATACTCGCATTTAAATAAATTTCTGCAAAATTAAAACGTAATGCATGGACGAGGGCTCCAAGTCCTGTTCAGAGTCCTGGCCCAAGGCAAAACTTTCCGACACGAGAGTTTGCATAGAGACGGTTGAGTGCCCGGGCGAGGCGAGTGTGACTGGGAGTGACTGTATGTGAGTGCATTGTTGATGCATTGACCGTGCACGGGCCCGGCCCATGGCACTGAAATTATTTATGTGTCGCACATTTAACTTGCGCATTGCAAAATATATATTCTGCATTTACCGAGTGCACTTCCATCATTATCCACCAGGGGCAGGGTGGGCCCGGCTCCCACTCAGGATCCCAGCTGAAGCCTGACCGGATGCACACACAAGAGTCCATCTCTGCATCATCCGCCTGCCCTGCTGGTACTTGTATTGTTTTTCGGCCGGTCCGGCTCGGAGGGTCCCGCCCAATCCAGCCTGCGGATTAAAATGCATGGGTTCATGAAGTGGTCATCTGTCATCTTTGCGGTAGGAAGAACTTCGCATGTTGACATTGTCGCAACAGTTTATACATATACATATGTACATACATACATATGTATGTATATTCCCGTACACCCATACATATGAAGCGTATACAAAGAGGGCGTTGGAGGAGCTATTCAGCTCCGAAGTCGGGTGCCCCAGCTATAAGTTATAAGTTTTCTGACAAGCCGTTGGCGTGGTATATTTGCAGAAATCTCTACCAAGGAAACAAAATTAGAACGAGTAAAAATTTAAATATTACTCCCCAATTCTGCTGAAATATATCAGTTCAAGATTTTATAAACTAAACTAAACTAAACTATTGTTATTCGGATTGTAGGACATTCTTTTAGTCGATCCCCCAGTCCTCACATCTTACTCATTGTTATTTATATTGTTGCTGCTTTGTTGGCTTTGGAAAATCGGCTAGAAGGGTAACTGGTGCGCAGTTCCCTTACAAGCCGGATTAAATATGGCTTAAAAGTCAGTTGACACGAGTTTGCCATTTCTCGCTGATTACTTTTCACCCATCCTCCGGCACCTCGGACTCCTCGGGCGCATCCTCGCCTTGGCCTGGGATCCGGGCGGACTGTTGTTTCTTATGGTGTGAGATAATAAAATATTTATGCAGATAGCCCAGGGAGGCCCAGGCCCAGAGACCGGCAACAATCATTGGCATTAAGTGGGGTTGGTGTGGGATGGTAGAATGACGAGAATGTCTTTTAGATGTCATTTAAATTAATTGCAATGAAAAGATTATTTAATATGAAGAATGATTTAATGCATCTGACGTCTTCTCTATGGGGACTATGACTTACATACTCACATTCATATGGATAGACAAACATATGTATGGATCGTTATTTATTCGGCTCAAAATTGATTCTGTCAACGCCTCTACCATCCCACCCAATCTTATTTTTCAATTACCAGCTTCAGTTCCTGGATTCCTGGTGGTCAGGAATTGAGCTGGTCCAACCTTGCATGCCAATTAAATCACCTTTAAATGCCTAAAAGCAAATGCAGACAGGCTGCTCAGACATCCCTCATCTGGCCAATTATGAGTGGCCATTCGGCAGGAAATATTCTGTAGAATTTTTTCCTCGGCCTTAGACTCCCCTTTGTATAATTGCCTGACTATTTATTGATTTTTGCAAAAATTAAAAATAGAGAAATACATCCCAGACAGCCTCAAAGGAAATTGCAAAATACTCACATGTGTGTGGTTAGGAAAAAGGATCCCCCTGGGCAGATATTGTGCAAAGGAAACCGAATTTTCGCTTCATCATGACACGAGCCCGAAACGAACTTTTTGCGGAGTGCTTGCAGTGAAGTCCTGATGTGTGAAGCACCGGAAATTAGCTTGATTAGATTGTCTGATGACTTCATTATGCTTCAGACGGCGGATGATGAGGGAGATGATTTTTACCAAATTTATTCTCAATTAAAATATTTGTATCATTGCTATAAATGTACTTAATATTTGTATGGCTTGTGTTGAACTTATTCAGAGCAGCATCTGCCAGCATGTGCCATGCGTCAAGTGGAATATACATATCCTGTACAGATACTGTATCCAATCTCTGCTGAAGATATATGTACTATTATGACTGATATTGATTAAATTGATCTTCCGTATCAAATCTTAAGCGTTTTCCCTTGATACGCGAACCAAATTCCCACCAACGACTTGTGAGCTATCCTTCAATCCAACATCTTCTCGGTGACCAGCTGCCGGTCCCTCCACCTGCTCCGTGTTCATCCGGCATGTCACACAACTGTTGTATTACGTCCTGACATGCAACATGAATATTCACTTTGCACTTTGCGACCGCATTGCCTGTACTACGGATTTGGGATACAGGTGTTTTGCTAGTCTGCCCCGGGTGCCGGCCGAGAAGTACGATGGCGATGGCCACGGCGACGGCGACGGCGTCGAGGATGATGTTGATGTTGTCCTGGTACCCAAATTTGCATCTTAATCTCTGCCGTCAGCGCCGTTGCTGACAAGCAGCTGGGGCAGAAGTAGGAGCAGGAGCAGGAGCAAATCGCATGCTTACGCATGAGCTTGTAGGACACGCATCCATGGGAGTGCACCTGTGTGCCTAGGCCCCTTACTGATTGCTGTTTAGTTTTGCAATTTAAATCAGAGTTTCAGGTGCAATTCTCTGGCATAGCGCATGCAATGTCCTGGCTCCTTAAATTGGAAGCCTCCTAAATTTCCCAAATGGCGTACTTATCACCCACAGGGTTCCCAAGGAGGCCAGACGGACCAGTCTGGACCAGCGATTCCTGTATCAGCAGCCGCCAAGAGCGTTAGACCCTCATGATATTCTGGGCCTGCCCTCCCTCCCTCCCTTCGATGGGATGGCGTGGCTAGTTAGCTTTCATATGGGGGTCTGTTTTTGTTGGGAAACGAAATCAAATGAAATGAAATGTAGGTGCATTTCGTTTTTTCAACTGGAAGTCGTATCCTTGTGTGTGCGCATGTAAATTGTATAAAGGTGCGCATAAATTTTCGTAGGCAGAATTTGAAATTCCGATTTTCGACCAGATTGGTAAACAATTTATGTAAGCAAGCAAACTGAGCCGAACACATTGAAAATCTAGTCAGAAGTGTCCTCTGGCTTTGTTTTGCTAACACTGTCCTTCCACTCACTCCCTGGTTCAATCAGGCGGCGACACACAGCCGAAGGGTGACTGGGAAACATGTAATTGCGTAACCCTTTCGATAATAGGACCCTTGAGTACTCGAACATTGTGTGTTGGCCCTGGTCCTTGGTCCCCTGCTTATGGTTATGGCCGCACAGACACCCACAGACAAGCAGGCTCGTCCCACCACTAGGCCATCACTTTTGCTTATCTTAAGTATTTTACTTATGTCCTGGCGAAATGTCCTGCTGTCCCATCTCGATGGCATTCTCAGGCGAGCTTTCCATCCCAATGTTTCAATGTTTGCATTTGCACATTTTCCATTCTCCAGGCCATTTTAGCTACGAGTCGTCAGGCCGGGGGCGAGGATGTTTCTGTAAACTCTTTCTCCTCAATATGGCTCAAGTTTCCCATGTAATTTCGGAGAGAGCTTGTTCGATTTGATTTATGGAAAAACTACCCATAAAAGTAATTTTTTGTTTACTTTTCGAGTGCTTTAAGCAATCCATTTCCGCCCAACTTGGACAACTTCTTTGGAGAGTTTGTAAAGCGAAACCAGGAAAGAATCGTAATTGGAAACATCTTCTTTTCAGATCATCTGCATTTGGTCAAAGCTCGTCTCTGTATGCGTGTGTGTGTGTGTGTGTGTGTACCAAACAAAATATATTTTTTTATGCTGATTGGGATGCCCTAGATGTGTTTTCGGACTTGGAGTTGGTTGAACTGCTTTACGTTCTCGACAATTTGCCATTAATTGAAAACAGATTTGCCGCTGAGATTGCATTGTCGACAGCCATCTGATTTCCGCACAAATTAATTATAACTGCCATTGACATGGCCCAGACCTCGATTGGCAATGGTCCAGCGAAGGCTTGGTCTTCGAGAGTTCGAAGCTGCTGAGCACTGGAACCACACTGATAAGGCGAATGCTGGGATTATGTAATTCAATTTTATTGAGATTTATTCAACCATAAGTGCAGACTAGCGAAAGGGAAGCGAAAGTAAAGAGCTATCTTTTTCTTTGCTATTAAATTACATATTAAATTATCCGTGTGTAATATATTAGCTGCAACAAAATAAAAAATCTCATAATGGCGACAACAAAGCGTCAGACGGAAACGGATGTGCCAGAGTGCCAGCGGAAACGTGGTTCCCTACGCGCGGTGGAGATGCGAAGAGGAAAATCTCTTGCGTGACATGTCAATTGAGCAGACACATTTTTCTGTCATTTTTGTAAGATGAATGAGCCACAATATGATTGTTGCCAGCAAGACATATGTTAGACATTATTTATATGGTATAGAACACCATTTTTGCAGCTAATTAATGTTAATAATTATGATATTACATATGTATATATCCCACCGTTATGAAAAGTAAATGTTCGCAGAGTCACATTATTGATGGCATGGCATATTAATGGAAAAGGGAATACTCATTGCGATGGTAGGTTAAATTGGTACTGAATTGGTACTGAATTTTTTGAAATATCCACAGAAACGGAGTGTCATATTACAAATGCGCGCCATTTTCTAGTATTCTTTTTTCATTCGAGTGCGTTTGAACTGTATAGTTTCGTAATTTCTACAAGCCTACAAATTTAATCGGATTGGTGCAAAAAATATTCAAGTAGATAATTGACCAAATGTATAATTATTGTTTGTTTAACTATCAATTACTCTTGGTTCTCTACTATTAGTATTATTCAAATTAAACTGCACATCTCGCCTGGAACCCAAAACGCATAAGTGGTTGCATTCATTCATTTTAATGCATGCATACTTCCGTACGCAAGAGTATGATTAGGAGGAGGAGTGTAGCTTGCATTAAGATGGATAAACTATTTTAATTGGGATTAATTGTCAGTTGACCTTTGGGTCGGCCTTGGTCGTTTGTACAACTGTTATATTCAGACAGACACACGATATGAGGAATTTAAAGCGAACCAACAAATTAGTTTTATGTTTAGTGTTATGCAAATAAAATTATCGTTCAGCCTGACACTTTTGGCCCGTTGAATGAAATGGATAAAATGCTTGAATAGACAGCTGGATAGATTGATGGCTCTACATATTGATTTGTTTGCCAGCAGTCGTCCTTCTCTCCATTTCCTCTGTCTATATGCCTCTTCAGAGTGCCATTTCAATTATTTTGTTTTCGCAAAGCAGCTGTGGATTCTCGGCTGCAATGTGTGCACTTGTGTGAGTTAGTATCTGTTTGAGGTTTTAATTAAAAATTGATTTAGCGAAATTTGCATAAATTATGCACGGCTCGACGGTAAGCCAGCAAAACATGCAAGCGCGTTCAAAGCCGGTCTGCATTTGTGTCTGTGTCAATAAATTAGAAAAGATTAATTGGAAATTATATAAATATTTCCACGGAATCGCTAAAATAAACGTTTTTACTTGTATCTGTTCTGCATTACTATTGCAATAATTAAAGATTTATCGAGAATATCTAATTTATTTTTTTTTATATATATGTACATATGTACATATGTATGTATGTATTAATGTATCTAACAGGTAACAATAAAATTACAAGCAAGTATGGTTTAACGGAACATATGCGACATTCAGTCCTTCAGTCCCAATTCAGATAAAGCATTAATTCAAAATTTAATTTAGCAGGGTATTTATAGTTTTGATACATATGTAATTTAGTTTTTTTATTCGAAGATCAATGCTGAAAGTCTATGTGTGTCTTGGGCTGGACAGTTGTTTAGAATGTGTTCAATGGATATTGGCACATTTGTATTCCAGAGATTGCAGTTGCATGGAGTTTTACTGTCTACAAATACATTTCCTTTGACATCTTCATCCTCACGACCACGTATCCAAGGAAGCTTACATTTGAGATAGGGTTTGGTAGTTAAATTTCTTATATATATTGATGTCGATCGCGTCTGGGCAAATGCAGTTTTAGACAAAAAAGGGCACCGTATCGTACACAAAATTTTTTAGAAACGAAATTTTCTCAGCATATTAAACATTTAAAGGAAACCTGGTAGGCGTTTGCTTTTGAAATTTTTGTTTCAACCTTGAATTAAAACGTAAATTTAATTGTTCTATACGGTTTTTCCTAATTGATTAGCAATTTCATTTACCATAAGCAAATATTTACCGACACCATCTACCAGAAATGTTTGTTTTTTATTGGAATGCTCGTGGTTTATTGATGCCATCCCGTTGAAGGAAACATAACCTGTGGCTCTTTATGCCCAAACACTCTCGACCACTCCCTTCCCCTCTCCACCAGCAAGTGGCTATGTGAAAATGGACTTTGTTAGTTTTTGCCACTGTGCTATTTTTCTCGACCCAAACAAACTTTACGTTTCTCGATGGAAAATCCAATTTAAAATCAAATTTTCCTCAACGGCCAGTCAGAGAATTGGTTCGGCGGGAAAACTCTCAACATTTCTTCAAGTGCAAATTAAATAAAATCTCAAAGTGGCAGGAAAAATGTAGTCCATGGACGTCCGTCCATTCATCTGCGCAATCCCTCTGCCTAGGCTTGGGTCTCTCTCAGTGGCTGTTGTTGGCTGGCGCTGATAGTCTGTGATTGATTTTAATCGCCTCAAGTGATTTTACTAAACGATTCAACTTGGGAACTGGTTACTTTGCATTGTGTCCGTGTAGAGAATATCTGCATAGGAGTGGGTGTATTTTTGCATATACTCGTACCCATACACGTGCTCGTGTATTGCATGTGGTTGTGTGCCTTACTTTTGGCGCTGAGTGTGGCGCTTCCGGCAGTTCTGGTTTGTTCATCGAACAACATTTGCTAACTGTCCGCAACACGTTTGCTCGAATCAAATGTTGGATAGGGTTCCGGAAGGGCTGTTGGTATATGGGTTAAAGGTGGCCTCTCTCGAGCATTCCAGGTTGAGGGGCCAACACTGTTTTTTTTTCTGTTTGCTCTCGGAGCAATTCCATAAAATTCAATTTAAATGCACACTCTCTCGTCCTTAATATTCAAATGAATTTCAAGCATAACAATTGCATTTGGTTGGGTTGAGTGGAAAAGAGCAGAGCGGAGTGAGCAATCTTTGACTGACACTTTTCTACTGGGAATTCTATTTAGCTCTGCGCTTCTAATTAGAGTCGCCAAAAAGTCAAGGGTAGTTAGTACTCCATGAAGTCGTTGCAAATTCGCTCTCTGAAATCGTACAAAAAAATCGAAAAATGCGTTTGAGACGGAGTCAGGCCGGAACCAAATCAGCAAATAACTAAAAGCTGGCCGAAGCATGCAGAAAGATGGACAAAGTTTTTTGCCACAATTTGACTTTTTGTGTGTTTGGTGGTGGTAAACGAAAGCTCTAACAGACGTCGAAAAAGGCGACGAGGTACACAAACAAGGAAATAGAGAGAAACAGGCAAGAAATAAGCGATGGTCATCCCGACTTTAAAATACCCGCTACTAGATTAGAGCAAAATAAAATTGATTTGCTGAAAATAAAACATCAAGTGAGTACATGGCAAACTTCGTTGCTCCTCTTTATGCTACCGTTACCGCTCTTTGGGGGTTGGTAGAGAATTAGTACGAAAATAAATTAAATTGCACACATAGTCTTATACATATGTAGTCTTTGATGAACATCGCACAATTTTGAAAATGCTTCTCTTTAAATTTTACAGAAAGAAAATATGTATAGCCCTACGATTTTCGGTTGATAAATGGTAGAGACTGAGGTGAAAACGATGCACACTGTACTAGATTATCCTGTTTCCGTCAAACAACAATTTTCAAGTGCAACGCTGGGCCGTAATCCCCTTGAGAACCTTCGGCATCCGTATACGCCAGCGTAGAGGTTGCCACTGGCAATGGGTTACGGCAGAGGAGTGGAAATGTGCCATAACATGGATTATTACCCCCTTCCAGTTGCAGCTTCAAAACCGCTAAGCGCCCAGTCAAAGTTTTCATTAAAGTGGCTTTCGCTCGTTGCCTGCTCCGCCTCTTCTCGACTTTTGGCCTTTGTAATTGCTCAACATTGAGGAATTGGCAGCGCTGCGAGCTTAAGCGTGTTCGGGTTGCAGATGTGAGATGGGACTTGGATTGGAAATGGATCTAAAGCGACTCTGCTATACGCAAACTGTGGGCTAGTTGTGATGAAGAATTTACATGAGATACACTGACATGAACTGCAAAATCTTTCTGAATAAGTACAACAACAGATCTGCAAAATTTTGTAAAGTAACCAAACTTAGAAAATCAACCAATGTCTTCAAAAAGACACGAAAATGGACAAAATTGTTTTTATTATACCCGATACACAAAGAGAGCAGGCTTACATATTAGTTTTGTGTAGATGTATAACGCGTTCCTGAGCTGATAAGGCTTATCATCAGATCTGGAACAGATCGGATCAATTTTAAAGCCAGAATGAACAACTCAGTTTGCCAAGGCTGTGTCTTTCTCCGTCTTTCCCATACGCACTCTTCCTCATGTAGAAAAAACCTCTTTTTTGGTCGTAGTTCCTCTCTCTCTATTTTCCTGTCTCTCATGACAAGTAAGAACAAAATTGAGAGCGATCGGAACCCTTGCCACCATTTATCCAACCAATCGATTCGTGATTCGTGATGCAGTGATACTTAAAAAACAAAGAGGGATAGAGCATGCGGCCAGTCATCAGCTCCGTGGCTGAAAAGTACTCGTCTGATTTTTATTTTCAGCCATTTTCGTTTTTGTCGGTATAGATGTGTGGTCCAGGGTTTTTGGTACTGATGTGAATTAAAGCCCAAGACGACGTTAGTTTATTAAAGTGGTAGTTATTGTAACTTTTATTTAATATTAGTGGAATTGGCTTATGATTATGTGTGTAGTTTGTGATTTGGATTGACGTGTAGTGTGTGTGAAGCTCGCGAAACTCCGGCACCGACTGACTCTCGACTCTCGCTCGCTTAACCCTACAAACCTCCTGCTCTAATTGATCTCTCTCCTTTGCTCAAAAAGGGCGTTACTCAATACTGGCGGCCACTTCGCGTCGCTCTTACAGTGCTGTGGTACCTATCCGATTCCTACATAGATGTGGAAGTTTTTCTTTACGAGTACACCACGAAAACCGATCCAAACCGCACGTCTACGATCCACACGGCTCTCGAACCGCCGCGATATCCCAGTCTTGGCTACTTCCAAGAAGCTCTTCTGGTACGCATCCTCTTCCACTTTTAAAAATCTTAATTTAAATTTTAAAAATTAAAAAAAAATTTTTATTTTAGAATTACAATAAACTATAATAATAATAAAAATATCGTATTGTATCATAATATGCTATATGTATGATCATTTAGTGTAAATGTTAAAATTGCAGTGTTTTTTTTCCTCTGGTGTAGTTTAGTAGAACATAATAGCTCTCTGCTTTCTGGTACCCGCCTCTAGTCACGTTTTCCGGCAATTAGTCGAACAGCTGAACCACTAGTTGTGTCAAAATGCTGTTTTCTAACACGCACAGGCAGTTAGACAATCAAAATTATATCTGAAAAGTGTAACAATCGATAATCTCTGCAGCTGCTGCCATCTCAGCTGGAAGGCGAAGCGAACGCATATATTTCTCTCGCTCCCACTGCATTCTTTTCCCCATAAAACTTTTTCTGTTTTTGCCGCTAGCCAGTTAGCAAAGTCTAATGTCATACGGCCATTAGCTCAACGAATGAACAATAAACTTTTGTGAAGTTTTTTGAAGCCCCATTAAGAGCGGTATGATGATTTAGGTCATTGGTGGCGGATTCATAATACTAGAGAACTTATTGAAGATCCCCAAATACATATGTACTTAAGTAAGTGCAAATGTATGTATATATTAACGATTTATGGTAAATTATTTTATACTGTTTATTGTACCTTATTTTGCTGTATAGTGTAATCCATGAATGTGTTAAAGTATTCCATGCTAGTCATAACTAATTAAGTCAAAATTAATTAAACACTTTAAGGCACATAGAAAATACGTGACTTTCGTACTCTCGACGCTCCTTCACCACCGTTTCACAATGCAACGAAAAATAAAAAATAAAAATAAAGTTTAAATTTTCCTCCCATTTATTTCCGGCTGCCGTACGAAGCCAGCTATCCTTGACATTTTTCCAGCAGCCATTTGCACTGCGATTTGGCCTCGTTTCGGTTTTGCCTTTTCGGTTTCTTCCTTTTTGGCCGCTTTGTTTAATGAATTATCAGAGCGCTCATTACCAGCACTTAATGGGCGGCTCTGGGGATAGAGGCGTGGCAGTGACACTGCTCCTTGAGTTTGTTTTATTTCGACGCTCTGTCCATGCGCTCTTCACCGCAGGCGCACTGAATGGCCTCCGCCCTCTATACACTGTAGAGGATTATTTGACATTGGTGCGTTGACTTGTTGAACTTGCGGCTGGCAGGAGACCAGCTGCTGCTTGAGCTCAACACATAATACATAACCGAAGCCCATTCATGCATTTTTAAATTAAATTAAACGAGTATGTATACTCTGCTCAGCTAATCAATAAATGCAATTGCCATTAACTTTCTGGGTGTAACTTTTGCCAACTCGATATGTTTCGGTCTTCAGAGGGGGAGGGACAAAACTATTTTTCAATTTTCGCTGTTGGAAAAGTTTTTGTTCCTCCAGCTGCGACGGAAAGTAATGCAACATCCATTAAAATGGACGACAGCAGCAGCCGAAGCAAGGCAAGGCAAGGCAAGGCCAGGCAGAGGCAATAGCGAAGTCAGGGGCTGCGGCACGTTTAGGAGGGTGCAACGTGCCAACCCTTCCGCGCTCTCTTTACCATAACGATTGAAAAATATCGCCAATTGTAAAAATGAGTGGGGGCAGCACGAGTCCTTCCTCCTGCTCAAGGCCATCAGACAGCGGTGGCATTTTGCGGCAAGCTGTGGATCCGAGCGTGTCGGATGGGTACTGATAGATCCGAAAGCAATCAATACTCGTACTTCCCCTATGATCGGCAAGAACAGTTTTTCGCAGCACTAAAAAGTGCAAACAATGTGAAGGCAGCAATTGCTGAATGCTAAAAACAAACAGAACAAAGAGGGAGAGCTGGGAAAGTAAAAAAATGAAACAGGTAGCAGGTAGCAGGTGCCTGGCGCTAAAGTGCCAACATATGCCACAAAAATGCTTGAATGTAATGGTCGTTGTGGGAAGCATGAAGAATGGCTGGTGGTTGGGCGGATGGATGGATGGTGGGCGGACAGCGGCATGCATTTGTGCGATGCCTCCACAAAGGCCGCCAAGATGACGACGACAACGACGATGAGGCGACATGCAAAAGTGGAACGAGAGCTGCTGCGTTGGCATTAAGTGGCATGTGGAAGCGGCTACAAGGACGCTGATAATGATGGAAAAATTCCCTATGCACATACACATAGCATACATTGCTCGTTGGCTCCTTTGGCTTCGCTCATCGCTCATTGCTCAACCCCCCTGGAGCCGCTGTAGGAGTCAACTAGTTGATACTTAGCTAAATGATATGTGCTGTCAACGCCATGGGGAACGCTTACTCTGCTGCACAGATCCTACAGAATCAAGCCACACAGCCACCACATAGCGTATACCCGTAAATCCTTAATACCCCGCACTCGACACACATAAAATTGCGCTGGCAGCCGCAGGGACAGTGACAAAAAGGCACTTGCCGACCTTCCTCCTAGCCCAGTACAGGCACCTGCACCAGGTCCTCACAAGTGCACGGCACGGCAGTGCAGAAAGGGGCCAGGACTGGGCAGAGCAGTGGACGGAAAACGAAATCGACCTTGACTGACAGCTTGACATGAACTCGGCTGCTCTCTGCGTTGTTGCTCTTTACTGTGCTTCACACCGGGATCCAACATCGGGCTCATTATTTTCGCTTTAGCTGGACAGAAGGCAGGCGTGCAGTCAGGTGGAGCGGGGTAAAATGGATGTGGGTAGGACTTGGGGGAATGTAAATGGTTTTGCTCTTTAAAGCCGACAAACCGCAAAGAGCTGGGCGGGTATCCGGCTCTGCTTTTTGCCGATGTTGCTCCACAGTAAGTACCTCTGGCTTACCCAGTCTCCTTCGGTAGATGTAGCTCGTTTAAAATGCCAGAATTTTGGTCACTTTTCCAAGTCCTTTGCGTTGACATGTCTGCGTGTTCAAAATTCATAAGCCAGAAGGGGGCTTTATCAGCCAGCGTAGCATAATTACATGCTATTCAGTTATAAATCAAGGGGAATGGAAGGAAGTTGAGATCATTGCCAGCAGTTAGTTGATAAAATATGGCCTCATGTGCAAATGGGTAGGCTCTGTAATTATCATACTTACATATGTATAGGGAGAAGCTTGGATAAGCTATGAAGATAGAATTTAATTAAAATATGAGTGGGTACTGTGTTGGTCCATGAAATATGCAATATTATTATTCACTATATTTTATAAAAATGACAATATTATAATAAATCAAAAAGGTTAATTAATATGTATATAATTTTCCAAATAACTGAAACTAAACTGTTTTGATATACAAGTGGAAATAATAATATGGGAGTGGAAGGCCTGAATATTTAAATTATTGTAGCTTTTTTTGAAGCTAATATTAAGTATTATTATTATTTGCTACTCGCAGAACTTTATGGAAACAGACGCATTAGGTGCTTTAAATATTTATGCGACTATTCCCATGCAAAAATGAGCTATTAATGGCTCAGAACACATCAGTATCGGCTCAGATTCAGTTGGCCCGTGTGACTTCCATTTCATACAATGTCTCCCAAATGGTCTTTCCATTAAAAGTAGGCAACGTTTTTTTTTATCGAAATGCCTGCGAGCGGAGACATTGCAAAGTCAGGCTCTCCTGTGCGACTTTGTATGTATGTATGTATGTATTCATCTGTGGGAGTGCGAAAAAATTACTGGGGAATAGGGAGAGCGGCTGAGCGGCTGAACAGCTGAACGGTGGTGTGGCGGAGGGGAGTGGTTTGTATAAAACAGCTATCATGTCGTCGTTGTCGTTTGTGGGTTTGTCGCCTTTCTCGTATTATTCTCTCTGCTCTGCTGTACTTCTCGTCCTCGTACTCGTACTCGTACCGTGTCAAAGGTTCATAAATTCCTTTTAATCCTGCTTTATGGCGACATCACATCGAACATGAACTTTAACGCTCATGTGACTACGTAGACGGCTTCATTTGCATTTTACAACTTCATTTGGCAGCCGGAATGCGGAGCGGGAATAAAAGAAATTTACGCCGAACCAATTGCCGCCATTTCGAGTGGGATGGTGGGTGGAGGTTCTCCCGGAACCCCACTAAGAGTTTGCGAGTGTGCTGTGAAATTATTGTTTAATCTTAGCCACTGACCTGGGCGTATCAGTGGACGCCCCCGCAAAAACGAAATGTTGCACGACAAGCGACCATTACTGCTTCCAGGTTTGGGGCCTCGGAAGTCGTTCCAGCCTTTCCCCAGCGGAAATGGACATTTGCACGCCTCTCAATTGACCCCGGGAACATCGAATGTCCACTCCCATGTTCTTCCCCATGCCACGAACCATTAAAATTCGATTTGTTTCTGTTTTTCTTTCAATTCTCAACTAATTTATTTTGCTTTTCTCGTTTTCGTTTTGCTTTGTTTTGGGTGAAATGGTTTTGAGTTTTTTTTTAGTTTGGTGACACCCTAAAATATGTTTTTGTTATGGTTGTAAATTACAATTTGTCATTCGACTGAATTTAGTGTGTAGATTTATCGTTTGTCGATTTAATTGGCTTACAATTTCAGTTTAATGTCTTACTTTAATTTGAGTTTTGTACCTAAAAACAAAACCATCTAACAATTAAAAAATTAAACAATACGAGTACGTCAATCAATCATTGCATTGATCGATTAATTCCTGCAGTCTGTGCCAACTCAAATGAACTTACAATATTCAAGGTGAACTACATTATCCTTCTTCTATATTGAGATCGCTTAAAGTACAAAAACACTTTTAGTTAGACTAACACGAGAGCGTTTAGGGAGGGGTTCAAGGATTAATTTCCGATAAGGATTTTCGAGATAGTGTTTTCATTCTAAGGGATTACTTTACTATACACTTACATTGTCTGCTTTCCCTTCGTACTGGGATTCCGTTTAATATTGCGTATTAGCGAGTATAAAGAGTGGAAAAGTGTGTCTATAATACAACAGAGGGGGCTGGGCATCGAACCAGTTGAATGTCCTCCAGCTACCCAATCCTAACTACCTATGCAGACAAATGCAATCAGAGTGGTGGCATTTTCTTGCAGGCTACCCTGATGCTGGGTGATTTGCTTGTCGATATTCCCACCCTGCAGGATCATGCGCTCTCTGGCTAGCCAAAGACTCTTAAGGTCTGCCATGATCTTCATTTATCCATCCATCTGTACACGGGTTCGATTAGCTCTTGAAAATATCCTGTCCGGGCTGGGGGGATGAGGGCCCGACGCCAGCCGCATTCGTAGGCCCCGTAGTGCCGTCGCCGTTCAGTCGCTTGAGCATGGCATTCCGGTGAAGCCAGTAGGGCGGAGGATCTGGGGGCTGCCCCGGTAGCAGAGTCTTCGACTTCAGGTTGGTGGCTGCCGGGGTCTTGGGGCTGTGCGAGGCAGTAGCTGCGCTGTACATCACCGGATCGGCCAGCTGGGCGGCCGACTGGCCAACGGCCACCCTCAGGGGCGTCTCCTTCTTCCGGATGGTGTCGCAGGTCTCCTTCATCTTGCAGAGCTGATCCTGCAGGTTGCGGTACTCCTCAAGGAACCGCTCGAGCTGGGCTGCGTGATAGTCGTAGGCGGCCACCGAGGAGTTGGCTGCCCCCGCAGCTCTGTTGGCCAGTGCTGAGAAGTCCAGGAGGGGCGTGGCCGCGCTGCTTAGCGAGCGCTGATGCTGCACTGGACTGCACGGCAGACTGGGCTTGTGTCCGATGCCATGGGGCCCACCCTTGTGCGCTCCGCTCTGGACCAGATTGAGAAAGCTGTTGGCTCTCTGGCCACCGCCAGTGTAGGTTGTGGTGCTGGAATAGTTGCCATAGCTGGACTCGGCGGAGTAGCGCCTTCCCAGGCCCATGGCTTCGTTAAGAAAGCTTCCATCTCCCAGGGTACTGCTGCCATACTTGCTGGAGTTGTCGGCCAGCAGGGGCGACTGACTGTCTGAAGAGTTCCGGAAGTACTTTCCACTCGTCTTTAGCTTCCGGGGTAGCGTGCACAGCCCTCCATTGGGAGCCGGAATCCCCTGCGAATATACGTGTCCTTGCTGCTGCTGCTGCTGCTGATGGGCCTGAGCCACCGCGTACTTGGCTATGTCCAGCAGATCCGGATAGTTGCTGTCGAAGAGATCGTTATCCGGCCCGTCGCCGTTGCTGCTGCAGAAAACGGACGTGGCCATCTCATCCGCCGGGTGGTTGCCGTAGCGGGAGAAGGGCGTGGCTGAGCAGGTCGCACTTGCACCCTGAGTAGGTTGGGTGAGGATGGTCGTCGTCGGGGGCTTACTGTGCGGCGAAGTGATCTTGGTGGTGGCTATGGGCGTTGTCTTCCACGTAACTGCATGTCCTCCATAGCCAGCCAGGCGAGCAGCAGCATCCACTTGACTGGAGATGGAACTGGATGCGGAGTCAGTGCTGTGAGAGGTAGAGAGACAAAAAGTTTTGGGTTAGTTGTGGTATATGCTTGAGTCGGTGAAAGGCACCCTAAGAACAACGGCATAGCTAAAATATTGACTTTTCGCCTCTGATTTGATATTAGAACCTGTCTTCTTTCAGTGTAGGGAGGGAGCTCCTCAGCAATTCACATATAATTGTTCGCTGTTCTTCAGCCTTTCCACGTCCATATTCGTTGGGTCCATGTCCATGACGACAACCAGCCCCACATCCATTAGCCCGCACTCGTGTTCCTTTCACACGACCAGCGCCAATCAGGCAGAGTGAGGTCTCAGTGTGAGCCCGAAATAAAGCACTTCTCATGGATGTTGGATGCTGGAGCTTGCTGGAGGTTGCTGTAGGTTGCTCGATGCTGGCTGTGGGGCCAGCCCTCGCATATTTCGCGCGTCATTAGCACGCGCGTTGTAAGATGGAGAAGGCAGATCCGGATGGGGATGGGGATGGGATGGGGTTTGGGTAGCAGAGGTGGAGCGGGTGCTGCTCGAGCGCAAAGTGGAAGTGTCAAGTGTTGCCCATAATACGAACGGAATACGGAGATCCGGGCGTGCGGCCCACTTGAGCATGACAGCTCTTTGACAGGGACACGGACAGGGATAGGACAATTGCCACTCGAAGTAACGAACCGCAGAAACAAAAGCTGCACCAGCACTCGGCCTGTGATGGGCTTGGGGGTGCGGCTGCAGGTGGGGTTGGGGTTCATGTTGGTGGTGGGGCTGGGGCTGGGCAGGCCATGAGGGTGCGAGGTCAACTTACCCGCCGATGTCAATCAGGCGCGGGATGTGCAGATCCGTTTCCTCCAGCGCCACTGCCACTGAATTATTCGTAGAGGATGCGGATGTGGAGACAACATTGCCAGCCTGTCGCTTTGTCGAGTCGCCTCCCATAGAAGTCTTTCGCGATGGCTGCTGGTGCTGGTGCTGATGCTGCTGATGCTGCTGCTGCTGGTCCTCCTCCTCGTCGTCGCAGTGCGTGGACACATGTAGATAATCGCCATTACGGCGCTGGGCGCTACCCGCACTGGGATTCACAATGGCCGCCTGGCCCGCATCGTTGTCGTTGAGGGGTGTGTGGGCGGCTCGGAGATAGCCGTGCTCCTCGGCATCCTGAAACAGCCCGGCCCCATTGGCGCTGCCACCGCCACAGCTGGCTCCTCCGCCCAGGTCCGGTCGCACCCGGGCCGTCATTTCGATCTTCTCATAACTCTCGCTGCGTCTCACGGGGGGCACGGAGTTCCAGAGCCGCAGTTTCCGCCGCCTCCTCAGGGAGCAGAGACAGATGGCCGCAAACGAGGAGCCAACCACAAACACTAGGGCGGCTACGACACCCAACAGAACAATCCGAACACCCCAGGGAGCTTCCGGAGGCCGTCTAGATACGGCCAGAGTAACGCTGGCTTCGACCTTGCCGGCCTTGTTCTCCGCCGCGCACGTGTAGATCCCAGCATCCTGCATGTCCGCCGTAAGTATGGTCAGGTTCGAGGCGTTCCTCAGCATATTGACGACATAGGTCTTGCGACCCTGTGTGGCCGCCGCCGTACGTGGCTCGTCGGAGTCCTCGTCCCCGGCACTGAGGTTGGCTATCAGGCGGTTCTTGAGTAGCCACCTCACAGCCGGCTGGGGCACCCCTTCCACATAGCAGCTCATGGTGACATTGCGCCCCTCCACGCCGTGTGCCGTCGTGTCTGTGGCCACGATCTGCGGAACGCAGGCAAAGTCGTCCACGTCCAGTTTGTCCCAGGCGCGGCCAGTCAGTCGGGTGGGAGACTCGCAGGTGGGTGGTATCCCGCTCGGTATGTTCTGCTGCAGCATCCAGGCCCTGAGCGGACGAAGGGAGCAACTGCAGTTCCATTCGTTCCTGGCCAGCTCCAGGCCGTGCAGCGAGGACAGGGAGGTGATGGTGCCGCTCCTGACCTCGCTCAGCCGGTTGCCATCCAGCTTCAGCCACTCCAGACTGCTCTCCAGCCCCGCAAAGGCTCGCACCGCAATGAAGACCAGGCGGCAGTCGCTCATCTCCAGGCGCACCAGCTGCGGTACGTGTGCAAAGGCGTCGTCCGGGACACGCAGGATGGGGTTTCCATTCAGGCGCAGCTCCCTCAGCTCCGAAACGTGGTAGAGGGCCAGCGAAGGGATCGCCCCCAGCTGGTTGTTACTCAAATCCAGCTCCACAAGGTTGATAAGCTTACGGAACGCGTGCCGCTCAATGAGCCTCAGGCGACAGCGGGCCAGGTAGACCTTCTGGAGGTTGAGCAGCTGCGCAGCGGCGAAGCTGTCATCGGGGATGGACTGAATGTCGTTGCCACTGAGGTCGAGCAGCTGTGTTCCGGCGTCGAGAGGCTCGGGGATATGTGTGAGGTTGGCATTAAGGCACAAGACGGACTCCTTGCCGCTCTTCCACTTGCACTCGCATACCGAGGGGCACTCGGCGCGCAGCTGGCTCAGACAGCACAGCAGCCACAGGAGCTGCCCCAGCGGTATGGGCGGATGCAGGCGCCGCAGGGGCCGCGACTCTTTTCGGCGCACCTTCGTCGCCAGCGTGCGGTGCTGGGCGCTGTTGTCGCTGGCTATGTCGTGGGGTCGATCCTCCAGCGTCGATGTGGCTGCTGCCGCTGCCATGGCATACTAGAAGATGAGCTGATTCCTATCAGACCACTTTCTCGAGCCTGCAAAGAAACGAGAGGGGAAAAGGTCACATCAATGCGGCTGTCATAAACTCATGGACTGCTGACATTTTAATAAGCTCCCGCGGGCGGCGCAATGGGTATGTACTTCCATCATAACCGTCACTCGCTGTTGCGACATTAAGTCATAACAACGCCACAAAGGAGTCCCAAAACGGCCTAGACCACCTCCCCCACCCCCCAGCAAGCCCACACTCCACAGCTCAACCACATTCCAACTAGAAATTTGACTTTCCTTCGTTTTTCGTGACTTTTTTTTGGTCGGTTATGCCCCGCGGTTTGTTTGACTTGGCTACGTTCCCCAGCCAAGCCTCATAGTTGGTTTAGTTTCGTAGTGTGTGTGTGTGTGTGTGTGTGTGTGTGTGTGTGTCTCTGTTTCTATGTGGCATGTTGCAATTATGGCCCACGACCATGCTACCCAACAAACAGAGCCCGGACCGTGGTACGGCCTCTCCTGCTGCTCTGCTCAATATATGAAATTTGTTTGCGCCAAATGGGGCGTATGCACAACATTTTAGCATTTCCGCGATAATTTTTAAAGCAAAATCCGCTTGGCGCGAAACTGACTCTCAGTGTGTCTCTATCTCCAGCTAACCCCTACGTAGCTAAAAGTACTCTAAAGAGATCGACCAAAGCCGTACTTAAAGTTAAAATATTATATCGAAAAGTAAAGGCCTTATCGAATGTACACTCTCCAGATGACAGCGGCTGGAATTTTAGTAAAATACTGAACTCGATGTCGACGGACACCATCGATATCGACTGATTACTGGCTCAAAGAACAGCAGCAATTTGCACCTTTTAGGAATATTTTAATAGACTTGCTAACAATTTAAATATGTATTCACTTCACTAACTAACAACCTCTTTTTATTTTGTTGGCCTTCTCCTACACGCAGTCAGTGGGCGAAACAGAATCAACACATAGAAGTAAACTGCCAAAGGTAAGCTAGGCTTAAAGGGTAATCCAACAAACCAGGATCGGGGATACTGAGCATTGAAGAATATTCGGGAATGCGACCAATTCTGTTCGGGTAGATGGCATTTTTGAAAAGGCTTGTGCCTCTACCCGTACAACGGATTCAGAACAGAAACCGGAAGCCGCAAAGCAAACAAAATGCTTGCAAAAACCGCATAGTGTCGGGAGGGCTTGTGGGGGTGGGAGTGCAGGGGATGGATGGCTTGGCCACTAATGCATGTGGAGGGCGTCTAGGGGTCAATACACTGGACGACAGCCGCAGAAATGAAATGAAGTTTTTGCATGTTACTGAAAATACTCAGCTGCATTTTTGCGCTGCCAAACAAAGGCGAATGGTGGCAGACAAAACGTGCACGGAGCAGACACTGGAAAAGGGAAATGGTCGCAGACAGACACATGTGTGTGAGTGTATGTATTTGTGGTTGTGGCATTGTCGCTGCCGTTTATCATACTCGTATGTGAGCACGCTACCGTGAAGTATGCAACATGCAAATGCAAATGTGCCCGGCTCCGCTTTGTTGTGGCCTCCTTGTGCTGCTCCTTCTCCTTCTCCTTCGACCCCAAGTGCTGTTTGTTCTTCTTGTGCAGTTACTGCAGACACTAATCCTATTTATGTTGCATTGCAGCGAGGTTAATAATTTTATTTCCAACTGCACAACTGCAACGTCATTTGGGTCTCCGTCCGCTGCAGTCGTCTGCCGTAAGCCGCTTGCCTGCTTATGACATACGATACTCGTACGTGCCCGGGTTTCGAGAAACTTTTTGTTGAGAAACTGACTCACATATATGTATGTACATATGTACATACATATGTATGTAGGTACGTACACCCGAGAGGCAATGGCCCCTGCTCGGCCTAATGAAACTCCCATTAATACAGCTGTTCTGTACACAAATAGGAGATCCCACATGTCACAGATGATTCGCCGAAAAGTTTAGCAGTGCCTCGTATCGTGTGGGGACTTAGCGGATCTTCGATGCTCTCGCTGTGCGATGCTCAGCCATTCCATCAAGCTCTGGCATTATTTATGTCTGCTCGGTATGAAAAGTATTAGGTGACAGCTGCCAAATGTTGGTTTTTGGCAGAGATTTTTAGCCAACTTTGGTAGTCTCACACACGGACTCGTTGTCCCCTGTTCTAGCCCTTGCTTTAATGTAAAAATAATGTCCTTTCGGGCCGCATTGATTGCAAATAAATTGCACACACATTTCGCTTGCCAAGGCGTCGGGACAGCTGAGAAAAGAAAAGACAAGACGGGGTCAGGGTCGGGTCGGGTCGGTTAGTGAGAGTGAGGGAACAGACTAAGTGCCCAAAAGTGCTTCCATCGTTGACTTCATAAAGACGCACACACACACACACACACACACAAAACAACATGGAGGGGAGTCCCGGGCAGGTCCGAAAAGGCAGCGCCATTAATTTCACTTTGGCGCCGCGTTTCGTTCGTTTGCTGAAACTTTAATTAGAAAATCCTTGCAAAGATTTTTGTGTAATGTTCTCTGCTTGAATGCTTCCACTAAGCCGGAGACTCGCTATCGCTTCTCTCTCTCTCTCTCCTCCTGCTCAGCGCTGATAATGAAGTTCTTTCTTCCACTTTTCTCTGTATTCTTTGCATTCACACTTCCGGCTTCATTATGTGCAAATTATTTTAGCTGCACTTTCGTTCTCAAGCCTCCAGCCACAGCCCCAGCTCCAGCGCTAGACTCAGGCCCAAGGCCCCTCGAGGTTGAGGCAAATATTATTTCACTGCTGATTCTCGTAGACTTTGATAGTAAATTCCCTTTTAATACCCTAACAGGCAGCACAATCTGATGAAAATTAAACTGATTATAGATTATCCGGGATGTAGCTGATCTGTTTGTGCAGTCAGCTCAAATATTTACTTATTTGAACAAAATTTCATAGCGATAGTTGGCCAAAATACCAACAGACCTGAATATTTGTACTATGATGTCTCGCCTTGCTATCGTAAGGCCGAACGAATCTATCAGATCTATGGAGTGTGAAAGGGCATTACGGCTTCTGTATCTGGCTATTCGAGGATAAGCGAAGTTAAAAGTAATCTCTAGTCCATTCCCTCCAGCTCGCTGTCATTATTCATTTTTTGTGTGCTTTTCTTTTTGTGCTGTGTAACCTTTTTTGCCGCATTGTTTTGCAGCTGTAAAGCAATTTTCACAAGCATAATAGACTTTACCAGGGAAAAACAGAAAAAAAGGGAAATGCGAAGAGCAAAAAAACGAAAAACTCCAAGCAAAATGCCTGAAAAATACTGCGTATACGGGGAAAGCGGAGGAGCGAGGGAAAACAGAAGCTAAGCGGTATTTCTCAAGAGGCGGAGGCACGGGATCTGGGCTCTGGCAAACCTGGGGAATTCGCATCGGAGGGGATTCCGCCAGCCACGAGCTGTGGTCAGTTGCAGCTGCGCGGGAGCCTCGGGCCAGGACTAGGCCTAACCGTCCTGGCCCCCACATTGTTTGCTCCGCTGCATCCTTTTAGTTCTTCCGACCCGCTCGCGCTCCCATTTTTTGCGAGTGCCCACTTCACTAGTTGTTGTTTGCTACGTATACGAGTATTTGTTGTTTGCTGGTCCTTTGTCAACATTTGCATTGCCATTTGTTCATGATTTTAGCCGAAGAATTGCGGCGAAGGGTCGGTCGACAAGAGGGGCCTTAGATTATGCTTAAACAGCGACGCAGCGTTTAATTAACTGGTTTGCCTGCGGCAATGCTAACGACCCCGCAACGACCGGAAAGAATCCTGCAGGTACATATGCTTCATTTATTGGTTGAATGCCAATGGCCAATGGCCAATGACTTGACGGGAATATTGAATAAACTATTCTGTTTGTGAGTGTTTTTTCTTCTTACCCACAACCACAACGTGGCATAACAGCTGTGCGACTCGCCATCACTTCGAGCTAGTTCCGATGCCCGAGACATGGAAAACATAAGAGCAGAGTAAACTTTTATTTATGGTTGGCAAATAGCAGGGCTCAAGCACAAGTTCTCATTGAGGCGGACACTTATTGGGTATGATAAATCACTTGTCAGATGTGCCTGCCCCCACTCGATGGGCATTATCGGCCAAGCTAATTATCATCATAGGCAAATATAAATTTATGGCCTTGTCCGAAATAGAATGGACGGAGAGGCCTTTTGTCATCGCCGTGAAAGTTTTGTGTGTGGCAATTAAATAAACGTTTATCTTTCCCCACTGGTCCACAGGCAGTAAAAAAGTTGTTGGCTTAAGTGCTCGATAAGCGTACTCGGCCGACTGGTAGGCCCCGAAAACGTGTGTCTTATTAAGCCATAAATAGAGAAATAAAAGTTAAATTGCAAGTATACTCGTATCGGCCAGCTAGACAGGCGGGCGCACCTTTCCCGACTCCTTAGGCCCTATCCACAATAACCAATAATACCGAAGGCCAATAAAAGTAAACAACACGACGAAGCAAAGCCCGGGGGCGAGGGCGAGGGCGAACCCGCATAGCCAGGATACACGGATACCCTCCTCGCTCCCACTCACACACGTTTACAATAACCAGAACATAAATATCCAAAAATACTGGGAGGGGAGGTGCTTCAATTTTACGACGAACAGAGTCAAAGTCCCTTCCCCGGCCCTCGGTAAGCGTGTTCAATTGCCGCAATAAAACTTCTTGATAATATGTGAAAATCATACAAAGCACAATATTAAATTAGCCCACAACGAAAATGTGAATGGCATTGACGACGACAATGGCAACAACCGACTGGCAGTTGTCGAGCATTAAATTGTGGCTATAACCACGGACCACCAACCATAGAATGTGCAGATGTCAGCCCGAAAAGGCACGAAAAAAGCTGATCAGCATATTCTTGGAGTCGGACCGTAAGAGATACGTAAGGCGTAGACAGGGGGCGTGACAGAATCGAATTGCCGCAAGGTAAGCATACTACACTAAACATTTAAATGTGTGGCTCTGTGGGCCGGTATCAACATCAATTTCATTGATGATATGAGTATGTATACGTACATACATACATATATGTACATACGTATGTATTATTTCGAAACTATTCTGCGGTGTACCAGCCATAACCATTATTGAATTAGATGGAAACTCGTAAAGCTGAACACAAATCCGTTGAGACCTTCTCTATGAGGAAAACCCGATTAGTTTTCCAACTAAAAGTTCCGCAGAAGATGTCTGCACAGTCGCTCCTCAGGCCCTCTCACCTGCTGTGATTATTATTCAATATTCCATTCATCCCCTTTTCATTGAACAAGTACTGCCAGCTCTGCTTAACCATCATTTGTTTGGACAAGATGCAAACCCCAATGAGGAAAAATGGAGTCTCTATTGACTCAGTTCTAGACATATAGAACTTTTGTCAGCCGAAAACTTCCAGGCGCCTGAGAGACATCACAATTGGTTTCGTGTGACAGTTATTGATTATATAGTCGGAGCGTTCGCCGATTGTCCGAAAATGGAAGCTGAAGCTGCTGGGAAATCAACAAAATGGGAGCAGTCCAACTAATTGTTGGCTGCCATGGCAGCCTCGCCGAGGACGGAGATTCAACTTTAATGACGGAGAATGGGTTCCAGCTCGGACGTGAAATTTCGGTGCTGTAACCGGAAATTTGATTTGCTTTTCCAAGGTACTGGGCCAGCTGAGCATGGCAGGTTTCCCCAACTATAAAAAGCCATTCAACGTCAACGCTTTTCCACGCTCAGAAGGAAGTTTGCCTCCCTTTTAAATGCATTCTGGAACATACCAAAGATTTTTTACTCTTTCAATGCAACGCACAAAACTCAATAATGATATAACTCACGTTTGGTTATATTTGGTGAATTCCATTCGGTTTTTCCTGATGCATTTTCACGCCGGTCTGATTCGATTTGCACTTGAATCGGGCGGCGGTTGGAAAGTGACGGAGATTGCAGTATTTTCGCCTGAATAGCACTGCAGGCGATTGAGCCAAATTCCATGGCCATTTACTTTCGTTTCGCTCTGCAAATATTTGCCGTAACAAAATTTAAAAATTCAAAGAAATTCCGGCGTTTTGAAGTCCAGCCCTTGATACTTTTCACAAGCCCAAAATTATTTTCCTACGTGTTCAGGAATGTGTGTAGGCTGGGCCGGAGCACAGTAAATATTTTCCTAAATAAACAATTAGTTTTGGAAATAATTTGTGTGCAAATACTGCAAGTGGCTAGGGAGGAATCTTAAATTCGTTTCCTTAATTATTTAGTCAAGCAAATCCATCTGCGAGCATTTCCAACCCAAGTTGCTTCTGGGAAGATTGCTAAAATCTTACGAAAAATCCTCTTATGACAAGAAGCTTTTTCAGACAGTTACCAACTTGATTGCATTTCCTTTCCACCTGCCTGCCGTCTGCCGAGTGCATTTCTGTTCTCAATTTCCCCTTGTCTTAGCCCATCTTGGCATCTCATCCAATGAGGACAATATTGCCTCTGGCTCTGACTCTGGTTCTGTCTCTGGATCTGGAGCCAGCCGTTGACTTTTCCAATTGAAGCATCTGCAGCAGCAGTTCGAGGACCTCCGCAGTTGATTGCTTCGGGAAAACTTTGCAACAACATGTAGTGGCAGCTAAACTAACAGATAGCAGATAACGGATAACGGATAGATATCAGGCTCCTACTGGTGCGTCCCTGATGGAGTGGTTCGTCAGTGAATCCCTTCCTTTTTTATCCTTCCGCTGGTTATCGCGTTTTCAGTTCAAAGACAATAATCAGCCAAGCGAACATTTTTGTTTATTAGCGCTTTCCCGTCCTTGAGCAGTGGTTCAAAATTGCTTTCATTCCAGGCTCGCCTCACTTAAAGATTTTTTATGAAACCGGGTCTGGATGGACGCTCGTTTTTTTTTCCTATTTTGTATATTATATTTAAAAACAATACCCACATATGTACACGTATGCAATGTTGCTCTGCTCATCCTGCCCTGTGGGCCCACATGAAAAAAGCAACGATTTATTATTGTCATCCGGCGCTGAGCTCATCGAAATGAAATGCAAACACATCTCGGCCCATTTCTCATAATTGAAATTGTAACGGATCAGAGAATGCAAATAAATACGATTCCCGATCCCCTTCCCATTAAAAGCATTTCAATGGGCCTCCCTCTCTATTGTATCCGGTCATGAGTTATTATCCACAGAAGCACCCATAATACCACGAACCAGCTCTGTAACCTCTAGTTTTTTATTTATCCTTTTTGTTTTGTTTTTGTTAAGGACTCTCGGATGACCCACATGCATTTTTCAGTTGTTAGTTTCAGTCAATTAAATGCAGCGGATTATATCAAAGTCTTTGCTATTTTTAATAAATATGCAAACATTTGCATAGAACAAGGCCATCAAAAGCATAGCGCAGGGAAGGGCACTCGCATACAAAAATCGCTCTATTTTTATTCCCTTATCAAGGGTATTATGATGTTGACATGATGCGTGCATCAACACCAACCGCCGAGCAGGTCCACGTCGAGGTCAACCATACACTGAATTTGACGACATCTATAAGGCTGGTATTTGGCATATCGCCTAGTTTTAATCACTATAGTTTTACTGGTAGGGAAGTGGAAAAATACGATACTATCAAAATGTGTTCAAGGATATTCAAGTTTTTACAAATTCTTTACACAGTGATCCGTTCTTGGCGGTTCCGATTCATATACTCATACATATGTACCGCAACAATTAATTCATAACTTATCAGTATATGTAATACTTAATCATGAAGCTGCCATTAAAAAGATTGATTTTCCATCGAATGTATGTTAGGCTGCATATCTTTAATGGGGATTGCCAGGCTATGAGATAGATTAAAATAGCTTGCATATTTAATGGATTTTGCGTCGAAAATCGACCAGATAACGTTACAATCATTTCTGAATAGGGTCCACATAAAGCCCGCTGGAGAAGCGGGAATGACTAAAAGTACTCTGATGGTAGGGCGGCATGGATCAAAACCCATTTCCCATTTCCACATACACGGACTGGCATTTGTTTGGCATAAATTTTAAGGCCTGTACCTATTCAATCTCTTTTACCTCTCTACTCTAGTTATTTATGCAGAATAACAAAGCGTTCGCGTTATTAAATATGCATATAAATATGAGGAGCGGACTTTGACTCTTTCGCGGTTTGAGACTAATACAGTGTATTAGGCCTACAAAGAAATTTGTTGTCAGTTTGGAAAATATTTATATACATTACTTGACTTAAAACAAATTTCATTTTAAACGACAGCATGTTTGTATTTGTTAAATAATTTACACTACCTTTCTTTTTTAATTATGCGACTAATTTGTTTACAATATCTTACAAATGACAATTACAATTGGTGATAAAAACTGACTTCGATTAAAATTATAGGTCAATCTCAACAAATGCCTATACTCTGTATGTGCACCTGGCACTGCGATAAGCTTCATTTGGTGGGGCTCGTTATAGGCAATTTTTACTGTATGTATTTTGTGTGGTACAGCATTTTGAATACCTTTTCCCCGCTGCACAGGTAAACGTGACTACACACCTAAAAACTGGATTCCTTTCCCCCAGTCTATCCGCTAGTTCGCATCTACGAGTATGGTTTACTCTCCATTGTTGTTGGCCTTTGTGCAATGTGCAAGCTGTGTCGCTGATGTTGTTGTATGGATATTGAAAAGCGTTTGGTCATCAAATATGTATAGGTATACTGTACACAGGCATATACATACATATGTATTATGTACTGCATTCAGGTATGTATGTAGATGTATGTATGCTGCTGGCATTTAGGTCAGTGGATCAAAAATGCCAAAGACAACTTACAAAAGTTAAAAACAGGCTGGCCATCATCGATACGGGTATGCAGTCTGTATGCTCATGTACCTGTATGTCCATGTGGAATGTGTGCTAAGATAAGTGGGATGAGATGAGATGGAGTCTGGGCCACCTGTGCTCCACTTTCGCTTTTTGTGTTTGTGCACTCGTTCGTTTCGGTCCAACTTTTGGCCAATTTGAGGAGCTGGCCATGTGCCTCTAAGGGACGAAGGTCAAGAGATGTAGAGAACAAGCTGCTCCCACACAAGCATGGTGCAAGAGGGGTGTGCAATATACTTTTTATAAGTTTTTCCACATTTTCCCTGGCCCACTTTGGAAAAGTACCAAACTTGACAGATTTTCTTCTGGTAATAAGAACTCGTCCATAATTCAAAAAAATGCAATAAGCTCATTGAGAGGGCGAATTTAATTTTGATTTAGATTTGAGATTTTCTCCTCACACTAAGCTCTGTGTCATCCAAAAGCCAATAAAAGTCAAACCAAGTCCCGATGCCAGTCCCATCCCATCCGGTTCCATCCCAGTCCAATCCCATTTTCCCATTTCCATCTCCACACTTTACGCCCTCTGCTGCATTACCATAAAAAGCGAATGCAGTTTGGGGACTCAGGACTACAAACGAAACGCATTTGTATGCACTTTTGCTTTTCCTAACCAAACATCAGACGGCGAATGCAGCATTATGGCGAAAGTGTTGTTCCCCCATATTCTCCATCAGCATGTGTGTGGGCGTGGCAGGAAGCTTGGCTCGCTTTTCCGCCACAATACAGGGTAGAGAGAGAGCGAACACAGTGCTAAGTGCTTTTTCCTTGCTTATGAGGAGAGGTAAAAGTTACCCTAGGAAAGAGCATTGTTTGCCCATTAAGGAAGCGCTATGGGACAGAGAATATGGGATGCGGATTGAAAGGCTAGGAACACTGATAGCCGATAGCCGATAGCTTATGTACTGAGTTGGCCTAGAAGATGAGTTATGGCAACTAATTTTATAAATAATAGCTAGTGGCGCATCCTTAAATAAAGCTCTATTTTTGTTCGCCAGCTGTACTGTCCACTGTCAAAAAAATCGTATTTATTGTAAATTAGTTACAGAGATAAGCACGGTAGCAGCCAAGCTGTGCTGTTTTTTCGTTTCATTTTCTCGCACTAAGCTTCCCCTATGGATTCTCTTCTCTAGCTCGGTCTATGAAATTAAACGAGAAGGAACGTGTGAGTCGCTTTTGTGGGCGCAACTCTACTTTTATTCTCGTACTCAGTCAGTACATAAATTTTTGAACTTATGATTGAATTTTTAAATATTTTAAATTTTATATTTTTTGCTACATCTGTTTACTACATCTACATTTAAAATGAGAG
Source organism: Drosophila subsilvestris (assembly GCA_035043285.1). Taxonomy (NCBI): domain Eukaryota; kingdom Metazoa; phylum Arthropoda; class Insecta; order Diptera; family Drosophilidae; genus Drosophila; species Drosophila subsilvestris. Next base: position 995,128 of record JAWNNB010000166.1, read on the forward strand.
AAAGAGAATGAGTCAGCAGGGCCGTAAGAGGTGGGGTTAGCAATAGAAAATTAATTTCTTCATTCTGGCTATAATAATGATCCGATCTGACTAAGATTCGGCAATCTGGTAGATATGGTCGTTCTCTAGAATACTGCGTTTTCCGTTTTATCGGGGAGGGGCGAAATTTTGAAATACTTTTGTAGCAGTCACATGAGTCTTGAAACTAAATTTTGTTGCTCTAGCTCTTATAGTCTCTGAGATCTAGGCGCTCATCAAGACGGAGAGACAGACATGGCTCTATGGACTCGGCTATTGATGCTGATCAAGAATATATATACTTTATGGGGTCGGAAACGTTTCCTTCTCTGCGTTACACACACCCACTTTTAGCACAAATACAATATACTCGTACCCCTTAACTCTTTCTGAATACGGATGTAAAAAGCTTGCTAACATTATTAATGATCATAAATTCGATTGAAAACATACTAAGCGTAAGTCAAAAGTTTTGACTCAAAACTACTAAAAAGGTAATGCTACAGAAATAATTATTAAAATAATTGCTGAAAATCCTACCGAGGCACAATCCAAAAATCGTAGTTCGAAACATTTAAGCTCAAACTACTATATAAATAGAGAATCATAGAGATTGACCATATCTACCAGATTGACGTATTAACTATTGGATCCAGAGCGGATCATTATTATATAGCCTGTTTACACTGAGGCGCATCATTGGATTTTTCCGTTAAATGGAACATGTGACAATGATGCCCATAAGAGCCCTGTGGATAGAAGAAGACAATCATGCGGCCGCATCTTTAATCATGCGGCGCATCATTGGCTAGTGTTTTTACAAAATACTGAAATTATTCAGGGTATCGACGGGGTATCGACAGCAAACAGCTGTGAATTAGTAAATTATATTTAAAACTGAAATATGAGCAGTGAAAATCAAAAGAAAAAGAAGTGGACAGAGGGTCGGAAAATTTATTAATTGGGGATTTGCGTGGGTTGCGCAAGAACACCCACATTTACGAGGACCCACATATTTGTTCGGTGAAGCCAACGATAGCTTCACTTGCTGTGGAGTCCTCCTGAACAAGCTCAATGAACAATTGGGTGCTCGTAGTGAAACTCCCAAATGCACCATTTTCCACATTTAATAATAAATCGCTCATTATTTTGGGAATGCGGGATGCGGCTTTGGTGTAAACGCCTCGCATCATTTTTCCTCACCTTCGACAATGATGCGGCAGTGTAAAAAGGCTATTAGCCAGAATGTAGAAAATAATTTCCAGTGGCTAAATCTCTTGCAACGCTGTCAATTTCTCTCTCTCTACCAAGTGTACGCCCCTGCCAGAGTGAAGGGTACAGGTGGCAAAAAATATTAAGCTAAATCAAATTTTAGTTACCGTTATATATTTGCTGTCTCTGCAGGAATCACGCAGGAATCATGCCCATAACGTGAACAAAAACCAATTTTCAAAATTTCTTTGAATTGATCTTAAATGCTCTCAAGATCATCATCTCCCAAGTATAACCACCTTTTAACCATGTTAACGAATTACGAGGGGGTATTGGTTTCCACGCAACAAGCAAACAAACCACTACAGTGGTTGCAAGGGTCTATAATTTCCATAACAGAAAAACGATAATCATAGGATTATCCCTAAAACTAGACAATATTTTTTGCAATGGAAGCTGTTTTCCCCCTGAGCCCGGCTCATACATATATTAATGAAATATGTATGTTGTATAGTAATAGTTTTACGAGGTGAAAAATTTTCAGAACAGGTCATAAATAAGGTGTGTCCATCAAAATAAGTAGCCATCATCTCGTTGAACAAACATACATAAGTAGTTTTGGCAGTTTTACTCTACCGTAATGTACAAAATTTGTTCAGATTACGAGTCTCCCTAGGATAGAGCTAGAGTGAAGAGAGATAAGAGAGTAAGAAGAGAGTACAGAAAAAGGGTTGCTCTTTTTTGGTCTCAACCATCTGATTTCACAGAAAATGTTTCAAATCCATAATGAATACGTTTTCTAAACGTATTCTAGAGCGAAGTTGAGGTAATCCAACCAACCGCATGGGATGACCTTTTCAGACCTGTAGATCATTTGGGAATCGTTCCCCTCCCCGCTTGTGCTCGCATGTACTAGTATAATAAAAGCCACTAAAAAGAGTAAACAATTTGCGCGCATAAAAGCCGAAGAGCAAATAAACTCCTACCAAATCCTGCCGCCAGCCCAGAACAAAGCAAATAAAACAAAAGCGAAACGAACGGAAAGGAAGGGAAGGGAATGAAGCAGCCAGGGTTGGTTGCCTACTAATGCAAACATAGCGTCAAAGCCGCATGCACCCACCCACACCCACACACATGCATACACATCACTCACGTACACATTTACGGACAGATGTACATATGTGTGTGTATGTGTAGGCCTAGCCCGCAAGGTGCTTTGTGTTCCTCTGCCGCTGTTGTGGCTGTTGCGGGTTCGGCTGTTTAATTTGAGCCCCAGAGAAGAGTCAAACAATTTTTAATCATGTTTATGGCCAAGCAAATGTACACACACACATTCACACAAGGTTCTGATTTCATTGCGAGAGAACAGTTACGAGTATAAATACAAAAAAATAAAATTAAAACAAAAACCCCAATTTATTTCAATAAAAGCCCGTTCGAGATTATCTTAACCCTCCAATAGAAAGATAAAACAAACCTACAAGGACATAAACAAATTTTGATAATTGAATCGAACAATTAATTATCTGATTTTCAATTTAAAACATTTGAATTTGAAATGTATATAAATATATCCAAAAGATATGTCGAGGATTCCAAAATGTTAAATATATCCTTCTTTTGCATTGTTGTGTTTATTGCACGTATATTCCCTTATTCTTGTCATCCTTGTTTATCGATTCCTAGGCTTTCTCCGACATCTTTCCACTTGGTAAGCACTGAAGTTCAATTAACATTTCAACATGTGCCAAAATGTACGAAGCGTGGGACTAAGCTTCTTTTCAGTAAAAGCTCTGCTGTCATCTAGCTAATTTTTTTCCTGGTATTTTAAAATATTCAAAATGACATTTCATCTTTGGATGAGCTTCCATCGTTTATGTTGCCATATTTATTTTTGGGGAAGTATTTTTTCTTTCTGAATTTCTCTTTCTCCTTGCTTGATTCTTTGATTCTCCCTCTCAAAGAATAGTATGTGCAAGTTTTACAACGAACTAAATACATCTAATTCTTTGGTGTAATTTATTGCTTTTCAATTAACGAATCATAATTTAAAAGTATAGTTTTTCTGAATGTTAAGTAACAAGTTTTCAGGAACAGTAAAAAATTAAAAAGGTTGCAAAAATATATTTCTTTTTCTTTTAACGGTCTGTGAAATTCATCAGCTTTTTGCTTTATTGAATATTGAGAAAATGATAATTAAAGGGTACCTATATAGTTTTCTTATTATTCTATATAAAAGACGCAGTATGTGTACACCGTCGTACTCTGCAAGAACAGGGTATATGCAAATACGCGTACATGCATAGATTCCAAAAATGAATTATTTTTGTTGTTCTGTGAGTTGTGATATTTATGGATTAATCAAACGGGTTGCCGCGGGGAAAAGAGTGTTGATGGGGGTACGATGGGTCCTGGTCCTCCCTAGCCACATTCCATTCGCTCCGCACACCTTTGCTGAGCGTGCTATTTTTAATTGTCTAAATCAATCCGCGCTCGAAATTTTAATTAAATATTTAAATTAAATGAGCAAACAAACAAACAAACACCGACACAAGCAAATATGCAAACACTGGAATAAATGCACATCCCCCCGCCTCTGCGTGCCCTTTAACACATTTAGGTTGTCATGAAATTCCATTTTTTTTTGCATAATAAATACTTTCAGTAGTTTGTTGTTAGAGCCCGCCATTCATTTGCATTCATTAGGAATTTTATTCGACTGCGTTTGAGTGTGTGTGTGTGTGTTAGCAATTAAGCAAAACTCCCTCGGAGAACGGTGGGACCCCGCCCCCAGCAGCAGGCAAAGTCAAGGACACTTTTCGCATTACACGTGCCACGCTCCATATCCCATGGCAGCAGTGGGCAGGATTAGGGTAGGGTCGGGAGCACCTTCAACCAGGACAATCAAACAGTTTTACAAATGCACGTGTACATATGTATGTGTGGGACATCTTTTAAATATTCATGGCGTTGCACAAAAGAGCGAAATGCATTTAACACATAATGCTGATTACACAGAAAGCGAGTGAAATACCCTTACTTTAAAATTCTGTAGGAATAGTCTTTAAGAGCACGTCGAGAACGAACAAAAACAAAAAAAAAATCATACAGTATTAAACTACGAGTATTCAAATTTTAACTGAAACGCTACTATTTTACTATATTGAGTTGAGTAACTCTTTTAATCAGCTGTTCGAGTATATAAAAAAAATATATAAATACATAGCTACTAGGTACATATTCTAATAAATATTTTAATGGTTTTTGGGGGACTCGAAACTACGATACCAGTATCTAGGATTTATGAACGGAATGACGAGGGAAAAAGTTGCGAGGTCAAATGACAAGCCCCAGATTGTCGCGAAGGCAGAGCAGCAGATTCCACCTGCTCCTACCACACCTGCCAGTGTCGTAGTCGGCCTACTTTTAGTTCCCAGCTGCGTCCATTCCATCCCACCCCATCTGCTCCATACTACAATTTGACCTTTGGCCATTGTATCTAAAAGCTTGCAAATGCTGCCTCGTCATGCGGTAGGACTTTAATATAGAAAAGGCCGAGGCCGACCAGCATCTGGCCAACTGACCATCTGACCATCGGACTTTCCTTTTCCTCTTTTACTTCCTTTCATCTACTTTCTTTCCGTGCCCCCATCCAGGGAATATCTGGCCATGCTATCTAGTCCCTCGGCGTTGGCCAGTTTCTCGGGCAACCTTCAAACCGAGCCGCAAACTTTTGATTAATGTTTGTTAGTTTGTCTCGGCGTAAAATGTATTTGTTTTAAACAAAATGCAGTGCAGGAAGTGTGAAACGGGAGGCGTGTGAGGTGAGCAGCTAGAACTACTGCTGGATTTCTCCGGTTTCTCATCCCCAACATGACGTTCCTGTTTCGGTTTTAGGCAACGACTTTCGCCTTTAATTCTTTCAGTGCTTTTTATGGGCACCGTTATTCTGGCCTGATGGTAGATTTTTTGCTCTTTTGTCTATTTTTCCATTCTATGAACGAGTACATGGTCCTTTTATTCACTCTATTTTGGTGTTCATTCATCTTTGAAGTCGGCAGACGCGCAGAAAATATTTTTTGATATATTGACTGCAAAATATTTGGCTTTTACACGTGTCTAGAAACACAAACATAGTCCACGACCAGAAAAAATACTAGTGAAAAATATTTGGATTGGAGTATTCACATATAGAACGATTTTACAGTAGAGATTCTCTCAGCGTGAGCGCCCGCAAGTTTTGAATGAAAATAAAATGCATTGGAGCCGAAACTTCTTTTCTACATATTGACAAGATGAATGGTTCGAGTTACGTATGAGTATATCTGATCAAAATTAGCTTAAACGAATGTTTCATGTAGGCAATGTCTACTGTTTTTGGAACTTTTCGCCCAATATATGTGACCGATTTGGTGCCTCTTGTTATGTGTATATTTGTATGGTAGGACCAGAGCCCACACACACATACGGTAGGCTGTGGGTGATGTACTCATGCGTAAACTAAAAGATTAGAATTTCAAACATTCTTTCGCACTCGATTCTTTTTAACCGATACCCAATTTGTGGGTGAATTCCCTACTCCTCTTGTGTTGTTGGCCAATTTGTAGGCCCAGCCGAGCAGCTGCCAAAACTGGAGAAGAGCATAACGGAGACGAGCTAGAAAAATGAGATTCTAATGTGGATGCAAAAAACTTTTAAAGCTGGAGAATCCGAAATAAAATAAATTTTTCACGCTTGATTTATCACCATCTAAAATGTGCTTCAAATGCTTAGTTGGAATGCGGAAAATATTTGCTGTGCAAAACGTGCTGATTTAACAGAAAGGATAAGCTCAACCTCCACGCAGGGGTTAATGAATGTGTTGGGTGACGGCTGACCCTTGAAGCTGGCTGCGACAAGGCACGACTCAAAAGCTTAGAAGAAAAGCTTTACATTGTAAATGTAAAATTATGCTTTATGTGACTTATACAATATATTTTATACGTAATTAGACATATGCGCCGGAATTGGTATCGAAGACTGCCGATGACTGACGCATACCCTCTCTTTATTTAAGTATGGCTGTTTGTAAATGGGACGAATTTATTTGTTAGTTAATGGGGTGAGGGAAGATATCTCTGTGATCCCTCTCAATTTTGATCGCACGTGCCATTAAAAATTGAAAAAAAGGTACCACGACTGCTTCTCACACCAACGCCAGTCGTTCTCTTTCCCATCTGGTGGGAGAGAGAGATAGTGATCAATCAGAGACTAAGCGCGTATAAGTGGTAGCGTAGTCACTGTAAATTGATTGGGTCATTCTGTATATAATAATAATCCGATCTGATCCAGGCATTCTGGCATTCTGGCATTCTGAATTTTCGGATTTTCTCGTATATTTAAAACTGTGGATGACACAGATTCTTTGTGAGGACAAAAGCGGGCCTCAAATTTCGAAATATGTGTCTATGTGTTATGGTCTCTTAGACTTAGGCTTTAAACAAAACGGACGCTGCTATATCGTCTTGGCTATTGATGCTGATCAAGAACAAATATACCTTATGGGGTTGGTATAATACTCTTTGAGTATTAGGTATAAAAAGTTAAGGCAAGTCGGATGCCTGAGTCTAAGAATTATTGTCCGTCCAAGCCTATGCGGAACTAATCTTTGTCCATAATTTTACTATCAATAAGTCTATGATTTTCCCATAACAGCTCTATTTAAACCTGTCATGAGTCATCCCCAGAGTGTTCCCAGTGGAAGCACAGAGCCGACAAGTCGGTTCTATGTCAGGTGTCAATGAAATTGAATTGAACAGTGGAGGCATGGCATTCTGAATGCAAGTGAAACAAATGCAGCGACGAGTCGATTGGGAATGTCAAGTTCACAGTTGCAATGTAATATAATTCAAAAGGGAGGGGCCAGAGGGACACATTCGTGATGTAGGTATGTAGGTGCTATAGTGACTGACTAATCAGAGAGACGCAGCCTTGTCGTCGCTCGCTGAGTTACATGTCAGCCGCCATACCTCCACTCAATCGTCATCCTCATCGTTGGCGGCGCATGTAAAACGATATTTCAACTGTCACTTCATGCTTCAACAATTTCAAATCAAATCAATGCGAAAGGATTTTTCCCACACAGTCCTGCCTCACTGGTTGCATAGAGGCTGAGGGGGACAGGCAATGATTTATGTTAAAAGGCTTACACACACGAGGAGGGGCTACGGAGGAGCTACACCTTTTGCCAAATCAATGAAATCAAATGCGTATCGACTGTGATGGAAAAAGGGGAAAATCAGTTGGAAAAGTTACATGAACAGAAACAAACGGATATGCTAAACTGCCTGGCAGTGTTACTATAACTATCGGAAGGTGAGAACGATTCTAAGAAGTTTCTATGATAAATCTTATCTAAAAATAAACGGATACAATCCGGTGCTCCGTAGGAGGGGGGGTTTATCCGAAATTGATATATATAGTAAATATTTCAAACTTTAAAATCTGACATGATCTCTTGGGGTTCGTCAGTACAGAGGCAAGTGATTGTTTATTTTTCGCAAACTGATGGGTTTAATTTAATTTAGGTCTATCGTGCTATCAAAAGTCGAAGAAAACTCAGCTTAAGCTGGGAAATGTCCTATTAAAACCTACGGCTTTCCCTTTCGTGATTTATAGCATTGGTTTATTAGTTCCCTCCGATTTCTGAGAGTGTATCTGAGAGCGTGCCTAGCTCCAAGCTGCTTCTCCTCGGCGTGTGAGTTTTTTCGCCATAAATTCACAAAAGTGAATCTACATTGCAAATGCAGGCGAGAGTGTGGGCGTGTATCTGTGTGTTGAAGAGAGAAACAAAGCATAAATGTAGCTCAACGTATTTGGTGCCTGCACACACAAAAGGAGAAAAATGAGAGAGATGGACAGAGGCAAAGAGAAAGAGAGGGAAAACAGCGAACAGAAGCTAACGAAGCGTAAAGTTTGCCAAACGGCTGCCTTCCCCTTGCCATCAGTGTTTGCCTTGTGGCATTTTTTATTAAATATTCCTAATAAATTATGCAAAATTCTTGTATTGCAAAGAGGGACCGAGATGGAAAAAGAACAGGGAAGGCCAGATACCGATTCCGAGCCAGAGCCCAAGCCCAAGCCCCCAGTCCATGCTACAGCGGAAAGGATGCAGAAAAATGTGAATTTTGGTCAAATCAAAAAAGGGGCGGCCATCTGTGCGTATGGGCGTGCCATAACTATCAATAACTTTTGGCTGGAAAGCCAGCCCAGCCACAAGCTCCGTCCACAGAGCCCTGGGCAACATGTGTGTGTGTGTGTGTGTGTGTGTGTGTGTGTGTGCGGAACAATGGGGCAAAATGGGATTAAGAATGAGATTTTCTGGCTGGCATCAGCCTGCATTATAATACAATAAAAGTAAAGGATATCCATGTCTGTATCCTTTCGGATCCCAGCCTGCTTCCGTATCTCTTTTTGAGCCAGCGCGTGTCCTGCGATAATAAAATAAAATTGAAATATTGTTTGCAATTGAGTGAACGCAATGAGTGGAAGTGGAAGGTCTGGAATCTTTTTTTCTGGGACGCTCCGACTAAAGTGGCTTGTGATGCATGCTCTCGTGTATTTTTTCCAGACAATACCCGTACTTAGTAGCCAAGGGAAGTACGTATAAGTTTTATAATGGTAAACAAATCGTTGGGAGACAGCAGATTTTAAATTTTAGAGTTTAAATTTGGAGCGACATGCTGCTAAGACATTTGTGCACAGGAACAAAATCCCTTTGAATGAAGTTAATGTTAGGAATTTGAGTGTTTGCTTTGATTGTAAATTTAAGCGCAACAAGGCAACATCAATGTCTTAAAGCAAAACAAGCTCTACACTTTTTACTGACAAATCAGCGGACACAGCTAGGACGGAAGGTTTCCCAACTCAATTCAGCCGCATTCAGTGTACAATCGCATCATCATCAAAAATCATCACATTCTTCAATTCTCTCTCTCGTCTTTTCCTCACAACTGTCTGAGCTTTCCATCGCCAGGGAGCTTGTGATGTAGGAAAAAGGTTAAACAAAGAACCAAGCTCATGAATTAATAAGCTCACTCAGCAGAGGCCACAAGCAAAAAGAAAAAAGAATCACTCATACGCCGCGAACAACCATCAGATGTTTTCCCCGAGCTTGTGGTAAAGTGACTTGTTAGGGACTCCCAGGGAAGTGTGGCTGGGAAAATCTGGAACACCAGCGGCACCAACATCATCTCTGGCTCCAACAGCAATAACAATGAATACAACAAATGTCTTATTTATTTTGGATTTCCTCGCTTTTTGCGCTGTATTGCTGTACTGCCGTACTGCTTCTCTGCCCCTGCCAGCAGCAAAAATGAGAGAAATTAAGTTGCCGCCTGCAGCTTTATAACACCAGCACAGCTTGCCACACCCTCGGATCCCAGAAGGCCCGGCACCCCCCCACATACCCGCATAACAAAAACCAGCATTGGAATAACAGCAACACGCAGGGAACCCATGGAATGTTTATCTGATTTAAACGTTGGCAACAGTCGGCAAAAATTTCCCTGTCCCCTTGTCGCTTTTGGCTGCCTCATCCTGGGGCAACCTTTTGCGTGTCTTTGACTGCTGCTCCCCTTTCACCCTCCCTCTCTGGAAAAACTTATGGTGCCAGGCTCCCCTTGGCCAAGCTTAATTTTACTTCTTGCAGAAACTTTAATATTAATCATGCGACCCGCATGGCCAGCTCAAAACAACACAGGCTCCCATTCCTGGCGGAGAAAGGAGTGCCTACACATACAACAATATTCATTCATTAATTTATGGATAAATATTCAAAAAGCGATTTATAGCTACAGCATCTATATATTCTCAAGTAAGTGAAAAGTGTAGAAAGAAACATTCGAGTTATTGGCTAATATTAGCGATTCAGATGTCGGGACTTTTAGGTCCTTCAACCGTCAAAGTTAACGAATTACTTGATTCTCGTAGTGTAAAATATCCTTCGGTTTGTACTTCCTTTTGTCTGTACTAGCTCTATATACTGTTTCTGTGGTTGCAGTCGCCAAACGTCAGAAGTTCTTGGTTAAATTCGTTTTTGTTTTTCGCAAACTTTCCTCAAGTGGCTCATTGTGGTTGGGTATGAAATGTTGACCCACCGACGGAAAAGCAGCGGGTGCGGAGATGGAGATAACTACCGCGACACTTGCTTACTTTTGACAAGGACACGCAGCACGCACACAAATAACTAGAACCCGGATTGGGTCGGAGGACTGGCTCCGGGTCCGGGTCTGGGCCGAGGACTAGGACAACATTCGCGTAGCATTGTCATTGCCATGCTCTTTGCGGTCTTTGGCTCCTAACTTCAGTTGCCGAGAAACTTGGCAAGACCAACACTAACGGCCCCCTCCACCCAGAAACCAGGGTTGGCAACTATCTCAGCCCAAGACATGCAAAACTTTTCGGATGTGGCAAAGAAAACGCAAATGATTAAGTGCGTAGCGCGCTATAATTCAACGAGACAACATTGGGGAACCCCAACGGAAAGGAACCGCCTGACGGTGACGGGAAGGCAGCCTGGGGCTGATAGTTGAAGCATGGTGCAACTGCAAGCGACATGGCCAATGGAGGAGGTGGAATGCTTAGTGGCAGCAGTCGCTCTGGAGAAGCGAGCAGTGCATGATTGCCTAGGATAACTTTTGATTGAGGCGAATTGAATTTGATTTGACGCAGAGCTGAGCTTGAACGGAGCCAATAGAAAGGGGGACTATAGCTCACTGTCCTAAGGGAACACTTGTCACATCTAAGTTCATCTTTGGGGATCACAAATTAGCGATGGCCTTACCATATCTCAGTATTTTCCCCCTTTAATTTTCTTTATGGCTACGCTCCTGGCACCTAGGGCCCTTGTCTGCTAGGTTTTTGGTTTCCTCTCCATCTCCGTCTGGGCTTCCTTGTTCTGCTTGCTTACAGATTTTCCCAGCATGCTGCTTAGCATTTCAACACAAAAACAGACAAAGTTGTTGCAGTTGTTGCTGTGGCACAACAGCAATTAATATGTATCTCTTACTTTGCACGCTCTATCACTCCGCTCCACTCCATCTTTGCTCTCCGTTGGTTTGTGCGGCTACCCCTTTCCCTTCCCCGACCCACACCCGAGGACAACTCGTAGAACTTCTCCCTACGAGTATGGAAAGTTTCTTATATTTTGTTGGTATTTGTTCATTTTCGTTCTCGTTTTGTTAGTTCTAACTTTCTTTTTTGTGTTGGTGCTCTGCTGTGGCCAGAAACTTTGCACGTAGCCATTTTATTTAGTGGCAGAGCATTTGGCACAGTTACACATTATGCCACGCCCAGCACCCGCACCTCCTGCCCGACAGACGCACATTTTTGGTAGCATTTCTCGCAAGTGATTTATGACAGGCTTCGGCTGGGCCTCGGCCCCTGCCCCTGCCTCTCCCTCTCCCAGGCATGTACTTTCCTTGCCACTCCATTGCATGAAAGCGCATGCATTCTTAAATGGCCCAGGAGGGGAGTGGGAGAAATGACACGCGCTCGAGCTAAAAATTTAATTAAAATGCACATTTGTTTGTCCTTGACAGCGTTTTATATTTTTTACTTAATTGGGAGGCAAGCAGCCAAAGGAACGGAAGGGAAGCACAGTAGAGTAGAGCAGGGCACAGATATGAGAATGATGAGCACACGCCAGGATGTAGAATGCCCCATATCCCCGTTAAGCACGCACACATAAACACACTCGGTTAGTTAGAAAGGCAGTTAGATGGGCGACACATATATTAAGGGGAGACCGCATTCAAGGAGCAGACATGGAGAGAGACGTGCCGCCATGTCCCGTGCCACAGTTCTAGTTGACACAGAAACTAAGGCGAGCAGCACACGCACGACTCACCTGAATTAGTCGACCGGGGGTGTGCGAGTACGAGTGCGACTACAACTATCTGCTAAGGCTTTTCCATCTTGGTGCCATTTTCCAACCACTCGGAAAACCTGAGCCTGCTTCCAGAAGTTAACTTGATTATGCAGGTGGGCCCTTTTGGTGATCAACTTGCGTGTGATTTACTCGTAATAGAATTGACGAGGTGGGAGAATGATTAAATGGAGCCAGAACTCGGCATAACCATCAGCAGACACGGATCAACTGGCATTTAGTAACCTTGTTTCGCGTTTACATATGTATGTTGAAAGTGGAAACGGATAGAAACTTTTCGTATACTACAGATAGGCAACGTTTTGGCTGCCGAGCTGCCGAGCAAATTTTGCCCAAAATTCAGGCATACAGTCAGGCTCCGGTTTTCACTTCCAAAAAAAAGTGATTTAATTTTCAAAACGAAAAGTCAGGCGCTCCCGCATTCGTAAAACTTCGTTTTCAAAACGGCGAAAAATTCCTCGCCGAAATAAAAAGTAAACTGCTTTTTATACAACTAAACAAATTTTAATTGCAATAGAAAAAAATTGATGAATTATTGATGCATTGGCATAAATTTTACACCATGACCGGGCAATTGAGCGTGCCTTTTTTATAAATAATTTTCTCTTAAACAAACCTCAAAATTGAATGTTAAAAAATTGTTCAGGACAAAACAAATAGTAAATTCCTCCGAACAGCTGTGGCAGCACGATTTGGCTATCGATAAATCTCTGTTAAACATAACAGAGGCCTTTTTGTATGAGCTTTCACTATCGCGTGGGTATAGCAGCAGTAAAATTTGCGCTTAAAAGTACAGGAGTAAACAAATTCACTTTTGTGGATTCCGAAGCGCATTGAATTAAAAACTATTACTTTTCGCGAAAAGTAAAGCGTAAAGTGAATGCGAAAACCGGAGCCTGCCTGATAGTTTAATAATAATTTATTCTGTATAAGCGTGTCGGATATTAATGTATGCCCATACACCATATTTCAAAATTGGTAAAATAAAAAATAATTTGAGAGGTTTTAAAGTTTTTTAGTATCAGTAGAACTTTGGTTATTTAGATACTAATAATGATATGTACTGGTAATCCAGCTGGTTAACCAATCAAGTCAGCATATGGTTACCGAACACTAACCTAACGAGAAGGAACGTGAGTCGCTTCTAGTCGTGACTCTACTTTTATACCCGTACTCAGTCAGTATATGAAAATTATGAGCTTATGATTGAAATTAAAAAAAAAATTTTTAATTTTATATTTTAAATTTTTTGCTACATTTGTTAACTACATCTACATGTAAAATGTAGATAATACATCTAGAACAAATATTCTACATCTACCATTTAGATTCTACATCTCCTCCGCTAGGGTTGCTCGCGCATTGCACAGGGCAGAGTGTGTGCGAGCGAGACAGAGAATGAATAGCGTCAGCAGCGCCAGAGGAGGTGGGGGAAGCAACTGAAAATTAATTTCTTTATTTTGGCTATAATAATGATCCGATCTGGTTCAGATTCGGCAATCTGATAGATATGGTCATTCTCTACGATACTGCGTTTTTAGTTTTATCGTATCTTCAAAATTGTGGATGCCACAGATTTTCGTCCTTTGTGAAGGCGGAAGGGGGCGGGCCGAAATTTGAAATACCTTAACAGTGTGATATCACATGAGTCTGGAAAAAAAATTTCGTTGCTCTAGATTTCATAGTCTCTGAGAACGAGGCGCTCATCAGGACGGACAGACGGACAGACGGACAGACGGACAGACGGACGGACGGACGGACAGACAGACATGGCTCTATCGACTCGGCTATTGATACTGATCAAGAATATATATACTTTATGGGGTCGGAAAATTTTCTTTCTCTGCGTTACACACATCCACTTTTAGCACAAATCAGTATACCCCTTAACTCTTTTTGAGTACGGGTATAAAAATAGACACGTTTAATATTCACTGATTTAGTTTAGTTGTTATTATGGAAAAGGAGTTATTGAACTTCTCTGATATAAATTTCTATCTGGGTTTCGATTGATAAAAAAACAACATCACTGCTTTTAAAGATTGAAGGGATAGTTAAAAGTCGGGCTATATGTAGCTATGGAGAACTCAAGTCTTATTCCCAATTCAAAACGTAAGCACTCCCATATTGTGCATAAGTACATCAATTCATTTGCATAACATGGAGCTATCATCTCTCAGGAAACTTCTTTTAGTGTAATATTTTTAGGGGAAATGGGGAGCGGAGCTGTATAAATGGTTTCGTCTTTCGGTACGTGCCAAAAGGAGCTGCCAACTTGCTGCAATTTTTCACTGCTTCTGACGTGCACATTTCTCTTGATTCCGACATCCTTTTCGCCCCTGTTTTATGAGGTCGTAGCCTCCATGAGATACACGCAATTATGGAGGATTGGCAGTGCCCTGAACACCCGAAACACCCTGAAAGCTCCCACATCAGGCAAACTAATATCCGTTTCCGTTTGTCCCCATGTTCCTGCTGGCCTGGCCTGCCCAGAACAAAACGCATTAAGGCGGAAGTGCATTTTGGGTTTATTTTGCATTTGCGAGAGAAGGCATGCACGTATTCAAATTTACCTAAATAACTACTCAGAAAGAGACGGCATAAGACATAAGACAGATAGAGGGCAGCTCTCCTGTTGTCCTTTTCATGATGGGCATACAAATGCTGTGCCAAAAGGATTTTGCTTACAAGCGAGCGAGCAGAGGAAAAAGTGCAGAAGAATCGCATTGTCTCTTCGAGAGGGGAAGCCGGGCCAAAGACAAACGTACAAGGATATGATGTCCCTGCCCTGACATAAGGATTTGTTTAGCCTTTCTTCAGATGATGACGAGGATGAGAACGATGATGATGATGATGATGATGATGACGATGGTGATGATGATGCAGCGCTCTCCGGCGAGTCCAACTTATGTGCAGTCACGGTCTGTCTACTTTGTTGAACACATCTCTCGGTCGCACTCTCCGGCTGTGTCTTCTCTTGTCGTCTCGTCTCGACGACAGGACTTGGGACATGCATAAGTGGCTGCCTCTTGCCTCGTGTCGCACAAAACTTGTTATTTGTATTTACTTTTGATTGTTGCAGTTGCACTCTGTGTTCGTTTCATTCCTGCCTTCTTTCAACCTCTTCTGCAGCCAAGTGTCAACACAAAAATTGTACTTAAACTTTATTCTCATACGCCTCTCCGAACAATTAAATGCATCCTCTCCCTTTTTCTCAGGCTGCTCTCTTTCTCTTTCCTGCGCTGGGATTGTGAACTATTTCTGGGGTCCTGCATTTTTTATTGGCCAACTGTCAAGTTTCCTCGCCCTTTAAAATTTCCATCTCCTTTTTTTTGGCTGTCGGTCCAGTTTTTCTCGTTATTTCACGTTGACGTCACTCGTTCCAAAATGAACTGTCAAACGGGAAAACTGGAAATTCGAAAGCGGAGTCCCGTTTGATCGAAACGAGTCTGTCACTGAATGAATGATGTTTTAATGGACCCTTTTTGGGGAAATGCCATGTACATATATCATAAAATGGTTACTTTGAGGTCTTGTATCTGATATTTACCTGCTTAATATATTTATATTACTTTTAATATAAAAGATGTTCTCGAAAATATGTGGCTCAAAATGGAAAAGGGCAGGTTAAAATATGCCAAGAAAACAAACTTTATTTTAACATTTATGCGTATGATTGTACTGACAGATATCGTGCTAAGCTTAGCCTTGAAATAGCTTCCTATTCTTCGTATATCACAGAAGAATTATCCATTATTGTGGGTTAGTAATTTTTGTTCGTCCTTCTTAGCTCAATTTTACGTCAAAGAGGGTGTTCCAATTCAGGGACTTTCTGCTACAAAAAGTCCAACACATGACGTCATGGACGGGTCAGGATTGGGCTGTTGGCATTTACCATCCGTCACGTTCCCCCAACGATTGGCAGGGGCCGACCGCTGTGTGTGCCAACACTCACTCGAAATAACAAGCCCCTACAAGCCCCGCTGCCTATTTCGATGCAGAGCCTGGCACCCACAAATAGCATTTTGTGTCTATTTTAGTGTAATTTTCCACTTAAACGGCTCCTTCGTTCTGGGGATGCTGGAAAACTCGGATGGGACGGTCGACTACCCAGTCTGCCACCCACCGAACCCAGCAAGAAGTCATCTGCCTCTGCTGCGTCTGGCAGCCGCCAAAAAAATGCCAAGTTGAAATGAAAATTATTGGCTTACTCCCGCCAGCTTCCCTCCTTGGCGCACTCTTTCCATTGATAATGCGGTGCCGAAGGAGGGAGTGGGAAAATAAATGGAGGGCCCCAAATTGAGTTTGAGCGGTTTTTGTGTCTGTGCTTGTGTGTGAGAGATGGAGATGGCCCAAACACGCCCCGTAGTTTTTCCCTTCTCCGCCATCGATTTCAATTGTGCTGGGGCTCCCCTCCCCACCCCACCATGCTACTACACTCACTGCTTCTGCTCCGCTACCCTTTCGGCCAACTTCAAAGCGAGCAGCGCTCAATGAAATTGACACCCGCAGCGCCCTCAACTCCAGTGGAATGAAACTATGGACGGGTGGAAAATAAATGTGTAGCGAAATGGAAGGACCTTCCCGCCACATCGCGGTGCCTGCTCCAGAACCCCATCCACCGTAGCCCCAGTCGTATCTGCCTTGGCAATAAAACCATTTTAATGAGATTCAAGCTTTAAATTTCGCGCCTTATTTACGTGAGCGTTGTGCTGGGAATGGGCAAATAATGGTGGAAAAGGCGTAAAAGGGCCGAACTATGGAGTGAATAGGGATCGACTTCGTATTACCTGGCATCCCCCATTGTCAGCCCTCCCAACTCTAGACAACTCTCCCGTTATTTAACTCTTCACGGATCGAGTACACCCCGAAACACAACATGACCCGTAAAAAAGCGTTAACTTAATTATACAACTCCATGGGAATTTTAATTAAAAGCATGCAGAGGATTTAATTGATTTTCGTTTATAGCGCATACAGCAGGGCAGGGCGCACGGCACATCCCTAAAATAAGTAAGTTCTAGCCCTGACCACAGACACAGACACAGGCAGGCAAACTGAGGACAGCTAAGGACCCCACTTAGAGAGAGCCTAGCAAATATTTTAACAACTTTGTTTCGGCGTTTTATGAAAAGTGCTGGCCCCCGAAAAACGGCAACCGAAGAAGCCTTCGAGATGGAAGTGTACACAGTTAATAATAGAAACCATTTACTATGCAAATATTTGATCGGAGTGGAGCAGCGGGTCCAGGAGTCCATCTCGAGCAATTTTTCACGCTTAGCATATGAGAACTTTGAGTTTTGGCAGCTGGACGTGAGCGACAGGAGATGAAAGATGAGCGTAGTCAGGACTCGACGCTGGGCAGGGATGGGCTGGGGTGGTCTGGGCTGAGCTGGGCATGGAAGTCAGGGTGCAGGCAAATGTGTTTCCTATGAGTTAAGTATGACTTACAGCACTCTGGCCCTATATGCATGTGCATTGTATAGCCCACCCAGGGACTCCCCCCGAACTTTCGGTTCGCTCCGGTTCGGTTTGGCTGTGTTTGCTTTGACTTTGAGTGAGGCTGCGAGAGGAGCACAGTTTTCCGAGGCAGCCATGAAAAATTAAAAGGGATTTCCATGCGGCAGCAGCTGAAAAGCGTATTCAATGGCAGCTCGAACAACTTTTTCCACTCACTCGCCTGTCAGCATTTTCTTCTCAATTTTTATTTTTTTCATCTTTGCATCGGCACCACCGAAGCAACAACATCATGAAAGATGATATATGTTGGACAAGTGCTTGAGTTCGAGTGGAATGCGGCTGCGGTGGTGGCTCTGAGGGTGCTGGTGATGGCGGTGGAGCTTGCGGCTGTGTATGTGGATGTGGGCTAGTCAGACACATCCGATAAGTGCGCTGCTGGGGCAAGAGCCAGACAAGGCCAGGCCAACCATGTGGCTTGCATTTAATTATAGGGATTTCCCTTCATCTGAGAGCTGAGCGGGGAGGCAGTTAATTGAGCTGCGAGAAAGTGAATTGGCCGGCATGATCTGCATTGAATGCAGAGTTTCTTTTTGGATACAATCCGTGGACTATAGTGTCAATGGTTTTCTTTAATGAAATGTTTATTCTTAAAAATTCGTTAATTTATTAAGGATGCACATCAGCCGTACTCTGATGCAGATGTAGGACTGCAACCAGGCAAGCGAATATCGTTCATCAGCCTGGCCCTAATCCACTAGCGCTTGCCTTCATAGGTTCGACATCGAAATGGAAAAGTTAAACCAGTATTTTCGGTACGTTAAAGGAAGCCATGTTTTGACACTCTCAATAGGACCAAACATGTCATAGGTCAAGTTCTAACGCAACCAAAAAGGCGGGACGAAAAAAACCAAGGTGCTTTAACATTTTGTTGCTCGATTCGGCTTCGGCGCCAACAGGGTGACCAGCGATGAAAAAGTCAGAGGCAGGACTTACCTTGTGCAATAACAAAAATTCGTTGTAAAATGTAGTTGGCGACTCGTAAAAGTGTTGCCAATGCTGATGTGGCGGCCGCTGTGTTTGCTGCTATTGCTGCTGTTGCTGCTGCTGCACTGTGGTTGTTGTTTTAGCATCAAATGCTTTGGCGAACTTTTGGCTTAGTTGTTGCTGGCGATTTGTTGTTTGTTACTTTTGCATTAGCCATAGAACATTGTGGGTTCTGTTGCTCTTGTTGATGGCCCAAAGAGTGGACCTGCAGTTGTTGATGATGTTTCTGCCACTGCTGCCACTGTCGAGCTTCATTGTTTGTGTTTTCCGAGAGGGATGAAGAGAGAGAGAGAGTTTTAAAGCGCCCGGTGCTTATTGTTTTAGCCACTTCGCATGGAATATATTTGGAAACAATTCTATTTTGTTGTCCTCTGGCCTTTTAGGCAACTGTAAGACCCGTCTGTTGTTGTTTTTTTGTGTTGGCCATTCGACTGACAATTGGGAAAAACAATACAAATTTAATTTTTTAAATATTTGTGTGTGTTTTTTTGCTGTAGATGTGGACTTCACATTTCTCCCCTGTTGATGACGATGATGGGAATGGCAGCCCATATGCCAAAAGATTTATGACCATGGCAAATGGCAAGGGGCTGTCTTGCCCTCCCCTGCGCAATGAATTATGCAATGAAATGTATTTCATTTTTTCCCATACGAGTGTTGAAGGATGGGGAGGGATCACACAAACAATTTTTTTGTTGGGACTGTTGAGTTCTTCGACAGACTTTCGTTATTGTTATAAATGAGAGAGAAAATGATTCTTTAATTTATGGAAAAACAAAGCATTTCCGCCCATCTCTAACATTAAAGCGGCTCGAGATGCTCTTCCCCAGGAAAGGGACTTTGGAGAAAAGTTGTGCCTCCTGGTATGGACCCGTTGACACCTCGGTCCTGAAGGATTCTGTTTTTGTCATCGGCTTTCGGGACTTTCCATTCCCGCCTTGTCCTGGCATGGGCCATTGTCTTTGGTGGCTTCCACTTATTAGTCTACGTTTTGCAAATATTTGCATACGAGGCACGTTTCAGTCATTTTTCTTCTGCTCATTCCTTTTATTTTGTTCATGTTATTATTATTATTACTCTTGCTCTTTGCTGTTACCCAACCGTCTTTTCCCAACTCCCAGCCGACCGCAGTCTCCCAGCCTTTTTTTTCTGCTCCGACCCTCCGACCTTCGTTGAAAAGTAAACGCGAGATTTCTTTGCACCACATTAAGTATTGTAACTTAAGGAAAACGGGCAAAAATATGCAGAAAGAAAAGTATTTAAATCATTTATATAATTTTTTACGTCGAACATTTCGCTGGGGCTTGGTCGAAAGAATATGAAATTTCGCAGGGAATTTTAATGGAAGAATAAAACGTTGAGATAACGAGTAAAATTGTTTTTATGAATTTTTTTTTGTTGACAGATCTGTTCTTCATCTTGATGTACATACATACGTATATTCAAATCAGAGCTGTATAATATTTGTAATGCTTTGCATTTTCAGTTACTGATCATATCGGAATCAAATTATCAAACATAGGAAAACTATTTATAAATGAAAGTTTTATGGAAGAGAGGTCTTCCTGTTAGAGATTGTTTCCTCTTTTTTGAGTTGAAAGACTAATCTTACATATTACATCTTCGCTCCTATTACATCATAGCTCACAAAGTTGAGAAGAAAGTGCAAATTTAAAACTGCCATCTCGAGAAAATAATCCTTAAGACGACCCCCAGTAATTCACTTAATCCGACGATCCGAACACGTTGCCTCATATCAAACAAATGATTTTAAGCTTCCCACCGCTGAAGGCGAATGAGTAACCCACTGCCAGGACATTTGGCAGGCTTCCCCAAGTCCCTCCTCCCATGCTCCCGTGCTCCCTTGTTTCACTGGCCTCCCTGGAAGTCCCCTGATTGCTGCTGTATTCCGAGACCTTCCATGTACCACATCAATTTGTAATTTGTAAATGAAATTGCCTTTGGTGGCTTCCCTTTATTTTGTTTTATTCTTTTTTTGGCCTTTTCGCCCACCAGAAAAATGCAAATTTGTCAAATTGATTTAAAGCCTTGATGTTGGCCAATTTAAATGCCAAAAATTAATTACACATGCAGGCCCAGCCCCACACACGCTGTCGACCCCAGCCGCAAAGTGTTTCTTCATTTGTTTGTTTCACTTGACACTTTTTTTTGGTGTTTTGAACTTTTGAACTGGCTTCAGCTTTCGCTCACTTTTCGCCTGCACGCCTTCTCGGTTGCATTGCTCGATATGGCCGTTTCGCATTCCCTCACTGGCACTAGTATCCAACCTTCGCAGAAATCACACATTCAGTTGGCAGCTCCTGTTTCAAGCAACTGCCACTCCGGCCGCAACGAGCACTGCCGCAAAACGAACATCGCCACGCTCCCGATTCGACTGATTTGCCGCTGCTAACGGTCCTCCGGGCCAGCCGTAAGAATGCCCGAACAGCGCCATCCGATTCCGGCCATCATCCGAGCCGAGTGGCTTGCTTCTTATCAGAGCCGAGCGGTCCCTCGTTGTTGAAATCGCTTCGTGTAACGCAGTCGCAAAACGAGAGAGAGCAGCCGGCTTTCGTTGGTGTGTGTGGTGGGTCTCTCTCCCAGGTGTTCGCGTTGGTGTAATCTCAGTATGTTGAAGTCGGAGAACGGCCCTTATCAGTTGCGACTCTTGCGTGTGAGGGACAGCACGGTGGAGTGGACCACTGTTATCTCCGGCCTTCTGGTCTCCTTCATTCAGCCTTACTGGCCGTGCGGCTGTCTGGCTGTGTGGACGTCTAGTCTTCCATATTTGCCTGACGAATGTGGCCAGGCGTCTGGGCGGAATGTGCGAAATGTCGAGTAAACAACGTTGCCAAACTTTTGTTTGTTTGGAGTCGTCTGTTCCCCAGCTCTAGCTGATGATGGGCTGGGCCAAGCTAGGAAAAAATCACTTACCAGCCAGCGGATTTATTTCTACAAATGTGACCTCTGCCCTTTCTGATATTGATTTGAGATCTTTTTGGGCATCTTGCCCCATCTGGGAAACTACACTCCTCCTTACTTACTACTCTGACTTACATTAGGGAACAATCAATGCTTCTTGATACTTAGGCTCCTATCGCAGGGTTCAACTGGGTGGCAAACTTGTGGTGATTGGTTGCACACCGAATTCATGAGATTATGAACCCCTGCTGTAACAGCAATTAATATTGCCTCTTTTTGCTCGTTTAAAATCACCTTTCACTGAATCGGAGCTGGTCTACTCATAACTGGAAGCAATTGCACGCCTAACCATCAGCAGTCGAGATCATCCCACCGCAGACCATGATAAAGGCCCGCAGGGGCAGGAGAACATGTCCAAGTCGTGTTTTGTCTAGCCACAATGGGCGCCTCCGCTGGTGGCTCCTGCGCCTCGGTGGCTGTCACTTTGGAGCATTCATCTGACTTTCATGCTCCTGTCAACTGGTCGAGTCGGAGTGTTTTGTTTCTTGCCGCCTTATCGCCATTCCCTTCGTGAGCGTTCGCCATCAAGTTTGCTGATGCATCCGCCATAAAGAGGAGATGCGAGTCGAGTTACCCCTGCAAAATCAATTCATGGCCCGTCCCAGCATGACAGCCTGGTTTATTGGCTTCCATTTGGCCCGCTAAAGAGGCCAAACTAATTACCGTGCATAATAAATCAGATCCCTGTCATAGTTTGCCATTAGCTTGACACCACCCCCACCCTCTAGAGCCACTGGCGAGCTCTTCTAGCATTTATGCAAATTGCAAGCAATACCAGAAGGCAGCGACGGACGAGTATCGGACTGGGCTCCAGTGCACCTCGCCGCTGCCTGCTCCTTGCCTTATGCATTATTAATTGCAATTTGTTTGCTATTTTTTCCAAGAAAATTTTCCCTGTCCTAACATCCAATGGGGGGGACATGATTGTTGTTGCCGCTTTGCCAAGCACAGCACTCTGCCGACCACGCTGACAATCGAGTTTATTTATGCAAAATTAATTGATTCTATTGAAAATAATGGAACAAACAGAAAATGCAATTGACACATTTTCCTTGAGACATCATCAGACAAATGGGGACTTGGGGTTTCCAGTAATGACGGGTAATTTATAATTGTGGCACAATGAAGAGCTCTTAAAATGGGAACTATGTGGCGTGACTGCACTGATGATTGGCCAAATTGCAACAAATTGATCACAAAATATACGTAGCAGGCAGGCTCGTGGCACTAGCATGCACAAAATGGTGTTTATTTCCCCTTCCAAACTGCCTTCGACCACTATCCCATAGCATATACAAATTTTAAATAAAAATAACGAAGAATGATGTGAGTGTAGGATCCACAGTCCACAGTGCCCAGTCCAATGACGGTCGTACTTAATATTGAAAGAATGATTGGTTTCTATGGAATAAAACGAGACCAAATTATGTAGATATTTCCTTCTTGTCCCGCTTCCACCTACCTCAGTTGCCTGAAAAAGTTAACTTTCTTGCGCACTTCGGTCACATTGTGCATATGATCATCGAGGAACTTGAAGGCCAGTCCCGTTTTGGCTTCAAAGTCGTTTGTGGGCAAGCGATTGAACATGGGATCAGGGGTTTCGGTCTTCGGCGCCAGAGACTTGAGGCGCGAGGGATATGGCTGTGAGTAGTTGCGCATGTAGCTGGTCACCAGGGGAAGTTCCAGATCGTCTTCAATGTGGGCAGACCCATAGCGGGGACTAAGTAGTAAGGGGGGGATACGGATACCACCAAATAAAATGTTGGATCGTCCAGAGAATGGGTCCGCACTTACTCATCCATATTGAATGACTGAAAGTTGACCAGTTTCCGTTCCAGCGAGCGAACTGCCCGCTGCACTTTGGCCCCCTCTTCCAGCATTTCTTGAGTGGTCGTCTTCATGTAGTCGGCATCCTTGGCCATCGGGTCCCACAGCCTAGTCTTCTTCTTGCACGACATTTTGTGTTGTTGTTGTAATTGAAGCAATAATAATAAATGGGTAAATGGTTGAACGTATTGAATGTGAACTGAGAAAGTGACGGGGAGCTGAGTCTGAAAGGTTTCTCAGAGGTGAGCTGTGCGGCGGGGGGAGGTCATTGATTACTAGAGTGAAATATGGTAATTTATGTAGAACAGCACACCCACCACTTGATTTCCTCTGTTTCAGTTCTCGACGCTGCCCATGTCAAGCTGTCCATAATCCCATGCACATGAAAACAGAAATCACGTCGTTAAGCAGAGAAAGAGAGATTTGGCAGCAGCCAATGAACAATATTATGAATGCCACAATTGAATTCACAAACGGATTTATTGTGGGCGGAGGCAAATGGTTTCTGAATCAATAGACGATGAAAATGAAACTCATATACTGGGTCAGCTGCAGACGGCTGCCCAGAAGCAGCCATGCCATGCCATGCCAATGCCAATCAATGCATTGCAATGGCCGGAGTGTCGTGGCAGAGCTTTGGGTCTGTTTAGCGGGCAACCAGGATGCAATGGCCAATAACAATGGCCGATTGGCTCTTTGGCGGCTATCATAATGAGTTGCCACCTCTGTGTGCTCTTACAGCATCATTAATACGGGCTAATTAAACAAATATTACGCCAGTCTGAGGACAAAAGTGGCTGATTGTGTGTCTGTGCTTCATTAGGCACGTGTGTGTGTGTGTGTGTGTGTGGTGATGAGCGCGTGACACGATGTGACACATGTGAGGCAAAATGAATTCACGTAATTAACTGGAGACTGTACTAGTATGTATAAGTGGAATATTTGGCTACCGTTGAGTACAGATATTGCTTAACGAACGAATTTTAATATTATAATTTACTCTTGTCAAGAGCTTCTCTTCTTTTAATGTCTTGATTGAAAAGCAATATAACGATCTATATACGTATGTATATCTCGATCATGCAATTATCACGCACGTATTTCCATCTTTATCTGGTTGTGTGTGCATACCTATCTGTGTGACGAGTGCGTCTGTCTTTGTGTGTGTGTGTGTGTGTGTGTATGTCTACTCGTATATACAGATGTATGTGTGTGTGCATATCAGGAAGCTTGTATCAACAGTCGGCAGAGGTGGGGGCCGTCGATGACACCAAACCAAATGTGTAACAACATAATACGATGGCCGGCCAGGTGTGGGGACAGAAGTGAAGCAGAAAATGAATGCAGGGGGACAAAGTGGGAGCCCCACCATGTGGCTCATAATTTATGCGGCAGCATTTGGCATGCGTTGCATTTCACAGCGCATAATTTGCATTTTTAAGCATTTTCGCAGTGCATCGGGCATAATTAAAAGCAACGATCATGTCGACTCCGGTCGCAACTCCAGGTCCGGATACGAATCCTACTGGCACTCCGATTCCAAGACCAGCTGTGAAGCGTAAGACTGAAGACCCCGTGGGGCGGGGACGGAGCCGCGAAAGCGTTTCAAACGCAATTAGGGACATGGACATGGTTTTGGCACGTCGGAGGAGGATGCCGAAGATGGTGGAACAAGTCAAGTTTCTCACCTCAAAGTCTCTGCCTCACAGTTGACTTGGCCAAGGTTTTTCGGGGAGGCAGGCAGCCGTGCCGCACTTAACAAATTAATGTCAAGCCACAATAAAAGTCAACAGCTGGTTGTCGCTTGTGGGCAGTGGCAGCCCAGAGAGGGAGACGGCGTGAGAACTGCAAAAATGGAGGTGAAAGCAGCAGAAACCAAAGTTGAGTGCAATGTCATGCTGCGACTTGTGCCTGGCCAGACGTGGGTGGGGCAGCAAGGGGCTGCTGCTGCTTCTGCTATTTCTCGGAGTAGATTCCGACGCACGCACAAGTTACATAAATACATTCAGAGTGTATAGAAATGTACACCTAGCAAAATCAAGAGTACATAAGGTGCGGGTGCGGGACTCCTAATATTCTCTCATCAGAAGTAAGTTTTAAAATCAGGAAGTCAATGTTTGTTTGTCTTCCAGTAGTGTCGACCATTAGACCCACTACCCACCCAATGGATTTATTAAAAACGATGATCTGAAACTAGCTTCATCTTAACACTATAGGTGTAACATGATTTAACTTAAATAAAACTCCAATCAGTCGGAGTATCAGAAATACAAATATGCATTCACCATCACTTGTTCAGTCCCACATACATAACTATTTACAAGCATACATATGTATGTACATATGTATGTAGGTATATAAATGGTTTTTCTTAGTAGTACTCGTAGTAGCTCAGCTTTTATATTTTGATTCAATTCCTATAAACGGCAGACGCTTTCGGCAGAAAATTAGAGTACTCGTAAATTGAGTATTTTGGTTTTGGTTTATGTTCTTGACTTCTTTTGGATATCAGACATTGAGTCTAATACTCGTATGTGCGTCAGGTCAATTAGAAATTCCTGAAATTTTTCTTCACGTGTACAAATACACACTCTCAGATATTATCAGATATTCAGGCGTTTTAAAGTTTTCAGGGGGGTCTCGTTCCGGCACCTGCTGGCAAGGACTGACGATGCTAAATTAAATTTCACTTTCGACCCGTTTGAGATCCAGCTTAAATATCAAATAATCAGATTGCCGGCGTGCACATCATCGTTTTATATTCACACTCGCACTTTTATCCAAATTCGTTCCAAACTCGCACCACAATTTAGCGGTAACGCCGTTACACCCTCTCATATGGAGCTTCCCTTTCTGGCAACAGCCACGCTTCTGCCTCTTGCATGTTCAAGAGTTTTCCCGGCGTCGCGTTTGCCCCGAGATTTTGCGCTTGACATATAATTTCTATGCCGCTGTCCATGTGTCCATGTGTCTGGGCAGGGCCGTTGCCCAACCGGGGGACTCTCAATGTATCTTGCAAAATAATATATGTACTTCCTTGTACTCGTATGTATGCAAAACCTTAGAAACGACAGCCCAGTCCCGAAAGGCACCCCAAAGCACCTTTAAAGCACCCTCTGCCACATTCCAGCTCAGCTACATATGAATGTATACTGTTTCCGTATCCCTTTAATTGCGCAAGACGGAACCTTCTGGCACGCACGTTCGCCTCTACTTTTGATGACCGAGGTGTGAGAATTTCGAGCTGCAATGAGCAAACAGGCATAAAATTATTTAAGACGCGGATGCATAAAAGGATTCACGCTGGAGAGCCGCATAAATATAAAATCGTTTTTTGCTCGGTGTACTCGGTCTGGGTTCTGTTAAAGTGCAGGAAAAGCGGTATCGTGGTCGATTTATTGTTTATGTCCGATCAGCATGCGACTCTGACAATCCTAGTAAAAGCGTAGCACTTACCGATGACGGGTCTATGAAGATCCACGTGCATAATGGAAATCTCAAGGGCTTCAATCACATCCGCAGCTGAAGTAATATTACGAGAAATTCTGTAGTAGGTATAGTAGTTTGCTTCCCTCAACTAAGACTCGAAAACTGAATTCATTTTGAGTGTGATTTCATGCCTGGACTTGAACTCTGTGCTACTGCTAGGCACGTCCATATGACTTTTTCTGCTGTTTCCCGCTTCAAATGAACTTCCTGTGGCAGCCTGTGGCCAAAACAACTTCACGGCACTTTGAGTTGGCTAACGGCAGCAGCAGCAGCAGCAGATGCTACAGCAGGGGCACAAGTGGAAAAAATGCAGTTAAATGAGCGGAAATGCAAAATTAACTCGCCACGAAAGCACAGAACAAACAAAGAAATTGTTGTACAACTAAAAAACCCACCTACACACACACAGATACGTACAGACCCAAGCAAAATGAAGAGGAAATGGGAAATGAGAAAAGCAAGTGCCGTAGAAAAAGGAGTAGCCGGTTGAAGGAAAAAATGCGATTGAAAGCAGTAAACGGGAGGAGAGAAGAAAAAATATATTATAGTAGAATAAACGTTGCCACTTGGCCAAATTTAATGCAAATATTTGGCCAACCGCAAAAGAAGAAGGCCTGGAATGTTGTTTTTCCCTCCCCTCCCCACAGTTTCCGCTCATCCGTTCTCTACGGCTGACTACATGAAGTGGAATTGGAAAATGAAGTGGCTAAAACATATAAGCCATGGTAAAACGAAGTAAAATGAAGCAATATATTCTGGACAGACGGATTAAAGAACATGGCGATATATACCGACTCGGTTACTGATGCTGATGTCCGCTTTAGCCAGGGCAACGTGATCAGGGACAAGTGATGGATTTCTAACAATGTTGCTGGTTCTGGATCAGTGATTATGATGCAAAAGGAGAGCAAAAATGGAACGATACCATTTCTTGATTCATGTATCAATTGCGCTCGATAACTGACAAATCGATAAGAACAAGAAAAGTAGTCGAAAAGGAGAAAAACGTTGAAAAAGCCAACATATAACTAATACCTTTACGACAGCGTTATATTAAGAAATGTATCATAAGCGTTCACCAGAACTTAAATCGTTATATTTACCTGATACGTTTACTGCCAGTCGTATGATTTATAAATATAACAAAAACAATCCTTAGGCGTAAATAATATTAAGACGATGTTTACTTTTTTATTATATCTATTATATATGTATGTACATAGGGAACAAAAATATATATATGTATATACGAGTATACTTATATTCGAATTTTTCAAGAGTATATTCCCCTCAAATTATACTTCGCCAGGAATTCCGCTGAGCTTGATAAATAGGAGAGAAACGTTCGAGAATTGTGAATGATTTATCTTTTCGTCTTCCGGTTCTGCGCTGGACTGCTGTTTATTCGCGTTCTGTGACAGCGTTCAGGGTTTTTGAAATTGTATTTAATTGGTGGGGTGGTTGGATGCTTCAATGAATGGTAGCTAGGGGGAGTCTTTCGTTTGGTTTTTAAATTAAACAAACAGTGCAGAGCCATGAAAATGACAATAAAAATAACGAAAAATGTGTGGCATAATGAAATGTAAAGAGAGAATAGAGCCCTTCCCGGTCTCTGCATGGGACGTTCGTTGGCCTCTGTTCACTTGGCACTGACTTTGGCTTTTCCAGCCGCACTGACTTGGTACAATTAATGGCCACCTTTCAGCCTCCACACTGCCGAATTCCCGATTCCGCGCAATTATTGCGGCCATTGTGTAAGAGCCTTTTGCCAAGTGTCTTGTGTGTCATCGTCACCGCTAAATTTAACATAATCCTTGAATGCTCCAGAGCTCTGGAGGGAGATAGTTCTCCCCCTGCAGAGGGAGTACTACCCAGCAGTCGTGCCTGCTATTCTCGCTCTGTCTGGGCGCCAGGAATATTGTTGGCAGCTGACGCGACTTGGCCAGGATGCTATGTGAGGTCCTTTGTTAGCCCTTTACTTCTTCAGTTCCCTGTTCCTTGCTCCATTCTCCCATTTGCCTTTTCCCTTTGCGCATAATTAATTTCACGTTCTTGCCAAAAATTATGCGACAGGATTTGTTTTTCCCACTGCCATCGCAGAGAGTCTCCCACTCTGATTTCACGCTGGTCGGCTGGATTGTTCAGTTTGCTGTATTTATTTTGCATTTTGGCAGCATCTTGTTAGCTGCCGTTTGAACTTAAACCCTCAACTCGTCCAATCGGAAGCCATCTGCGGAACCCCGGAACTCAAAAATTCCCCCCTACATAATCAGGGTAAACGGCTAAGCTGCTCAAAGTCGCGTTTCCCATTCTCAATTCGAGAGCCATTTAAGCCAGTCACGAGTATTCTTTAAAGAATAAAGCAGTATTCTTTAAAAGTCTTCGCTTTTCTCAACTCAGGAAATTCAGGAAGTTCATAAAAGTTGTGCTCTGTGTAGAAGTTATAAAGGTGATTTCGAACTGGACCAGGGATCACAATATACACATCAATATAGATCAAATTTATTTTTTCAGTATGTATTCGAATAAACAATAGAGCGGATCTGTTCCGTGAGGAATGTAGGAAATTGTTCGATTGCTGAAACTAGTGATAAATTAACAGACTCAAGGTTAATTGTATCTAATTCACCTTCAATTATTTCAGAAATAAACTTTGTAAATGAGAGGTCTCTATATAGTCAAAGGAAATGTATTTTGTATTAGTCGATAACCCTGACTAATCCTTTAGAGCCTTGGAAACACATTTCTCTTCATAGTGTGGCACCTCCTCCATTATTCAACTCGTTCACACTTGCCCATTTATAATTGTTTCGCTCCTGCAATCGATTACAATTTAAATCCATTGCTGCCAATAAACAATTATTGCTGTTGCCGGCAAAACAACACTCAGACTGAAATATCAATGCTTTGGACACTGCCGCGGCTCAAATGGGGCCTAGGCCAGCGCCCCATTAGCCACAGACGGGCAGTCGCATTCGAGTATAAGCCATGGGGCATTCGGCCAGACACAATGTTGAATGCTGAACGGCTGAGCTTTTTATCTTCATAAAAACGCAGCCAGACAAAACAGACAGAGAGGGACAGACCAGACCCAGACAGAATCCGAATCGAAATTCATTGCAAAAATGTTCAGGAATTGGCGACCGAAAAATTTAGTCAAAAATTAAGAGGGACTGGGGGCTCCGCTGAGCGGGAAAATCCATCAAGGAGCAGTAAATAAAGTTTGCAGTGGAAAACTATTAAGGGGCGAAAAAAATTCACTTAGAATGTCATAGTCAAAAACTAACAACAGCCCAACAACAGAAAAAATGGAGGTGGCTTTGCTCTTTCTCCCCATTTTTGCAAATTAGAAAAGAGGCAGAGAAATGGCAATGTTCGAGAGCGAATAGAATTCAAGTGAGGGAGGAGAAAAAACCGAAACAGGAAATTAAAATCGAATCGTGTGTGCCTCGTACATATCTATGAATATGCATATGTACATTCATGTGTGTGTACATATGTACATATGTGTGGCCAGAGATACCCAGAGTCCCTTGGGACACCCTCTGATAACACTAAACAACAAAATTAGACTATTTTTTACCTGAAATCAAACCGAAATTTTCCGATATATTTGGAGCTCCAAAAATGTTTAATGAATTATGATTTGTTATAGCTATTATATTTTAAGCCAATTTTAAATGGTATTTCCAGTGGTAAGCTTGCGATTTTTCATTAAACCTGATACAGATACAGTACTTGTTTTGAAAAACTTTGCCATTAAAAAAGCTTATAAGTAGAGCTAAAACACCTTCGTAGATTGACCTTAACGTTTGGAAAATATTATGCATTTAAGTGCAAAAATGTTGGTTTAATGTGGTGGTGTATGTAATACTATGTATATGTATGTATTTATCGGTATGTTCATATTTAGTGTATATACATACATGTGTGTGCATCAGTGTATGTATTTCTTACCACCGCCGGAAGTTATATACAAAAAATAAAGTAACGTTGCATTTCCAAACTACCGACGGTATATATGTAACAGTATGTCTTTGAGAAACGCAAGCTTACATCTGGAAAAAAAGCAATAAAACATTTAATTTTTTTAATTCTTCAAAAAGAATAATTCATTAAGCAATTTGCTGACCAGTGTAAGTAGACAGCATATACAGAAAGTGTTTAATTTGATATGGCCCTGGGGAACGAGAAGTTGGACGGGTAACAGCTCAGCATTGGGCAGTCAAAAGTTTGGCTCGTTACCTTGACTCCTAGAATTTATGTTGAAAGTTTTTCTGTGTCTGCTTCTGTGTCGGTGTCTCTGCGCGTGGGCAAATTATGCAATTTTAACGCATAAATTTCACGACCCGCGACTAGCCCCGAGACGCAGCCATTGCAGGGAGGAAACTCCAGACTCAGCCCCACTCCCAGGCCCATCCTCAGCTTCCTCTTCCTCCGCCTGCCAGGAACTTTTGTCCGAAGTTCACACAACTGCGACTGTCTAATTAAAGCACCCAGCTGCCGGAGCATCTTTCCTGTCCCAGTCCTAGTCCTAGTCTCTGAGCAGCTCCCCGTCTCAGCCTGCAATATAAATGCAGAAGTGGGTGGGTACGAGTATCTTTCGGAAAAGGAAAAAAACGTTTTTAAGCTTAGCGGGAGGGTGTCGTTTGGCAGGTTCGATTGAGCAAGTGATCTAGAATATCCGTATTTTCATCTCTTTTCCTCTCATTGAATGGCTTGTGAATATATAAATTCCAATAAGGAAGAAGGTGCTGAGTTCACTTCTCTCAAACTCCGACGTTCGGGCTCCCGTTGTCTAGATTTTAGAAAGAGCATCGCCGACATCCGTACATATATTTATTTATCATCACACTGCGTTAGTCAACTTTAAGTGTATTCCATCTTCGTGTCGGGCTGGTTGGTGTCTGAATCTTGGTGAAGGTCCCGCTCGTAAATATAAAAGTTGGCATCGCTCCCCGGAGACAAATCGGTTTGATTTTGATTGCATCTTTTACGGCCTTTGGCACCTTATAACTTTCCAGCTTCACCTGAACAGCCGCCTGAACGTTTCAAGTGGCAACAAGGGCTGGAACCGAAACAGATGCCCGGGTAGAGGTCGAGCCCGAGATGGCGGTGCCCAAAAAAAAACTATTATGACTGCCGCTCGTCTTAATCCAGCCATCCGCCTCTCTGCCCCAGTCCAAACTGCAGTTCGGCATTATTGGGCATGTCCTGTATGTGTTTCGTCATGTTTTGTCCCTTCTTGTTTGCCGTCCGCTCGGTTTTTCTTCCCGGGATAAGCTCGTAAAACTTTTCGTAAGCTAACAGCCAGCAAAGAGGAAGAAAACTTGAGTTTGTTTATTTGTTGTTTCGCTTTTCCGCTTTTGTTTGCCGGTAGTTTTACGAGAATGCGTGAGCCGAACGGTGCCCAAACGGCAGGGGGACCAGGAGATACAGGGTTTTGCCTCTGCGCTTTAATGAATCGTAGGGAGCAGGCGGAGTCGCCCGCGGCACCTTTGAGCAAAGTGGTAAACGTTGAAAATATACATGCCCATAGAAAAGGAGGTCGTGCCCTGGCCAGCAGAAAATGTCCCTCACGAAAATGCTTTTACAATTGAAATGTCAATAATGTTTTATGACATTGGAACGAAACAGCCTGGAAGAGGGACGTGGCAAATAAACCTCAAAAATGAGGCGGACGGACCGAAAATATTTCCATTCGCCTGACAAATCTTGACATGCAACAGCAATCAAAAGCGAAGGATGGCCATGATAGGAGGGTGACACCAAAACAGGACAGCATTTTGTGGCCTGTCTAGCGGTGTTAGCCTGAAATTGGCCAGAAACCATCACATAAAGTAGAAGCGGGAAGCGGGAGAAAGGTGCGGGGGAAAATCCAATTCAAAATGCTATCAGACATTCTAATTTCATTCATTTTTCAATAGAAACCCAAATACCGAGCCACTCACTTCCTTAGGGCCGCATAAATTGTGATTCTGATAAGGTGGAACACTCCAAGCCGGACCCCAGCTGCGACAGCCACAGCGCCAAGAGTGACTGTGAAAATGTTTGCTTACACTCGTTTCAGCCAAATTGAATTCCTGTTTCTATGATTTCAGTGGTCTACGATTGTCCCTTAACAAACCCTTGACACTCACCTTCAGGCTACATTTGCTACAGCAAAACATTTTTTTCCTCCACAAGTTTTCTGCAGCCTGCATTGCCCCCGCCATCAAGAATTTAGAGTACAGTCGGTTTGCTTGGGAGTTGAATGTATTTTAAATCCTAAACTGCATTTCAATTTCAGAATTACGACTCAAACGATTTTGACCAAAGGTTCGAACAGTAGATCGGATCCACCTGATCCAAAAAAGAGTACCCTTGCTTCAACCAAGTGCACGTTTGCCATCCAACATATTTTTCTTTCTCTCTTTACTTATCTCGAACGCATTCCGTTTGCATTCGCGGCACGACAGTGTGGTGACACTAACCCATTCCGAGACGTTGCCGCAGTACCATCTGCACTCCAGAGAGGCAGAAAGATAAATAAATGGCACAAAAAAGTGGCACTTGGAACATAAGACAGATTTCGAACAAATGTTTTGGGAATTTCTTAAACTTGTGTATCTGTTTTCTATATGGGGCTTTAAGTTGCTATCCGAAACTGCGATTGCATTTGTTAGACCTTTTTTGGCAACCTGATATCGTATGTTGCAAGAGGGAGAAGTTTTGTAAGTTACTGTGTCAGGACCACTAGATCGAAGAGCTGGCACATGAACCACCAATTTGCAAAAGCCTCAGCTGCCGACTTTATTTATTTATTTGTGATTTCTTCCTAAATTTTCGTACACGCTTCATACCTGTATTCCGTAGCAATATGAAGGACAGCATTTTGCATTTGAATGACCGCGCAGGACACGAAGGTCATTAACTGGGTCTGGGGTCTGGGGCCGGGGGCTAGGTTCTGGTGAAATTAAATTAGCCATTACGCATTGTTTGATCTGGCAAGTGAAATTGAATTGGACCGCAAAATGATAATTAGCATCATAAAGCAGGACTCCAGACATCCGCGTAAGCTAATTAAATCCGTAATTACAAGTACAGTAACTGCAAGAGAGTTGCAGCGTTGCATCAACCAGTGCGTTCAGCATCGACGGAAACGCTTTGCACGAAATGCAATCACAAATGAATTCTGCGATAATTGCTTTATAAATAACTGTAAGCGCACCCCTAGCAATTCCTCTCTTTGTATGTGGGTGTGCATTTATTGAGGCATGTGGGTGTGCGTAGGAAATTTACGAGCCTCGACGCGTTGAGGCTCTTCCCGTCTGTCTTTAGTTGAAAAGGAATCCAATGAAATTTACTGCGGAAGATTAGTTTATAATCGAACAAGCTGCAGTCCAATCTGGGTGGCAACACAGACCAAGGAAGGAAAAATGACAGATGATAATGAAGCCAATGAGCGCGTATGATTGATTTACGTGATTGGGGACCAAGGATATATTTTTGTGATTCATACATAAATTTATTTGCCCGCAATTATTTTGCTCTGTCCTCAAGCCTAATTCAGAGTTCAGTTCCAGGAACCTGAATCCAAAGTTACCAGAAAGTATGCGAAAGTTTGTGTGCAGGTAGGCCCCATTTTACTTCCTGATACACAATGGTCTGTTCGAAGCACCAAGTACAGAGCCGTAATAGGTATAGGAAAATTATTATAAAGAATAGAGAAACAACATCAGATGGAAAAGGGTGTGTGGAAGTACAGGGTACCACAGGTGCCTTAATGCTAATGCATAAGCTGCGACTGTTTTATTGCGTTTCCCTTTTGACGCTCGTGTGGATCGTACGTACGATCTGTTTGTTCTCCTAAACGGAGCTTTTTCACGTCGCTCTCGAGCTCACACAACTCACTCTCACCCGCACAAGGCAACTGTCTTGGGCCAGGCAAAGTTATAGTGCAGGGGCCGGCAACCTTTTCAGACGAAAGAGCCAAAATTCACAGTTTACAAAATTTCCCATATTTCAAAAAGCCGCTCAAATTTTTGAGTTAATATCATGGTATTTATGGTATTTAATGGGGGTCGGTATTTTATTTTTTGTTTCGACTAATAGCTTTTAAAAAGAAATAATATTCATTGATATAAAAACATACACACTTTTCGCTCACAAGACCAGTGCATACTTTTAGAATGTATCACCCCACTCGACAAACGACCCATTACAATCTAGCACTCACTTCGCCTGCGCCTTCAATCGACCCTGCTTTGATTTGATTAACCGACT
This sequence comes from Drosophila subsilvestris, assembly GCA_035043285.1. Taxonomy (NCBI): domain Eukaryota; kingdom Metazoa; phylum Arthropoda; class Insecta; order Diptera; family Drosophilidae; genus Drosophila; species Drosophila subsilvestris. Next base: position 1,030,352 of record JAWNNB010000166.1, read on the forward strand.
CATCGCGCTATCACTTCCGCTACACCATAGCCACACCTACACAAACCATATTTCGCCGTCTTTTAGCAAATAAATTATATACACATAAACTTTATCGAATCCGGTCGACTTCCTTTTTTTTCTATAAATCAACAGCCAGTTAAAAAGCTCGATAGCTAAACATTGACTATTTATATTGTTAGTGAATTTCGAATTTCGTTTTTTGACCGATGCAAACACACCATCCCTCCCAACAACACCCTGGACCGTCATCCGTATTTGATGTATGTACATACGTTAGATGTACACGTAAAACGGAGTTGGTTTTGACGAAGGATGACCATATAGGGTTAAAATATTACATTGCAAAAAAAGTTTATAATTTTTTTTAAAGTACAAATAATAATTATTTACTATTTTAATTTAATAATAATGATTATCCACAGGTTAATTCTAAGGCAAGACTTTTTGTTTAGTATTTAAAACTTAATTTTTTTTGCCAAGTTAACTTAAAAAAAACCAGGTATGGACTTGTATTTAAATGGCTTAATGCCGAAAATCGGCATTTCCGCCCAATATGCAGTGGAAGAGGCCAGCGCGATAGTACCCTCAGTTGGGATTAAATAATAATTTTATTTTCATAATAAGTTTATTTATTTAATATGAATTCACCTCAATAAGGTTTGGTTTAAGCAATGATTAAACAAGTTTCCCATTGAATTTTCACACTTTTAGAGAGGGCAATCTAATATTGTTAATTTGTATTAAAACATTTTCACATAATTTTCATAGTCTAGGTTTCTTGCTCACTCAAAGTTACTGCGTTGGTCCTATAAACTTCGTAGATATAAAAAGGTTTAAATGGCTTTGAATTGCTACTTTGTTCGTCATGGAATTATAGGAATGCACTTGAGATTCTTAAAGCAAACTGAAAGAAAGCTCTTGTGTTTTTAGACGTCATTATGTAAATTTTAACACACGGTGTATTTGGCACATCGATAACATTATTAGCAACAAATGCCCCAAAGACGACCCTAGGGGCGGCACTGGTCTTGCTTGTGACTGCTGACCAATTTTGTCAGCTTTGCCAATTTGGGGCTACCCTCGTCTTTGGGTTTTGTCCTTATGCTTTTCTTTTTTGGTATTTTGTCCAGCCAGACAGTGGACAGAACACTGGAACTCAATGGGCTGCCGGGATTTGGAGTGCGTCCGCTGTCAACAGCATTTGTTGAACGCTTTTTCGGACTCACCGTCTCTCCCACAATCTTTTCAGCCCTCTCTTTGGGACTTATGAAGCATCAGGCATTGTTATGCCAGGACAATCGTTGACAGCGAGGACAGCGTCAAGTTTTTCTTTCGTTTTGCACACAAAACGGTTCGTAGTTGAGCGCAGCTGCTTCAAAATATAATAAATACTCGTAAATAAACATAATTTATAAGTAGCAGATTTTTTACGTCTGTGTTGGCACAAATACTTAAGCACACCCGATCCTTGTCATGTATTTTTGTATTTTTTTTTCATTCTCGTGGACTGTAGGGGTGTATTGTAATATTCGCACATATGTAAAAGTCAGATTAGACGGAACGTCCGATGGATGTCTGTAAGGACTGTAGGACATATAGTGCAATTGACTGCAACGGAAGTTGGGAAAACGCTGTTGCATCCACAATTTAAATTTCGTAAATTGAACTTTTTATTTAGGCTGTGGCTCAAAATGATTTTACTGATAGATTTCGAGACTTAAAACTTTTCGAACAACATTTTTTTTTTTAAGGTTTGGTTGTTTTTTAAAGGAATTTTTAATATATGGTATTTTTTTAGAGGTAGTGCTTCTGTTTTTTACATACAGACAGGCTCCGGTTTTCACATTTACTTTGCGTTTTACTTTTCAGCAAAAAGTATGACTTTTCATTTTGACGCGCTCTGGAATCCACTTTTGTGAATTCGTTTACACTTTGTACTGTTAAGCGCGAAATTTACTGCTGTTATACCGACGCGTTAGTGCTAGCTGATACAAAACACAGAGACTTATCGACAGCCAAATCGGGCTGACACAGCTTTTCACAGCAATTCACTTTTATGTTTTTGCCCTGACCAATTTTAAAGATCCAATTTTGAGTTTGGTTTAAACAAAAATTATTTATAAAAAGGGCATAAGCTCAATTGCCCAGTTAATGGTCTCAAATTCATGTCAATGCATTAATAAGTCATCTATTTTTTTTTGCAATTAAGATTTGTTTAGTTGTATAAAAAGACGTTTACTTTTCATTTCGGCGAGGAAAAGTAAAAGTCATGCATGCATAACTTAAGTATCTTATTTCTGGTTGCATGTTACATTGCAGTTATGAAAAGCTGACAAATGCAGCTATAAATCAGACCCAGGCATGTTGTCTGGATAATATTCAAATTTGATAATTTTTTGGGGTATTTTTTATGAAATGTTAACTTTAAAAACTCAGGAACTCTGCGTTTATCAGCTTTTCAGAACTGCAAAGTCCAAGGCAATCATATATAAAATACTAAAGTTATGTGAAAAATAAAAGCACTACCTCTGCAAAAAAAAACAGGAAAAAATAACAGATTTTTAAAAATTCTTTAAAGAAAACTAAAGCATAAAAAAATCATAATTCTTTAAAAAAATTAACATCCCGAAGTCTATTAGAAAATGTAATTTTGGGCCACCGCGGAATTGTCGTGTTGAGTAGTGTTATCAAATACATATTCCACACAAAATCCATCAAAAATCGTATAGACCAGATAACTATTGCAGGCAGGGTTTCCAGTTAAACGGCAACATCCTTCGGTTTTGGCTTTTCCTGTAAACCACACGACAGCATTTTTAAAGTCTTTACCTTTTAAACTTTTAATATGGTTTTTAAATTATTATTTATTTATATATAACATATATAAACATTTATTTTAAATGCAGCAGATAAAATACAGATACAGAATACAGCTCTCAAACACACTTTGACCAACAATAATGATTGTTATAAATGATACGATTTTTCAAACATCGAGTTTCAAGTTTTTAATTGGATCGAAATTTGTTAGCAAATAAATGTAGGAAAGGCGTGTGAGTATATAGTAGTGTGAAATTATCATAAATAAAGACAAAACATTAAAATAAATCATTCAAGTGTAATGATAATTACTATCAGCATTTCAGCTGACGCAACGCGGGAAGATTATTCAAAGACGATAAGTTCTTCCATACATAAATAGGGAGTGAAATAAGGTTGACTTTATCAATTTGTTATCAATTCTAGCTTTTTTCATACCGCACCTTACCTTGAATATCTCTTTCCAAATGCCATCTCCCTCCCCCGAATGGTTGAAGAAATGGGGTCTGACAGTGTGAGCGTTTAACCGAATTTTGTACTCGGAAAAAGATTTTTCTGTAGTCTGCAAACAAAATTTGTTTAAACTAGTTTAAATAGTCTCTGCTATTTATTTATTTGCTCTCTAATTGGTATTTATTGTACAACCAACATTTACCAGAATTAAACCATTCATATAAAAACGAATTTCACGACAAAAAAATAGCAATAGCATACCAAATTAGATTCCATGCATAGAATTTGGCGCGATCAGTTAAAAAACTAGCCTAGAGAGCCAATTATCGTCTAACCTGTCACACAACCGGTTCATAGAACCATCGAACTATGTATATGCCGTACGTATTTCTGACCTTGGTGTTCCTTAGGGCGAAACGCCAGATTGTTTCCATCGGGGTTATCTTACAACGCCTCTGCCAGGACTTTCAACTCCCAACAGGTGTATATTGCGGGAAGGACGATTGAAATATTTTTGGATGCAACTGCTATGATGGGTGCAGAGAGTTGGAAAGGTGTATGCTAACATTTTAAAGATGATATTTTCCTGATGAGCAGCGCAAATACAACTGAAACGATCTTTGTATGTAAACCCCTCGTCAACTGATTCTTAATCGACATTGGCTGTAAATTCATTTGTTTCATTTAACTTTGGCAATTTTAAAGATACGGTGTATAAATGCTCGACAGCCACGTGAACCCAGAGGAAAAACGGTCCAACTGGTTTTTAGTTGATTTGGGATTCGAAATGTGAAAGCACTAAGCTGGTGTCTAGCTCAGCGCTCAGCATTTATTCCTATTCGCGTGTTAACTAATATAGTAGAGGTAGTGTTTCTCAGGTTTTTGATCCATTACTTTTCTTATCAGAACTCAATCATCTACAATTTTAAATCGAATTTCACTACAAAACATAGTAGCATAACAAGTAACATCTGGATCAATAAGTTTAAAAATTAGCTTGGGGAGTCCTAACAATCGTCCTACCAGTCACACAACCGGTTAACAGCAACATTAAAAAAGTGCCTGTCGGTAACTTAACGCATTTGCCGATTGATGAGATAAGAACATCGGAGACAATGGAGAGGATAACGACAAACTCATTAGATTATTTTATAGACAACACAATGCAATATGTTGTTGCCAAAGGAGACACTATTGAAGATGCATTGCTAAAGAGGAGTACGGGCGAAGACAATGATCACAGATTTACGAGTATTGTATTTCAGATGAAACAGAAGCAACAAATTTCTAACAAAGATCCATCAAATGTTCAGTGTCCAAAGAAAAAATATTATATTTGCTGAAGCCAATTTTAATCCATTGCAAAACAGTGGAGTAGAGTTATACGTCACTGTATTCGAATTCAAACGTTTAATTGACATTAAACTGTACGTAGGTTTAGTCAATATAGCTCTACCTCGAATGGCATGATCACCATCTATAACTTCCCCAACTATATCCGACTTAGAAATTCCTACATGTATTTTGATGGCTATTAGTTATGGCCAGATCGCATACTGGATTCAATGTTGCTCAAAAGGTAGACGCAGACTATGCACGACAGGATATCCTAGCTCTAAAAGTTCTAAGTCTGACATCTACCTTTGCGCCAATCAGCAAAAAAGTTCTAGAAAATGTATTTTAAGTTTCATACTAATAAAATAACAATGAATTTAAATGAATGAACTATAATGTAAACAGCATGCCTTGATTTATCCAATATTGCCTATAGGCAACATTTCGCTAAGGACAAACCAGGACACGAAATTTATTTTAAATATTATTTGTGTTCATACACCGATAGAAAAAATCCCTGAAATTTTAATATTTTCACTCATTTATGCCATTGATTTCATTCAAGAGTGGTTGTATTAATATTGAATATTTTTCACTTACATTTTGATATAAATATGAAAATATTTAAATTTAATATATTTTATATTTAATTTAAATATATTTCATATTTAAATTGAATATATTATATTTATTTTAAAGTGTTTTGTATTTAAATTGAATATATAATATTTATTTTAAAGTGTTTTGTATTAAGATTAAATATGAACGTATTAAAAAAGCCATTTTAATACATTTATATCTTAATCAAAGTGAATTCTGTTTAATTTTACTCATGTTTGTATTTAAAAATCGCATTTTAAATTCAAATATGATTGTAGTTAATTTTACTTTGGGTGTTTTCTATCAGTGTATTAATAATAATACGGCCTCAAATATTTTCGGTCCTTTAATTCGGTCCTGAAAGGGTTAAGTTCACAATTACTGTTTTATTCATTTTATCGGCCTCTCTTGCCTCACCGCAAGCGGCACTAATACTAAGAACTCGAAATATCTAGCTGCGCAATTTATGTACTGGAGAGGACAGAATCGAACTGCTAATAAGACAAAGTTTATCCGTAACAGCATTTTTGGGATATGAAATCAATGTTGCCTATGGGCAACACTGGTCCTGAAAGGGTTAACTTTACTGCTAACGGGACTGTAGCTAAAGCTAAGGCCCGCCCGGTGGTTCTGGTAGTTCGACTAACGCATGAGGTTCATCGGATATCGGTCCTCGTTGAGCACCGTAGCTGCTGGTGTCCAATGTATCGACGCGCTTATCATTTTTTTCGTTCCGCATGTTAGCTCATATGAGGGTAGGGTTTCTCGAGTTTAGGCTCTCTGACTTTTCGTGAATTGTCGTCTCATCCAGTCACACAACCGGTCAGCAGAAACATTGTACCATGTTCATGGCGTACGTATTTTTGGCTTTAGTATTTCTAAAGGGCGCAGCGGCAGTATGCTGCCATGGAATTCTCGGGCTGAACTTAGTAGTCCAGTGCAACGACGGAAAAGCAGCGTATCGTTTATATTGCGGAAGGGGCAGTTGCAATGTATTTGGATGCAACTGCTATGGCGGATGTAGAGGCGACAAACCGAAACATCCTCCAGGCGACTATCCACGCGACGATCTACGTCACGCTCCAAGTGAAGATCCGCTCGAAGATCTACCATCATTCGTGGATCCACCACTACGATAATGTTTTTAGCTTGCATCAGCTGTACATTACAATTTTCTTAGCCAATCTGCGCAGATATTGTGTCATATCTTCCCACGTATACACAAATAAATGTATAAATGTATTAAAGCATCATAATGTAGCCAAAGCAAATAAATTGGCTCGTAGTATTAGACCCAATTGTATCATCTTTGTTAATTTGAAAACAGCAGTAAACGAGAGTCCGAACTTTTATCTTCTTTTCCCGATCATCAGCGCAAATAAAACTGAAAAGTTCACTTTATGGAACGCCCTCGTCAACGGATTATTAGTCGACATTAGCTTTAAACTCATTTTTTGAATTTAACGTTTCAAATTTTCCAGACACGGTGGATAAATGCTTGACGCCTACGTGAGCCTCGTAAAAACGGTCAACTGGTCTTAAGTCGATTTTTTGTATACCCTACTCAAAAGGAGTTAAGGGGTATATTGTATTTGTGGTAAAAGTGGATGTGTGTAACGCGGAGAAGAACAAATTTCCGACCCCATAAAGTATATATATTCTTGATCAGCATCAATAGCCGAGTCGATATAGCCATGTCTGTCTGTCCCGTCCGGCTGTCTGGCTGTCCGTCTTGTTTGACGCCTAGTTCTCAGAGACTATAAAAGCTAGAGTAACCAAATTTTGTTTCCAGACTCATGTGATATTCCACTGAATCAAGTTTCTTTTAACATTTTGACACATCCTCTCCGCTTTCACAAAGGACGAAAATCTGTGGCATCCACAATTTTGAGGATAAGATAAAACTAAAAACGCAGTATCGTAGATCTGCTACAGATCGGATCATTATTATAGCCAGAATGAAGAAATTAATTTTCAGTTTCTTCCCCACCTCCTCTGGCGCTGCTGACGCTATTCATTCTCTTTCTCGCTCTCACACACTCTGCCCTGTGCAATGCGCGAACGCCCCCTCACGGAAAAGATGTAGAATCTAAATGGTAGATGTAGAATATTTGTTCTAGATGTATAATCTACATTTTAGATGTAGATGTAGTTAACAGATGTAGCAAACAAATGTAAAATGTAAAATATTGAAAATTTCAATTAAAATTTCAATCATAAGCTCACAAATTTATATACTGACTGAGTACGGGTATAATAAAAGTAGAGTCGCGTCCAAAAGCGACTCACACGTTTCTTCTCGTCTTAAGTTGATTTGGGATTCTGAATGTCAAATGATATTATATTTACAAATATTTGAAATGCCATAGCCTGTAAATGAGGTTCTATCTCTTTTTTGAAGGGAAAATTTGACAACGTAAACTTGACAAAATGTTGAAATCTTAAAAATTTTGACATGGGACTACTAAATAATTTCGAGTCACGTGCGCACTAGATCTTCATCTTCAAACTGTAGCTCGACTAAAGCATGAGGGGCTTCGGATGTCGGTCCTCCTTGAGCACCGTTCAATGTTTCGCTAATAATTTTTTCCGTTCCGCGTGTTAACTTATATAATAAGGGTAGTGTTTATCAAGTCTTGGCTCTCTGACTTTTCGTGAATTGTCGTCTAACCAGTCACACAACCGGTCAGCAGAAACATTGTACCATGTTCATGGCGTACGTATTTTTGGCTTTAGTATTTCTAAAGAGCGCGGCGGCAGTATGCTGCCATGGAATTCTCGCGCTGAACTTAGTAACTCAGGCACAGTGCAACGACGGAAAAGCAGCGTATCGTTTATATTGCGGAAGGGGAAGTTGCAATTTACTTGATGCAACTGCGATGGCGGATGTAGAGGCGACAAACCGCCACACCATCCAGTCTACTATCCAGGCGAAGATCCACCATTCGTATTTTCACCACTACGATAACGTTTTTAGCTTGCATCAGCTGTACATTACATTTTCTTAGCCAATCTGCTCAGATATTGTGTCATATCTTCCCCACGTATACACAAATAAATGTATTAAAGCATCATAATGTAGCCAAAGCAAAGAAATTGGCTCGTAGTATTAGACCCAATTGTATCTTCTTTGTTAATTTGAAAACAGCAGCAAACGAGAGTCCGAACTTTTCTCTTCTTTTCCCGATCATCAACGCAATAAAACTGAAAAGTTCACTTTATGGAACGCCCTCGTCAACGGATTATTAGTCGACATTAGCTTTAAACTCATTTTTTGAATTTAACGTTTCAAATTTTCCAGACACGGTGGATAAATGCTTGCCGGCCACGTGAGCCTCGTAAAAACGGTCAAACTTGTCTTAAGTCGATTTTTTTAAAGTTGATTTGGGATTCTGAATGTCAAATGATATTATATTTACAAATATTTAAAATGCCATAGCCTGTAAATTAGGTTCTATCCTTATTTTGAAGTGAAATTTGACAACGTTAACTTCTATTTGTTTCTTAAAAATGTTGACATGGGACTACTTAATAAATTCAAGTCATGTGTGCGCTACATCTTCATCTGCACTTAAAGAGTGGAACTTAACTAAATTGCTAATCGGATTGTAGCTTAGGCTAAGGCCCGCATTGGAAACTGTAGCTCGCCTAACGAATGAGGGGCTTCGGATATCGATCTTCTTTGAGCACCGTTCAATGTATCGCTAATCATTTTTTCCGTTCCGCGTGTTAACTTATATAATAGGGGTAGTGTTTCTCAAGTCTTGGATCTCTGACTTTTCGTGAAATATAATCCTACCAGTCACACAACCGGTTAACAGAAACATTGAACTATGTGCATGGCGTACGTATTTCTGGCCTTAGTGTTTCTAAAGGGCGCAGCGGCAGTATGCTGCCATGGAATTCTCGGGCTGAACTTAGTAACTCAGTGCAACGACGGAAAAGCAGCGTATCGTTTATATTGCGGAAGGGGCGATTGCAATTTATTCGGATGCAACTGCGCTGGCGGATGTAGAGGCGACAAACCGCCACACCATCCAGTCTACTATCCACACGACTATCCAGTCTACTATCCAGGCGACGATCCACACTACTATCCAAGCTATTATCCACGTGCCGATCCACGCTAAGATCCACGCGAAGATCCACCACCACTCGTAGATCCACGAAAACGTTTTTAGCTTGCATAAGCTGTACGTTACATTTTCTTAGCCAATCTGCGCAGATATTGTGTCATATCTTCCCACTTATACACAAATAAATGTATAAATGTATTAAAGCATATTAATGTTGCCAAAAAAAATAAATAAGCTCGTAGTATTCAACTCAATCGTATCTTCTTTTTTAAGCCTCGAACTCAGACGCGCTAGAATTTCCGTCGACCGAAAGTGCTATATATTCCGCTCGGTACCAAAGTGTGACCAAAGTGGGCAATCTGCATGCTCTACGGTTACACTGTTGTTTTGTTTACTTTTGTTACTTTGTGCAAATTTAGAGATAACTTTCTGAAAACGTTAATAATAATAGACCCAAGGAACAAATTATTAATAGTAGGATTGGCGGCTCTCGTAATAGCGGAGGAGGAGGACAATCAACGAAAAAAGCTGCGACAACATTGGGTTAATCCATTTCTGCAGGAAAGAAACAAGGGTCGATTTTGTACCGATGTGAGTATTATAAATAACATAGATATGAATGCAAACAGATCTAAGAATTCTCTGTAGACATATCTTAGTTTGAAAATATGACTCAGAGACTGCAAGCCATGGGCTTTGCGTAAGCAGTTTAGGCAAAGATGCAATCGCTTAGCCTCTTTGTGGCGCAAGCTTGCGGAAAAATTCAAAAACAACGGTCATTTAACAAGAAAATTCTCTTTTGAGTCGCAAAAATTACAAATTTGCTGGTAATTGTTAGATGAAGATGCAATGAATGTGTAGCGGTTCGATTTTTTTACATTTCTCCCCATCTTGTGGCTAGATCGCCTTTCAAGTTTTCCATCATGCGGCATCTCTTCTCTAAGAACGCCGACATATCCGTCCACCTGGGTAACTTATCCGTTGCAAACGCCTCCAGCCACTTTTCCTGGGTGTGGTGATCGAGCTTGTGCGATATTGTGTTTATAAGTAATGCGTCAGCCAGCTCCTCAGTTGTTGACATGGTGCAAACTCACGCAACGCCTCTGCTAATCCCTTTTCAACACCTGAAAGCCCGACCATAGCCCGCACGTGGCCCTGAAAACGAAGCAACTTATTATCAAAACGCTTTATGAGTAACTCCAACGCCTTGTCGTAATTCACGTCGACAGGCTCTACCGTTTTGATTGTGTTGAGAGCAGCATCCATCTAAGCACGCACGTACATAAATGTTGAAATTTCTCAATCTTACTCAGGTTCTCATTGCTGCCTATGACAGTCTTGTACATGGCGTAAAAATCCGGCCAATCCTCGTAGGAGCCGCTGAACCTGGTCAGCTGAAATTCCGGTAGGCGAGACTTACGGTTGAACAAGTGAGCAAATGTGTGCGTACTTTCAGTAAATCGTGGGATAGTTGTTGAGTTGGCGTCCGTCATATGTTTCTTAGCGAGTACATCCAGTTGACGAGCAAGAGTGGATTTGAAGTCTGAGCGTGCGTCCGTTGAGAGCTCGAGCAAATCTAATTTTTCTAGCATTGACTGGCTGATTTCAAACTCGGCCTTCATGCTCTGCACAGATTCTGTACGCACCGTCAGGTCCTCCTCGTCAAAGCTGATCATCTCACCGGCGCTGAAGAATTCGTTCATTGCTAATAGTTGACGTTGAACAGAAGCGCGGTTGGCTTTTCAAAAGTCCTTTTCACTTGTCGAATTTTCCATTCTGTTGTTGGCGAGGTTATGTTCTGTTGTTACGTTTTGTTGAGTGCTCACTGTACTCCGGCCTGTCACAAAACTCCACTTATGGAGAAGAGCTTTGCCCTTGACTACTGCGAAGGTCACAGAGTGGGCAGTGCGAGAATGCGATTACCGCTTTATGTGTGCCGCGGCTTGTGTATGTGTATGTATTGCGAGATCAATTGTAGCGGCACTTGCATTCACATATGTATGTATGTAAGTATGTAGGTATCTGGTCGAGGGCTTCTTTTCTAACCACTTACATATATGCACCAAACAGCTTGGTTAATATAGCCGATCTGCTAAATAACGCGATAAAATCGTTAGAGCGAAGCGCGCACTCGAGCCGGTGTACGAAATATGTATGTACATATGTATGTCTGTACTTGTATTTAGTGTCTCTGCTGCAACGGCAAGAGAGCGATTAATAACGACAGTAAGATTTGCGACGAGAAGCAAGATCACGTCGGGGTCACCAATGTTTTGAGGAGATGCTAGTTTGCACCCCACTTCGGCCCCTTCTTGTCTTTTACAAATTTGAATAAAAACCAAAAGAGCCTTTTAACTGCTTGTAATGCGTGGTTTTACTTCTCGAACTTCCAACAACAACTATCGATAGATTAGTGATGAGCAATTTACAATTGTATTTCATGGTGGCTTAAAAAAAAATAGTATGTGACTTCAATGTCGTGATTTGAGAAGTAAAGATATATGTACAGGCAGGCTCCGGTTTTCACTTTCACCAAAAAAATGTGATTAACATACAAAAAGGCATCTGTTATGTTTAACCGAGATTTATCGATTGCCAAATCTGGCTGCCACAGCTGTTCGGACGAATTCACTATTTGTTTTTGCCCTGACCAATTTTTTAATGTTCAATTGCCTAGGTCCAATTCATGCCAATGCATCAATAATTCATCAATTTTTTTATACACGTACTCAAAGAGTTAAGGGGATGTGTGTAACGCAGAGAAAGAAAACGTTTCCATAAAGCATATATATTATTGATCAGCATCAATAGCCGAGTCGATATAGCCATGTCTGTCTGTCCCGTCCGTCCGTTCGTCTGTCTGTCCGTCTTGTTTGACGCCTAGTTCTCTGAGACTATAAAAGCTAGAGTAACCAAATTTTGTTTCCAGACTCATGTGATATTACACTGAATCAAGTTTCTTTTAAAATTTTGCCACGTCCTCTTCGCTTTCACAAAGGACGAAAATCTGTGGCATCCACAATTTTGAGGATAAGATAAAACTATACACGCAGTATCGTAGATCTGGTACAGATCAGAATGAAGAAATTAATTTTCAGTTTCTTCCCCCACCTCCTCTGGCGCTGCTGACGCTATTCATTCTCTTTCTCGCTCTCACACACTCTGCCCTGTGCAATGCGCGAACGCCCCCTCACGGAAAAGATGTAGAATCTAAATGGTAGATGTAGAATATTTGTTCTAGATGTATAATCTACATTTTAGATGTAGATGTAGTTAACAGATGTAGCAAACAAATGTAAAATGTAAAATATTGAAAATTTCAATTAAAATTTCAATCATAAGCTCACAAATTTATATACTGACTGAGTACGGGTATAAAAGTAGAGTCGCGTCCAAAAGCGACTCACACGTTTCTTCTCGTCTTAAGTTGATTTGGGATTCTGAATGTCAAATGATATTATATTTACAAATATTTAAAATGCCATAGCCTGTAAATGAGGTTCTATCTCTTTTTTGAAGGGAAAATTTGACAACGTAAACTTGACAAAATGTTGAAATCTTAAAAATGTTGACATGGGACTACTAAATACTTTCGAGTCACGTGCGCACTAGATCTTCATCTTCAAACTGTAGCTCGACTAACGCATGAGGGGCTTCGGATATCGGTCCTCCTTGAGCACCGTTCAATGTATCGCTAATAATTTTTTCCGTTCCGCGTGTTAACTTATATAATAAGGGTAGTGTTTCTCAAGTCTTGGCTCTCTGACTTTTCGTGAATTGTCGTCTAACCAGTCACACAACCGGTCAGCAGAAACATTGTACCATGTTCATGGCGTACGTATTTTTGGCTTTAGTATTTCTAAAGAGCGCGGCGGCAGTATGCTGCCATGGAATTCTTGCGCTGAACTTAGTAACTCAGTGCAACGACGGAAAAGCAGCATATCGTTTATATTGCGGAAGGGGCAGTTGCAATGTAATTGGATGCAACTGCCATGGCGGATGTAGAGGCGACAAACCGCCACACCGTCCAGTCTACTATCCAGGCGAAGATCCAGTCTACTATCCACGTGACGATCCAGTCTACTATCCACCTGACGATCCAGTCTACTATCCACGTGACGATCCAGGCGACGATCCACGCGAGAATCCACGCGACTATCCACGCGAGAATCCACGCTACTATCCACGCGACGATCCAGGCTACGATCCACGCGAGTATCCACGCGGCTATTCACGTGCTGATCCACGTGCCGATGCACGCGACGATCCACGTGACGATCCACGTGACGATACAAGCGAAGATCAGCGCGGAGATCCACCACCAGTCGTAGATTCACTACTACGATAACGTTTTTAGCTTGCATCATATATTGTATATATTGTATATAAAGTAAAAGTGGATGTATGTAACGCAGAGAAGAAAAAGTTTCCGACCCCATAAAGTATATATATTCTTGATAAGCATCAATAGCCGAGTCGATATAGCCATGTCTGTCTGTCCGTCTTGTTTGACGCCTAGTTCTCAGAGACTATAAAAGCTAGAGTAACCAAATTTTGTTTCCAGACTCATGTGATATTACACTGAATCAAGTTTCTTTAAAAATTTTGCTACAAATGTAGCAAAAAATTTAAAATGTAAAATTTTAAAATTTCTATTTAGATTTCAATCATAAAAGTAGAGGCGCGACTAGAAGCGACTCGCGTTCCTTCTCGTTACTTTTCATTTCGTCGAGGAATTTTTTGCCGTTTTGAAAACGGAAAAGGTTTGCATTTCACGAGTGCGGGAGCGCCTGACTTTTGACAATTAAATCACATTTTTTTGGTAAAAGTGAAAACCGGAGCCTGCCTGATTATATTTATTTACCAATATTTAAAATGCCATAACCTGTAATGAGGTTCATCCATTTTAACAACGTAAAATTATATCTGTTTCTTAAAAACGTTGACATTGGACTATTAAATAAATTCGAGTCATGTGTGCGCTACATCTTCATCTGCACTTAAAGAGTGGAAACTAACTGGACTGCTAACGGGTTTGTAACAAAGGTAACTGTAGCTCGACTAACGCATGAGGGGCCTCGGATATCGGTCCTCGTTGAGCACCGTCCAAAGAATCGACGCGCTCATCATTTTTTCCGTTCCGCGTTTTAACTTATATAATAAGGGTAGTGTGTCTCAAGTTTTGGCTCTCTTACTTTTCGTGAATTATAGTCCTACCAGTCACACAACCGGTTAACAGAAACATTGAACTATGTGCAAACAAAGTATTATTATTTTTAAGGTATGGTAAGCGTTTTAATGTGTGTATTATACTATATACACTGTACATATATGTTTTAATGTTTTTTCAGTGGGTTTTTTCTGGTTTTGCTTTCGCAAGAGCAGTCCATTCCGCGTCACTGTTCTTCCAAAGCAGAGCCCAAGCATTCCAGCATGTCATGTCAATCACGAATCAGCTGGCGAATTGAAGGAGATGACAAACAACAAGGTACTCGATTGCATACAAATTACAGATGCAAGTCACATTTGATTGAAAACAATTTAAAATGATATCGTCATTGACAAGGACCTTACTTGGCTCTGCCTCTTTGCTTGGCTGGTCTTGGCGGGAATGCGTCTCTTTGCTGCTACCGCTCCCGCTTCTCTTCCCATTTCCAATACCAAAGTGGCTCTATTTTATTTTCAATGCCATCACCTGAGCAATCCTGCCGTGCCCCACGCCCAGAATCAGCTAGCTCCAACTGTAAGGCTCCCACACATCCAATCCACAAAGGCATGTGCAAGGTTTATTGCGTCTACGTGCAGAATGTTTTTCTTTGGCGCATAAAAGGTATAAACCAAATTGCTCCAGCTCAATCGACGATTCGGGAAGCATTTCATTTCATTTGCCGGCTAAGAGCGCTCTCTGAGTGCATTGCATTGGCATGCAGTTCCAGTTCGAACTTCTCTGCTGATTGGTCGAGTACTGGGGATAGTCAAAACACTTGGCAGCTCCCGAGCACCTAGTCTTACTCAGCTCCATCACCGTGTGTGTTATCCCTGTCCCAATGTGCTAATAATTACCAGTATGAACCATCAAATGACCACACACTTTCCCTGGACACCAAACGCACATGAGAACGATAAGTATCAAGTCCCTATTCGTCCCACGGGAAATTTGTGTCGATGGGACAGGCTGTTTGCCAAACGTTGCCTAGATACAAGTAGGTAAGCTGGCTTGTCCGTTCCTCTGTGTGTTCCTGTATGTCTGATGTCCTGATATTGTTGTCTTGTATGGTGCCGGGCGCCAGGCAATGTGTTCTTGTAAATCAGCCTTAATTATTGCTTTTACAGCCGTAAAGCCGCCGCACAATAAACATACATTTTCAGCTAAAACTAGGCTAGCCCTAGGACGGATACGGTCAACGGACAATTTTCAATGGTCAATGAGCAGTAATGGTCGTTCCCGCTCAAAGTAAAACATTTTTAAAGCAGCCATGCTCATAATTTTGTAAATAGTTTTGAATTGAAACGGAATCATTTTTGACCCCATAAAGTATGTATATGTATGTAG
The DNA here is from genome assembly GCA_035043285.1 of Drosophila subsilvestris. Classification (NCBI taxonomy): domain Eukaryota; kingdom Metazoa; phylum Arthropoda; class Insecta; order Diptera; family Drosophilidae; genus Drosophila; species Drosophila subsilvestris. The sequence continues at coordinate 1,046,192 of JAWNNB010000166.1, forward strand.
TTGGTCAGCACCATAAGTAGAGGCTGTATTGCCTGAAAGGTGTAGGTTCCAGGTTCCTCCCCAGAAAAGAGTGGCCGGAAGGCAATACTAACCAAACCAAACCATCCACTAAGCGCACCAAGGAAACTCAAACTAAACCTTCAGCTAAGCGCAGCAAGGCTCTATCTGACGATGATCAGGATCAAATGATAAATTGTCTGCACCTTCTGCCAATAAATGCAATAAATGTAGTCGTGCGGTGCATTTAAAGTGCGCTGATATGCGCACTGACAGTTACCCAATACCGATAGCTTTATATTGGTACACATACGTATAATATATACGCAAGCATAATATGCAAGAACAAAACTGTGTCCCCATTTTAATTTACCCTTTTACATCCTTTTCATAGAATACTAGTATGTATTGAAAGCTTAACATATCTTCGAACCATCAATCCGTTTGTCAGTTGATTTTTGATTCCTAGCAGCATACATATTAATTATTAATGGTTTGGGTTATCAGCCCATATTCTTGTCTATTTATGTAACGAAACGAAAACATGTACAAAGCAGAGCATGCTTTCGTAACATTCCACCTGCAATCGCACAACGCTCGAGCTCCGCTCCCAGCGGAGGGGAGGCGGGCGCAGTGCTTTGTCATAATTAGAAAGTGCAGTCCCCACCTCTGCGCATAAACGCTCATCAGATCCATTTAACCCGTAATGGGTGTCAGGACATCAGACCTTGGGGGTCGGGCCTCCTGATCCAGCTGCTGCTCCTGCCGGGCGTTGGCTTTTGTTTGCCATTAACTTGCTGCACGCGTACCTCCCCACGTTTCAGCACGACGCAGGCTGGTCAGGTATTGGTATTCAGCTATTCAGGCTGTGCGTATGCGTGTGTGCCGACTGGAACAAGTGTCGATGAGCCGCACAGACTGTACCGAAATGGAGAGCGGGCGTGGACAGAGCCAGAGCCTGCCATTGATAGCCAGACTATGGGATGCCGGCTCGGAGCTGTCGATTTCTCCACCATGGTGTCTGTTTGCCTGCGGCTTTGAGTGCTGCCTGCCACGACTTGCTGTCCGGCGTTTCATGTGATATTTGTACCGATTTGCGTTTAATTGAATTTTGCTCTTGACACTGGTTGGGACTCGCACTTGACTTTCCACAAGCAGCGCATCGCACCGCAACGCACCGCAGGGTGCCATCAATATACTCCAATCGCATCTAATTGCGCTGAAAAATTAAGGCAGGCGGAAAACATGTTGAGCCTACTTGAAGCGATTACGAATGGAGCCCACGCCTCCGGAGTGGGCCAGACATAAATCAACACGCCCGTGGCTGGGCTGGTCACTGAACCGCGAAGGGCGAGCATAGCGTACGAAAAAGGCAAACGGAAACAGCTCTACTTGGGTGTCTGGTTTTGTGTGTCCTGCGTCTGGGTCTTGGTCTCGGTCTGGGTCTGGGTCTACATAACCATTAATGATTTGGCCCACAAGACTCAATACGTCCCGCGAGAATGTCCCTGAGTGCGGCCGACCCGACCCTCCAAGTCTGGGACAAAACTAGGCTCAGATCCCTTTTTAAAAAAAATTCAACAAAAATAGAAAACAGAAGAAGAATTTTGCGAAGCGGAAACAACTTAATGACGCGCGGCGCTAATGGTTCACTTAAGCACCCACATAAGTTTTCCGCGCTCTTTTCCGAAAAGTAAAAAAGAACACCAGCCAATGCACAGAATGCTGAAATCGGAAGACTTCCGCCCTCGTCCAACCTCATTGTCGCCTATATTGTAAGCCGGGTATTCAAAGATTATATTGGAGCAAATATATGTATGTAACATAAAAATACATCTGTACAAATAATCCACAAAGAAATATATATGTATATATATATATATTTTTAGTCATAATACAGTCTACACATTTAAATGCGGGGTATCTGATAGTCGGGATATCGGCTGTTTTCTGCGTTTTACGCTATTGGCGCCGCTCCTACTCCCCCACGCAAACCCGTCTCATCATACTGGAGCAACCATCGTTTCGCAGTAATAATTTCTTGCTAATGGTGTCCTAAATTGTCAAGAAATATGGAACCATTTGAATGTTTTCCCCTTCGGTAGAGTACGAGTGTGTGGGTGTGTCCACGACCAGGCGCACATTGGAAGGCGTTGTGGTGTCATGTTCATATGGAATATAGTATACATATGTATATATGTATGTATGTATGTATAAATATACTATGTATGTATGCATGCCTGGCTGTTGCTGAGTGCGGCTTTTAGTACGTTTGTATTCTCGACTTCCGGTTAGCCAGAGCCTTCTGCAATTTCTTTTGTTCTTTCTTTCTGGCTCTCATTTTTATAAGCGAATGACAGCAGCAAGAAAAAATAAGGCCTAAAGGGCGGTCCGCTGTGTTTTTGACAATCTAAAGTGCGGTATAAAAGCAGTGTGGGTCAAGTGGGGGAGTGAATTGTTGAAGGGTAAGCGAAGGCTTACGATACGCTGCGTTAGGTATAGAACGTGGAACAGGCGTACATGGAGTATGGGTAAAAGTGAAACTCTTTTTTCTCTTTCCCTTAAAGCATTCCAAGCTATTTAAGTGCATTTTCCGCATTTCACATGTGTATGTTATATTCCGTGTTAAATGCAAGATTGTGCAGCATCTTGTAGAAATGGAAAACATACCTGTTACGTTTGCTCATACGTGACACGGTTTCCGATTGAGTTTAGTTGTTTACTTAACTGTTTCACTTTACATACATAATAAAAATTCGTTTTGTTCAAAAATTAGTTATCTTTTTTGCTCTTTGTTTACTATTCCTGATCACTTCTAACATGATATGAAGACCCTCTATCTGACTGCTCATCCTCCCACGCAATCGACGCATCCCTCCCGGCAATCCAAAAATTCGCAACCCTCCTTCATAAACTGACAGCCAAAGAATCCGTTGAAGACAGCTTCGCTTTCCGTACAACAGAAGATTCTTTTTATTTTTATACCCGTACTCAAAAAGAGTTAAGGGGTATACTGTATTTGTGGTAAAAGTGGATGTGTGCAACGCAGAGAACGAAAATTTTCCGACCCCATAAAGTATATATATTCTTGATCAGCATCAATAGCCGAGTCTCTGTCTGTCTGTCTGTCTGTCCGTCTGTCCGTCTTGTTTGACGCCTCGTTCTCAGAGACTATAAAAGCTAGAGTAACCAAATTTTGTTTCCAGACTCATGTGATATCACACTGAATCAAGTTTCTTTCCAATTGTGCCACGCCCCCTCCGCCTTCACAAAGGACGAAAATCTGTGGCAGCCACAATTTTGAAGATACGATAAAACTAACGCACTATCGTAAAGAATGACCATATCTACCAGATTGCCAAATCTGGTACAGATCGGATCATTATTATGGCCAAAATGAAGAAATAAATTTTCAGTTGCTTCCCCACCTCCTCTGGCGTTGCTTACGATATTCATTCTCTGTCTCGCTCGCCCTGTGCAATGCGCGAGCAACCGCTAGCGGAGGAGATGTAGAATCTAAATGGTAGATGTAGAATATTTTTTCTAGATGTATTATCTACATTTTACATGTAGATGTAGTTAACAAATGTAGCAAAAAAATGTAAAATGTAAAATATTAAAATTTTTTTTTAAATTTCATTCATAATCTCATAAATTTATATACTGACTGAGTACGGGTATAAAAGTAGAGTCGCGACTAGAAGCGACTCACGTTCCTTCTCGTTTTGTAATGATCATGAGAACAAACAGAATATCATCATATCATATCATATCGACTCAATGAGTGTTTCGTTTTTTTTTCTACATCCACCGCCACAATTGCAACCGTAAAAATTACAAGGTCCATATCCGCAATAATACCCTACAACTCGGGTTCCGTCCAGGCACCACTCTCCATATGACGGACAACACTCTGCATTCCAACTTCTAAGGAAAAATAGGGTCAATAATACTATTGCCATATACATAGTTTGAAGAACTGAAGGAATGTCTGGTTTACGCTCGGAGTTCGCTTCTAAACTGATCGTGCGCACTATTTCGTATTTGAGAATTATCATTATTGTTCTCTTCTGATGGGGTGTGAACTGTGAAATTACAATTTTTAAGCTGAATATGGAAAAGTTAAAGCTGTATTTGGAATGTGTAGGTGTATTTGTAACTTGTGGACCATGTATAAATGTAATGCTGTAGGCTAATGAGCTACATACACATATCAATGTGTAATATAATCAATAATCAATAATTTAATAAAAAAACGAGAAGGAACGTGTGAGTCGCTTCTGACGCGACTCTACTTTTATACCCGTACTCAGTCAGTATATAAATTTGTGAGCTTATGATTAAAATTAAAAAAAAAAATTTTAATTTTACATTTTACATTTTTTTACTACATTTGTTAACTACATCTACATGTAAAATGTAGATAATACATCTAGAACAAATATTCTACATCTACCATTTAGATTCTACATCTCCTCCGCTAGGGGTTGCTCGCGCATTGCACAGGGCAGAGTGTGTGCGAGCGAGACAGAGAATGAATAGCGTCAGCAGCGCCAGAGGAGGTGGGGAAGCAACTGAAAATTAATTTCTTTATTTTGGCTATAATAATGATCCGATCTGGTTCAGATTCGGCAATCTGATAGATATGGTCATTCTCTACGATACTGCGTTTTTAGTTTTATCGTATCTTCAAAATTGTGGATGCCACAGATTTTCGTCCTTTGTGAAGGCGGAAGGGGCGGGGCGAAATTTTGAAATATGATACTTGTAACAGTGTGATATCACATGAGTCTGGAAAAAAAATTTCGTTGCTCTAGCTTTTATAGTCTCTGAGAACGAGGCGCTCATCAGGACGGACAGACGGACAGACGGACAGACGGACAGACGGACGGACGGACGGACAGACAGACATGGCTCTATCGACTCGGCTATTGATACTGATCAAGAATATATATACTTTATGGGTCGGAAAATTTTCCTTCTCTGCGTTACACACATCCACTTTTACCACAAATACAGTATACCTTAACTCTTTTTGAGTACGGGTATAATAATAAAACCAAATATGACTTTTCAACAAGAAAATTATGTTAGCTTTGAGGACAGCTTTGCATACCCGAATGAGTTATATACATAGTTCTATTAAAAAACTCGGGAACTTACAAAGTTGGGAGACGTTGCACAAGTGCCAAAGGAGTCAGCCACGTAAAATTTGTGTTCTTCATTCTTGCTATATTAATGATCCGGTCGTAACGTGTTTCTGTCTGTAATCACGTAAACAATAGTGACAAGAATATGGATGCGTACATACTTTATCGGGTCGGAAATGCAACCTTCTGTCTGTTACATACATACATATGTAAATATCTAAATGATTCTAATATACTTACAACTTGACTTTTTGAGTATCGGGTATAAGAAGTGAAAGTAAATATTTAACAAAATTTCGCGTATAGAAAACGACAGAAGACAAGCCCCCAATTACAAATTAATAAATTCCATTTCACGAAAAACCATATGATGTAGGAGTATGCCGAATGAGATCACTTACATACAATATTTGCCCTCTGGCACCCTCTGACAAAAAGAATAGCTGAGATCAGATGTTTGCAGTGCACAGATCGCAGCGTTTCAGACAACTCAAATAATTTCAAAAGCGCCTAGATCTCAGGTTAATTAAAGGTGGACCAATCTTAATATATTGATAAAAGTATATAAACCGATGTGGAAAGCGCTACAATCATCGTGCTGTTCCTTGGTTCTTGTGTTTGAATTTGTGCATACTATATTATTAATTAAAATACAATGTGCGTGTTAATTACTTAATGAAGCGAATTGTTGCACTCATTGTGTGCATGTCGGTGGCAGCTCCATTCGGGTGTGTACTGCAGTATGACTGCCACAAAGGAATCATCTACATCATCTACATCGACTCCGTGTCTCGCGAGTGTTGCCTTCTTTTCGAGCGACCACTGCTCCCTCATTGTCCTCCCATTGTTTTCTGCTTAGATCGCCTTTTCTTTGTCCGGAGGCCATTATAATAGATTCGGTGGCCGCTCATTAGAGCCGCAGTAAAAGGGAATGGAAACGGAAGCCGTTGCAAGCCGTTGGAAGCCATTGAAGTGCCGACTATGGTGAAGAAGCTGCTGCCGAGGCAGCGATGAAGCCTAAAAGAATATATTTTGGCAGGGGTAAGGATGCCCACGTAATGTTTGATTTCCTTTCTGTGGTGCGTTACTGCGAGCCGAAGAGTGAATATTCTTCCCGAGGCAAAAAGTAATTTCCATGCTTTCTGTGACAACCTCTAGCATCAGTCGAGGACACCCCGAGGAGCACACAAAAACCAACGCGTGCGTAAAATTGCATTAATGGTATTAAATAAAAAGGGACACTTCGCGTTGAAGGCTTAATTTTTGCTGTCCTCCTGTGGCCACAGAAATTCGGATAAAGTACTTACATAAAAGCAAGAAGGGTCCAAGCAGCCGTTTCCTTTGTTTTTTGTGAAAAGAGACCCGAAATCAAATGGATTCGCTTGTCCACCCCACATTTAGAAACTCAAAAATTAAATGAGCAGGGAAAAAGGTAACTCCTTTCACTTTTTGTCCCCTCTTAAAGAGACCACACTTAAGAGAGAGCCTGTCTTAAGTTTCTTCTGCCATGGCACTCATAATTCAGGAGAAGTTTTATCTGTAACGCCTTGAGTTCTGAGAGTTTACTTACATGTGTGGGGGGCTACTACTCGCATTGGGGATTTAGTTAGCACTTGTTGCGCGGCTAACAAATTGTTATCCCTTATTTATGGCGGATTTCGTTTTCCCCCTTTCTGCTACTTCTGCTACCTTTTATATACTTTCGCCAAAAATGTCGCAACAAGGCGCCAAGCGCATTAGTACATATTCTCCAAATGGAGTATCCTCCTCCTCTCCGTGTGTGCTGGCGTTATTTATTGAGAGTGTGCCGAGTGCGGTGACAATGCGCTAATGTGTGGCATGCTGGGCATAAATTCCATTCTTACTCGCACTGCATTGGGGTTTTGCAGGGGCCCTGGACCTGCTGCGGCCTTTAAATGCCCTTTTCTAGTGGCTTTGCCTGATGCAGCCAACGCTGTCCCAGCTCGGGAACAGCTCAAAGCGATTAGCCACCAATGGAAATAATTGTATATTGACCACTTTGGCAATTTTCACAGCTCATGGTGTAATCCATTGCCATTCACTAAATTCCTGCTGTTCCAAATAGCCGGGCGCTCAACATGTGGCAGATGTGGCACGCACAGCAGTCGAATGGAAAATACTAGATCGCATGTGGACGTACGAGTACTCGTTTAAGCGCGCCTGCTCTTACGGAAATTGTGTTAACTGCAAGCACGCCGAGCGACATGGGCCCGGTGAATGCGGGCAGGACAACGTGTCAAATCAAATAAGCGCAGTTGACGGCGTGTGTGGGTGTCGTGCAATGCTGCAACGTGACGAGAGTGAGCAAATACCACGACGCAGGATGCAAAGATGCTGCAGCAGACAACAGACTCCAGATGCCGCAAGCCAAATAAGCATTAATTTCGCATTTAAATACAACCAAGTTCAAACGGAGGTTAAGAGGGATTTGGAAATCAGCCACGCTGGTAACATTGGTCTGATCGCAACTATTATAGGGAATCTAGTAGCTGTCCGAGCTTTCGGATAATTGTATCTTTAAAATGTTGGATGCCACAAGATTTCGGGAATCGCCATCAAATTAAAGATAAATTTCTTTCAGGCTTTATAAAATCGATATAAATATCTATATGTACTTTGTAGCGCAATGATATGCTCTCGATTGATTTTCAATGGGAGCTATCATGAATGGCGGGCTCAGATTGAGATACTATGTGGAAAAGAAAACCAAATAATCCTTGCAAAGTTTAACCCAGATGCGAGTACTTCTTGTGGCTACGAACCTTATTTCCTGAGCGTTGGACCAGGCTATTTATGTATATTGGTTCTACAGTTGAGACTAATTAGTATATATGTACGAGTAGGTACATAATTTAAATGGTTGAAAAGTCCTCATCTCTGCTTTTCAAATATCCGGTTTAAAATAGCCTCTGCAAGGATATACAGAAAACTGAAAAAACGTTGAGAGCCTGCAATTATAAAATGCGAGTGTGCATCGCATTTCACTTGGAAAGCGATACTAATTAATTAATATTTTTTAAATTGAAATATTCACTTTTGGGTTTTTTTTCTATTTTTGTTTGTATTCCATATTGGACAGCTTTCCGTGATAATAATTCATGCTAATAAAATGATAAGTAAGTATTAATAAGTGAGAATCAGAATAAATATTCTTCTGTAAATACATTCTAAGTTTTACGAGGTGCTATAACAAATAGCTGCGATATATGTATAATTTCTCATCATAATTTACTTTTCCCCCATTTAATATCATTCTGTGCATACATACAACATATATGTACATACATATATGTATAAGATGAATTTATACCTACATAAATCCTAAATGTCTCCTACATGCAAAATACTATCTATAAGTGTTATAAATCCATTCCACCGTATGGTATTTGCTCTAAATATTCTACCGCTATCATGAAAATCGGTTCCGGGGAAAGTTTTTTGTCCATTAAATATTTAAAATGCAAGTGTGCTGCCATATTTTGTGCCCATTTCAATTTGTCCTTCTTGTATTCTCTGAATTTTTGTGCTGTTCCCGTTTCAGCGCCTGCAGATCGAATCGAGGCTAGCAACTGTCAGTAATTTGCATATTTGAGCTGAAAATTGTCAGCCAACAAGCTATGCTCAACCATCAGGAGCAGCTCCCTCAACTTGCTGGCTGACTGATTGAAGGAGGTTGGTTGGGCATGGGTGAGGGCATGCCTGGCGAAATCATAGAACTCGGAATTGATTTATTATGCGGTAATTGTTTTGGCCCACTTCGGATTCTGCATACACAATCAGGGCTGCGGGATTCCGGCTAATAATACGTTTGACTGGTCGGAAATTAAAATAAGTGCCCGGGCATTAGCATCAGCTAAAGACTTTGTCCTGGATCTGATTGGCTCTGAAATAATTCCAGGTATCAAGCCAAATCAGACATTCCATACACATGAAAATCCTTCCTTTTGGCTGAACTATCAAAATATGCAGAGATACCCTCCTACTTCACCCTAATCTCATAATCAATTATATATCCTCTGAAAGATGATGCCCAATCACTTACTTTTGATTACAAATGTTAATTTTTAAGCTGATTAGAATTCCTCATTAAACGGTTTGCAGGTGAGGACCTGTCCCTCCGACGATGACTGCTAAACGGCCAACAATTACGCGCAGACAAAGTACATTTCAATGATTTCATTGTGTGGTTTTCATTTGGAATTTGTAAAATGACCAGCCTGGGAAAGGGTTTAGCCAGGGCAAGGAGATATAGTATGGTTTAGTTGAGTCTGAGTGTGAGTGAAAAAAGTTTCAGTGTATGCTGTCGGAAAAATCAACATGAAAATAATGTTTTATATTTTATTATTTAAACTTTCTGTTAGCCATTCTGCGATTGTCGTCGACGACGGAAAATTCCATCACTCCCACAGGCCCAGTCCTTCCATAAGCCCTTCATCAGCAGTAAAAATCAGTCCGCTAGGAGAACGGCGACCCAACTTTGCTCCCATATTCAAAGTTGTACTAATGAAGTTCCCTCGTTTTAAGCAAACACTTTAGCGACAAGACAATCAGGGAGACGGCTTTGGGCGAGCAAAATGAGGAATACTCGTATAAAAGCATAAAAACCATTTGCCATTCAATTTACATTTTTCATTTCCGTTTTATGGCACCAGGAAAGCGAGAAACAGCAACCAGAAACAAATGTTGCCCATCTCTATGGCGTCATTCAATCCAAGATCAATTGCTGTAAAAATGACAAAATTATGCCGGGAACGGCATTCAGGGACGCTGACTTGGAGCAACTCCTCTCTTCTTCAATTTAGTTTAATCTGTAAAAATGACCGCTTGACAAAAAATAATAATAACGAGAAGGAACGTGAGTCGCTTTAGTCGCGACTCTACTTCTTATACCCGTACTCAGTCAGTATATAAATTTGTGACCTTATAATGGAAATTAAAAAAAAATTTTAATTTTACATTTTACATTTTTTGCTACATCTGTTAACTACATCTACATCTAAAATGTAAATTATACATGTAGAACAGATATTCGACATCTACCATTTAGATTCTACATCTCCTCCGCTGGGCTTGCTCGCCAGCACAGGGCAGAGGGTGCGAGAGAGAAAGAAAACGAATAGCGTCAGCAGCGCCAGAGGAGGTGGGGGAAGCAACGAAAATTAATTTCTTCATTTTGGCCATAATAATGATCCGATCTGTACCAGATTTGGCAATCTGGTAGGTATGGTCATTCTCTACGACACTGCGTTATTTAGTTTTATCATCTTAAGGTGGATGCCACAGATTTTCGTCCTTTGTGAAGGCGGAAGGGGCGGGGCAAATTTTGAAATACACTTGTAACAGTGTGATATCACATGAGTCTGGAAACAAAATTAGTTGCTCTAGCTTTATAGTCTCTGAGATCCAGGCGCTCATCGGGACGGACAGACGGACAGACGGACAGTCGGACAGACGGACAGACGGACAGACGGACGGACAGACAGACATGGCTCTATCGACTCGGCTATTGATACTGATCAAGAATATATATACTTTATGGGGTCGGAAAATTTTCCTCTCTGCGTTACACACATCCACTTTTACCACAAATACAGTATACCCTTAACTCTTTTTGAGTACGGGTATAAAAAGGAAGGCGGAAAAACTAGTGAAATCCGCAATTTGACAGATTCAATTTGCTGGCCGTGGGTTCCACAAACTGAGGACCGAGTCGTGCGGAATGTGGATGCGTAAATTGAGTGTGTTCAGTCCGTCTGTTCTGCGTGCCTGTGCCGGATGATTGTTCGACCCGTTTTGCCCCAAATTTGAGTAACCTTAAAGCGAAAAAACGTAGCTCTTGGCTTTCGTTTCGTTTCATTTCCTTGCCATGCCTTTCCCTTCCCAAGCTCATATCTCAGGCAGCATCTTTGAGCCGTTTTCATTTTTGCAGCCTTCTTCCGCCACCACGCTACTGCGCTGGTGTTCTGCTGCTGCACATCCAGGCAAAGCATTATCTTTTCCTCTAAGTGCCAAAAACGGTGCAGCAGCTGAATCTTTGGGCAGACACCGACACCCGCCCTCTATCTTCATCATCGTCATCGTCATACACAGAAACTAAAATTAGAGAGCTCTTAAAGAAGGAACAACTTTTGGCCCAGTAATGGCTTCATAACACGCAACATTACAGGGCAATAGACGTGTTCGGTATGGAATGGTATGGCTGGGGGGCGTGGCAAGGCAACTGTAAGTACATAGTCCTTTGCTAATATGCAACTATATATTACGAAACTCACTATGTTCCTCGCTGTGTCCTAGCCCTTGCTTCCTTCTTGACTCTGGCGGCACCTGCACCAGGAGCAAGGAGCAGCGCAACAGCTGCCATCGTGCAGCTATAGCTGACGTTAATAACTCTTATAGTTGTAATTATAATAAAACTTGACTTTAAGCACTGATGGAGAGGGGGGTGACGCACCACGCAGCTGTCTCCGAGATGTTTCTGACTACCATTTCAGACGATGTAATGTCTGCCTCTGGGTCTTTAAACACTCCCTAACCAAGTTCTTAGGGTCAAGGTTCATCCCCAAATTCTTTATCGATTGCACTGCACAATTAAAGTCTGTAATTTTACAGACTTCACGACTTCTTTCAATTTCCAATACTTTCAAAAATACTTTTTTATCCGCGTTTTCGACCCCATGTTGTATAAATATGCTGATATAGCCACGTCTGTTTTTACAACTTTCTGTCCGACCCGTGTGACGTCTTGTTCTCAGCGACTGTACTGACCGGACTCTTTTGCAAGGTGAGGGAGATAAGTTTATTTTTAATATGATTAAGCTCAAAAGAAGAGCTCCCTCCGACTATTTTTATAATTTTCATATAAGAAAGGTTTGGCTCCCTACATGTATAGATTTTTTGTTTTTCTTCGAATTTTAATAAGCTTTTTGTCTCAATTTGAACTAAAATATTAACTAGATACCCCAAACTAATTTTACAAAATTTTTGCGGAACGATTCGGTTTCCAAATCTGTTAATAAAAAAAGCGCAAAAGATGCTGTTCTTAATCAAGGGACCCAAAAAAAGTTTCCATATTTCGAGGAGATTTACAAAAATCGTTTATGTCTTAATTTTTTTTTTAAACAGAGCATTATGAATGGTTCTTTGATGGAAAATTAGAATCAATGCTCTAGCAGTTGAGGGAGATTTTCCAATCAAAAAGTGTAAACGAAAAACGGTGTTCTTATTCAAGTGACCAGCAGTGTATATACAATATATAATTTAAATACACGCTAGATCACTTACGTATACGTATGAATGCATACAAAAATATGTATGTAATCATTTAGATACGCGCGCAAGTGCAATTTTTTGGTTTCAGACCTGTGATATTCCAATTAGAAAGGTATAATCTCTCTCTTTCCGGCTTTTATATTGTTTGGCTGTTCACAAAACCGAAAGAATTTCTAGGTTAATGCTTGAAGAGGGACGATTATAGCGGAATCCATGGCTAATTCTCTTCTCCCTTCCGGAGGTGTGTGAAAAATAACAACTGGTGTTCGTATGAGAGAAGAAAGCGAGACACATTTAGCGCAGGAAAAAAACAATATCGTGAAAATGAAAGTAGTATTCTAAAATTTTAATCAAAGAGATCATTGGTGGGAAGAGGCTAAACAAAGTGCAAGAATTAGCATTAAAGCATAGCTAGCGGTCGTGATTTCTTTCTTTCTCTCTATGCTTTTCCCACATCTTATGGCAAGTGCGAGGAAGACAGCGGAAAGACCCTGGAAAGTACCAGGTATAAAATTATAGCATAGTTATTTCTCATCAAATGGGCTTAAGTATGAACACAAATGAAAAAGGCATTATTAACAAACAAAAATTAATAATAAATAAGTTTTTGCATCTAGGCATTTAGATACAAAAATTATGACTTTGTGGCTTTAAGTAAATGGGAAACTACGACATTCACGTAGAGATGGTATGGCCATCGTCAGCCTTTATAGATGGCTTGTGTGCCACTTGGACAGAGTCTCGGAATGCAGCCCTGAGTCATCCAAATGACTTGTACGGATTTTACACGTGGCTTGTGTTAGTATTTGGAAGTACGATTATATTGGCTTGCTTGAACACACGGCAGAGACGCACTTCAGCTGAGAACACCCATGCACCCGCTTCCAGCGCCAGCTCTTTTTCGCCACTAGTGTATGTAATTGTCTGGGATTTTAATTAAAATTTTTACCAAAATAGCTTGCACACAAACAGACAGACAGCACAGCACAGCAAGCGCTCGAGTGCCGAATAGTTGGCCATCCGGGAAATTTATGGCCAGGGGGAACCTGAAATCGGGAAAAACTATAAGCTGACATGAGCGGAAAGTTTTATCTCCGCTGAGCGGACTCGTTTACTGTCCTGCCCTCCCCTATATCGATGGCTCCACTCTAGGCTAATGAATATTTGCCAACAAAAAGGGAACAGAAAAATAGTGAGAACCGTAATGCAACTGCGGTTTCTTTGTCTCCCTTCGTCTTTTGTTTCGCTCCCCTCCCGATTAATACCAAATGCCAAATTCGATTGCACAGGCGTCGAAGCATGAGCTGAAATGCTCTCTCGGATGGCAATTATTTGGTCACGGTCACTGTGGAACAGATGATACAGATTCTTCTCAGAAACAATTTTATTTTAAAATTTAGCCTATAGTTAAAGATTATTTCCGATGTAATCGGTTAACATAAAATGAGTCAATATTCAAGATCCAAATTTTGATAAAACTTGTCTGAAACTTATAAAGAACTCAAGGTCGGTCTGCTTTGGAAACTGTAGTCACATGAGCTGTCATCAAGATGTTAAGACCCTTAAATTACTTTTGAGGATATTCAGGATTCCCATTGCTCACCCACTGTAGAAGAGGACGGCCGGACTGGTTGGTGGCGCAATTGATGTCATCGATAGAGGCAGCGACTGAGGACTGGCATTGGGCAACTGCGATTTGAATCGCATTGGCGTACAGGGCGGAAAAACCAAACTGAAGTTGGCTACGTCTTTGGCCGACTACCAACTAACCCCTCTCCTCTCTTCGCTCTCGCTGTCCTTTACCCTTTTGTGGTTTTGCTATTTCCAGGCTTTTTTTAACGGTCGTTGGCTCCAGTGGCCTTCTCATGCCCGATGCCTGTTGCGGCTACTTGGTCTTCGCGTCCCCCCCCATTTTACTAGCCTTTGGCTCCGCACATTTATGGCCGTCCTCCGTGTTTCTCTTTGTTTTGCAGACACATGCCAGCCTCCGGCAGTCGCGCTTTTTGTGCCATCTTCCTTTTCCTGCCACTTTCGCCGCGGTTTTTGGTCTGCTATTTGGCGTTTGGTCGTCTGCCGCCGCCGCCAGCCTCGGGCTTTAATTTAGGGGTTCCACACACTCGTATGTCCGCGGCTTCCTTACGCTGACTTCTTTGTGGTCTGTTCAGGGATAGAGAGCCGATTGACAGCTTCCCAGACATTGGAACTACAAATAGTTATAAAATTCAGATCAAAAACCGATGAATACTCAAAAATATGGCACAGGAAATGTCTGAGAATACTCAACTCTTTCCCTTTCTCAGTGAAGACACAGTCTCGTGACTTTTCCCAAAGGGCTAATTGTATCCATTGACAATTGTTTGACTCAAATATGGACGTCAGCTTGCCATCCCTTACCCTGTGGGAGGCACCACCCCTGTGCTTTCCTGTGCTTTTTGATGGGTGTTTTCCCGGCGAAGCTGTTGCACTTGCCCGTGCTGACCTCCGGCAAAGTTTTTTGGGCCGCTGTTCTGCCATTAAAATGGCAGTAAAAAGCCGCCATCTAGCTGTGGCAAAGAGGAAGTACAGTGCACGGGGGCACTCGTAAAGTTTTGGGCGCGCCGGCATCGTCTAAACTTTTTCAATTCGCAGCGGCAACACCTAAAGCGCCCACACACACATATATATATACAATTCTCCTGGAAGAACTTTTGCTAGTCAGTCAATGGCTTGACTTTTGGTTACCTCACTCCTGCTCTTCTCTCTCTCTCTCTCTCTCTTTATCTATCTCTCATTCTCTCTCCGTCTTTGTCTTTCCTCTCTTCCTCTCTTCCTGTCTCTGTCTTCTTTTTATGGCCACAAGAATCGCGGCGGGCGACGCTTTGGATCGTAAATTTTTAAGTATAGCTTTTTTTTTGACTATTTAATTTCTTGGGATTTTTTTCTTCTTGTGCCTTAACTTTGTTTTGCGAAATTAAATTGTTTCGGCGAAAAACTTGTCGAAGCAGGGAAAATTTAATTTGCTTCTATATAAATATTGCGAAAGTGAATTTTAATCGCCTCCCTTTGCTCGACGACAACGAACATTCCCTGAAATTGAAACAATTTCCTCGACAGATGGTTGAGTGGCTCCGTCTCTTTCCGATCCCCGGAGAGTGCAAGTGCGAGTGCGAGTGCGAGAAACGGGTTATTAGTTTTCAGGGTTTTTTTTTGTTTTCCTTCCACCGCTGGAATGGAGCGGAAATTGGTTTTAAAAAACCCATTACGTCCCTGAGACGGGGATCGCTTCAGGACATCCTGCTGATGATTTCGGGCTCTGAGAAATGCATGAAGTGATTGAATTTACAGGCAGCCTGGCCAAGTGGTGGTGGGGGGCTGGCAGGACCTGAACGTGCAAGCTTGAAGGCATCGGCGTGTAATTAAACGATTCCTGCATTTATTTTTCCGTCTAATTGGAGGAGCTTCAGCCTCAGCTTCTGGCCAAGAAATCAACATAATCGCCTCGAGCGCTCTATTTTCGCTGCTGCGATTGAAATTCTTCGGTACGAAATTCTTCAAACGAAAGCCATTCGAGAGTTTTTCCGTTTAGTGGAATTTGTATCATTGTTTGCTATTGCTATTGCTGTTGCTGTTGCTGTTGCTTTTGCCTTGGCAATTGCATTTTTCCATGGAGCTCCGCTCCGCCTCGTTGCGCACCAGCCTCGTCATCCTACCGGCTCTGCCTTTCGCCCACTCCACTGAATATTTCGCCATCGTAAATAACTTGAGCATGAGCTTCCTGCCTTGCCTCTGCCTTCTCTGGTTTTGGTGTAATCCGTTTCCTTTGCACAAGCTCGGCCGCGCAGAGGCAGGAGCAAAATGCAATCGATATCAAGATACACTTACAAAATTAACTATCGTCAACATACGTGCCTGGTAAATGCAATTACTTGGCAATTGAGGGTTTGCCGAGAGCAAGAGTCTCCGGCTCAGACTGTGGACTGTGTGTATGAGATAGCATCCTTCTGCCGAATAGGATGCGCTCCTCATCTGCTGTGGCGCAAGGTCACAACGTGCACTCGACCTCAGGCATGTTGCATAAGAGTGCATGCCAATTGCATTAAGTGCTGAGAAGATGCTGTCTAATGAATGCAACAAGCGTAGGGCAACAATCAAGCGGCAAACTGTTGCATTCTATGCTCTCCTAATGAGCTGGGGGAATTATATTCCGAAAAAAAAAGTAGAGACAATCTAAATTTATTCGGAAATGGCTAATAGAGTCAAATAAATAAATGCACGAAGGCGACATGCTTGGGACAAGGGAGGGTTTCCTCTGCTTAATTTGCATTTCCGTTGCACAATTGAAGCCTGAACTACAGATATCTATTGCAATGGCTGCTGTCTAAGTATATCGACATCTTACTGGAATCTTTCTTATTTTTTTGTGTTGTCTAATGCTGTCCAATCGAAGCGAAACCTGTGTTTGTTGTACGGTTAAATAGGGATTTTTCATGGAAAATCTCCAAGCCGCTTATAATGGATAATTATCCACGAAGTGTGCGGAACATATTGATTGTACGTAATATGCACGTCACTGACCTGCAAGCTGCACATACAACGATGGGACGCGGTAGTTGGGGTTGGGTGTTTACTCTCAACTGGCGGGAGCGAATAACGTGTTTGATAGATAAAACACACACATGCCCGCATAAATGTTTCATAGGTTGAGAGGGCAGTCAAATCATTTGTGGCTGTTAATAAATTGCGCATACGCCGCGTGTGTGTTCCCGCGGTCAACAACAGCACCAAACACAAATATATGTGGATTTTGAAAAAAGATGTACAAAAATGATTTCGGCCCTCTTTTTGGCTTTTCTATTGGAAGGTATTGGAAGGGATGGGGAATCGGGGTTGTACGACAGAGCTAACAAATTGTAATTAGGATTAGTCCGGCGTGGGCCAACTTGTTGCATGAGGATTTTAATTGGGGCCAGCACTGTCGGATTTAGCTATCACATTGTTCGCTGTCATTAAATTATTTTGCGGATTTTCTGGCATATCTCTGGTCATCATCAGGAATCCAATAAATCCCATTTGGAAAAGTATTTCAATTTGTAAAGTGGTTGGCCGGGAATGCGTGCCAAACGTTCAACACACAAATTTAAAAAAATTGCATTTTATTTGGAAATGTTTTCTATCTGTCGAATCTCAAGCCATTCCTGAGAAATTTAATCTTAAAGCTACAGGCAGTAGCGACTCCTATAGCTTTTTCGAAGAGGTGCTAAACTCAAAGTATTTATTCTTCATGTGTGGTGGGTATTCCATTATTCAAGTCTGATTTAAAACGAAATATTGCTTGGCTTGCATGAAAAACTGAGACCTGCCACACAAGAGACAATTCGCTTTGCCATTAGTCGAGCCATCTAGTGCTCAGGACAAATCACATTGGCAAAGATTCCACGGTATATATTTGAAAAGCGCCTCGAAGCCAACGCCAGTCGAGGATTCTTCCAAAGCTCTTTCCCCGGACTCTCTGAGTAAATAGAATAGGGATAAACGCATCCTTTTGTATCGACTCGAAACGTTTAGCATTGGATCGGCTGCTGACTATCCAACCCTCCTCCCCAGGCGAGCCCCCAGCCATTGCTAGGAGTCGACTGCGCTTCGCTGGGCCCACAAACAAATTTAATTAAATTGACTATAGCAATTTGCTTTGTGTGCCTTCTCGGAGGCGGAATGCGAATGTGCTGGATAGTCGTTAAGTGGAGCAGCGGGCTCCTGTTGCAAGCTTTTTCTATCCAGCTAGATAGGCAGAAAACTGCTGGGATACCCAGCATATTTCAGGGAACTCACGATGCATATGTAACTCGATGGAGGAATACAGGGAATCTATGTAAACTCTGATGCGAAAATAATTAAACTGGGATAACAATCACATGTATTCATTTACATACATAATATGTATGTACATATACATAAGTTGTACATACAAAGGGAAAAATGAGGATGTTAATCAGCTAAAAAAAAGATTCTAACGTTGTGAAAAATGTCGGGGTATGGCCAGGTCGATTCTCTTTCAGGTTGCGTTTCAGGACTCAAAACTGGCGAGGGAGATCTGCTAAGGATTTCCTTGGCAACTTTTATATTTTTTCGCGCTCCATAAACCAGCCACAGCTTAAAGCGAGTGTACGAGTATATGGTTATCTCAGTGTTTGCGGAGGTGTGGCTGTGCTCTCGCACTTTTCATAATTAATTAGAAGCTGACGAGCCTGGAAAGGCTTCGGCCCACCGAGCCGCACTCGCACAGCCATCTAGTCTGCTCGGAGCTCCACTCACCTTTAGCTACGTGTATTAATATGATAAGTTTAGATGGAGCTGCATGGAGAAAGTTGCAGCATCAGCTGCTGCCTTCGACTTCTCGTATTTGGGCTCTGACTTGCGAAAACTTAATTTGTTTATGCACAAACATGGTCTTAAGCCACTTTTGTTTCTGTCCGGGTGCTCCTCCACACTCTCAAGATCAAAATGCATTATGCCTGAGCCCGAGCATGGCCACTCCGCTTTCGTGTTTGGTTATTCACAAACAATTTTCAAGTCTGTCCACATTTGATGCATGAGTAGCGAGCAAAGATGGGGATTCAGATTTTATGAAAAGGTTGGCAATGCTGTGGAGGGTAGCCCGGGAGGAAGGCAAAACTGAGTGCTGAGTGCTCTCGGCATACCCGTAAGTCCGCACAATGGACCCGAACAGCTAGGTGATATATTAGCAGGTGATTCATCAGAAGGTCTAAAGAGTTTTTTCTGCTCTCCGATGATTTTTCACTCCTGGCTTCCAGACCTTTGTCAACCTTTCAGATTTATGTCAAATTGAATGGGATGTGGTTTGCAATCTCTACTTTCGTTTCCGCATAGTTAGGGGGTATTGCTCTTGGGACGCTTCCCTAATAGGTCCTACTATGTCTATCGGTGATAAAATATCACTAATATGTATTATCGTAGCGAAAACATCTACTACGGTAACTGTCTAACTGTCTATAGCATGTGAAGTCAGAGTGAAAACGATAATAGATATCCTATTATAAACATATGTAGTTCCTATTCAGTCTACAACTTGATGGGCTTCATAATCGCTTTTGTACTTGAACGGCAAGATTATCGAGCTACTGAAGCTAGATATCCATAAATACTTCCATTCCGTATCATCTCCGCTCTTTGATCTTCTAGCCTTTATACCAGCTGATTCACTGACTCCGCTGAAACATTCATTGATCATTAAGGGAAACTTTGCCCATCACTCGACTAACTTTCACCTTCTGTCAGCCTCCATGGCCCGTGTCCCATACACCCTGCCCTTGCCAGCCGCAAATGGCAATGTTTATTAGCCATAATGATGCTGACAGTGCAGCAAGGACAAAAGAAGCAGACGTTGCCACGAATAGTATGTCCTGCCTGGCAGCCGGACCGGGCGGCAGGACACCGTGTCCCGTAACTTTGAATAAACTAGAAGTTTTGTGAGCAGTCCGAGGGAATGGAAAAGGAGGCAACAACAAGCAACAGCAGCGAGAAGACCAAGAATCGTGTCAGGCTGCTGCTACTTTACAGCCCCCGTGTCCGACTTCCCACTGTGCCGCCCGATGTCGCGTCGACATTTTTGTTGCGGCTATTTATAACTGTCATTGCCTTGGTTGTTGGTGTCCGCGAGCGTCTTTATTCCGTTTTGTAGGTGAGCATTCTGGTCCTTGTCCTTGCGCCTGTTCTCGTCCTCGTCCTCTTGCTCGAGTTCGTACTTGTCCTGCTCTCTTCCCTGGCCAAGCTCACCAATCACTCGACTCTCGGCACAAATTGCGGTCATTTCTTGTTGTCGCCTGCCACGACGCGAATTACAATCCCAAAAGTGGCTAATTTGTCACTCAAAGGGGCAGGGCAGCCAGCCCTCAATCCCCCAAGAGGCTGAAAGACATCCTGCAATGCAAAGCACTTGCTCTTGGTCTCGGTCTTGGTCTTGGCCCTAATTCGATCATCCTTTGCGAATCAATTGCTTATGCCATATTGATGCTATCCCTGTGCATCCTTTGAGCAAATGTTTTGCCTTGCAGCGTAACAAAAGGCCATCAGAGCCATGCTTCTTACACGATACGAGTGCCCAATGTCCAGTTTATCCCCTCCATCGCCTTTATTGCGATTTTATTGAGCAAAAATGCAACTTTTGAGCATGCAAAATGTTGTGCATGAATTGGCATTTGCATGCGGATGAGACAGGGGTGGGTGGGAGTGAATCCATACTAGCATGGTGACATGATACAGTGTACACTCTTCCTAATACATATGTATATTTATATATGTCTGTAATTGTTATAATCTCTGATTTGAGCCAAGTACTGGTGATTAAGGGGCTCGTTAGGAAAAGAAAACAAACACACGAACAATTCCTAGTGACCCTAATGGTTGTCCATAATATGCTCTCAATAGCCTCGTGAAAGGTATGTAAATAAATGAAAAGAATTCTTAACTTCAAGAGATGTGGTTTACTTGGGACGGGACCCATCACATATTCAGTGGACCCTGTCCCGAGCGTTCCACAATGGATGGCCGGGCCAGGCCAGGCCAGGCCAGTCTCTAAAGTTTCTCATCTCTGTCTGCTTTCACAATGCAAATGCATTGCATCTGATTTTCGTTTTGGCCCCTTTGGCAATTGGATTTGCGTACTCGAGGATAAACATTTCAATTGCCGGACCCATGCTTCATTACCTCTGGCCCCCTGCCGGCCAGGTCCCTCGCTTCCATTGTCTGCTGAGAAAAACTTTTTCAATCTGGCCAAACTGGAAATGGGAAATGAAACGAAACTATTGCGAATTAATTCGGTTGCAAGAGAGCGCTCGTAAAATATTGCAGCAGCGAAGCTATCAGCCAGGCAGGCAGGCAGGTGAAGAGTGCATCGGGCAGTCGACTGCCCCGACTGCTGCATCAGTTACTAAATTATGTAAATTAAAATATTGTACACATAATTACAAATGTAAATCGGATTAATATTGCAATATAAACGAGTGCGAATAGTCCTCACAAAGTCGATATAAATTTGTGGTCAACATATCACTGCATTCACCTTCCTATGGAAATGTATACGCACATGCAGCTATGTACTATTCATCTATATATATGTAAGTATGTACATTCATACTCGTACATATGTACATATGTGCATAAAATGTCATTCGATTCGTCTCGATTTGGGTTTTCCGCTGCTCTGTTCTGTTGTTTTGCAAACGCCAAATGACCGCAAATGATTTTTATAGCTGAGTTAATTGAGGTTCGGAGCGCGGTTTTCATTTGATTAAGTTTAATAATTGGCAGGAGAAAGGCGCCAATATTTGCATCCAACATGTGCAGTGACCGAATGGACGGTGAGCTCTGTGTTGACTTCAATCAGTGTTAAACCACATATTTTTAAAGCTGAATATATATTGATATAACGCGCTGGGTAAACGTAAACAATGGGTGTAAAGTGATTTTGACCTGATCAGAACGATAATGTTCTACTCTCTAAAAAGTACTTCTCGTGCCTGTTTAAAAATGAGTTTTTGATTTAAAAATACATTAATGGAGACAGTTAAGTTGATCATGCTTGTCAGAACTAGTGAACTAGCAAACCAATCGGTAGGTCTCTTTGCTTTATATAGTAGCTTTATGTCAAGCTTTATGGTTTGCACATATGTACGAGTGTTTGTGCCTTTGCCTCGCTGCCCTGATATATTAGTTACACTTGCTGCCTTTTGGCCACGTTCGTGGCTCTCTTTCCATATTTTTTTGTTTTCCTGGCGTGTTGTGCTTCGCTTTGTTATTTATATGCGTATGCAGTGCATGTGGAAATATCCAAAAAGAAGCTGGCACACATTGGCCACATGCTGCGGTCGGCCGCACACATCAACGAGCCGGCCAGCAGTACTGGCATCGGGAATAACGGCGGAACCGGCGAAAGTTATTTACTGCAAATCGGTTGAGTGAAGCGGAGATCGCAGCTGGCAACAATGCTGCCGGCGCGCCGCGTCGTTTTGGCCAGCGCTGGAGCTAGCTTTAAATACACACATACATACATACATACATACATACATGCATACATATGCACCCAATGTTATCCGGGTTCAATTAAAATTCACAAAAATTATGTATATAAATACTAAAACAACAGGAGAACTTTCACTCTGCCGCTCGCACTCGAAATTAATTGAGGCCAAGCTTCCAACTTCGGCACTGGCTCCCCTATCTGGTTTATTTTTCGTTATTTGGCATTTAACATCAATTTGGATATCGAGTGCCTGGCCCAGCAATTGGCCAACTTTAGTTTTGCTCTTGTTTCGGGCAAAGCCAAATGGAAGCAAAGGCATTTGGCAGCGGGCATTCGATTCGAGGTATTTTCGGCGGAGCTGAGCTAACTAGAAAGTTAACTGGAAATACACAGAAATTCTGACTATGAAGTCCAACTACAGGGACGTGAATAAGGGTGGGCGGGCATGTTAGCGATATGGTAACTCTGATACTGATAACTCTTCTCTAACCGATGTGTAACTGTATCTAAACAGCAGCAGTCTCTTAGCAGTGTCTGGAAAATGTTCAATATATATTCTCATCCGTTTTCAATTAACTTTTATTTTGTCCTCAGTGTCATTTTGTTTTATTCAGTTACTTAAAACAGTCGTAAATTAACTTTTTTGGAGATAATGGTCCAGTCCAGGGACCATTTTATTTCTCCACGATCTTGAGGGAAGCATCGATTGTCCGTACGCCCGCCAGGAGCCTTCGGGGTGGATCTGTTCCACTCTATTTTTGTTTAGTATATAATACTTAATCTGTTCAAATGAAAGAAGTAAAAAGTAAAATTCGTCTGAGAGAATGGGATTGGCGAAGATTAGTTCATACGAGCCCGTGCCTGCATGCCCTGCACAGTCGAGACTCCCACCTCCCCTCTGAGGCCGTCCACTGAGCAACCACCATCGGGTTGGGCGGCCCTTTGCCTGCCTCGAGTGTGTTGGCCAGGAGCGAAATAGATGGCATGCATTTGTATTAGCCATCGCCTGCAGTTCCGAACTCTCATCCTGTGCTAACTTATCTCATCTTATATTATCCTGTCGTGTCCTGTCTGGCCAAGGACTCATCTCAGTCTTAGCCTGCCGTCTCCACTTGAGAATCAACACAAATATTTTTCAGCTGTCAGGAGCAGGCGGCGAGAACTTTGCAACGGCCACTTTTGCTGGCCAAAAATGATTTGGCCAACTCAGCTGCAGTCCCTTCGCCCTTTCAAGATATCTTTGAGTGCACTTTGGAACAAGGCGTTGGGGACATTTGTGTAATGATGAAGAGCAAGCAAGGCCAGACCAGGACCAGGACCAGGACGAGGGCCAGGACCAGAACATATGGCCCACACCCAGGAAGACTTTATCAGAGGACGGCATTCTTGGAATGGACAAAAGTTATGAGTCGGGCCAAAGTAATTAAACGTAATTTAATTTGGCTCACAGCTGAGCGCAGACGAGAAACTAATGAATTCCACGCGAAAAGTCAAGTGGGCTAAAATTTATGATCACAGCGGGAGGAGGACATGAGGACAGGGGAGGACGGGAGAACGGGAGGACACCGAGGCAAAGGACTGCCATGGCCCTGAGTCTCTGACAAATGTTCGACGTTAGACGAAGGCAACTTAGTGCTCCAAAATTTGGCAATAAAACACTTGGCAATTACACTGGCCTGAAGTCCCGGCCAGGACTGGCTTCCCTTTCCCCTTCCCCTTACCCTTCCCCTTTCGGCAGCGTGATCTTTTTTTGTCCAATATTTCTTGTCTGCCCCGACTTCCTCCCAGCCATGCCAATCCAATGTTACTCGTCAGTTGAACTTTTTAATTTCAGTCGCAGCTTAATTTAATGAAGACATTTCATGGCATGCCCTGATTTAGGCTCTCGACCAGTGCAGGGCCTTGAATCAGGAAAATACGAAACTTTTCACACTTTTCCGCAGTCCGTAGATGTTGAAGGACTTTTTATGCAACAATTGTTGCAGCAATCGAGAAAAGTGGACCGACTCCCTCATCATCATCATCCTCATCTCATCCCTCATCATTCCCGTGTTCCTGCATTGTCTGCATATGCACATATAAATGCCTCTTTCAGGGCCTTCCTGCCACCGCCTATAACATGCGGGATGTTCGCGTCATTTATGCAAATGAGGCCAAGGATGCGTTGCCCCATTTAAACTTGGCCATTGTGCGTGCCTTCCTTCCCTTGCCCTCCATCCACTCGCACATCGAGTCCCTGCATCTGTCTGAACTGATCGATAATTGTCAGCAGCCAAACAAAATGGCAGGAGAACGGCATCGAAATGGCCAAAAGCGACATCTCGCGAACGTGCCGCACATGCCCCCGGACTCGGATACGAGCAGGCAACATTTTCCATTCCATGCCACTTTCCAATTGAATGGACGGCGTTGGCTCTGGCATCATTCATGGTGCTGGTTAAATGTTCGCCCAAAAGTGCAAAAGTTTCCACTTGCTGTAAAAGCTGAAGCCAGCTTTAATGCTGGCAAGTCGGGAAAGAGAATCCTTTGAATTGGGTTCCCTTGATGAAATCTCTTGTCATTACATTTCTTGCACATTATAAAACCAACCATAACTTTTTCAAAGCCTTACCATTGTCTTTCCTGGGCTTGCCCCGTTTTCCGGCTTCAGGAAAATGCTTCGAAGCTCTAGTCTCCATCTGTGCTCGACTGGCCAAGCTCAATCCATTTATTGGCTATTAAATCTATGAAATATATTTTCATTTTCGGTACTCCCTCCTCCCAAATGAATGGCCTCTAATGAAAATGGCTCAGTGATTAATGAGCCGAAAATGATGTGGCATATTGAACAGCAATTACAACGGGATCCAGCAGCAGCAGCAGCAGCGGCAGAAGCAGAAGCAAATCAATAGGAAATTTGTGGCAATGTGTTGCATTTTATGGAAAATATCCATCTAGCAATATTTTCCAACTAAGTCTAAGCAGATGGCGGCCATTGTGAGGCCACATTCAGGCACTTGGAGACCCTTCAAACATTGTTAATTAATTAAAATTCAATTAGGCATTTTGACTTGCCCTCTGACTCCGGTCCCACAACCCACACAGCCCCCCCACAGGCACTTGCGGCCATGTGAAGTGTCTCGTCTCGTCTCGTTTCTTGTCTCTCGCTGTTAATTGAAAATTCGTTGAGCGCGGGAGGGACACATTAATTCCGAGACGCATTTATTAATATTCATTATACGCACTGCTGTACGCGGTCAATAGTGCGCTGGGCCGGTGGGTGTCCATGCCATGTGTTTGGGGGAGCATTTTGCTTGCGGCCTCCTTTGTTTTGGCTCCTGGCATTTGCTTAACCCAGTTCCGGCGCTTTACGCCCGCTCGAGAGTTTTCACAGTTTTCTTTCGGGCAGGGGCGGGCAAAAAGTTTTTAACCTTTTGTTTCTGATGCTCCTTTCTCGCCTTCGGTTCTTTATCTCTGCCTGCATTGCCTTTGACACTGCAGCACTCTCTGTCCTGTGTCCTCTGTGGCCATCCCCATGCGAGTGCTGCTCCACCCGCTGTCTGGCTCTGTGTGTGACTCTAAGTGTGTATAAAATATGGCGCTAAAATGCAGTTTCAGTTGCTGCCCCCAACGTTACTTCCTTCTCGATCCCAGGTCTAGTCCTGGTCCTGGTTCTACTGCGGCTCCTGCTCCTGCTCCTACTGCTGCTGCTGATGCCCCTGGCCTGAGCACATTTGTTAGCCTGGTTTTTATGGCCACGTGCGAGGTTTAAAATTTACTCGCCTGGCATTTTTCCCCAACTCGAGAGTTGCTTAACTCTGTCTCTTCGACTCGGTCTCTATCCACTGTATCCACTGTGCTCGGGCAACTGCATTGATTTTATTTTTTTCGATATCCGAATCCTCGCCCGAACATGTGACAGAAATTCTGTTAATTTTACGTATTTATTTAAATTTGACAGAATGCAATCCGCTCTCCCCCTCTTGGCTCTTCCACAAACAAAGTGGATACTCAGCCCAATTTAATACAAATTCGGATTCAATTTATTTATCAAATTTACTTTTACTCAATTCTCCGAATTGGAAGCCAGCTTGAACTTTCCATATTTGGGCCCCTGATTTCGGAATCTTTGGAACTCATTAAAATGCGACACGCAGCAAACGAATTTTTCAAAAACCGAAACAAATCGCAATGGGAGGACCTTTAGGTGAACCTCCTGTTATACAAAGTGTCAGGTTCACCCCCCACACTACGAGTCCATATATACATACATACAAACATCCCCGGCTGCTATCTGCTAACGTGCTCCAGAGATTTACTACAAATTACGGAGTCTATCCGAACCGCACAGCGCACCAGCGCGGTGTCCAGTCCATTCCGAATCCAGCTATCTGCGGACATGCATCTCCACTCTGATGTGGATGTGCGGAATCGGGATCCGCGGTCCCCACTCATACTCTGCCCCTGTCTCCCTCAGAGGTAGCTGTTGCTGCTGCTGCTGATGTGGCGTTGTAATTGAGCCGGAAAATTACATATTTCAAGCTATTTTTACGCCGAGTTTAATGGCAGACGTGAGCGCTGCGAGCAGCCAACAGAGCGAGTTGTTTGTGGTCAGCAATGAAATAATTTATTGTGGCCTATTCTGAGGCTGCCCCTACCCACGTGTCCAGGCCAAGATTTCCTATATACTGCACCTGCTCGAGATAGGGCCAACAGATATGAGCCAAGCGGAATGCCTCACATAATTATACTCCAATGTGTGGGGAAGCTATTAAGCACAATGTGCCAAGTTGAGTAAAGGAATCGCCCATCGAACACCGGTCTGTGGGCGGGCTTACCTGGTTTACCTGTGGGTCAGTGCTCGCAAGGGAGAGAAATATGGAACTGTAAGGATTTATCGTGATTTATCAAAGCAAACTGCAGCGGACAGTCCACTCAAGTGGGTAAACGGTGGGAGAAGGCTTAAAGCACGGACTGGACTGTGTGGATTCGCTTACACAAGTCTTACCTCATTATAAAACATAAAAGAAATCGATAATTCGATTCGATATTAGATGGGTATAATTATATATCTATTTTAATGGGCTTTCAATTATTGTGATTTAGTAACTGATGGCCACGCCACGGTACAAGGACCGTTTCTGTTTCTTTTACTGGAAAGGAAAGTTAATGTAAGCCCAAGACTGGTGGCTCTCGCCTCTTACTGCCAGATTCAGGGCTCACGAGAATTTCGGCAAAATTGCCGGCGCCATCAGTTATTCGCCATTTTACAAAGCCAAACAATTCCCATGGCCCAAGACACTATTCAAATGAAACCTCCGACACTTCATCATCATCACGTCATCGCCTCGGCCGTGCAGCATCCATTGTCTTGGCCCTGGTCTCGCCTTCCGCTGCGACGGCTGCTTCGTTCTTGCGGGAAATACTTGCCGAAAAATGAACTTGTGCTTGTGGCAAATTTCATGCAATTCATACAAATTAATTAAGAGCTCTGTTGGCCTCTGCCAGGCACTTGACCAACAGCTCGGCGCCAACTTCGGTCTAGTCTGGTCCTACAGCTCCTCCACTCGTTCCTTTCGAGTGGTACAAGGGCACAAGTTATTGCCAGTGTTATTGTCTTGCAGATATTTCAGACTATTGACCGATTCACACTTCAAGTTTGTTTGCGTTTTGAGACGACTTCCTGCTTCTGCTTCTGCTGCTGCTGCTGCAGCAGCACTTCGAAGAGCTCCAAGTGTTTGTCTCCTCCAATACCAGGGGACAGTTGAGAGCAGCCATCTTGTAAATTATTTCATTATACTACGTACTCTAACAGGGTATAAAGTACTGCTGCTGAAATTCTGTAATGACTGCGATTCTAGCTCTCAAGACGTGATCCTGAGCCTTGATGAAAGCGTGACCAGAAACAAGTGGTGGAAGGCCAATTCATTATAAGGAAAATGGACTTACCATTATTCGGGTGCCAATATCCATAAAGAAACACCACGAGAGTATCCGAACTTCGTCCTGGCTGAAACTCAATCTTCAGTCTGTCAGTCTTCCTCGTGCTGTACTCCGTTGGTCTCGGAGTTGTTATTTCATTTTTCACTTGCACTTGCCGGTTGCAGTTGGTTGTGTTTTGCCGGACAAGAGCAGAGCGGGAAAGGACCGAGCACGACAGGGCGAAAGAGAGATATGTACTCGTAAAGCAGCTGATGCCTGACCACCAAACTGCGCAAAGTTCCTTACAATAAATTCAACTCGGCCTGCTGCGGTTTTCTGAAGGCAACTTTAAGGCATAAATCGATGTCAACACCATTTAAATGCGCATTTCGGGGTCGGTCCCAGAAAGTATTTTACTCTATCTAATACATAGAGGGGGGAAACACTGTGCCCCTTTACCACGCTAGATTAGGCGCATTCCAACGGCAGGACGAGCCAGCTTCCACGACTCTCCGCCTAATGCATTTTCAATCATCCAAGCCAAGGATGTCAATACGGAAGAGAGCGTCAAGAGTTTTCGCCTAATGAAAGATGCTCTCCGTGGAGGCGACTCGCACTCAATACCAATGCTGGCGGGATTCATTTCAAAAGTTTTCCTAATGGTTTTAAGCGTAATGAAGCCGGAAATTAGTAAACATTTGGCACAGTGGTTCGAATCGATTGGGGGAAGCACTTGCGGAGTTAAATTAAATTAAATTAAATTAAATTAAAAGTTGGCCACTCTTGTCTAACATTTTTGGTGTTGCAGGGAGGCAGACAACTGATGAATGAAAATTAATTCAAAGGCTTAGCCATGGCTCTCTTGAAAGAGATCCGCGATGGCTTAGCTAGGAGCAGCTATTTTGGGCATATTGTACCATCGTCCATTCTGCGTTTCACTGCTCTTCCGCCATCTAACGTCGCGACGTTGCGGTTTTTCACAGGCTATTCAGAGGCACAGAATCAGAAAGTCCTCGCCTTCTTCCCCCTCGAACCTTGTACTAGTTAATTCATTTTAAGTTGCGAAACTAAAAGTTTCAATGTTGCCGCTTTGAATTTGCCTAAAATGGATAATTATTTTAACAAATTGTGCGAAACGCTTAAACAGAAACTTGCAGACTCCGCGGCTACGACGCAAATGTGGCCGCTGCTCGTGGTTGTCCTGGCAAACAGCCTACCTACCAGCCTACCAAGGTGTCTGCCAGCCATCAGGAGGCGCAGAATCTAGGCCTGAAGTTGAACTGTTAAGCAGTCGCTAACAACAGAAACTCATAATTCAACTGGAGTTGCGGCAGAGACAGAACAGAGCACACCGAACTTTGGAGGCGCCTCGAGTATTTAGCTGTGCCACGTCCCCATGCCCATTTTAATTAGTCGCATTTGTTGCAAGCCAACCAATTTAATGCACTCGAAATCATTTCGCAAAAGTTTTCTGTGGGGGTAGCTCCTCCGTCTCGAAAATGAAATAATTGCTAAACGTTTCCAGAATGCAAAGTGGGAATAGTTAGCGGAGTGGATATGTAAGTGAACGAGTGTGTTTGTGTGCGACAGGAGAGCGGGGAAAAGCTGAGTTCCAGAAATCAGAATAGCCCGAATTCTCGCTACTCATTTTTAAAGGGCATTTTTAAGTCCTTCCACTGAAATGCTTAGCTTGACGATCAAGCTTCCTCATGACTTCTAACTGTCATGTTTGGTGTTTCTGTTTTCGGTGTAAGCTTAAGTGACCAATGTACGAGTATCAGCGAATGCCATTCGTCCTTTCAGTTAATCCTCATCCATAGAAAATTCAAAAGCTTGGGCTAAGTGGATAACGAATGGTGCGAGGCTATAGAAAAAACGCAAACCTTTTTCTAGCATGTTTCCTGTGCTGGAACATCTGCACCTACATCAGTGCACGTGTAGAAGCCTCTCACAGAAATGGACGACAACGAGAGATGTTCTCCGGGCCCTGTCCTGCCCAGTCCCTGCAGTTGGCGCTACGTGCGGCGCATGGCGAATGGAGAGAGTCCCCAGCCATGGGCACAACTTTTAACGCAATTTATAAATGCTACACAATTTATAGAATTTTTGAATTAAATGCAAAATATATTTGGCTGTGTGTCGCCTGTTGGTGGCGCCAGCCCGAAAGTTGAGCCAGCCGCAACTTTTCCCAGACTCTCGCAGTTGTCGAAAACAAACAGCCAGCCGCTTGTGGCAATTACCGCAACCAAACGGACGGAAAAGTTCCTTGGACCTGCCTCCCAGCTGGGAATTGGACTAAGCGCGGCCAGCAAAGGCCACCGCCAATGGAGGTGCCTCTTAAATAACGGGTCTGCCTCATGAGTAGCGCCCAAAGTGAATTTGCAAAATATCTGCGACTGCATTTACATAATCATTTAATTGGGTTATCAGGAATAAACGGATTTAAATTTATATTTCGATCCACCTTTGCGCACTTGCAGCCTAATTGGTTTTTCGCGAAACTAAATATAATTCGCAGCCCGTCCACAAACAGAAAATATCAATTACAATTAAATTATAAATATAATTTCAAATTATTTACACCGAAATCAAATCATTTTCGTTGATAAATGTGAGTGGAAAAAAATACAGAATTTAATTTGAAAATTCGAAATTGCCAACAAATTGGCAAAAGGCTATTGTTATGCGGGAATAACTTAAATTGAAATCCATTGAATAGAATATAAGTATAACAACCGCCAATCGATGGAGCTAAATGAAAACATGAACAAAACGAACGTCGGCTTTCACAATCGAGCTTTTGTGTCCATATCCATACCGTCTGTCAGTTCGTCTGAGGAAACTGGCTTTGTGATTGATTCTGCCTAATTCACCTTTGGGTTAGTTTTATTAGTGATTTTTTATAGACATCCCTCTTCAATGGCCGATTATAATTGATACTCAAATAGTTTGGGGATATATTAGTTTTGTGTAGAGAAGACAGCGAGTACACTACCGACTTAATATCGGTTAGTGTAATTAGAACCACGGACCCATTTTCAAGAAATCTTATTCGTTCCACCGCCGTTTTAGGTTTAAATTTTCGGGCTTTTCCCGCTGCAATATTTATTTTCTGTTGAGATGTTTGCTTTAGCTCAGATCCATCTTTTGCGAGGAAATTATGCGGCAGGGTACCGACATCAATAATGAGAGCATCGACGGCTCTTGGCATGGTGTATTGCTCGTATTACTCGATTGCTGTCAATTTCAATTGAATTCGAGCTGTTAAAAATGTTGCTGCACTCGCTCTTTTTGTTGTGTCTCTGAATAAGATGGAGTGCCACGCAGATTGAGTGATAGACAGATGAGTCTGATGGGCTGAAATGTCAATTGGATTTCGAATGTGACACCCAGGAAAAGGGATTCGAGCCCAAGGACTAGAGTTGACCGAAATGAAAATCGGAGTTTCTGTGCTCAGCAAAAATGTGCTGGCATAGTACATACAATAAATTGCCTCACGCAACTTGGGCTGCACACAATGGAAATAAAGACATTACGTATACGCCACTTTGTACCTGCCAGCAAGGACGTGCCCTAGCCCGGCGAGGGGCAGCGAGGCGGGACAATGTATTAGAAACGGAAACAGCTCGAGGGAAACACTTGAAGTAGCAAAATACGATTACGATTACCCCGAAAGAAGGTTTGGGGGAAAAGGGCAAGAGGAAAACAATTTGTTGAGTGCGAGCAACAAGTGAAAGGGGGGCCAAGGCCGATGGGGCGCCTCTAAGATGCCCAGCCAAGGGGCAACTATCGAAACTAGGCAACTGTAACTACACACTGTGCAGAGGGTGGCACATTCATTGCAGACGGCGCGCCGCATAAAAATTTATGATTATGTTAAAATGTAAAAGTGGCAGCCAGACGAGAAGGAAGCAAACGAAGCGCAGCAGGTGAGCGATACTGTGTTAATGTCCCTGCTGGGGATGAGTCTCTCTATAAGCGATGAGTGGGGCAACACGGCAAGGGAAGACCCGCGTGAATACTTCTCCGACAGGAGAACGGCGTGAGTTGTCACGCAATCCTCGCTAGCGAGGACACCCACCAGACGGGAGCCCATTCCTTGGCCTTTAGGGTCGCGCGGTGGCACATAAAATATGATTCTTGCGCTTAAGCAAAAATGCGACAAAACTGATGACGGCAACATCGTGGGTATTATGGCAAATAATGACACTACAGCAGCAACAACGTCAACAAATGATAGCAGTTGCTGCATTTTACCATTTTTACTCTTTTTCTCTACTCTGTTTCGCGGGCTGTCGTCCTCGCGAGAGGCGTTGGCAGGAGTCGCAGTGTTGTTTAACTTTTAAGATGCTCGGATTTGTGTCGACTTTGGCTGTCCATCAAGTTGCCTGCTTACACGTTCTTTGGCGGCGATCCGTGACAGCTGCACATGTGACCCACAAACGTCTAGCCAAGTTTTTCGGGCCTGTCTGGCTGCCATTCAGATGATTATGTAATATTTATGCCTTTTAAAATTATTTTTTTGAGGTGCAATGGGAACGATGGACGCCTGAGTCGCCTGATAATCGGAGAAGATAAACCGATTGAGCAAAGCTTATTTGCTCAGCCTTTCAATAACCAAATCTTGTCATCCTGCGGTGCACAGATTGTGTTTGCCGTAAGCAACTTTAATATTTCTGAGATTTGCGACTGTTGGAAAATTACTTCCTGCCAAAAGCAGAAAGCATCCGTATCCGAATCCGCATCCACATCCACATCCGCAGCCTCAGTCGCATTACTCATCCGTCCGCAAGCTGCAGCAGCAGCAGCAGCATCAACGGGGGACACGGAAAAGAGGCGAAATCAAATCGATTATGTTGCTATTACTTCCGCCAGCTGCCGATGCCAGCTGCAAAATTCCTCCTTTTGATAGGCTGCATGCAGGGCTGCAGGGGGAAACAGATTTTAAAATTTATTTCACGATTTGTTTTCGAGCAGCCAAACAGATAAAGCTAATTTTTGGCATGATTAGAGAACCCCACGCCAACAAAATAAATGCCCTTTCGCGCATTGAAGATTAAATATATATGTGAGTTTCTATGAAACCTACTAGGGATCTGTTGAGTGCGTTCCTCTAAAGTTAAAATAAAACCCACGTGAAGTTCAAGGCCAAAGCTGTGAAACTTTTGTCTTGACATCTTAGGTAGAATATTGGAGTTGGTGCGTTTTGATTGACTAACCTCCACAACGGTACTCAAAATATCTTTCAGTTCGAATTGCCATTTTGTTTAGAAACTTTACTTACGACTGCATGAGGTCAACAGGTCACTGACAACAAATGACATTGGTCAGAGTGGTGAAACCAGTCTGCTTACCGTTGTCTTTCTAAATGAAGCTGGTCCACTCGGGAGTACTGAAGGGAGAAGAGACCTCGTCTCAATAGTTGCTTTGAATACACAATTTGGAAGTGAGGGGACGGACATGAGTATCAATCGCTTCGTCGTTGTTGCCAACATCTATAATCAAGGTGGGCTGTCCCCATCACAACGCTCGATGGTGGTATCGAATCTACTAAGAACACAGCATTACGAATTGCCTATGAATGTTATTTCTTTAAAATCGTTTCACAGCCGTGATTTTGTCGGTCAGTCTTGAGTCTTTAAATGACCCCACATCCAAATGAAACAGAATCAAGCGACACTGTGGGGCCTTTAGGCATTTCGAAGTGCAAGATATTTTTTAATTGCACTTTAAAGCAAACATTTGAAGTCTTTTAGTCCATGGTAAAATTCTGCATGCTGCATCAATGTCTATGAGCTTTACAATATGTTGCGAAACTTTGTCAAATATACTGGACAAAATAAATTGATCTGAAAAGTCTGCTAACAAGCTAAAAAGTGGGACCAAATTTAAATTTGACCATATGACAAAACTGTATAAAGAGTGGCAGTAACAGCTCAGCATTTTTCGAGATGTATTCAAATATTCACAAATATTTGTCTTTAATTTTTGTTTGCGGGTGGGATTCTTCCTTTTGCGGAATGGTACATATTTATGTACATACATTTATGCAAGTTTTAAATTGAATTACATACATCCAATTCTTGCATGCAATGCCATACTCAACACTTTCCTCTTCAGTACAAACAGAATGATTAAATTTAAATTTAATACATTTGGAAATGATGATAACATTAATTACCTATACATATATGTGTAGCGTTAGAATCGAGAACTTTGGCTTCCAAAACCAAATTAAAATACGAGCAGGTAATGTTAATAAAACTGTTGACCATTATTGTTATGATATGTGTGGCAGCTGCTTGTTTATATCAAATCAAAGTTTCACATACATATGTATATACCAACAAAATAAAAACTTGAATAAAATACATTTTTATTAAATGTTAATAAATACAATACAATGAATAAGAGAAAAATGCAGCATATGCACAACTTGGAATTCTCTATCAGATGTGTTTTTATATTCAATTTATTCAAAGCACTCACACCATTTTTGATTTGTGGAGTGGCATTTTATAATAAACGAGAAGAAATAAAAGTGTCAAAGCTTTCATTATGTTAAAATAAAAGTAAAGACAAATCTGTATGATTCCTGGGATGTGGTTTCTGCATCCAGTCTCGTCTCCGTTCATATGCGCCTTCTGATAAAGGAGACCTCGATACACATACTGGCGGACTAACGGATATGTTGACTACCATTTTTATGATATTGAACATATGATTCTGGGTAAAGATTTGTTGGTTCCTATAATACAAATAAAATTTTAATTTCGCCTTTGAAATAACTGCTTAAAATTAATTTTAAAAATGTAAAAATATGCCCTTGAAATTAAAAATTAAGGTCGCGTTTAGATTAACATATTGTACTTATTACGGGTGGGTAAAGAGATGAACGAATTTCCTATTGACGAACTGTTGGAGCACCTTAACATCTCTGAGCAGCTGGAGAGCCAGCAACAACTGTTCGAGCACACACATGTTGCCACTCCATAGCCATAGCCCTTTGACAATGGAAACTATTGTCGATGGCAGAATGGGGATGGGATATTGCTACTCTCTCAGCCGAAATGCAAAAAGGCTATTAAACCTCTGTCGGCCATGGCCATGAGCCAGACCCATTGGTGCTAGCGGTGAGGAAATATGGCTTGCGTTGAGGCTGAGAGGGGGTGGAAGAATGCCCCGTTGATGGCCTGGCAGGTGGCCCCCTATCATCCTCATATTTCGCGCTTCTGTTGGGCATGTTGCATGAGGTATTCGAGTGCGTGTGTATCTGCGTGGGTGAGCTGCAAGGCATTTCCTGCCCTATCCCATGCCAACCATTCCGGCTGCCAACCAGGTCAGGGTGTGTGGAGTTGACGGCCCGCTGGGCATTCAATTGCGAATTCAATTGGCACTGGACACCCAAAATGCAGTAGTTCGTGTTGTCCAAATGGCTAATTAGCTTGGAAATGCGCTAAGAACTTGCACATAATTGCCCCTAATCCTGTTGCCATAGCCCGGGCGGGAATCATGTTCGCCAGAACCGACACGATTGAGGACAGTTCGGTCTTTGATTGATAACAAATTGAGCTGCCGGAAGGGAGACGAGGCACAGGCAGACTCGAAATTCATGGCCGTAGACAAGTGTACACTGGGGAAAAACATGCTCAATGCTGGTCCCTCATCCGCATCGTAGCAAGTCTTTAAACTTTGAGGGGTCCGCATTGATCTATGTATGTATGAAGTTCTCCTTGTGGCTAGAGACGACGACACAGCCGACAAGTGTGTCAACGGAACGAGCTCCAGGCGTGTGCTAAATGAGGCGCGCTAATTAGAAACCATTTCCCCGAATCGGCTGAATAGCCGGCAACGGAATGACGGAGGTCGGGCCAGGCCCAGGTCTCGTGCGTGCCATCTTACACTCAATTGATTTAATGGTCCTAGACCACAGCTCATGCTCATTGTGCGCGGATGGAACATGTCGGGAGCAGCTCACATGGGCATCTCCCAGCTTGTTGGGCCATGACGCGATTGTCCCCATTTTATGCCTGTCACATAATAAATCTTATTTGATTTGTTTACTTCCCATTACTACCCTTGGGACTTGGGTTTGGGTCTGACTTCCATTGTCCTTCGTTCTTGTCATTAAACATGGGTCATTGTGCCTGTGGTATCGGCATCCGCATCTTCCCCTCAGACTAATTCGATTGGCCTCCGTTTAAGTGCCGCAATCGGCTCGCTTCGGTCTCTGTAATTTAATTAATAATCAAATCACGCATACGCCGTGTATCACGGGGCACAGCCTCAGTTGAAGACACATCACAGAGAGATATGTATGTAGGTTGACATTTATTAAATTCGCGCCACCAAACTTATTTAATTCAATTGAAGTTGTCTCTAATTAGCCCAAACCGAATTACAACACTCCAATCCCTCTAGCTTACCCTCATGCGAAGGAGTGGGAATGGGGAGCATGTTTGCATTGTTTGAAGCTATTTTAATAGCTTGGAGCTTCTTTGACTTGCAGATTAATCAATTGACGTCCTTTATCTGAATGGGAAAGTGCAGCTTGCGTATTTTGTGGCTGCTGCCATCTGATAATTCCTAATCATCACTTCTCAAATTGCATGCAAGGGCTTACCTATTCGATAGACGTGGCTCTGCTATCGACATGCCATTGAAAAGCTCTGCCGATCAGAAAATGGCACCACATCCATACAAGCCTGACAAAACAGATACTTTAATTTGGGCAAGTAAATTGCTTGCATATTTAAGGTAAATTAGCCCCGACCACGCCCGTTCCAGACCAGCGGAGACACATAAGCACATAAACAGACTATCTCGGACAGGGACTCGGAGAAAACAATAACCATAAATGTTAACAAGGAGCTGTCGCCCCACAAAACACAAGACTTAATGATGCCAAGCAAAAGGGAGCCGGTTGTGGGCAGAGCACATTTAGCATGTGTCTGTGACAGGTGCTAAGGTGTCTGCCCAATTCGAATACTATTTCTATCTGTTTCTAGGTCTGTCTGGTCTCGGGTCTGAGCCTCGGCCTATGTCGCTCCGGAATTAATTAGAAAACTGCGGTCGGACCTTGCCTTTTCCCTGAGAAACATTTGGCAGAAAATTTAATTTGCGGCTCAGTTGGCAGGAGGCGGAAGCCAGCAAAATGGGGTGTTCCCCCAAGTCTTGGGGGAACAGGCATTTAAATTTTCTGGCGAAAATCCGTGCAAATTCTTTGATTAAATTCCCCCTATTCAGCAATTGGGCGAGCTTGGGAGGCGCTGTGATTGATTAACGTGTGTGTCGAATCGAAAGTGTAGGGCGCACAGCGCCAGCCCACCTCCAGCAGCAGGAATAATGGCAACAAAAGTCAAACTACGTCTCATTGCCAACCTCTGGACGGATTTGCAGAGGAGCTGCTGGGAGAGGGCGAATGACTGATTGTCCTTGGCCCTCGTGTTTGGAGCACATATGCATATGCCCGTACATAAGCGCGGATGGCTGCCTCTATAGCCATAACTGGAGACCCAGGCGACACGTTCGCACATGAAAAATCGTTCCTGCTTGCCCCCTGCGAATCTGATTATAAAACATGTGCTTAAGTAATAGCATCCAAAGTGAAGTGTTTGACTTTACTTGACTTGACTCGGCTTGACTGACTTGACGAGGCCGCGTTCCGTGTCGTGTAACAGATTGCCAATTCACTCCAGGAGCGGCTGCAACGGGGCTAAGATTAATTTGTTTGCACTTTGATGGGGGACATGGCGAGGCGATAGGTTGATAGGTTGATGAAAATCAAAACTGAATCGAAAGGGGGAAAAGTTTCCCGAAAGCAGAGAAATGAAAGCAGCGAGTCGAACCCCCATCGATTGGATATTAATATCGGTGGACCACATAAGGTGTTACTGATTCACGTATTACTCGCAATAAACATATCATTCGCATTCTCTCCGATCACTCATTGATGATCAACAATCGACTGAGAGAAGACTGATACTGATAATAGAGGAACAGATACCATTCATATTATAATCTGAAAGAAACGGTGCTTGATCACCCAATCGCTATCACTTTCAGCTAAAACTTCAACCAGATACTCGTATTCTCAAACCACTAGAAACCGCCCTCCCACCGTCTACACTCAGCTATCAAAAGTATGCGCATAACTCAGACGCTGCCATTTGCATGCTTCGAGTGTTTACAAATGGGATTCGGACTCGGATTTTTCCGCATTGCATAAATTCCCTTTATGCCGTGCCAGCTTGACGAGGGAAAACTTTTTGCAACATTTTATCAGATTATGAAACACACAAAATGCAACTTCCCGTCCTGTGTGTGTGTGTGTGTGTGTGTGCTAGAGCTAGTGTATGGGCAACCAATATAAGAAAAAAAGAAAAATATAACTCGAGTGTGCCCCTCTACTTACTCGTACCTTTCCACCATACACATTTCCCAAAGTAAACGGAAACATTAAACTTGTATTTGTGAGCCATACTCGTAGTGGCCCTGGGAGCTGAGGGGCTCGTTCATACTCGTATGCGGAGAAAGGCTGACACAACAATTGGAAATCGGCTAGAAAATAGATGGTGCAACAGCGAACTCCTCAAGAAAACTGGAGAACTTTGAAGAGGTTGCACCTTAGCGCAACTTCCACTTCTTCCCCGCAAGGAGGCAGCACGCGAAAGCGGCATCAGCGATTTGTAAAGAACAGCAGCAGGAACTAAATGAAATTTCTCACCACTTTTTACTGATAGATACATCAGCGACCCCACTAATGCTAACTTGCATCCTTATCAATCTCTATTAAACAACGCTCTGCGAAGGAGGACCCGGGACAACTCGGGACTGGCGGTGATGGAGATGCAGCCTCAGACCTAACATGCACAGAGCCATGACAAATGGCCAACAGAATGCATATTTATGATTGCACACAGATACACATTCCTGACCATACTCAAGGGCAGTCTGATTGGTGTTGTTGCTCCCACTTTCGTGGCACTCGGCTCGGGTACTCGGCTAAAATGCCAGCACAAACTTTATACGCACGTAGTCAATTACTCAAACCAGCAGCAGGCAGGATTACCACCCACCCACACGTGCATCTACATATGGAACCATACCTATGTACATACATGTGTATGTATGAATAAAGGTGTATTGACATTTTCCATTCTGGCAGTTGGGGAAGAAATAAATTAAACCCTCCGATGCTGATTTGGCCTTGCCGTTCTGCTCAATACGGAGAATCCTTACGAGGAACTTTTTCTACAAACCCTGCAAGAAATATAAGAGCAATATCTTTCCCTCATACTTCACTCTTTCCTTGTTTGGACCAGTAGTCAAATTTACTTTAAAATAGATTTAAATGAAATTTTAACAACAATTTTCAGCCTCCTTTGAAGTGTCGATGTTGTCGCCCAACATTACATATCCATACATATGTATGTACACACATAGTTCCCCTCTTTATGGACGAAAACAACTCAATAAATATTGCATCGGACATACAATTGAAAGTATTTCCTAAGTCCATAGAACAACAACACTCCGAACAAGCCATGTTATGTTTTTGTCTTTCGATCTGTGTCCTGCCTCTGACTTAATTCCTTAAAAGGCTGAGACAATTACAATTGGAATTTATTTGGCAGACTGGCCGAACTGGCCAGAAACGGCACGGCGGTCCAGATATCATGAGTAACTGTTAATTAGAAAATTGTTATTCAATAGATTGGAGTCTGTGCGCAGTGGGGTGGTGGGTCCATGTCTTAGATTGATTATAGGGGGCTAAAGAATTTATTTCTGATGTAATCTATCTATTCCCGATTATATTTTTATTTCATTGGTGTTACATATAAACATTTATGATACATATGTACATACATACATAATGTTCTATCCATCTTCATACTGTACTCTAACTGTTGATAAATTCAAGGAAATATACCACAACTTTGCTTTGCTAATCAGTAATTGGTAAAGATAAGATTGCCTTGGTGCTGCCGTGCTGCAATTCCTTTGTACTTTTTGGTCAGATCCAGGAGGTGTTTACTTGACCCAAAGTAATCCATTTAAAATTATTTTTTAATTACTTACAGATTTGCAACTTTACAATTCTTTTGGTCATATTACAAAAATAAAATGCACTTTAATTTAAAAAAGAAATTAAGTCTCTAACGTGCTTGGTTTGGGAGCAGTCGATAATAGAAAACTGACCGGATGGGGTGTCCTATTCAAGGAGCGAGGAGTGTACGTCATTAATTAACATAAAAAGTTCAACATTACTTTCTTTTTCCGTAAAAATTAATTAGAAAGAGTTAAAGATGTTTGCCTCTTTCTAATTTTCTAACGGTCGTGGGAAAACAGAAAACAACAACAAACTAAAGAAAGTGTGGTGTCATACCACTCAGCCTTCGACAGTCAGCACAAATGAACTGCTTGGAGAACGGAATAATGTTAACTTTACAGGCGTTCAATCTCGCTCTCTGTTAGTTAACAGTTTTACCGAGATTGCTATGCTGTTAAAAACAATGTTACGTGTACATGATGCATACAATACGTATTTTTACATTGCAAATATGTACACTCTCCGACAAAAACTGGTCGCAAGTCCAGCTCCCCGTATCGAACGCAGGACGTGTTGCAAGCCGGCGTCTATGGCGTGGCGTCTTTGCCGGAAACATCCCTGTCTACGGAGACCTGCAATATATTAATCAAGTAGTATATATATGTATAAATGCTTAATTCAATATATGTATATATGCTTCCATCCAGGATAAAGGCTCCTATCGCCAGGACCTTCCACCGGTGCAAGTCCTGATAGGCGGGCCTGGGCAACCAGGGAATGTGCATACGGTACCTCAGGAGGGAAATACTCCCAATTGGAGATCTTGGAGATCGCCCCAATGTTCAAATCGTGCAAATATTGCATTCGCGTTACGCGATCTTCGGCATCTTAAATCGCGGCTTGCGAATGAAGGACGTGAGGTGAAAACAGGCTATAAATCGACATTATAGTGACGAATAATGAAAAAACGAATAACAATTGCTACGATATCGTATCAACAATGAGATAAGGTTTTTCTCATGGCAAAAATCAAATGATTTTATGAACTATATAATACATAATTTTATTATTATATTACATAAATATTATACATATATATTATGTTGATAGCTTGATCATTGCCTTCGCCCCAGACATACCTCAATTGAATGTTTATCCTTAGGCCATAATACGAAAAAGTCACACATTTTCCCTTTTCCTGCATTATGGTTATAGTTCGTGATATCGTGACAAATGGAAATTATCCAGGTGTCTGCTTAGAGTAAAAAATAGCTCAACAACTGTGCATGTTAAGTCAGCCTGAATAACAACATGACCACTGATTATAGTTTTAAGTTGGATAATCAGCAACAATTCTTTATTTCTTGATAGAAAAATAAAATCATTAATACATAATCATTATTATTATTGTTACATTTAAGAGGTTGTGTATTGTGTAAGTTTCTGCTCACAATTCCCTGCCGCGCTGTTGCCCCTCTGCGGATGGGCATTGGTCTAGCAGATCTAGCAACTACTACTTGTACAACTATTTCGCTGCCGCTCTCGGCTTATTTTTTGCTTAAAACTGACGTTTTAGAAGCGAGGTGTTTTAGCTTATATCTGCATTATAACCACATTCTGATAAGCATACATACATAAATTACCCTTTCCTTTGGGCGAGTAAAAAGACTCGAAATGTAATGTTTCTGCCCACAGAAGAAGACGTTTTGGAGTTTACAATTACAATAACAACTACGTAGAGGTAAATGCTAAATAGTTAATAATAGTTTATCATTAAAGCTATGTGCTGCAGTTTAGTTTTGTTGCTACTCGCAAGGAGTGAGTCAAATATTGAAGCCTCCGCGCTCTGAAGCTACTTGCTTAGTTCTCCACCGACTTCTGCCAACTAAAGCTTGGTCAATTACACTCGTACTGGAACCATACAGCAATCATTTCTAGCTCTGGACTGAGTGCTGGTTCGGTCTGGCGGGGCTATTGCCTCCCTCCCTAACATAACATTCCTCCCATCACTTTTTGCACTTAACTCCTATTTGTGAGGCTGCATGACAATGTGCTTCTAGTATTCAATCGGATTCGGATCGCGTGGCTTGCGTGAATACTTCAGCCCCAAATCGTCGGCTGTCTCGTCAATGACCTCCAGGGCATAGTCCAGCTGCTCTTTGGTGTGGGCAGCCGACAGGCAGAAACGGATGCGACCCTCCATGATGGGCGTGGCTGGGAAACCGGCACCCACTACGGCGATGTGGCGGGTGGTCAAGGTGCGAACCACGGCTCTGAATAGGGGGGAAATATATCGAGATAAGCAATGAAACAATGAATTTTGAGTCATTTTGGGGATCAGCACTCACCCAATCTTGGAGAAGAGGTAGACCAGCATGGGCACCACGGGAGAATCTTCGTGGCCGTAGGTTATCACTCCCAGCTGGGCCAGACGACGGCGGAAATAGCGCGTGTTCCTGGCCAGTTGCATGATCTTGTTGCGGCCCGTCTCAGTGCCATCCTCGCCCATGATAGTCTTCATGGATGTGAGGATTTGCTGAGCAATGGGCGGCGAAATAGATCCAGCATAGCAGTGGGCATGGCTGTTGGTGCGAAGGAAGTCAATCAGTTTCTGCGGGCGAACGAATATTAGCAGCATTAGTAGGGGAAAAATAATAGAAAAACTAAGTTAATGAGGAAACGCACCTTAGATCCGGCTAGATAGCCCCCTGCACTGCCAAAACTCTTGGTGAACGTGCCCATCAGGATGTCGACGTCGTTTGGATCCACTTTGTAATAGTCCGTGACGCCCCTTCCATGGGAGCCCATAGCGCCAACGCTGTGGGCTTCGTCCAGATACAGATATGCCTTGTACTTCTTCTTCAGCGCTACTACCTCGGGCAGGCGCACTATCGAGCCCTCCATGCTGAAGATGCCCTCCACAATGATCATCACCTTGGACCAGGGTTTGCCTCCGTTCTTGACATTGCCGTAGCAGATACCATCGCGCAGCACGCGCTCCAAGTCCCGCATGTTGTTGTGCTTGAACACCTTGATTGTGGCCCCGGACAGACGCAGGCCCAGGATGATAGAGGCATG
This sequence comes from Drosophila subsilvestris, assembly GCA_035043285.1. Lineage (NCBI taxonomy): Eukaryota > Metazoa > Arthropoda > Insecta > Diptera > Drosophilidae > Drosophila > Drosophila subsilvestris. The sequence goes on from JAWNNB010000166.1 coordinate 1,089,678, forward strand.
GTTCTTCTCATCGCTCACCACCATGCAGTTCGGGCCAAGCAAAGATGGCAGGTTGAGGGCGTTGGTGGCGAACCCCATGCCGAAAACGATAGCATCCTCCACGCCAAAGTAGCGAGCAGTCAGCTTCTCCAGCTCGTCCACCTGAGCATTGTTACCCAGCTCACAGCGGGAACTGCAGTAGGCCAGGCCGGAGACACGGGCCTGATCCTCGGACTCGTCGGCGCAGCGACCAGTGGCGGCGGCAAATCCCAGATAGTTGTAGGATCCCAGATTGAGGCAGCGCGTTTCTGTGCCAGTGAATTTAAAGCTCCATCCATAGTCATCGGTCACGCGGTCCTTGAGCGTCAGCTCATCACCTGGCACACTAGAGATGGGGCGGTTCCAGCAATCCTTAATGCGGCGGTACACGTAGCGAGAGTAGAAGCTTTCGAAGGCGTCGTACAGGGCCACGTAGCCTTCACGTCCCTTCTCTGTGGCCACTTTGGGCACGAACAGCAGCTGGTTGATGTAGCCTAGGATCATGAGAAGGTAGAATCCGAGGTAGGTAAGGCAGGCCGTGTGCATGGGCACCTCCTCGAACGAGGTCTTCTGGTAGTGCTCCTTTTCCGGCGAGAGCTTTCCCTCTGCCTGGTTGGGCTTGGACTCTGACTTCTGCTGCCTGGTCGCGGAGGCGTGTCCATTCGAGTGCACTTTCTTCTCCGGGTGGTAGTTGCTCGAGCTGGCTTGCTGTGGGCCAGAGGGATAGACAGCGATTAACAAACAGGTGGTTATCATTGATGGACTAGCCTGCGAAGCTTATCGCTGGCCATCTACATGAAATGCAATTAAATCACTTATCAGGCAGTCGGAGACAAGCCATAGAGTTCTGCCCCACCAACAGGTGCTAAATAATTTACCTGGGGGTAGTATGTAGTACCTATGTATGTACATACACATATGTGACACTGTGACACATCAATGCTACTGAAATGGCAGTATTAAAATATCATCAGATAAACAAGAGCACGACTACTATCTATCGAATGTTCCCTTCCTACACACTTGTACGTGTAACCCCAATTTTCATCATTTCGAGCGTGCACAGTAAATCATCATATATGTATGTATGTAAAAGCTAACCGAACTACGAACAATTTTCTGATCTAGCTCTTCCACTCACATGAGTTAGCTTGCTTTAATATGAAGTCTCACACACAAACAAAGAGGGAGATAGACGGTAGGGAAGCCATATACATATGTGTGTACATATGTAGCAATTGCCCAACAAGCCTCTCCGATTTAAAGGCGGTACGGTGTAATTAACATATTTATTAATATACATACGTGAAGAAATAGATTGCTTGTTGATTTTTCTTTGGGGAAGTATCCGAACAGGAGCCATCAATGCAGGGTACCACTCTCATGCACAGCGAATGTTGAGAGATGAGTATGCCTGACCGTACGAACTCAATTATATAACAATAACGAGACGACGACAATAATATTTCGTGTTTATTATCATTTGCCTCTGGCTTGTTAACAAAATATTTCTATAAGGAGGCAGAGAGACAGAGAGAGAGAGAGAAAGAGAGACAGAACGATATAGATGAACACAGTAGATCGGGGTGGAAAGGTTTCAACAGTTACGCGCTGGCGATGTTTTTAATGGACTGAACGTGAGCTTTGGTATACCCTACATATTATACATCCATACATGAAACCAGCAAATAAAAAAAAAGCGAAAACGAGTCGAGTAAATAAATAAAAAATGTGTACTACTAATTACTCTACAGAGTCTACACCCACAGAGCTACAGAGGGTGGGGTGGGAGTCAGATAACGGTTTCCATATTCATGGGATCCATGGTATTCTAGATAACGACTGGCTATTGAATGACTATCTCGGTGCATGTTACCGTTCTCTAATGAAGAATTATTTAAAAAAACTAGAAAAATATAATTCAGGCTGAAGTCTGGGCTCTGACTAACTCTGACGAATCTTTAAGAACTCGCCTTTGCTTTTGAAACATTTTGTAAATTTATCTTGCCGATCGCTGGAATAAACAGACGCCTAATAACAAGTTAACCTATGCTATAACTTTGCGAGTAAAATCTTTTAAGGGCTAATCAAGGGTAACACGCGCAGACGTTGTGTTAGCCGTAATAATAAACCGTTTAAGATATGCATATGGAACTTTTTGAAAGATGGCGAGCGTAAATAATTGCATGGAAAATCCGCATAAAAATAGGTAAAGTACAATTTCATGGTACATATTTCATATAATCCAATGGTAAACATGATAATATAGATACAAACTTTCGGTTTAATATTGAATTTTACTTGTAATATTCTTTAAATCTAAGCAAATTCCTTACTTTCATAAGAGAAAAGATGACAGATATGAAATAAACTCATGGAAAATCATTTTCCCTACTTCATACATATGTACACATGTACATATGTATAACATGTCCATATCCAACGGGCTTCACATGCCCCTATCTCTAAGACCCAAGGAATGCCCAAGGCTTTCGACTCTACTATTATAATTGCCAAAAAATCTTATCGCGAAAAAATCAACGCCCACTACAAATCAGCCGCCCTTAGCAAACGAATGTGAATCACCACCCGGCGACGCTGACTCGCATTCTACGAAGCTTTACGTAAAAATGAGATTGGAGCAAATGCGCCTGATAAGGTGACTCGAGGCATGGTATGACTATTACCAGTCCCCAGGGTATCGAATATTTTGGACCGTGTATCGAAATAAACACATGGGACAATGCGGACCTCCAGGACACATGTCCCTGTTTCCTTGGCAACGTACGTCATTGCTTTTCCAATGAAAACGGACGGGGAAATACAAAAGGAAAACACTGCAGTCGTCACTGCAAACAGCTGGGAGCTGAACCAGAAAATGGGGAAAATGCCTGAAAAGGCCGGAAGATATACTGCACTTGCCTCCCAGATGACGCATGTCGTGCCCGTCACACTCACATTTCCGAACGCACGCACGCACCCACACAAAATCAATGGTTCGCGACGGAGGAGTATTCACATTCGATGGCGATGGCGTCGATTGACTCCATTTTGGACACCTTCGGGTCGGTCCTCACCTTGGATTCTGCGTTGCAGCGCCGTGTGCGAATCTCGGTGTAGGCCGGCGCCGAGAATTTACGCTGGGGTTCCACGCTGAGGTTGTCTGTCGGAGAACCGTGGCCATTGGGCAGCCTTCCATTGCCGTTGGGGCTGGCGAAGCCCTGCTCGAAGGCGTCAAAGTTACCCATGTCGTTCGTTGTTTTGTTGCAATTGATTCACGTTGTTATTGCGTTAATTCAGTGTGACCGCGTATTTATCGTAAAATATACCGTCAGACCGTCAGAAATATACCAAAACCATACTTATCTTTTTTTTAAATATACCTTTAATATACTGACGGACACGACATGATTTTGATATTCGGTTTAATATTACTAGCAAGCTAAGACTCTCAGCGCTAAACATATATTTTTCTACGATTAATTAATCAATTTCCTGAAAAAGTTGCTAATTATAAGTGCTCATTTTCATTTGAATTATTCATAAATAAGGTTTAATCAGATAGAGGAGCGGTCTTCTGATGAAAAATTTAATGTTTTACATGGGTAACTGTGTAGTTAGCGTGTGCTAACTGCACATTTGCTACAAATTAGCTACATATTTATGTAAAATTCGACAGAGACCTCTAGCGAGAAATTGTGTACGTTTCAGAAAAATTTTAGTCGTTGCCTTTTTTTCGGACATTTTTGAAAAATTGGGATTGGGATGCCAAACCATTAGGAATTCGATGCTCTTCACGAATTAGTATTCGATGTGGCCTGGGACATGGCTCTAAATAGCATTTCTACTTTGGTGGATTAGGACAAGAGGGTTAGGACCATAACGCGTCCTAAAAAATACTGGAAACTACTAAAAATATACGAAATATACTAAAAAGAACTATAAAAATATGCAAGGTGTGTGACCTAAACAGGGTGGTCAAAAAAGTGAAACGCAGTGTGACCCAGCCAATCTGGCAGTTAGAAAAATACCTCATCATTTGTAAAAGAATACCGGATGATCGCAACGACTTCTTTCTTCAATTTTTATATTCGGCTTAAAATTACAAGCTGGTTTTCCCACTTAGCCCTAAAACAATAATTTTATCCAGTACAAGCTTGGCTAGTTTTCAAAACTCATATTCCTTGGATTGTTTACATAATAGGGTTCAAACAATAATGGCCAAACAAAAACATAAGTGTGAACTCCGGTCACGCTCCGCCACCGTTGCTGGTGTACCTAGTTTCTGCATGCGTATGGACATTTTATACCTTACTTCCTTTAATTAATGTATAATTTGTTGTTCCAAGATGCTGTGAAATATTTATATTGAAATGTTCTTAGATTGACATGTTATATACATATTCATGTAATTAATTTGTGTGTTTCTATATGGTATATCCCGTTCCTGATACCTATTAATGGTACCTTCAAAATTTCGTATATATTTTTAAGTTTTTTTTTGTTTCTGCATTAATTGGGATTCCGAAATTACAAACAATATCTCAATTCTATAATATGCAGACTTGTTGCGCATTCCGTGCCAAAGTTGCAGAACAATGCTGCTAAATCTTTCAAATGTATCTGCAGAGGGACACGAGCCCATCCCGGAGGAACGGTGGGAATTTTTGAAAAAATGTGAAACTGAGATTCACACTGCCACCATCCCACATCCATGAGAAACAGCTGAAAACAGCTTTACGTCTGTAATTAAAATGAATATTTATAATTTTGCAATGGTTGTAAATGTGATTCAACAGAAAAACATATTCTTGACCAAACTTATCATGTTGCTGGACATGGATGATGATGATGAGGACAACTTTGACGAGGAGGAGATATCAGAATGGATATTTCTTTTGAAAAAACCGAAGCGTGGTCTTTTGTGACTGCTTCTAAAAATCCAATCCTCAATGTTTTAATACAAATATATATTTTCCATGTCTTTTTAGAAGCGGTTCGGGAAATTTTGGGAGGAAGATGTAGCCGAAAACAACGATGCGCTTTTTAATGAAAATTTTATATCGCCATAGCATTGTATACTTTGGGCTGTTTTTCTGGATACAGAATAGTCGGAAGGCTGTCAGTCAGCAGCGTGTCCAATTTCCTGCATGAGTTTTGCAAAAAACTCATCATAAACAAATTCCCAGACGATAGGTCCACAAACTATCTCACTTCCGAGTTTTTGTGCCTGAGAATATTTTGACATCAGATTTTTTGCTGTTGTTTTTTTTATTTTCCTGTCTGTCATTGTTTACATTTTCCTAGTGAATTCCGATTTTTCGTTGTGAATGTCTATTACACTACTCGACAAAATTGAACTTTTTATTTAGGCTGTGGCCCAAAATGATTTTACTGATAGATTTCGAGATTTAAAATTTTTAAAACAACATTGTTTTTTTATAGTTAAGTTTTATTTCAAAGAATTTTAAAAAATCTGCTATTTTTTTTCAGAGGTAGTGCTTCTAATTTTCACATAACCTAAGTATTTTATTTCTGGTTGCATGTTACATTGCAGTTCTGGAATGCTGACAAATGCAGCTATTCGAATAATTAAGCTTCCTTCCTTTGTTTCCCTTATTGATTTAGTTAATATGATAAGATCGCTTAATTTGAAGCAAAAAACTTATTTTATCTTCACCACCGAGTGTGGTGCAGGGGGACGGTTGACTGTCCCTCTGGCAGAACCACATGTCTGGTCCAGGTTCGATCCTGGTGTAGGCTGCGTAAATGGTAGTAAAAACAGATGTGCAAATCGGTTAGGATCAACAACTTGATGATTGTATTTGTATTGTCTTAGAAATTAAAATCAAACCAAGAGAAGTTGGTAAATAATATTACAAAAAATGGGTACAGGAGACAGAGGGAGAGATGAGACACACACAAACTGCCGCTGCTGCTGGAAAAAGATGGTGGGATCCAAAATATGGGACGGAATTCTAACACTACACACACAAAGGGCAAAACAAAATACTACTACAACATCCAACATCCAAAGAAGAGAGAAACAGCCGCGAAAGAAGAGATGACAAGAAGATGACAAGCCGGAGCAGGCGTCGGCAAGAGTAGAACAATATCTACCATTTTTCAGACCATTTCCCCGGAGTTTAATCGTAGGCCAGGATCTAACCCAAATACTGTAAAAGTACTTCTGTGTGCTCCCACAGGAAAAGCTTAATTTGGTATTGGAGGTGCCACACTTCACTCAATGTTTTCATTAAGCCTAGTACTCAGATGCGCTAAATTTTCCGTCGACCGAAAGTGCTGTATATTCCGCTCGGTGCCTAGTGTGACCAAAGTGGTCAAACTGCAAGCTCTACGGCTACACTGTTATGTGTTTGTTTAAGCCTAGTACTCAGATCCAAAAACTGTTTGGTAGCGAACTCATGTCATATAATTCGCTAGCGGCCATGTGGTGTGACCAGAGGTGTGCACTGCATTCCGTACGGTTACACTGCTCAGACAGATGCTTGGTTTTGTTAAAAGTTAATGAAATGCACTTCTTCGGCTGGGGTCGCTCTTCCCCAGGCATATCCTGGGCTCAGCAATATTTTATTGGCAAGGTAGTTTGTCTGACTATCAGCAGCAGCAGATAGCGACACCGCCCGTGCCGACCACCGTGAGGACAACATGTTTGAAAACCATATTTGATTTATATTCATGAAAATTAATAAAAATAATATATTATAATATCCATATAATTGTCCTTCATATAGTGCTGCATTAATTAGTTTCTATTTGTGTTCATTATTTCAATATCTCATTTTGTTTTTTGCTCTCATATTGCAGTGGTTGCTTCGAACTTGCTAGCAAATTATATGCAACTTATATAACTTTACAGGGGGGTAGAAAGATACCAGCAATTGCAGCAAATACTATCGGATACTTTTCTAGTATATACCGACCCTGTTTTTCTTGAACTGAGTACTGCCTTCCGTACAGAGCCTAGAAAACAGTTTTCGACCAAAAAAATTTCTTATCGGTTTTATACGAATATCAACCCAGATTCTGTTCGCGAGGTGTTTTTTCGGAACTGAGTACTAGGCTTTACAAACAGAAATCTGTTAAAATATCATATGTTGTATTAAAGCAAGCAGAAATGTCTTATTTGTGATCGCTGTGGAGCTGGAGGACGATAATGCACACTGCAATATTGGATAAATCCGATGCTGCAGGACAGATATGCAATCAACATTGTTTTATTTACATTTAATTGATATAATTGAGTACCGGGTATAAAATTAACAAATAATAATATCCATATAATCTGTAATCATTCGACTGCCCTAATTAGATTATATTTGTCTTCATTATTTCACTTTTGTAGCTGCTTTCCATTTTTAGAGTTTGTGTGTGTGTGTGTATGTGTCATTTGGACGAGTACCGATCTGCGAAACGCCTGCTTCGAAATTTTCCGTCGACCAAAAAACAAGGGATGATTTCTTATCGGTTTCATACGAATACCATCCCTGATTTCGGTCGACGTAAAATTTAGCGCGTCTGAGTACTAGGCTTTACCTCTCAATCAATCCAACCATGCTGTCACGGAACGAACTAGCTCTAATGATCGATAGTATTCGCGTATGGTATTTATCCAGAGATTAGGTATTTAGGGTGACCTGCGGTCACATTACAGTTAGCAAGTCAAGCCATATTCCCGCCTCGGAATAATCCGATTGACGAGACCACAGAGAGTAGGAGGAAAGACTGCGGTAAGTAGCCACCAAAGAGTTGAGGTTAGACCTAAGTCAATGTATTTTCACCCTACAGAATAAAACACATCGCATCACATATCATTTTTCTCTACGAGAGCTGGTGTTCTTGTTTCGGTGTCGATATATCGAAGTGTTGAAGGCAACTTCTACAATGCATTAGCAAATTTAGAACACGTGCTCAGAAGGGCCATGGAAGCCAAAGAAAATAGGGTGGAAAATGAAGGGGAGGAGGCAGGTTATGACGCAATTGATGAGGAATTTAGGGCTTTAGCGATTCCTGAAATAGGTTCTCAAATAAATGTTCTAAACTTGAATGACCAGGCAGCTGATCCAGATAGGAGTATTCGAATAATTAAGCTTCCTTCCTTTGTTTCCCTTATTGATTTAGCCAATATGATAAGATCGCTTAATTTGAAGCAAAAAACTTATCTTATCTTCACCACCGACTGTGGTGCAGGGGGACGGTTGACTGTCCCTCTGGCATAACCACATGTCTGGTCCAGGTTCGATTCCTGGTGTAGGCTGCGTAAATGGTAGTAAAAACAGATGTTCAAATCGGTCCGATTGACGGGACCACAGAGAGTAGGAGGAAAGACTGCGGTACGTAGCCACCAAAGAGTTGAGGTTAGACCTAAGTCAATGTATTTTCACCCTACAGAATAAAACACATCGCATCACATATCATTTTTCTCTACGAGAGCTGGTGTTCTTGTTTCGGTGTCGATATATCGAAGTGTTGAAGGCAACTTCTACAATGCATTAGCAAATTTAGAACACGTGCTCAGAAGGGCCATGGAAGCCAAAGAAAATAGGGTGGAAAATGAAGGGGAGGAGGCAGGTTATGACGCAATTGATGAGGAATTTAGGGCTTTAGCGATTCCTGAAATAGGTTCTCAAATAAATGTTCTAAACTTGAATGACCAGGCAGCTGATCCAGATAGGAGTATTCGAATAATTAAGCTTCCTTCCTTTGTTTCCCTTATTGATTTAGCCAATATGATAAGATCGCTTAATTTGAAGCAAAAAACTTAACTTATCTTCACCACCGACTGTGGTGCAGGGGGACGGTTGACTGTCCCTCTGGCAGAACCACATGTCTGGTCCAGGTTCGATTCCTGGTGTAGGCTGCGTAAATGGTAGTAAAAACAGATGTTCAAATCGGTCCGATTGACGAGACCACAGAGAGTAGGAGGAAAGACTGCGGTACGTAGCCACCAAAGAGTTGAGGTTAGACCTAAGTCAATGTATTTTCACCCTACAGAATAAAACACATCGCATCACATATCATTTTTCTCTACGAGAGCTGGTGTTCTTGTTTCGGTGTCGATATATCGAAGTGTTGAAGGCAACTTCTACAATGCATTAGCAAATTTAGAACACGTGCTCAGAAGGGCCATGGAAGCCAAAGAAAATAGGGTGGAAAATGAAGGGGAGGAGGCAGGTTATGACGCAATTGATGAGGAATTTAGGGCTTTAGCGATTCCTGAAATAGGTTCTCAAATAAATGTTCTAAACTTGAATGACCAGGCAGCTGATCCAGATAGGAGTATTCGAATAATTAAGATTCCTTCCTTTGTTTCCCTTATTGATTTAGCCAATATGATAAGATCGCTTAATTTGAAGCAAAAAACTTATCTTATCTTCACCACCGACTGTGGTGCAGGGGGACGGTTGACTGTCCCTCTGGCATAACCACATGTCTGGTCCAGGTTCGATTCCTGGTGTAGGCTGCGTAAATGGTAGTAAAAACAGATGTTCAAATCGGTCCGATTGACGGGACCACAGAGAGTAGGAGGAAAGACTGCGGTACGTAGCCACCAAAGAGTTGAGGTTAGACCTAAGTCAATGTATTTTCACCCTACAGAATAAAACACATCGCATCACATATCATTTTTCTCTACGAGAGCTGGTGTTCTTGTTTCGGTGTCGATATATCGAAGTGTTGAAGGCAACTTCTACAATGCATTAGCAAATTTAGAACACGTGCTCAGAAGGGCCATGGAAGCCAAAGAAAATAGGGTGGAAAATGAAGGGGAGGAGGCAGGTTATGACGCAATTGATGAGGAATTTAGGGCTTTAGCGATTCCTGAAATAGGTTCTCAAATAAATGTTCTAAACTTGAATGACCAGGCAGCTGATCCAGATAGGAGTATTCGAATAATTAAGCTTCCTTCCTTTGTTTCCCTTATTGATTTAGCCAATATGATAAGATCGCTTAATTTGAAGCAAAAAACTTATCTTATCTTCAACACCGAGTGTGGTGCAGGGGGACGGTTGACTGTCCCTCTGGCAGAACCACATGTCTGGTCCAGGTTCGATCCTGGTGTAGGCTGCGTAAATGGTAGTAAAAACAGATGTGCAAATCGGTTAGGATCAACAACTTGATGATTGTATTTGTATTGTCTTAGAAATTAAAATCAAACCAAGAGAAGTTGGTAAATAATATTACAAAAAATGGGTACAGGAGACAGAGGGAGAGATGAGACACACACAAACTGCCGCTGCTGCTGGAAAAAGATGGTGGGATCCAAAATATGGGACGGAATTCTAACACTACACACACAAAGGGCAAAACAAAATACTACTACAACATCCAACATCCAAAGAAGAGAGAAACAGCCGCGAAAGAAGAGATGACAAGAAGATGACAAGCCGGAGCAGGCGTCGGCAAGAGTAGAACAATATCTACCATTTTTCAGACCATTTCCCCGGAGTTTAATCGTAGGCCAGGATCTAACCCAAATACTGTAAAAGTACTTCTGTGTGCTCCCACAGGAAAAGCTTAATTTGGTATTGGAGGTGCCACACTTCACTCAATGTTTTCATTAAGCCTAGTACTCAGATGCGCTAAATTTTCCGTCGACCGAAAGTGCTGTATATTCCGCTCGGTGCCTAGTGTGACCAAAGTGGTCAAACTGCAAGCTCTACGGCTACACTGTTATGTGTTTGTTTAAGCCTAGTACTCAGATCCAAAAACTGTTTGGTAGCGAACTCATGTCATATAATTCGCTAGCGGCCATGTGGTGTGACCAGAGGTGTGCACTGCATTCCGTACGGTTACACTGCTCAGACAGATGCTTGGTTTTGTTAAAAGTTAATGAAATGCACTTCTTCGGCTGGGGTCGCTCTTCCCCAGGCATATCCTGGGCTCAGCAATATTTTATTGGCAAGGTAGTTTGTCTGACTATCAGCAGCAGCAGATAGCGACACCGCCCGTGCCGACCACCGTGAGGACAACATGTTTGAAAACCATATTTGATTTATATTCATGAAAATTAATAAAAATAATATATTATAATATCCATATAATTGTCCTTCATATAGTGCTGCATTAATTAGTTTCTATTTGTGTTCATTATTTCAATATCTCATTTTGTTTTTTGCTCTCATATTGCAGTGGTTGCTTCGAACTTGCTAGCAAATTATATGCAACTTATATAACTTTACAGGGGGTAGAAAGATACCAGCAATTCCAGCAAATACTATCGGATACTTTTCTAGTATATACCGACCCTGTTTTTCTTGAACTGAGTACTGCCTTCCGTACAGAGCCTAGAAAACAGTTTTCGACCAAAAAAATTTCTTATCGGTTTTATACGAATATCAACCCAGATTCTGTTCGCGAGGTGTTTTTTCGGAACTGAGTACTAGGCTTTACAAACAGAAATCTGTTAAAATATCATATGTTGTATTAAAGCAAGCAGAAATGTCTTATTTGTGATCGCTGTGGAGCTGGAGGACGATAATGCACACTGCAATATTGGATAAATCCGATGCTGCAGGACAGATATGCAATCAACATTGTTTTATTTACATTTAATTGATATAATTGAGTACCGGGTATAAAATTAACAAATAATAATATCCATATAATCTGTAATCATTCGACTGCCTTAATTAGATTATATTTGTCTTCATTATTTCACTTTTGTAGCTGCTTTCCATTTTTAGAGTTTGTGTGTGTGTGTGTATGTGTCATTTGGACGAGTACCGATCTGCGAAACGCCTGCTTCGAAATTTTCCGTCGACCAAAAAACAAGGGATGATTTCTTATCGGTTTCATACGAATACCATCCCTGATTTCGGTCGACGTAAAATTTAGCGCGTCTGAGTACTAGGCTTTACCTCTCAATCAATCCAACCATGCTGTCACGGAACGAACTAGCTCTAATGATCGATAGTATTCGCGTATGGTATTTATCCAGAGAGGAATTTAGGGCTTTAGCGATTCCTGAAATAGGTTCTCAAATAAATGTTCTAAACTTGAATGACCAGGCAGCTGATCCAGATAGGAGTATTCGAATAATTAAGCTTCCTTCCTTTGTTTCCCTTATTGATTTAGCCAATATGATAAGATCGCTTAATTTGAAGCAAAAAACTTATCTTATCTTCACCACCGACTGTGGTGCAGGGGGACGGTTGACTGTCCCTCTGGCATAACCACATGTCTGGTCCAGGTTCGATTCCTGGTGTAGGCTGCGTAAATGGTAGTAAAAACAGATGTTCAAATCGGTCCGATTGACGGGACCACAGAGAGTAGGAGGAAAGACTGCGGTACGTAGCCACCAAAGAGTTGAGGTTAGACCTAAGTCAATGTATTTTCACCCTACAGAATAAAACACATCGCATCACATATCATTTTTCTCTACGAGAGCTGGTGTTCTTGTTTCGGTGTCGATATATCGAAGTGTTGAAGGCAACTTCTACAATGCATTAGCAAATTTAGAACACGTGCTCAGAAGGGCCATGGAAGCCAAAGAAAATAGGGTGGAAAATGAAGGGGAGGAGGCAGGTTATGACGCAATTGATGAGGAATTTAGGGCTTTAGCGATTCCTGAAATAGGTTCTCAAATAAATGTTCTAAACTTGAATGACCAGGCAGCTGATCCAGATAGGAGTATTCGAATAATTAAGCTTCCTTCCTTTGTTTCCCTTATTGATTTAGCCAATATGATAAGATCGCTTAATTTGAAGCAAAAAACTTAACTTATCTTCACCACCGACTGTGGTGCAGGGGGACGGTTGACTGTCCCTCTGGCAGAACCACATGTCTGGTCCAGGTTCGATTCCTGGTGTAGGCTGCGTAAATGGTAGTAAAAACAGATGTTCAAATCGGTCCGATTGACGAGACCACAGAGAGTAGGAGGAAAGACTGCGGTACGTAGCCACCAAAGAGTTGAGGTTAGACCTAAGTCAATGTATTTTCACCCTACAGAATAAAACACATCGCATCACATATCATTTTTCTCTACGAGAGCTGGTGTTCTTGTTTCGGTGTCGATATATCGAAGTGTTGAAGGCAACTTCTACAATGCATTAGCAAATTTAGAACACGTGCTCAGAAGGGCCATGGAAGCCAAAGAAAATAGGGTGGAAAATGAAGGGGAGGAGGCAGGTTATGACGCAATTGATGAGGAATTTAGGGCTTTAGCGATTCCTGAAATAGGTTCTCAAATAAATGTTCTAAACTTGAATGACCAGGCAGCTGATCCAGATAGGAGTATTCGAATAATTAAGCTTCCTTCCTTTGTTTCCCTTATTGATTTAGCCAATATGATAAGATCGCTTAATTTGAAGCAAAAAACTTATCTTATCTTCACCACCGACTGTGGTGCAGGGGGACGGTTGACTGTCCCTCTGGCATAACCACATGTCTGGTCCAGGTTCGATTCCTGGTGTACGCTGCGTAAATGGTAGTAAAAACAGATGTTCAAATCGGTCCGATTGACGGGACCACAGAGAGTAGGAGGAAAGACTGCGGTACGTAGCCACCAAAGAGTTGAGGTTAGACCTAAGTCAATGTATTTTCACCCTACAGAATAAAACACATCGCATCACATATCATTTTTCTCTACGAGAGCTGGTGTTCTTGTTTCGGTGTCGATATATCGAAGTGTTGAAGGCAACTTCTACAATGCATTAGCAAATTTAGAACACGTGCTCAGAAGGGCCATGGAAGCCAAAGAAAATATGGTGGAAAATGAAGGGGAGGAGGCAGGTTATGACGCAATTGATGAGGAATTTAGGGCTTTAGCGATTCCTGAAATAGGTTCTCAAATAAATGTTCTAAACTTGAATGACCAGGCAGCTGATCCAGATAGGAGTATTCGAATAATTAAGCTTCCTTCCTTTGTTTCCCTTATTGATTTAGCCAATATGATAAGATCGCTTAATTTGAAGCAAAAAACTTATCTTATCTTCACCACCGACTGTGGTGCAGGGGGACGGTTGACTGTCCCTCTGGCAGAACCACATGCCTGGTCCAGGTTCGATTCCTGGTGTAGGCTGCGTAAATGGTAGTAAAAACAGATGTTCAAATCGGTCCGATTGACGAGACCACAGAGAGTAGGAGGAAAGACTGCGGTACGTAGCCACCAAAGAGTTGAGGTTAGACCTAAGTCAATGTATTTTCACCCTACAGAATAAAACACATCGCATCACATATCATTTTTCTCTACGAGAGCTGGTGTTCTTGTTTCGGTGTCGATATATCGAAGTGTTGAAGGCAACTTCTACAATGCATTAGCAAATTTAGAACACGTGCTCAGAAGGGCCATGGAAGCCAAAGAAAATAGGGTGGAAAATGAAGGGGAGGAGGCAGGTTATGACGCAATTGATGAGGAATTTAGGGCTTTAGCGATTCCTGAAATAGGTTCTCAAATAAATGTTCTAAACTTGAATGACCAGGCAGCTGATCCAGATAGGAGTATTCGAATAATTAAGCTTCCTTCCTTTGTTTCCCTTATTGATTTAGCCAATATGATAAGATCGCTTAATTTGAAGCAAAAAACTTAACTTATCTTCACCACCGACTGTGGTGCAGGGGGACGGTTGACTGTCCCTCTGGCAGAACCACATGTCTGGTCCAGGTTCGATTCCTGGTGTAGGCTGCGTAAATGGTAGTAAAAACAGATGTTCAAATCGGTCCGATTGACGAGACCACAGAGAGTAGGAGGAAAGACTGCGGTACGTAGCCACCAAAGAGTTGAGGTTAGACTTAAGTCAATGTATTTTCACCCTACAGAATAAAACACATCGCATCACATATCATTTTTCTCTACGAGAGCTGGTGTTCTTGTTTCGGTGTCGATATATCGAAGTGTTGAAGGCAACTTCTACAATGCATTAGCAAATTTAGAACACGTGCTCAGAAGGGCCATGGAAGCCAAAGAAAATAGGGTGGAAAATGAAGGGGAGGAGGCAGGTTATGACGCAATTGATGAGGAATTTAGGGCTTTAGCGATTCCTGAAATAGGTTCTCAAATAAATGTTCTAAACTTGAATGACCAGGCAGCTGATCCAGATAGGAGTATTCGAATAATTAAGATTCCTTCCTTTGTTTCCCTTATTGATTTAGCCAATATGATAAGATCGCTTAATTTGAAGCAAAAAACTTAACTTATCTTCACCACCGACTGTGGTGCAGGGGGACGGTTGACTGTCCCTCTGGCAGAACCACATGTCTGGTCCAGGTTCGATTCCTGGTGTAGGCTGCGTAAATGGTAGTAAAAACAGATGTTCAAATCGGTCCGATTGACGAGACCACAGAGAGTAGGAGGAAAGACTGCGGTACGTAGCCACCAAAGAGTTGAGGTTAGACTTAAGTCAATGTATTTTCACCCTACAGAATAAAACACATCGCATCACATATCATTTTTCTCTACGAGAGCTGGTGTTCTTGTTTCAGTGTCGATATATCGAAGTGTTGAAGGCAACTTCTACAATGCATTAGCAAATTTAGAACACGTGCTCAGAAGGGCCATGGAAGCCAAAGAAAATAGGGTGGAAAATGAAGGGGAGGAGGCAGGTTATGACGCAATTGATGAGGAATTTAGGGCTTTAGCGATTCCTGAAATAGGTTCTCAAATAAATGTTCTAAACTTGAATGACCAGGCAGCTGATCCAGATAGGAGTATTCGAATAATTAAGCTTCCTTCCTTTGTTTCCCTTATTGATTTAGCCAATATGATAAGATCGCTTAATTTGAAGCAAAAAACTTAACTTATCTTCACCACCGACTGTGGTGCAGGGGGACGGTTGACTGTCCCTCTGGCAGAACCACATGTCTGGTCCAGGTTCGATTCCTGGTGTAGGCTGCGTAAATGGTAGTAAAAACAGATGTTCAAATCGGTCCGATTGACGAGACCACAGAGAGTAGGAGGAAAGACTGCGGTACGTAGCCACCAAAGAGTTGAGGTTAGACTTAAGTCAATGTATTTTCACCCTACAGAATAAAACACATCGCATCACATATCATTTTTCTCTACGAGAGCTGGTGTTCTTGTTTCGGTGTCGATATATCGAAGTGTTGAAGGCAACTTCTACAATGCATTAGCAAATTTAGAACACGTGCTCAGAAGGGCCATGGAAGCCAAAGAAAATACGGTGGAAAATGAAGGGGAGGAGGCAGGTTATGACGCAATTGATGAGGAATTTAGGGCTTTAGCGATTCCTGAAATAGGTTCTCAAATAAATGTTCTAAACTTGAATGACCAGGCAGCTGATCCAGATAGGAGTATTCGAATAATTAAGCTTCCTTCCTTTGTTTCCCTTATTGATTTAGCCAATATGATAAGATCGCTTAATTTGAAGCAAAAAACTTATCTTATCTTCACCACCGACTGTGGTGCAGGGGGACGGTTGACTGTCCCTCTGGCATAACCACATGTCTGGTCCAGGTTCGATTCCTGGTGTAGGCTGCGTAAATGGTAGTAAAAACAGATGTTCAAATCGGTCCGATTGACGGGACCACAGAGAGTAGGAGGAAAGACTGCGGTACGTAGCCACCAAAGAGTTGAGGTTAGACCTAAGTCAATGTATTTTCACCCTACAGAATAAAACACATCGCATCACATATCATTTTTCTCTACGAGAGCTGGTGTTCTTGTTTCAGTGTCGATATATCGAAGTGTTGAAGGCAACTTCTACAATGCATTAGCAAATTTAGAACACGTGCTCAGAAGGGCCATGGAAGCCAAAGAAAATAGGGTGGAAAATGAAGGGGAGGAGGCAGGTTATGACGCAATTGATGAGGAATTTAGGGCTTTAGCGATTCCTGAAATAGGTTCTCAAATAAATGTTCTAAACTTGAATGACCAGGCAGCTGATCCAGATAGGAGTATTCGAATAATTAAGCTTCCTTCCTTTGTTTCCCTTATTGATTTAGCCAATATGATAAGATCGCTTAATTTGAAGCAAAAAACTTAACTTATCTTCACCACCGACTGTGGTGCAGGGGGACGGTTGACTGTCCCTCTGGCAGAACCACATGTCTGGTCCAGGTTCGATTCCTGGTGTAGGCTGCGTAAATGGTAGTAAAAACAGATGTTCAAATCGGTCCGATTGACGAGACCACAGAGAGTAGGAGGAAAGACTGCGGTACGTAGCCACCAAAGAGTTGAGGTTAGACTTAAGTCAATGTATTTTCACCCTACAGAATAAAACACATCGCATCACATATCATTTTTCTCTACGAGAGCTGGTGTTCTTGTTTCAGTGTCGATATATCGAAGTGTTGAAGGCAACTTCTACAATGCATTAGCAAATTTAGAACACGTGCTCAGAAGGGCCATGGAAGCCAAAGAAAATAGGGTGGAAAATGAAGGGGAGGAGGCAGGTTATGACGCAATTGATGAGGAATTTAGGGCTTTAGCGATTCCTGAAATAGGTTCTCAAATAAATGTTCTAAACTTGAATGACCAGGCAGCTGATCCAGATAGGAGTATTCGAATAATTAAGCTTCCTTCCTTTGTTTCCCTTATTGATTTAGCCAATATGATAAGATCGCTTAATTTGAAGCAAAAAACTTAACTTATCTTCACCACCGACTGTGGTGCAGGGGGACGGTTGACTGTCCCTCTGGCAGAACCACATGTCTGGTCCAGGTTCGATTCCTGGTGTAGGCTGCGTAAATGGTAGTAAAAACAGATGTTCAAATCGGTCCGATTGACGAGACCACAGAGAGTAGGAGGAAAGACTGCGGTACGTAGCCACCAAAGAGTTGAGGTTAGACTTAAGTCAATGTATTTTCACCCTACAGAATAAAACACATCGCATCACATATCATTTTTCTCTACGAGAGCTGGTGTTCTTGTTTCGGTGTCGATATATCGAAGTGTTGAAGGCAACTTCTACAATGCATTAGCAAATTTAGAACACGTGCTCAGAAGGGCCATGGAAGCCAAAGAAAATAGGGTGGAAAATGAAGGGGAGGAGGCAGGTTATGACGCGATTGATGAGGAATTTAGGGCTTTAGCGATTCCTGAAATAGGTTCTCAAATAAATGTTCTAAACTTGAATGACCAGGCAGCTGATCCAGATAGGAGTATTCGAATAATTAAGATTCCTTCCTTTGTTTCCCTTATTGATTTAGCCAATATGATAAGATCGCTTAATTTGAAGCAAAAAACTTAACTTATCTTCACCACCGACTGTGGTGCAGGGGGACGGTTGACTGTCCCTCTGGCAGAACCACATGTCTGGTCCAGGTTCGATTCCTGGTGTAGGCTGCGTAAATGGTAGTAAAAACAGATGTTCAAATCGGTCCGATTGACGAGACCACAGAGAGTAGGAGGAAAGACTGCGGTACGTAGCCACCAAAGAGTTGAGGTTAGACTTAAGTCAATGTATTTTCACCCTACAGAATAAAACACATCGCATCACATATCATTTTTCTCTACGAGAGCTGGTGTTCTTGTTTCAGTGTCGATATATCGAAGTGTTGAAGGCAACTTCTACAATGCATTAGCAAATTTAGAACACGTGCTCAGAAGGGCCATGGAAGCCAAAGAAAATAGGGTGGAAAATGAAGGGGAGGAGGCAGGTTATGACGCAATTGATGAGGAATTTAGGGCTTTAGCGATTCCTGAAATAGGTTCTCAAATAAATGTTCTAAACTTGAATGACCAGGCAGCTGATCCAGATAGGAGTATTCGAATAATTAAGCTTCCTTCCTTTGTTTCCCTTATTGATTTAGCCAATATGATAAGATCGCTTAATTTGAAGCAAAAAACTTAACTTATCTTCACCACCGACTGTGGTGCAGGGGGACGGTTGACTGTCCCTCTGGCAGAACCACATGTCTGGTCCAGGTTCGATCCTGGTGTAGGCTGCGTAAATGGTAGTAAAAACAGATGTGCAAATCGGTTAGGATCAACAACTTGATGATTGTATTTGTATTGTCTTAGAAATTAAAATCAAACCAAGAGAAGTTGGTAAATAATATTACAAAAAATGGGTACAGGAGACAGAGGGAGAGATGAGACACACACAAACTGCCGCTGCTGCTGGAAAAAGATGGTGGGATCCAAAATATGGGACGGAATTCTAACACTACACACACAAAGGGCAAAACAAAATACTACTACAACATCCAACATCCAAAGAAGAGAGAAACAGCCGCGAAAGAAGAGATGACAAGAAGATGACAAGCCGGAGCAGGCGTCGGCAAGAGTAGAACAATATCTACCATTTTTCAGACCATTTCCCCGGAGTTTAATCGTAGGCCAGGATCTAACCCAAATACTGTAAAAGTACTTCTGTGTGCTCCCACAGGAAAAGCTTAATTTGGTATTGGAGGTGCCACACTTCACTCAATGTTTTCATTAAGCCTAGTACTCAGATGCGCTAAATTTTCCGTCGACCGAAAGTGCTGTATATTCCGCTCGGTGCCTAGTGTGACCAAAGTGGTCAAACTGCAAGCTCTACGGCTACACTGTTCTGTGTTTGTTTAAGCCTAGTACTCAGATCCAAAAACTGTTTGGTAGCGAACTCATGTCATATAATTCGCTAGCGGCCATGTGGTGTGACCAGAGGTGTGCACTGCATTCCGTACGGTTACACTGCTCAGACAGATGCTTGGTTTTGTTAAAAGTTAATGAAATGCACTTCTTCGGCTGGGGTCGCTCTTCCCCAGGCATATCCTGGGCTCCCCAATATTTTATTGGCAAGGTAGTTTGTCTGACTATCAGCAGCAGCAGATAGCGACACCGCCCGTGCCGACCACCGTGAGGACAACATGTTTGAAAACCATATTTGATTTATATTCATGAAAATTAATAAAAATAATATATTATAATATCCATATAATTGTCCTTCATATAGTGCTGCATTAATTAGTTTCTATTTGTGTTCATTATTTCAATATCTCATTTTGTTTTTTGCTCTCATATTGCAGTGGTTGCTTCGAACTTGCTAACAAATTATATGCAACTTATATAACTTTACAGGGGGTAGAAAGATACCAGCAATTGCAGCAAATACTATCGGATACTTTTCTAGTATATACCGACCCTGTTTTTTCTTGAACTGAGTACTGCCTTCCGTACAGAGCCTAGAAAACAGTTTTCGACCAAAAAAATTTCTTATCGGTTTTATACGAATATCAACCCAGATTCTGTTCGCGAGGTGTTTTTTCGGAACTGAGTACTAGGCTTTACAAACAGAAATCTGTTAAAATATCATATGTTGTATTAAAGCAAGCAGAAATGTCTTATTTGTGATCGCTGTGGAGCTGGAGGACGATAATGCACACTGCAATATTGGATAAATCCGATGCTGCAGGACAGATATGCAATCAACATTGTTTTATTTACATTTAATTGATATAATTGAGTACCGGGTATAAAATTAACAAATAATAATATCCATATAATCTGTAATCATTCGACTGCCCTAATTAGATTACATTTGTCTTCATTATTTCACTTTTGTAGCTGCTTTCCATTTTTAGAGTTTGTGTGTGTGTGTGTATGTGTCATTTGGACGACGTAAATGGAAATATTTCCCATTTCCGATCGAGATGGGAAAATACCATCGGTTGCTTTTCTAGTATGTATCGAATAGCATTTAGCCGGAACTGAGTACCGATCTGCGAAACGCCTGCTTCGAAATTTTCCGTCGACCAAAAAACAAGGGATGATTTCTTATCGGTTTCATACGAATACCATCCCTGATTTCGGTCGACGTAAAATTTAGCGCGTCTGAGTACTAGGCTTTACCTCTCAATCAATCCAACCATTCTGTCACGGAACGAACTAGCTCTAATGATCGATAGTATTCGCGTATGGTATTTATCCAGAGATTAGGTATTTAGGGTGACCTGCGGTCACATTACAGTTAGCAAGTCAAGCCATATTCCCGCCTCGGAATAATCCGATTGACGAGACCACAGAGAGTAGGAGGAAAGACTGCGGTGCGTAGCCACCAAAGAGTTGAGGTTAGACCTAAGTCAATGTATTTTCACCCTACAGAATAAAACACATCGCATCACATATCATTTTTCTCTACGAGAGCTGGTGTTCTTGTTTCGGTGTCGATATATCGAAGTGTTGAAGGCAACTTCTACAATGCATTAGCAGATTTAGAACACGTGCTCAGAAGGGCCATGGAAGCCAAAGAAAATAGGGTGGAAAATGAAGGGGAGGAGGCAGGTTATGACGCAATTGATGAGGAATTTAGGGCTTTAGCGATTCCTGAAATAGGTTCTCAAATAAATGTTCTAAACTTGAATGACCAGGCAGCTGATCCAGATAGGAGTATTCGAATAATTAAGCTTCCTTCCTTTGTTTCCCTTATTGATTTAGCCAATATGATAAGATCGCTTAATTTGAAGCAAAAAACTTAACTTATCTTCACCACCGACTGTGGTGCAGGGGGACGGTTGACTGTCCCTCTGGCAGAACCACATGTCTGGTCCAGGTTCGATTCCTGGTGTAGGCTGCGTAAATGGTAGTAAAAACAGATGTTCAAATCGGTCCGATTGACGAGACCACAGAGAGTAGGAGGAAAGACTGCGGTACGTAGCCACCAAAGAGTTGAGGTTAGACTTAAGTCAATGTATTTTCACCCTACAGAATAAAACACATCGCATCACATATCATTTTTCTCTACGAGAGCTGGTGTTCTTGTTTCGGTGTCGATATATCGAAGTGTTGAAGGCAACTTCTACAATGCATTAGCAAATTTAGAACACGTGCTCAGAAGGGCCATGGAAGCCAAAGAAAATACGGTGGAAAATGAAGGGGAGGAGGCAGGTTATGACGCAATTGATGAGGAATTTAGGGCTTTAGCGATTCCTGAAATAGGTTCTCAAATAAATGTTCTAAACTTGAATGACCAGGCAGCTGATCCAGATAGGAGTATTCGAATAATTAAGCTTCCTTCCTTTGTTTCCCTTATTGATTTAGCCAATATGATAAGATCGCTTAATTTGAAGCAAAAAACTTATCTTATCTTCACCACCGACTGTGGTGCAGGGGGACGGTTGACTGTCCCTCTGGCATAACCACATGTCTGGTCCAGGTTCGATTCCTGGTGTAGGCTGCGTAAATGGTAGTAAAAACAGATGTTCAAATCGGTCCGATTGACGGGACCACAGAGAGTAGGAGGAAAGACTGCGGTACGTAGCCACCAAAGAGTTGAGGTTAGACCTAAGTCAATGTATTTTCACCCTACAGAATAAAACACATCGCATCACATATCATTTTTCTCTACGAGAGCTGGTGTTCTTGTTTCAGTGTCGATATATCGAAGTGTTGAAGGCAACTTCTACAATGCATTAGCAAATTTAGAACACGTGCTCAGAAGGGCCATGGAAGCCAAAGAAAATAGGGTGGAAAATGAAGGGGAGGAGGCAGGTTATGACGCGATTGATGAGGAATTTAGGGCTTTAGCGATTCCTGAAATAGGTTCTCAAATAAATGTTCTAAACTTGAATGACCAGGCAGCTGATCCAGATAGGAGTATTCGAATAATTAAGCTTCCTTCCTTTGTTTCCCTTATTGATTTAGTTAATATGATAAGATCGCTTAATTTGAAGCAAAAAACTTATCTTATCTTCACCACCGAGTGTGGTGCAGGGGGACGGTTGACTGTCCCTCTGGCAGAACCACATGTCTGGTCCAGGTTCGATCCTGGTGTAGGCTGCGTAAATGGTAGTAAAAACAGATGTGCAAATCGGTTAGGATCAACAACTTGATGATTGTATTTGTATTGTCTTAGAAATTAAAATCAAACCAAGAGAAGTTGGTAAATAATATTACAAAAAATGGGTACAGGAGACAGAGGGAGAGATGAGACACACACAAACTGCCGCTGCTGCTGGAAAAAGATGGTGGGATCCAAAATATGGGACGGAATTCTAACACTACACACACAAAGGGCAAAACAAAATACTACTACAACATCCAACATCCAAAGAAGAGAGAAACAGCCGCGAAAGAAGAGATGACAAGAAGATGACAAGCCGGAGCAGGCGTCGGCAAGAGTAGAACAATATCTACCATTTTTCAGACCATTTCCCCGGAGTTTAATCGTAGGCCAGGATCTAACCCAAATACTGTAAAAGTACTTCTGTGTGCTCCCACAGGAAAAGCTTAATTTGGTATTGGAGGTGCCACACTTCACTCAATGTTTTCATTAAGCCTAGTACTCAGATGCGCTAAATTTTCCGTCGACCGAAAGTGCTGTATATTCCGCTCGGTGCCTAGTGTGACCAAAGTGGTCAAACTGCAAGCTCTACGGCTACACTGTTCTGTGTTTGTTTAAGCCTAGTACTCAGATCCAAAAACTGTTTGGTAGCGAACTCATGTCATATAATTCGCTAGCGGCCATGTGGTGTGACCAGAGGTGTGCACTGCATTCCGTACGGTTACACTGCTCAGACAGATGCTTGGTTTTGTTAAAAGTTAATGAAATGCACTTCTTCGGCTGGGGTCGCTCTTCCCCAGGCATATCCTGGGCTCCCCAATATTTTATTGGCAAGGTAGTTTGTCTGACTATCAGCAGCAGCAGATAGCGACACCGCCCGTGCCGACCACCGTGAGGACAACATGTTTGAAAACCATATTTGATTTATATTCATGAAAATTAATAAAAATAATATATTATAATATCCATATAATTGTCCTTCATATAGTGCTGCATTAATTAGTTTCTATTTGTGTTCATTATTTCAATATCTCATTTTGTTTTTTGCTCTCATATTGCAGTGGTTGCTTCGAACTTGCTAACAAATTATATGCAACTTATATAACTTTACAGGGGGGTAGAAAGATACCAGCAATTGCAGCAAATACTATCGGATACTTTTCTAGTATATACCGACCCTGTTTTTTCTTGAACTGAGTACTGCCTTCCGTCACTAACCATACAGTATATAGATGTGCCAGTTCATACAAAGAATGTGTTACAGAAAAATTTGCAGGTCCAGGTCCCCCGCTCTCATTGACTGTGCTCTCGGGGACCTGAGAGAGTAAGACTATGCTCTCAGGGGACCTGAGAGAGTAAGAGAGCACGGCCATGGTGCAACAATAACTCTTGCCAGTCGTTTGTCAAACGGCGTCGAAAGAGGTTGTGTAGCGCACGATTTTTTTCTGTCTTTTCTGTCTTCTTCTTCCTCACAAAATAAATTCTTTCTATTACTATAAATATTTTTTTAATTTTTTTTGTATTTTCTTATACATTTTTCAGATTTATGAATTAAATGTCAGTATTTGATTTTCATTATTTCGATTTATTATTATTTATATTTATTTATTAGAGAAAAAATGTTCTCGCCTGCCAGCGGGGAGAAGTAAAACACTTTTTGTCTTCTTCTTCCTCACAAATAAAATTCTTTCTATTACTATAAATAATTGTTTTTTATTTTTCTTAAACATTTTTCTGAATTACGAATTAAATGTCAGTATTTGTTTTTCATTATTTCGATTTATTATTATTCATTTTTATTTATTTATTAGCGAAAAAATGTTCTCGCCTGTCAGCGGAGAAGTAAAACACTTGCTATCTCTTTCTAGCGCGTGCTTGTCTCTGGTGGCGAGATATTAGGGTTGAAAATATTTATGGAGCATTTTTCGGGTTGGGGGGAATTCGGCATGTATGTGTGTGTGTACACAGACACGACAAGATTTTTCCAATGTTTACGCTTCGAAACCGAGGTCGGTTTTGATTTTTGAATTTTTTGGAGTTCCAGGTTACGTACATAAATGTGTGTGTGCCACGTATTCACACATACTGTGCTTGTGTGTGGGTTCTACAATTTTTGGCCGCTTGAACTGAAATTTGTTTTTTGCAGCCAGCGACCGAGCTGACCTTCCGCATCATATTTGAGGAATGGGCAGGTGGGTGGGGTTGGGCGTGGGAAATAAATGAAATATAAAAATAAATGCTGATATTTGTTTTATTTACTTGAAATAGCACATTTATTTACGTATACATATCCCTATTTTAGACATGTTTAGGTTTTTACGATCCATATATTTACATTTATAGATGTTTTTATGTATATATATACGTTTCAGGAAATTGGTATATAAATATATTGGTAAACAAGTAATTTTAACTAAAATAATTTTATATACATGCATACCTACGTATATATATATGTATATATGATCTATGAATATACAAACGTAACCTGCAGTACGGGTCATCGATGTGTAAGCGACGACACATCGATGACAACGTCATTCAGCTCGATGACATAAGCGTATGTGTAAAAATATGTATAAGGGTTACATTAAATGTGTATAAAATTGGCTTATATATTTACATATTCTATATAAAGTCATAAAGTCATGTGCCATGTATTGGAGCACCACATACATGACTTTATGTACATATGTATATACATATTGGCATACATATGTACATAATTAAGGTATATTTCATATAGAATATGTAAATATATAAGCCAATTTTATACACATTTAATGTAACCCTTATACATATTTTTACACATACGCTTATGTCATCGAGCTGAATGACGTTGTCATCGATGTGTCGTCGCTTACACATCGATGACCCGTACTGCAGGTTACGTTTGTATATTCATAGATCATATATACATATATATATACGTAGGTATGCATGTATATAAAATTATTTTAGTTAAAATCACTTGTTTACCAATATATTTATATACCAATTTCCTGAAACGTATATATATACATAAAAACATCTATAAATGTAAATATATGGATCGTAAAAACCTAAACATGTCTAAAATAGGGATATGTATACGTAAATAAATGTGCTATTTCAAGTAAATAAAACAAAAATCAGCATTTATTTTTATATTTCATTTATTTCCCACGCCCAACACCACCCACTCTGCCCATTCCTCAAATATGATGCGGAAGGTCAGCTCGGTCGCTGGCTGCAAAAAAACAAATTTCAGTTCAAGCGGCCAAAAATTGTAGAACCCACACACAAGCACAGTATGTGTGAATACGTGGCACACACACATTTATGTACGTAACCTGGAACTCCAAAAATTCAAAAATCAAAACCGACCTCGGTTTCGAAGCGTAAACATTGGAAAAATCTTGTCGTGTCTGTGTACACACACACATACATGCCGAATTCCCCCCAACCCGAAAAATGCTCCATAAATATTTTCAACCCTAATATCTCGCCACCAGAGACAAGCACGCGCTAGAAAGAGATAGCAAGTGTTTTACTTCTCCGCTGACAGGCGAGAACATTTTTTCGCTAATAAATAAATAAAAATGAATAATAATAAATCGAAATAATGAAAAACAAATACTGACATTTAATTCGTAATTCAGAAAAATGTTTAAAAAAATAAAAAAATTTTAAAAAAATATTTATAGTAATAGAAAGAATTTTATTTGTGAGGAAGAAGAAGACAGAAAAGTGTTTTACTTCTCCCCGCTGGCAGGCGAGAACATTTTTTCTCTAATAAATAAATATAAATAATAATAAATCGAAATAATCAAAATCAAATACTGACATTTAATTCATAAATCTGAAAAATGTATAAGAAAATACAAAAAAAATTTAAAAAATATTTATAGTAATAGAAAGAATTTATTTTGTGAGGAAGAAGAAGACAGAAAAGACAGAAAAAAATCGTGCGCTACACAACCTCTTTCGATGCCGTTTGACAAACGACTGGCATTGCACCATGGCCGTGCTCTCTCTTACTCTCTCAGGTCCCCTGAGAGCATAGTCTTACTCTCTCAGGTCCCCGAGAGCACAGTCAATGAGAGCGGGGGACCTGGACCTGCAAATTTTTCTGTAACACATTCTTTGTATGAACTGGCACATCTATATACTGTATGGTTAGTGCTTCCGTACAGAGCCTAGAAAACAGTTTTCGACCAAAAAAATTTCTTATCGGTTTTATACGAATATCAACCCAGATTCTGTTCGCGAGGTGTTTTTTCGGAACTGAGTACTAGGCTTTACAAACAGAAATCTGTTAAAATATCATATGTTGTATTAAAGCAAGCAGAAATGTCTTATTTGTGATCGCTGTGGAGCTGGAGGACGATAATGCACACTGCAATATTGGATAAATCCGATGCTGCAGGACAGATATGCAATCAACATTGTTTTATTTACATTTAATTGATATAATTGAGTACCGGGTATAAAATTAACAAATAATAATATCCATATAATCTGTAATCATTCGACTGCCCTAATTAGATTACATTTGTCTTCATTATTTCACTTTTGTAGCTGCTTTCCATTTTTAGAGTTTGTGTGTGTGTGTGTATGTGTCATTTGGACGACGTAAATGGAAATATTTCCCATTTCCGATCGAGATGGGAAAATACCATCGGTTGCTTTTCTAGTATGTATCGAATAGCATTTAGCCGGAACTGAGTACCGATCTGCGAAACGCCTGCTTCGAAATTTTCCGTCGACCAAAAAACAAGGGATGATTTCTTATCGGTTTCATACGAATACCATCCCTGATTTCGGTCGACGTAAAATTTAGCGCGTCTGAGTACTAGGCTTTACCTCTCAATCAATCCAACCATTCTGTCACGGAACGAACTAGCTCTAATGATCGATAGTATTCGCGTATGGTATTTATCCAGAGATTAGGTATTTAGGGTGACCTGCGGTCACATTACAGTTAGCAAGTCAAGCCATATTCCCGCCTCGGAATAATCCGATTGACGAGACCACAGAGAGTAGGAGGAAAGACTGCGGTGCGTAGCCACCAAAGAGTTGAGGTTAGACCTAAGTCAATGTATTTTCACCCTACAGAATAAAACACATCGCATCACATATCATTTTTCTCTACGAGAGCTGGTGTTCTTGTTTCGGTGTCGATATATCGAAGTGTTGAAGGCAACTTCTACAATGCATTAGCAGATTTAGAACACGTGCTCAGAAGGGCCATGGAAGCCAAAGAAAATAGGGTGGAAAATGAAGGGGAGGAGGCAGGTTATGACGCAATTGATGAGGAATTTAGGGCTTTAGCGATTCCTGAAATAGGTTCTCAAATAAATGTTCTAAACTTGAATGACCAGGCAGCTGATCCAGATAGGAGTATTCGAATAATTAAGCTTCCTTCCTTTGTTTCCCTTATTGATTTAGCCAATATGATAAGATCGCTTAATTTGAAGCAAAAAACTTATCTTATCTTCACCACCGACTGTGGTGCAGGGGGACGGTTGACTGTCCCTCTGGCAGAACCACATGTCTGGTCCAGGTTCGATTCCTGGTGTAGGCTGCGTAAATGGTAGTAAAAACAGATGTTCAAATCGGTCCGATTGACGAGACCACAGAGAGTAGGAGGAAAGACTGCGGTACGTAGCCAACAAAGAGTTGAGGTTAGACCTAAGTCAATGTATTTTCACCCTACAGAATAAAACACATCGCATTACATATCATTTTTCGCTACGAGAACTGGTTTTCTTGTTTCGGTGTCGATATATCGAAGTGTTGAAGTTGCCTCTACGAGGTCTTCGTCGGTCGGCGTCACAGCCTTTTAAACAACAGGGTCCAGATATATTAAATACCTTGCGTTCAAGATTTATTGATCTTAAAGTTTTCATAGTTGACGAGATTTCTATGGTCGGTGAAAAAATGTTTTCATATTAGGATAGGCGCCTAAAACAAATATTTTCAAGGCACGAAAGTCCTTTTGGTGGCATTTCTGTTATCGTGTTCGGCGATCTAAGGCAGTTATGTGCAGTTGGTGATCGTTGGATATTCAAATCCACTCAATCCATACAGTTCTATATTTGGATCTAGTCTCTGGGATGGCTTCAAGTTTTTCGAACTTACAGAGACTATTCGACAGAGAGATGACCCACCTTTTGCAATCGCACTTAATAACATGGCATCGGCCGACATAAAAAGTAAATATTTTGAGGCTATCAAGAGTTTCAATACATCGAATACACAAGGTTTTAGATTAAATTTAGTTTTAAATACATATTTAAATAATGTTTATATGATTTTCCATAGGCAGAGAGTGAGCGCCAGAGGATAGGAATCGAGAAGATTATTAACGCATTGATACGGGTATTGCAGCGAAAATTTGGGCAGTTGTCTTTAAGACTGCTCGCAATTATTTCCGACGGAAACCGTGCCAATGGCGATGCCATTGCATACGCGATGACAAAGTACCCCTGCCTGTATGATGTTACACATCTTCCAAACAATTTGGCTGAGAACTATGGACACGTGGAGAGAACTTGCAGAGAACTGCAAGAATCCTCCGGAACTTAAGGTGCACCGGGTAAATGTAGGATTTTGCTTAGCCGGTGGCGAGTGGCACCGGGACACACTATTCGTAGCGTTCAGAGAACTGAAAGGGTGTCAGTTTTTGCCACCCTACGAATAGTGTGTTCCGGTGCCACTCGCCACCGGCTAAGCAAAGAAAAGACACTCACTCATCAAAAGTTGTGTGTGTGCTGCGAGTTCCGGCAATAACTCGCACTCACTCACACAATAACCCGTTCATTTTCTGCACGGACCCAGATGTTTTTAGGCAACGGTGTTCCGGTCGCACTCAAGCAATGCGTATCACCCGAGTGTTTTGTACGCACCATGGTGCCTGTGTGTGTACTTATGAGTAATTTTCGGCTGTAATTCCATCAGAAAGTACAAAAAAAGCAACACAAGAGAAGCCTTGCACAAAAGAAATCTTAGCACCCAAGATACTCTATACATTTTGTGCTTCCCTTTTCACCCACCCATCTTTCGACTCCGATGCGCCAATGTATGCCACGCACACTCATGCACACAGCTACCTACTCAATTTTGTTACTTGTGTGTGCAAACACCCATGCATGATTGTGTTGCACACTCAGTTGTCCGGTGGTTAGAAACACCGGGTGTCAAAATCACCCTACATTTACCCGGTGCACCTTATGTTCCGGTGGATTCTTTCAGTTCTCTGCTTGATACCCAAAGCGAGAACAAAAATGAGATCAGTTGTGTTTAGCCGTCGACAACGCTACGCATCTTTTTGATTTTACACTGCGCAAAAACATGTTCAACGTAAAATGGGAAAAAAATTTCTTTTTTATAGAAAATATGGATGGCGATGCGCAATGCGTAATCTGCTATTATGTTTCCCACTTACGTAACTTATCTTGCTGTCACCCGCAACTGTTCAACTTTTGCTACGATTGTTTGTTGTACCGAAGTGAGAGAGTAAGGTGGGCTGGAGAAATCGTCGAATTTTTACTATAAAGAATGACTCGAGAGCTGTTGTTTTGGTTTTGTGTCTGTATTATTTAATTCACTTTTATTCGTGGTTTTTGTTTACGTAAGTCAGTAGTGACGTGAACTGGTGCTGGCTGGTGGACTGCCCCGGTATCTTTGCTGGTGAATTGCCCAGGTATGGTTTCTGGGTTTCTGGCTGATGAACTGCCCCTTCTTCGGCCGAGCTTGCCCTTTTTAAGCAGCGGCCGATCGCGAAGGCGACACCGTGGTCTGTGTCAAAATCACCCCTCATTTATCCGGTGCACCTTAAGTTCCGGAGCACCTTAAGTTCCGGTGGCTTGTTTCAGTTCTCTGACCCGTACTTAGTCAGTATATAGATTTATGTAGAATACTTACATATATTGTCTTTGGTAGCATGGTCTCGTTCTGGTGGTGGTGGGGGAAGCAACTGGAGGTTCTAAGGAAGATGGCTACAAATATTATTGCCGATAACTTTTATCAAAACACAAACGACAACGATTCGGACAATGTTTTTAAAATTCTAAGAAATCAAATTAGTCGTTTATTATAGTACCGCACTCAAAAGCAAACGACTTTTCGTTTCGATGGGTTTGTTTTTCGATGTAAATTTGAACACTGCGATAAAAATTCGCTAGGTGGCGTGTATGTATGTGTTGATGTTTGTTGCCTCTGAACGACAGTGGTGCTGGCATTAAATTGGGAAAATCGCACTTAATTTTCTAGTTCTGCTCTTCAGCACTAGATGGCGTTTGCCCAATATTTGCGTTGACAATATCAGGTCAAAAGCTGGCAGTTACGAAATTGTTTCATTAAAAATTTAATGAAAGTATCGATAATAAAGTATCGATGAAATTAATGAAAGTATCGATGAAATTAATGAAAGTGGTGGGGCTGCCAGACAGCTGAAGTAAGTTCAAAATACACTTAATTCAAAATATACACGGCGTCAATGTGGTGTCGCCACTGAGCATGTTAATACAGGATAGCGCGGTCCGTCCAACATGCAACTCCTTAAAGTAAAGGACTTCCGAGTCCTCCGACTGTTGCGGAGTGTGGATGTACCCTGCACATCTTAAGCATCAAGATGATTATCTAGAGCGGAATCCGACATATTATATAGCCCGTGTTATATTAGCTGGCAGATGAGAAAGACAAGCGGACCACACGGTGATCTTTCAAAATGCCAACACGGAATTCTATATGGATAAAATAGGAGATCAATCTATGAGCTCAGTAAGTTTTCATTTTGAATTTCACACACAATGATCTTTTTGTGATGGAGAATATCGAGGATATGGGATATGCGTGCTTGCCTTCAAGTGAGTTACTTTCTCAGTGGGGATCAGCTGGGTCCCATTTTGAACACTTTGGCCAATTTTTGAGTTGTGTGGCCTTTGAGCGTTAACAGGGACTAACGAAGTATCCGTAGATCTGGATATCGTCTATTATGTAGGTAATCCCTCGCCAGTATATAGGAATGAAGGAGGAGACGGCGGTCAGCTTTCATGGCACTCCTCCAAGCTAGAGAAATATTTGTTTCACAATGGGAGACATGGTGGTATGGTATGGTATCAATGGTGTCGGTGGTTTTCGTACTTGTTCGGTTCGCGTACCAAACTTTCCGTGTTTCATGTGCGCTTGAATAATATTGGTTGAAATTCACAAAAAAAAAACGAGATAAAGGAACAAAATATTCGGATAAAAGTGCGTAAAGCGGCAGTTGTAGTAAAATTCATGAGCCGCGGCAAAGTGCGTTGACTTGACACGGCCCCGCAAGGAGACACTTTTCAGTCTCGTCTAGATCATGATCATCTACATTTCGTGTGGTTGTTTGTTGTTCACCAAAGTTTGTGTCTTCTTTGCTTCTTTTTTGCGGAAGAATTTCAACTATTTGTAAATTGACTGAGAATGGATGCTGCGCGAGGCTATTGACTCGATTCAAGGATTTTCTAGGTAAATTTTAAAAACAAAACATTGAACTTTATTTTGTTCGCAGTTTCGGCTGGCTTTCGGTGCTGCCTTTGGTTTCGATTTCATTTTCAGTTGTGCTTACATTATGCGCCCCCTCCGACTGAGCAGAACAACATGAAGGGGTGTAATCAACGAAACTTTTCAGTGGCTAATTAAGTTGGAAACTCTCTGGCGGATGGATGATGAATCTCTCGGCTCAGCTCATCGCGGCTTCCGTCGCTTATTATGTGACTAGAGGGGCGGAAGAGCGGGAAAGAGACAGCCAGCATATGCAAAATGCCAACACGTTCCCCGAGATCTCTGGAGTGATCACTGCATCGATATGCAAATGATTGCCAAATTGTCGTCTCCAAGATGCCAGAAATTGTTTTTGGTTTCGGTTTCGTTTCTGGGGCTGCTACTACTGTTGGTATTGCTACTGGTAGGGCTACGGCTGGGGCCCTTTGAGCTGGGCCCAGAAAGCGGGTCACGCTGAGCTTCCATTCAGCGATTGCCAATCGATGCTGGCGGCACCCTAAAGCCAAAGTTTGTGCTAAGGCAAGGGAAATCTGAATACCCTTTCTGAATACGTACACATATCTGTATATTTTTGAAATAAATATATAGCGGAACTAAACACAATACATATGTTTATGAAAATACATAAATAAATATAATGGGTGACATTAATACACCCTGCGAAATTCTCTCCTTTGAATGCATGTTCGCAATTCTAGAGTTAAGTTACCTCTTTGAAATTTAAATTGAAATTGAAGTTTTACCCTACAAAAAGTTTCCCAAAGAAGTTAACCAATTTCTGTCAAAGGTTCTGAGCGCTTATCGCGCAGATCGGTCGGTCGGTGGTGCAAAGCGCTGCAGTGCTTATTCATTTGAATGCCACAAACCGTGTTGCACTTTGGCTGACACTTTATCGAGAGTTCAAGTACATTCGGAGTTGAGTCGTTTTCAGGCCTGACAAATATTTGGTAATTGTGCAATCAAATTGGTCGATGCCGCCCGGAACCCCTCTCCCTGGAGACTCATCAGCAACAAAAGACATCGAACAGTGTTCGTTGGCTCGTTCCTGTTTTGCATAATTACGACTTTGGTAGGTTAATAAATAAGAAAAGTGCACCACTCCGCCTCCTGGGTCCAGCCCCGCTTGCGGTGTCTGTTGCAGACGAGGGCGTTGCTCTAACAAGCATGAACGAGAAAAACGACCGGCGGCTCAAGCTTCAAGATACTCTTCCAGATTTATCGTTCCTATGCGACTTACAGTGGACCCGATATTGATCCTATTTTATTTAGTTAATCCATGGATATGGAATACATACATACATATATGTATGTATGTACCTGCAGTTGGGGTATTATCAAAAATGATTTGAAAATTACATATGTACATACATACATATATACCATTGCATATGTGCTCAAATGTGCTTCACACCTGACAGGCCTCCGAGAAATGTCGTCATACTCTCTAAAAGGGTATAAAAGCGCGTCGTTGCCTTTAGATCCATTTTCATATATGTATACGTACCTACATATTTACATATGTATGTACAGATCTACTATATGTGTGTGTGAGTGGGTTTGTTGTTGTTGTTATTATTGTTTTTGCTGTTGCTGCCGATGAATCACGCGTGATATATCGCAGTTGTAGTTTGCGAACTACTCGTATTGTAATGGTTTTCCGTTCCTCCGCAACCACCTATTGCCTATGCCTATGGACTTTGAGACCCGCCAACGGGTTGACATTTTCATTATGGAATCTTTACTACGTCTCCCTCCTGTGGCTGTGGCCATGTTTTTTCTCGCTCTTTCTCGCGCCCCACTGCCACCAGCGACGACAAGTACAGTTAGTTGGGGCTGGGCGGGAGGGCGTGGCCAGCTTTGGCACTCACTGAAGCGATTTTCAATGCGTTGACAGTTCAGGTTGTCAATCGTTTTGTGTCCTATAGTGTAGGTGTTACAACGGGTGACTACTTGCTGGTCGGCGGGGCCGTGGCCTGTGATTAAGCTGTGAAGCTGCCATTGAAGGCATTTCAATTGTCAAGACACCAGAGATTAGCATAGACAGAACGAAGCTTTAAGTTGAATAAAATAAAAAAATTAAACATTACACATTTTGGATCCATTTTTTGTATTAAGAAAAGTAAATATATTTATAAATTGATCGATTTTGTACTTTTAATTTGGATCTTTTATGATTTCAGCTCAGCACCTTCAAGCAATTACGTCATTTTTTTATAGTATCCATCAATCTCTAAAACTTCGATTATTCCCCCAAAGCTAGTCACTTGGAAATCAGAAATAACATAACAGAAACTAGTTTAGCCAAAACATCGACAGCACCTTCGGAAATAGCACACAAAATGTCCAACATCAAATTTCAATTATCGCAATGGCAGAAGGAAGCCAGCCGGGAGCAAAAGGCGAGGCGACCCCAAGAGCAGTAGAGCACCAAATGCCATGGCAGAACATGAACAAGTGTCTGGAATCGGGGGAGAAAGAAGCAGCCGGACAAAGGAAAATTCAGTCAGAGAAGCAGTCGCAACAGAGGCAGTAAAGAGGCAGCAGGCAGCAGCTGGCTGTTTCTGGGGGCAA
This sequence comes from Drosophila subsilvestris, assembly GCA_035043285.1. Classification (NCBI taxonomy): domain Eukaryota; kingdom Metazoa; phylum Arthropoda; class Insecta; order Diptera; family Drosophilidae; genus Drosophila; species Drosophila subsilvestris. Next base: position 1,124,471 of record JAWNNB010000166.1, read on the forward strand.
ACTCTGTTAAACGGCCACGAAAAGTGATTTTCACATGGGCAATTAATGTTTCAATAAACGATATTCTAGCAACAAAAAATTTGTAGACTGATGCTGCTGCCGCCGTTTCATGTTGCATGCAGCATGCAGTCCGGCTGGACTCGCCACAGCCCGCCACTAGCCAGGAGTGGAAAATGTTATTGAAATTGGCTTTTTATGTTTATGAAAACGGCCGCTGAACTGCTCCCTGCTCTCTGGATGGGGAGTGTTTGCATTTGGCTCGGATTCCCATCGCCATTCATACACCCACACCCACACTCCTACTCCCAATCCGATTTCCATTCCGATTTCGACTCTCGTTAATTACTGCCATTTTCAATCGTATTTATGCTCACGCCTCGCTCACGTTTTGGCCATCAACGAACTCCAACACTCCAACAGGGAACATCTTGGGCGCGTGCAGTGCGTGAAAATGTTGGCTAATTGCCCGTTTTATAGCCAATTTTGCTAAATTTGTGGGCTAGGAAGCATGTATCGGGTCTGTGCGGATAAACAAACACAAATTATGTTATTGTTCCTGAAAAATCTTGTTGTGCCAAGATCCGTTCCGCTCCCCCAAAAAAAGGGGGTAAAGTTAAATGTTTGATTTCTAGCGAATTGTGAATGGGTTTCCCATATCAAATAAATCTACTCTAAATGGATGGCAGAAAGGAGAGACTTATGCCAGTCCACCGCAAGTGGAGGGGGCTAACAAATAATATTATAAACACATAAAATGTCACCTAGAACCAGGTTTAAAGAATACGTTTCAAAGAATGATCAAGAATATACATATATACTTTATGGGGTCGGAAAATGTTCCTTCTCTGCGTTACACACATCCACTTTTACCACGTACTATTTTTGAGTACGGGTATAAAAACGAAACTGTTATCTAATTTAAAAGATAAGTTATTGAATCGAATGTTTTCGCTATTAATTAAAGTGCATTATGTAACAATGGAAGACCTCTTCCTTTGCTATGCCCTTGCCCAAGAGAATTAATTTAACGTTTTTGATATACATATGTAAATCTTATACAGCTAATTTACAGATTGAATGGACTAGTATTACTGACCCAAAAAGTGCAAATATGAAATAAAGTTTAAGGATACAGACTATTTTCTTGCTTGGACAAGTTGTCTAAATGATTTTACACCACTCATTTTAAGAACTTTATATGGAAATCCGACAAGCTGCCGACACATTGTGACCATGGGAAGCACACATTCCTGCAGCAACCCAAATTCCCCAAAAATTTCCATGCACCAGCAGCAGCAGCATTATTCGTCTCGGAGAATCACAATTAAGCTGTCTGCCCTTCTGAGGCAACCTGTGGTGGTGGCAGCCACTACCAAGGCTGCCGAAAAAGCTTAACTATCTATAACTATTTATATGGTCTAGCTGTTGGCCCCCTGCCGGGCCTGGGCAACATTCCAGCAGTTTGCCACATGCAAATCTTCCGAGTGCAGCCAGTCGTCGTCCCTTGGCGGCTGTTGTGCCTCTTGTGTTGTGGCTTTTGGGCCATAAGCACAAACCAGCACTTAGGCTGGCTTTGATTTGAAGTTCGTGTCCCTATGCGAACGAACCCTCTGCACCGACTGAATGGCTGACTGACTAACTGACTGGCTAACACCTTGGATTGTGAATCGGGCCCAGAGTTCCAGTCCCAGTCCCAGTCCCGGTCCCGGTCTGATCTCTGCTTGAGTGAGTGATTACAGTTGTGTTTGGCTGGAAGTCGGTCGGTCGGATGGTCGCTCCAACAGGTTACCCATGGGAAATCTTACGAGAGTTGTGGAGAGGAGACCAATTACCTGCCCCAGCTTCGGGTACGGGTTTTGCTGCTGATTTTGATTTTGAAATTTGAACTTGAGGCTAAAGGTAAAAATTGTTTGTCGAGTAATTGCCGCATAACGAGCTGGAGTCGAAGGCAGCTTGGATCTGGAGGTTTTTGCAAATGTCGAGAGACTAGCCTTCAGGGCAAAAGAGTTGGGTTGGCGTTGCACTTTGCTCTGGCTCTGGCTCTGGCTCTGACTCTGACTATTGCTGCGGAGGTTGCTGTTTCGTTTCTGTTGCAACCGCTGCTGCTGCTGCTGCTGCCCACAACATTATGTTGGGTGCGTTAGAATGGACCAAGACCTGACTCAGTCTGAGTTGCAGTCCCAGTTCAGTCTCCGCTTAGGTGCAAATAACAACCAACGCCCCAACTGAAGTCGTGCAAATACCACAAGCAGCACACAGCAAAGCCTCATGATAGCCAGCGTCAGGTGCATTTCCATCAGCGATAATGCTATGTTGCTGTTGTTGCATCGATTGCGGAAAACTTGCAACAGGCTGCTGCTGCTGCTGCTGCAACTGACGCTGCTGTAGCGAGCTATCAAAGTTGCCAGATCAAAAGACCCAACAATTGTCTGAAAATTTCGTTTTCGACTTCGACTGTGTGAGGCATATTATTTGCACTTTATTATCACGTTAGCCAAATGAGCGAAACGTGCAGATCACTGCACAGAGAGAGACGTTGTTGGAGTGGAGCAGGGGCATTCAGCACCCCCCAGTGGCTCCCGCACCTTTGACCTTTTGTTGCCAGCTGGCGATTGATAAGACAGGGCTACCTTAATCCCCCGAAAATTCCTCCGATTCGGATTCGGAAACAGAGCGTTGTAGGGAAGGTGTTGTTTCAGTGGGAGTGGGGGTGGGAGTGGGATGAGGAGAGGCGAGGTATCCAAAACAGTTGCCAACTGCAAAAACGAAATCTGGTTATCATGTTAAATCTCTGCGAGGCATTTCACATTAGTCTCAGCCAAATTCGAATTTCGATATTCATTTTCAAAGCAGCTCTCAGGCATATGCCATATGCCATTTATACAACTTTTAGATTAAATTTTTGCATTTTAGCATATAAATTATCACTATCTGGGTTAGTTGGGTCATGTGGCGGTAGCCTGTGGGCCTCCTCCGCCCAAGGAATAGGTTAGTTGACTCAATCAATAACAGCTGTTCCCACTCTGGGGGTTGGGGTTGGGGTTGGGGTTGTACTTTCCGCCCACTTCTCGGATGTGGCCCACACATGCACACATTCTCTCACGCATGGAGATTCTCGCGATTGCATAGCAACCGGCTCCATCAATCATTATATTTGTCCCTGAAATCAAACGCAAAAAGCATCCTGTTCAACAGGCCAACAGAAACGAGATGAAAGTGTTCCACTTCCGGTCCGACATTCCATTGCCCAGCAACAAATATTTTGACACAGAGAACATCGGAGAGAACGGGCAAGGGATGGCGAATGAGAGTAAAATGCATGAAACAAGGTCAGGGCAAGCCGAAACGAGAACAGTCGACAGAAGAGTCCTTGAGCCACAAGCGAATCAAGGACATGGCTCACCTACTCGCGTGTGTAACATGGCAACAGGGGATGACACACAGGCAAAGAGAGAGCCACAGGCGGCGAGAGAGATAGAGAGGGAGAGAGTGCGCGCAGCTGCTGGCTCTGAGCGTGTCCTGATGCGTGGTGCTGCGTGGTCCTGCGGCTGCTGCTGCTTGCCTGGTAGACGAAGGCGCCAAAATTCAACATTTTCACTTGTGTGCGTGTCTCGCTCGGGGCTCGGGGGCTCGGCAGGAGGTGGAACGCGAGGGTGGGCAGGGTGGCAAAGGCAGGTGAGTGGTGGATTTAGAGTTGTTGCTCACTTGAGCAGCATCCCACCCCACCCCACCCCTACACCCCACACCCAAGGGAGAGATGTACAGAGATGCACACCCCATCCCATCCCATCCCATCCCAGGCGGAACTACTTTTCGAGCAGTTGCGGATAATCCCATTTGCAGCAGTCGCGACTCGGCTTTTTTTGCCTCTCGCCTCAAACAAATGGTAGGGATTTAAATTTTATATATTTTTTATACACCGAGAGAGAGAGAAGATTGGCTCAAGTGCACGACATAGCGTAGATTTTACTTCTCAAATGTAATGGGCTCGCAGAACCGGCCAGCCCACCCACAGCTCAATCCAACCCAACCCCCCACGCAGCAGCCCTCTCCTCTCTCTCTCTCTCTCTCTCTCTCTTTCGCTTTCTCTCACTATCACCCTCAGCTCGGATGGTGGGTGGTGGTGGGGCTGCTAGTCAGGGCCGCGCCTCGGCCGCCGCACACAAGCTCAGAGCACAGCACATCACATTATCACAGCGACACGCATTTTAGGCGAACAGGCAACCAAAGCAGCCAGCAGCATCACGCATACTAAACTAGGAGATGTGATTCTATTGATGCGGCATGCAGCATTCCTCCCACACCCACCCCCACCCCCACCTCTTAACAAGTCCCCAAAAAATACGGGTAAACATTTTCTACTCACGCGCGCAGAAATATCAACTCTCCGCCACACACACACACTGTGGGGCATGCTCACGCACACATGGGGAGACGAGACAGAACCGGGAGACTGACTTGCGGATGGTGTAGAAACTGGAACAGAAGCGCAGAGTTCCGGAGGAGGCGTCCACGTGAATTCCCGATTTTTGATTTTTGCCCAGAGTGGGGGTGCGGGTCGGAAAAGTGATACCGCGCAACTAAGTTCTGCACATTTCGAATGACCCACAGATATTGGAATACAGAATACGTGCAGGTTAAAATTTTAAAGTTCTGTACTTAATACTCGTAATTAGATTCTACAAATTAAATGCCACTTTCTGTCTTAAAAATTACAACTCTTTAGCAATTCATAAACTAGAATATTTCATTCTTTTTAGAGATAGCTCAGGTCTGAAGCATATACATACATACTAACATGATTTAGGTAGTGCTTGGATACACGCATACCCATCAATCTCTCCACTCCATCATGGGGTAGCAGCTGCGAACGAAAACATTCTTTTGTCATAATTCCTGCTATGTGGGTGGATGGTTGACTCTGCCTCAGAGAGAAAACGACAGAGAGACGCTGAGAGTGAGCAAGAGAGGCGTAAGGCTTCGGCTCCTCTCATCAACTATCATCTAACGGGCACCCAGCTCCACTGCCACGCGATGGGCTCCTCTCCAGATGCCTCATCAAATAGCGGTATGAATTCCTGCACGGCTCCTGCTTCATGACTCCTCTTCCCTGACCCACCCCATGTGTCGCGCTTTCGCTGGCTGGGCTGGAATCGATTTTCACACGCCTCTTGGGAAATGATAAGAATGCCAAAAGTTCCAGGCACGCATAAGCCGCGTGTAGCTGGATTCTGATTCCGCCATATCCTTGCTATCCCGGCATCCAGTGTTGGGGCAGGCCATGGCAGGCTCCGCTCCTGTTCGTTGTGTAGGCTACCGAGCTGAGTCGATCGATGGAAATTTCTTTACACCCATTTTTGATAAGAATGCGTGAGAGTGGTACGAGTATGACAGCAAGGAACGTTCTGTGCTCTGAGGTGGAGTGCAGTGCCTCCCACTTGAGAATTAAATAGGTGTTTTATGGCTAAGACTTGTGCCTTTTTTGCGCACTTGAAAAGGAAAAAAATATTAGCTATGTATTTACCATTTATTTATCCTTCTCACAAACTGACAAATTTGTAGGTAGAGAACGACTGAATGCCCCCTTCAATCTTGATTGAAAGAGGCCATTCATCATGTGCACTGCACTTTCGAAGCCAATCTGTGGCTGTGATGCTGTGCATCATGTGGCCCAGGCTATGAACCTGATATCCCTACTTATGACGCTAAGTCCGTTACAAACTCGTGAATCGTCTGGCTTGGAAAACAGAAAACGCAGAGCAGGAAAACCCGACTCCAGTTCGGACAGAGTTCGTGACACGGCATCAACAGTTTGTCATTAAACATTTCGACAATAATTTGCTTTGTGCTCGCATTTATATATATGTATGTATATATACTCGTATATATGTACATACATATGTACATCTTTTGATTCGCATTTCTTTCTTTCCGCTGACTTCCCGAATTGTAACTGTAGACGCGACTGGCCCGGACGGTCGGGACGGGTCTTGAGTTTGTTATGGCATTTACATAAAAGATAAGTGGGTCTCCCCCGTCCGCGGCTTTGCGAAGCACACTGCACAATTATTATTGGACCTATGCGGGGACCTGTCTATTGTGTCTGGAAAAACTCTGGCCACGATCTTCCCCCCCTTTTGTTATTGTAAATACGAGACGTTCGTCGCTCTGCCTTTGTTCTGCTCTGCTCTGCTTTGCTTTGCTTTGCTTTGCTCTACTCTGACTCTGATCTGCTTTTGAGGCTGCACTCGTCGACTTCCTAAAGGCATTAAAGGTATCAGGCAGAAATCAACTTTTGCTACTTGTCGCTGGCTCTCAATTGTTATGCAAATCAGGTTGCTCAGGTTGCGTATACGACGTGCGGTTCCATAAGGCGAGCGATTAGAAGCCGTCATGTGTGAACTCTGGAGGAACCTCGTGCCTGGTGCCTGGGCCCCTGCCTAGACAATAAGCCCTGGCAACGTGGCAGCCCTGACCCGCTTAGTTACCATTATCGGCATCAAGATGTAGTGGGGCTGTGGTGGGTGGAAGGGGGAGGCGGGGAAACGTAGGTCGCTCCTTCGCTCGTCGTTCGCGAATAAAACAAATTAAAGTCAACAATTGACGGCAGTTAGGACCTGGAGCTACTCGCCTTGAAAGCAAAAGCCCCGGCCACAATGTACGAACGAGCGCTGTTGCTCTATGTCTAGGTCTGATACAGCTCGCCTGACTCCCCGACTCTTATCAGCGGCCCCATCGATGGCGCGACCATTTGGCAATAATATTTTGTAGCTGCATTCATACTAACTGCAATTGTGTGCCTCCAGTTGCACTTTTCTAGTGGCAGCCGTTGCCTTGCCTTGCCTTGCCATTGCCGGTGCCAGACTCGGGCACAATTTGGATTTGGATTTGGATTTGCATTTTGCGTTGCCCGCCTCCCTGCCTGACAGTGAATAATTTGCCATTTGACTTCGATTTTGCGTTCCGTTTGCCTAATGACTGTGAAAAGCGCAAAGCTGAGGAAAAGGGAGCCAGAGCGAGCCCTTGCAGGCAGCAAAGACTGCAGCCGCGGGGCCCAAAGCAATCACATAATGAGGGAATAGTTTCGAATACAATAATCAAACGGTTAACTGATCTTGATAAACTTACAGAGTTTCAAGCTCAGAACTTGATGCTTCCCAGCTTGGGTGCCATTTACCAAAGAAAGTGTTCACTCGTAGCATACGCCTTCAAGAGGGTACAGCTTGCCCTTTTTCCCACAGCCATACTCCACTTTCAGCCATAGCCTACAGCACCCGTTTACCCTTCGCTGATGGACACTTTTCGACAGCTTTTCTGGAGTTCCAAGAAATTGTTTGACAATGCAGACAATTACGCATTCACATTTTGTCACCTGAGACTGCCAGGTAGACGGATTTCAAAGAAATTCCATTTGCATTCGATCTTTCGCGAGCGTGGAGAATCCCGTATCAATGAGTCCAACGGGATCCCCAACGACATTTGTGGGCTAAGGTCAGTGGTGGATGGTGGATGGTGGACTCCCGTTGGACTCCCCCAATGGATGCAGTTTCCCTTTGGAGAAGCGAAAGAGAACGCACTTTCTGGCCCTGCTTTGGCGATGATTTCATCGATTTCATCACCCAAAAACATGCAAATGCGAGCATCTAGAGGGATCGCATGCATACTGAGCAGCAGCTAAAAATTGAAAGCGATTATCGATGCGGTTCAAATATTTATCAATATGTAAATGGAGCCGAGCCACCGATCATGCGATACGGAAAGAGTCATTGCGCCGCAAACTATTGCAATACACATTTTTTTGATGGAAGAGCTGCTTCGGCATCGGCGTAACGCTTTCTGGCTTACGGCAGGGTGCAATGCACCAAACGCTATTTCAGGGACAGTGTCCAGCCCCAGCCTCAGCATGATTCCGAGTCCGAGTCCGAGCGCGAACCCGAATAGGGAACGTGTACTTTTGGGAGCTGCGAGAACACCTTGAACCCAAACTGACCGATGTGTGGGGGCTGGGGACAATAATTTATGCACTAAGCACCTTATTAGATATTCTAAAATTAAGTCGAGCGATCAATGCATTCGTCTGCCTGCAGACTTGCCCCAATCCTCAAATGTTCTGCCCGCGATCGGTCGCTTCAGGTCTGTTCTGACACTTCAAATGTGTGTCATATATGCATGAGATTTTTGGCGCCTGTTTTCTGGCATACGAAATCTACCAAATCGAGCATCGAAATGCAAACAAATGAATTCCCCCTCCTCTCTAATGCGCCTCGAAAGGTGCCAGCAAGTCGGCGAAATTCCTTTAATGCGCCTCGACGCCTCGGTTCAACGTTTGACATTGATATTGACATGTGCCAAGGCTTGCAACGGGACGGACTACTATCGATCCATCAGTTCGATCTCCAGCGCATGGCTCGCGTTTAGAGCCATGCGGGCGCAGCATGCGAAAACATCGATTCCCAGGTTTTCTTCTCTCCAGCATCCTCTGTTTGTGCATATTTCTTGCACTGAGGTGTTTTGTTGGCCAACGACAAACATGTGTTGGGCATGTGTGACAGTCCTACCATCGAGCCTCAGTCGAGACGTAGGTGTGACAGTCAAGGAACTGACCAGAGAACTGATAACAGATAGATAGGAGAGAGGAGATAGGAGACGTGAGGTTGGTGATGCTTCATTAATTTCAGCATACCCTGAAGTTTATTATTGCTCAGAGAGTTAACCATTTTCGCATGTCGCAGCTACTAATGTAATATTTTTAATAATATTTTGGCATTTAATTTAGCATGCTGTCATTTATATACTTCCACCCACGACTGAAAAGTAATGACCCAATAATAATGATTTGCCTTCATGTCTACCCGTGAAAATTATATTATTTCTAATTGTTATTCTTGGAAAATCATTCCCAAACTGAGAATATGCTCGCATATATTCACGTCTTTTCCAAGGGTAGTCGCTGGGCTCTCCTCCGCCGTACCTCCGACTTCGTTAGGCTCTCCTCGCTAGTTGGCCCATGCCAAGTATGAATTTTCCCACCAGAGATGGAAGCGCCCTTCCTTACCTTCATGGCAAGGTATTATTCGTACTCACACATGATGGAACTCTGGCGGGGAATGGAAAAACAAGCAGAGCGATGCATGGCATGGCGCACGGGAGGGCAGAGCCAAACACATGTGTGACCAAGTCGCTTCCAGAGCACGTACTACTCGAAGGTGCGAGTCCTTGGATTCCCATTCCCATTCCCATTCCCAGTTCCAGTCTCTTCCATGTTGTGCCACATGATAATGTTTTGTGCTTTTCCCGTAGCGCCAGGCGTGTCAAAGTCTGAAAAGGAATTTCTCAAGGCAAGAATCTCAGCTCACACATTACGACGGAGACGGAGACGGAGACAGAGACAGAGACGGCGCTCGAAAAAAACACACGAGCCAACGTTACATATGTTTCCGGGCGGGCGTGTCCAGTCGGCAAAGGAATTTCTCAAGGCGAATCCCACATCTCCCATGTGTGTTTGGGAGTTTATTCTCGCCTTTGGTTTTTGCCTCGCATGGGAAAAATCTGCCTCGCAGCGAGACATGTGAGAACTTCCCGACATGTGGCCACTGGCCACTGGCCAGTAGCGAAGCCTACTGATCATAATTAGCCCGCTCAACGCACACTGCGGTCATCTCGAGTGGACAGGTTGTAAAGAGGACACTCCTACAGCTCTGTGCCAGACCTCACACTTGACTCTATGCGCCGGGGCAGGCGCAAGCGCAGGCGCAGGCTTCCGCACAGGTATATACATATTCATATACATATGTGTGTAGGAATGAGCAAACAAGAGGCGAGGTGAGAACAGGTAAACATTTGCCAATATCTCCGCTCTGCGATACCAATAACACACCATACCCCGACGCGTGTCCGTGTCAGGTGCCTCGCCTGTTATGACTGTTGACGCTGCCCGGGTGTGAAGTGGTCGCCTTCCTTCCTACCTGTGTGTTATGTAGCTATGTAGCTAATGTATCAAATCACTTGGTGCGGCATAGGGGTCAATAATTAGGTTGACTTTACTTTTGCTGACAAGAGAATAAACGATAATTTAGGTGGATATATTGGCGCTGGTAGCGCCGAAAGTATACTCATCCAGTCCGCCCTGGGCATCCTGTGTGTTGCCGGGAGGCGTTGGATTGCGGTATTGGTCCGCCGAGATGCGCGTGAAGAGGATGCCAACGCCCTCGATGATCGTTAGGAGCAGGCCCCCGACGAGGGCACTGCAGGCCATGGAAACCTTTCCATTGCGTCCGGCCAGAATGCCTCCGGTGACGGCTCCGCTGACAATCGAGTTCCAGGGATCCTCCTTCTGGCGCATGCGCACCAAAGTGCAGTCCACAATGCTGAAGATTCCGCCCCAAGCGGCAAAGTTGCCGGCAATCCCGGGCGAGCGGCACTTGATCGCTGCCACACCACCCATGACGCGTCGCCCCATGCCCTGGGGCGCGTTCCGGAAACCCTTGAGTCCCTGGAAGAGGCCACTACCAATTGATCCCATGGCGAAGGCTCCGCCACAATCATCCACAATGCGATAGGGGCACGGCTCTCGCGAGTACTCCTCCATCTAGACAAAAAGAGTTCAACTGGAAAATGGAAACAGAAACTTGTACAAATTTTCCTACTTTACTCTGCTGGTTCTGTGCTGTGTGATCAAAAGTACTTGGACTCTCCGACTACTGACTACTGGGGGCTCTGACTACTACAAATGTATGGACACAGGTTCAGAATAAATCTGAGCGTTGCTGGGGAAACGAGTCAAGTGTCTCGGGCTGCTGAGGCAGAGAGAGAGAGATCAGACAGAAAAATATTGTATAATATGGGAGCATAAAATATTGGCACAGAAAAGCCCCACATCACAAGTCTGCTTGGGTAAGCATCGGATCTTTCCTGCTCCAGACAGAGGGGGGAGCCAGGGAGAACTTTGATAAGCATGGCACAGAAAGGTTAAATAGCACGAATGTCGGACCGTACCGTAGTTAACCATAAAATTTACTGCCACACGGGACTGCGCAGCTGGCCAACTTTTGGTGGTTGGGGCAGGCATTTTCAACGACGCAGTTCGTACAATGGGAAATGGTGGGAAACGGAAACAATGAGACCGATTGTCGTCGTCCGATAGCAGAGTCCACAGCAGAGACCGTTCCAGAAAGAGAAGCTTACGATTGCATGCATAATTATCACGCGAGCAATCCATAATCGAAATTTTGATTCCGCTGGAGGTTGTGGTCGGCGCAACTGTGTTTGCTTCTCAACTTAAACACGGACTGGGGCTGGGGCTGTGGCTGTGGCTGGGGCTGGGACTCAGGGCGAGTCTTCAGACCCGACCCGACCCGACCCGCCCGTTTCCCGATGACTATCACCGCTCGCTTGTCACACAACAAGGTGTCAAACAGCATTGACAAATGAAAGTGAAACTCCAATTCAAACTCAAACTCAAACAGAAACCGAAAATAGAATTTGAAATCGATGGAGTAGCGGGCACAGGGACAGGGACTGGGACACCTGGACACACACGTTGTCCCGATCGATGGCCGGTTAGGATAGCGCCACCACTCCATTGTGTCTGTCAAGTTGACATGTAAATCGTTAGAACGTGTTGGATTGATTGTTCCCGCCTTGACGCGCTCCTTCGATTATCCTACTGTAAAAAGGCAGCTATCTGGGATCATTTGTCAGCCCGATCGATAAACTCTTGTGTAATTTGTAATTGTTAATACGCTAGATATACGCGCCCCATCTCGGCGAACTGGGCACATTGTTGCTGGAGGATTTCCTGTGAAATCTTCATTTTCCCCTGTTAATTGTTGTCGCTTATAAATGATTAAACTGGGGGACCGGCAGCCAGAGTCGTTAATGTGGGCACATTATGTTTGGGCCTTCAAAGGATTGGCAATTTCTACGAAGGATCTGAAGGGCCAGGGGATTCCCACGAACTCGGGAGTTTCTGTTTGGGAAACTTCACAAGAACTCTCAGGCAGTGACACCACTGACAGCGAAAATATCAAGAACGTACGAGCATTCACGTAATTATTGATATCGGGACTTAATTGATCTGCTCCTCTGTGGATTCCGCTAGGCGATTCCACGATAAGATGCCAGTGTTTGGACAGATGTTATGCAACTTTCCATATCTCGTATCTATAAGAATGTGCATCTGCATAAGCAACAACAATAAGACGGAACGGAACGGGACGGGATCGGAACTCATTTGCCCAACACGAAGCAAATCCCTGCACATGCCAAAACGCCATCGAGGACAAAGCATGAGGAAACAATTGCGGTTGCATTACCCCCAGAAGCCACTGCCAGCCTTTCCGATTCAAATTCCAGCATCCTCCAGCATTCAGCATTCAGCAGCCACCACTCAACCTCCAGCCGGGCCACGGGCAACGGGCAAAGGGACATGCCTGGGGAATCAACAAAGGATACGGAGCTCAGGTAACGCCCGGCATGCCGCCAAAAAAAATAATATATATATATAAATCTCGAACGGTGCTCTATTGTTGGCTGCCTCCCCTGCTCTGGCTGTGATTATTTTGATGACGAGACGATCATGGATGTTGTTCTTTCCTTTTGCTTGAATCATTCCCCGCTATCCATTGTGCGCCCGCAGATGTAAGTCAACGTCCGAGTCGGGTCGAGTCGAGTCGAGTCGGGTCTGTGCAAACAGATGCACGTCTTGCCAAAAACCCAAGCCACGACCAAGTCGAAGACGCGCCAAAGGAGCCGGCCCAAACCGAACCGGGCTGGGCTGAGCTGAGCTGCAGCTGTCAATTTCAAGTCACTAACGTGCCACCCTCGAACGGCATCGCCTCGCCTCGCCTCGGTCCCGACGTTTGCCGAGTTGACAATAATTCTAAAACTGATTTGTGCTGCCTGCCCGAAGTGCAGATGCGAGTCCTGCCTTTGCTCCTTTGGTTTTCCTCGCCATTGTTGGCCGATCACCGCCCGCCCGGTGCAATGATTTTTCCTCCACTGCTCGACCGATTTTTCTTCGTGTTTTTTAATTTGCAGGCTACCCAGGAATTCCTGTTTTGGGCTAAGATCATGCCTAAGGTGTTAAAATGCTGTTAACAGGGGAGTTTTGGCTTGACCTATGATAGCTTTGTGTGTGGCTCGGGCTGGGGTAAGATATGTCAGAGCAGAACAGTTGATTTAGTCTGCTCAATAATATTAATGTATCGGGCCTGCCTGCAAAGTAATATCTCAATGCCTCTCACTGCAAGTTTAATCGGCATTTCACTCTGGTTCTGCTTCTACTCTGTCCCATAGAGAACAACTCTTATATAGAAGTGATATGAACCACTACCTGGAGTTTTTCGATGATTGGCTTTATTTCCTACTTCCTTGTTCTTGTCAAGCATAACTATTAAAGGACTTCCTCTTATTCAGTTTGAGTTGTAATCACCGCAACAGAATTATAAAATATTTATACACTGCATTTAGGAGACACATGTAATGGGCTAAACAGAGTGTTTAGTATGGTCAACAAGGGGGGGACACACGCAATGCTTCCTAATCAGCTTAGTCGGAGAAGGAGAAAAGATGTAGAGGTAGATGACGACAGCACGGCGACAACAATGGCTGTAATGCCGTCGCATTGACAGGATAACGAAGCGTGAATAGGCACGAAACCTGCGCGAATGTCCCGCGAACAAAGCGATATCGTAAGCGGAGACAGAGTCAAGGCAGCTGCTACAAGTGCAGGCCAAGGACAAAAGAGCTTCTTGGGTAGTTTGGGGTCTGGGCCTGGCCCTGGTTCTAGTCCTGGTCCTGGGGTCGGGGGTCATTCACAATTTGGCGAGAACAATGGGACACAGGTAGCCGTGGAGATGGAGACAGAAACGGCACCCGCACATAATCGCCGACAGACAGCCCGATACGGCCAGGTGATCCAACTTTTTGATTTCTTCTGGCTAAAGGACATTGATACGCCAGCAACGGCGGCGGGTTCCTGGAAGCAATTCCTTTCGCTGGCTTTTCAAAACATTTACTCCAGTGTTCGACCGTTGGGTTTATTGTGTCGTGGAACCTATTGATTGTGCAACGCACCCGGAGCAGGGCCCGTGGCAGAGATTTTCCCTCATGCTCCCCCTCTCCGATTTATGGATCGAAATTTCATTGTTGTGTGCCAAAAACCAACAGCAACAACAGCTACAACAGCAGCAGGAGCTGCAGTTGGCCTCTCCCTATCGCTCCGGTCCTGGCCTGGCCTGGCATGGCCTGGGGGTAGTAATCAACCATTCATTGTCAACGAGATCACACATCGTATATCTTGGCCTAGAGTTTGTTTTCTTTGGTGGTATTCGAAATGTTCGTTCCTTTCTTTCCTTTCTCCTCTGCTCTATTCTTTGCTTTTTGCAAAAGGTGCACCGGGCCAGGTGAGCACTGGCGGTGATTTGAAGATGCTGTTAGGATATGGCGAGATGAAGAAAGACAAGAGGGACGAAATGAAAATAGCGAAGAACTGAAAGCTGTGAGAGTAGATACAACGGTTGCTGCGTTAAATTCTAGAAAAGTTTCTGTCCTAGAGGAGGAAATATACTTAACAGAAATATAAACAAATTGATCGCCATGTTCTGTGGGAAGGAGGGCAGAGTACCCAAGAATACCCAAGCCCACGTCTGATACAGCCCCATCTTAGATGTTTGTGGATTTTCAATTAATTATTTTTGGCAATCTGATCAGTCAAAAATTAAATAATTTATAAACTGACTTCCTTCAGGGATTACTCTTCATTTATAAAGTAAAATCCTCTCCTATAGGTTATCTTTCGCCATTCTACGCGCTCTTCTTCTATTCAATTTTCTTCATCTCTGGTGGCTTTCAATTCTCTGTACTATTCGATTTACGAGCCTGGCTCCTCTTCCAACAATACAATCCGAAGTCTGTACATCACTGCCATTGTCGGCTATAACAAATGAGCCGGCACAAGGTGCAAAAATGGGACGGGCCCGTTGTCTGCGGAAAACAACAAACCAACAACAGGCAAGAGGGAGGATTGGCAGAAAGCAAGGCAGCACCTGTAGAAATTCCGATAGCGCTGGCTCGCATGAATGAAAAATGGCTTGGGTGGAAATTATGCGGACAATCTCTACCTAATGCTAATGAGCGGACCAGCCCGGATCCGAATCTGTAGCCTAGGTACTTTAGCCGATCATTGGACGACAAGTGCGGGTGTTGCCGAAGGTGGCTGGGTTTTTCTGCGCGATGAATGAAAGGAGTTGGACTATCCGGCGACGTCCTGTGGCAATTCCGCGGCGGCACTGCATAGTGATGCACGATGATGAGGAGGTACTGTCCTGGAGCTGTCATGGCGGTTAATTGCGCGGAATAACACACGTATTCCGTCAGAGGTAGGTAGATGGAGTCGGGGACATTTCCCGCGATCCGCGCATCGGTGTTTTGCTTGAGTTTGGCTGACTCGTAATTGGATAATCCGGGAAATTACTTTAAATCCAATGCTGATCCACATCCGGACAAGGTGGTGGCCTGCTCGAAAGGGAAATTCTGGCGGTCCTGGGATTCTGCGACTTCAGCTAGGATCGTCGGATAGGATCGATCGCGTTGGAATTTTTTTTTGTCACGTCCTGGGTTTATGAAAACTTTTGGGTTGATTTGCTTTGGTTTTTTCACAAATATTCTCCTGGGAACAACCTCATCCTCATCCATCTGTACCCTGTACCGGGCAGGAACATGCGCACTTCTGATTTGGTTTTTTTGATGACTGGGAAATTGGTTTCTAGCTGAAAGTCTGCTGGTTTCTTAGGCAACGAGAAGAGAGTTGGGAAAGTTCTGGATGTGGGTCCTGGTGGGCGGTGTAACAGCCTCAGCCTCAGCCTCGAGGTTGGCTGAAGAGTTGTGTGTGTGTGTGCAAGGAGGCCCTCGCCAGTCAAAGATCATGGGAGGAGGCATCACGGCACCACAAAATAATTCAACAGAGCAGTTGATCAACAACATTCTGAATACAGTTCTAACAGTCATTAAAATGAACCATCATTGTATATTTTGTATACAATTATTTCACTAATGTTTTCCTTTTGTTCCAAAATATTTTAGTTTGATTGTAATGTATTTTGGAAATATTCTGTTCACTTCAGGAGAATACGAGTACGTCCGAAATAACCATAGCAAGTCAAAAAGTGTTGATAATTCCAGCATGTGACGCAAACAATTTAATTAATTTATCAGAAATTCGGAATAAAGTTATTTATATAGTTTTGATAAGATAAATCTGACAAAATGAGTAGAACAGTTTTACGTTTTGAAAGATATAAAAATTGAATTTACTTTGCACATTTGTTGTACAGTTGTTAATGTTTCAGGTGAAGGCAGCAAATTTAAGGGTATTCGCGAAAAGTTGTAGATAACATGAAAATGAATCGCCACTAAATTTTAGGTAGTCGAAGTAAATTTTAAAATTGTCAGAATGCTGCTGAGTTTGTGCTGTTTTTCTGTATTTTGACTGGCTGTCACTGAACTCATTGTTAATTCTTTTTTAGCCAAAATTAAAAGTACTTATTATTACTCTTAAGAGTACTACAATAATCTAAGCGTATTTATTTAATTCAATAAGGCTTTTGCTCCAAAAAGATGGTCAATTACTTCGTAGCACAAGATGTACTCATAGGTACATATGTAAATATGATCTAATTTCAAGGCCTGTTTGATATTCCTTGAATTTTTCGATCTGTGAGTAAGGTACCGTTTTGTTTTTTGGGGCTAGCTCTATAATATCTATCTCATGGAAGCCTTTGTTTTGCATCTGCAACTTCACAACAGGGAAGAGAAAATCGTATTCTAAAGAGTCTAAATTGTAATAAATGCTTCAGAGTTATTTTCAACAAATTCTCTTGCATTCGGCTAGGGTGGGAAAAACAAATGTGCAA
Source organism: Drosophila subsilvestris (assembly GCA_035043285.1). Classification (NCBI taxonomy): domain Eukaryota; kingdom Metazoa; phylum Arthropoda; class Insecta; order Diptera; family Drosophilidae; genus Drosophila; species Drosophila subsilvestris. The sequence goes on from JAWNNB010000166.1 coordinate 1,141,384, forward strand.
GTCCACAGGAGCCTTGCAGAATCTCCAAGGACCATCAGAGTGGAAACTTATTTTGTATTTTGTATCGTATCGAATCGATGGAGCCCAATGAGGCACTGGAGATGAGTCATAAGTCAGGGAAAAGTGCACCCCAGAGCTAGCAGGCTGTCGGTTAGCTGGTACTGGGCTCATTATCAACTGCTTCGCAGCACTATTTATAGAGCACCTCTCCGCCAAGGTGTCATTTTTGAAGCCCGTGCTGCTCAGGTTCAACTCCCCTCCAGTTTATGGCCCCGGCCTGCAGGGACAGATGTGTGCCCAAGTACTCGATGCACTTAGAGCTCAAATGGAATGCAGAAACCACCCCAAGTAGTCCGACAGAGAGTCCAATTTGACTCGTGGAAAATGCCAGCGGCTAAAAATAGAAGCTCCGAGGAGAGAGCGCCTGCCGAACCTGCAGGAGATTGACGATCGTCGCCAAGTGGCTGGGAGAGCTGGAGGGGGAGATGGTAGGAGATGTTTTGACGAGTTATTACAGCACGGATGCGGGGCGGAAATCGGAGAACCCTGGGTATCGCTAGCCGAGGTGACTGGAGGTCTGAAAGCGAGAAGCTGTCATAAGTTACCTGCCAAGAGCTTGGATCGTAGGCCTCCCCTCTGCTCTCGCTGGGCCGTTTGGGGAGGGTGCGCCTGCGTTGGATGCCCGTCGCTTTGGATTCCGGTGTACTTCCCAGGGAGAACAGAGCGCAGGTAGAGGGCTAGAGGGCTAGAGGGCTATGAGAACGAGAGCGAGAGCGAGGGAGAGCGACAAATGGGAAACACGCAATAAGGGTATGGGAAAAGTGTCGATGTGCCTGTTGTTGTTGTTGTTCTTGATGTTGATGTTGCTGGTAGGTAGCAACGCACACGTGCGCCTGCCACCTAGTGCGCGTGTGTGTGTGTGTGTGTGTGTGTGTGTGCCTGTTTGTGTGTGAGAACTGAAGAAGAACCACCACCAAATGGAAGCAGAAGCAGAGCGGCCGAGAAGCAGAGAAGCAGCAGCAGCCCCGAGCTCAGGCGTATAAAAGAGAGTGCTCGGCCCTCGACCTGTCACACCAACCTCAGCGCTCGTGGAGTAAGCAACACTCACAGCAACACAGCAACGATCTCTCAGTGAACTAGCCCGGAACTACCACGCAGAACCCTCTGAACCGATCTTACCCCACGGAAACCCACACACACCACACCCCACAATGGCTGCAAACTACAAGAGCTGCCCGCTGAAGAAGCGACCCATCGTCTTCGTGGAGGAGCAGCCGCACCCGCAAACGGAGGCCTTGGCTCTGACCAAGAGCTCGTCGTTCGCGGTATTCCCCGCCGGAGAGGATCAGCCACAGGATCTCTCGCTGAAGCGCAAAGCCAGCCGCGAGCAGGACTTTGAGGATTACGAACTACCCGCCAAGCGCGAATACGTCCTGAACCTCTCCAAGGCGCCAGAGACTCCGCGATCGGCCTCGCCTCTGTGCTCGGCCCTCCTCTCGCCGACCGACGAGCACTTGGATTACCAGCCCACAGACATTCACATGCGCGGACTGACGGCCGCCACAGCCGGATACACGACCAACCCGTACCAGTCGGCATTCGTGATGGCTGCCGGCTGCAACCCCATCTCGGCCCTGTGGAGCAGCTACCAGCCGCACATCGCCAGCCACCTGAGCGCCTTCCCCTCGCCGGCCAGCTCGATGGCCAGCTCCATGGCCTCCCCGCAGTCGGTTTACAGCTACCAGCAGATGACGCCACCCTCGAGTCCCGGCTCGGAGGCCAGCTCCGAGCCCGAGGATCTCTCCGTGCGCAACGACATTCCCCTGCCGGCCCTGTTCCACCTTTTCGACGAAGCCCGCAGCAGCAGTGCCAGCTCCAGCAACGGCAGCGTGGGATCCTATGCCTACTTGACCGCCAGCAGTGCTCCAGCTACCAGTGGCAACGTAAGCATCGCCTCGAGCGCCGCCAAGAACTACCGCTTCAAGTGTGACCAGTGCCAGAAGATGTACTCCACGTCTATCGGGCTCTCCAAGCACCGCCAGTTCCACTGCCCAGCCGCCGAGTGCAACCAGGAGAAGAAGACGCACTCCTGCGAGGAATGCGGCAAGCTGTACACCACCATCGGAGCCCTCAAGATGCACATCCGCACCCACACGCTGCCCTGCAAGTGCCCCATCTGCGGCAAGGCCTTCTCGCGCCCCTGGCTTCTGCAGGGCCACATCCGCACCCACACCGGCGAGAAGCCCTTCCAGTGCCCGGACTGCCCACGCTCCTTCGCCGACCGCTCCAACCTCCGGGCCCACCAGCAGACTCACGTGGACGTGAAGAAGTACGCCTGCCAGGTGTGCCACAAGTCCTTCTCTCGCATGTCGCTCCTCAACAAACACTCCGCCTCCAACTGCACCATCACGATTGCGTAGTCAGGAGCACGATATCGACCTCAGAAGAGGCACGTTGACTGTGCCGGACACGGCAGAAACAAAGCTGACACATTCCGCTGGCGAAGACCAAACCACAGACAATAACTCCACTCAGATCCTAGTTAACATTAGTAGTCACTCGTAAGTCGATTCGGTTTTGGTGCTCTCTATTTATATCAGTTATAGCGCTCCTAGATCTTAAGCTCATGTATATTTCCTCATCATCACAGCAGCATTTGACCAAATTTATCATTTAGTTTCCTAGTTTATTTAACATTTTAATTTTACCCACATATTCTCATTATGTTAAACAACTGTTGTTAGGACTTTTACTAGTTTTAAGAACATCTATTTTTATTAAAATAAAACTATAAAAAAATCAACACGAACTTTGCAATGTTTTCCTTATTTGGCATACCCGTATGAGTTCCAATTCTCTTAGCACAACAAGAGAGACATGCGGAGTACACAGGGACATTTCATAAACAGGAATAAAACCCAACCCTCTCAGTCAATAGAGGGAAATACAATGGGCATATCGAGTTTATGGAGAAAACACCTTTGCCAAATGCAAACAGGGACCCGATTTATCATACACTTTCCATTTCAGACACTTCCTCTTAACCCGCCCCCAATATTCCATGAATCCGTATCAGAAACATCTGAAATTTGCACCTTTTCCCAATGCAAACATTTAATTAGCTGCCCCTCCAACCCGAGACGACAGACGACACTGCACATTTCCGGGTCTCTGGGGTTTCTCCAATCCTTTTCAACCTTCATCAGTATTTGCCAAACGGATCTCGGCGCATGCGTCCGTCCACAAAGTGCAGGTGATAGCTGTAGTGATGACGGCTGCTTATCGAGGTCCTGTGTTGATTGACATGGCATCGTGCCAGACGTTAGTTCGCTGATTTGGTGCCCTAGACGGAGCCAAGTTCCAGACGAGGTTTATCTGCTGACTCTGTTGTTTGATTAGAGTCGTCCACTGTATTTATTTGTGTGCGTCGATAAGACTTAATCCCCGCCAGGCACGGGTCCTGTTCTGGATATGAAATCCTAGTTTGGTCACGAACTCCTAGTGGATCGCAGTGATCGAACCATTAGCGACAACTGCAGGAAGAGTAACACCGTTTGACCATAAATAGGACAGCCCACAAAAAACCATTCCTAGAAGGTCAAATTCAGGCAACACAATGGACAATAAATTCACTTCCTTGGTAATCAGAGCGCTCCTCTTGTGCAATTGCAATTGCAAAAAAAAATCTGGGGAATACGATGGAACTAGGCACAAAGAATCAGCTGTGAGGAAACACCTTGCAGGCCAGACAATGGGAAGTCAGGACAGACTCGTTGTACCTGTCGCCCGATTGTCTGGCCGAGCAGGCCTTGTCCGCCTCACCCAGTGACCCAGTGACTACTGAGAACCATTCCTCCGTAGTCTTTGGCCAGCCTCTGTGATCTGAGCCGCCCATTGTTGCTGCGGCATCCTTTGGCTTACTTCTCCCATTGTATTGTCCTGGCCATAATCAGTTCTTAGGGAGAGAATCACATCATTCGGAGCCAACCGCTGGAGTCAGCCAGCTCAGTGCATGCTTCGGTGCATGAAAATCCTTTTGATTGAATCGAGAGCAGAGCCACCTGAGTCGCATTACCTTATTCCCCATTAGTCCAGCCGGGCGACCGAACAACACGATAACAAATTGCAATTGACAAAAGCAACCCAAGCAAAGCCAAGCCAAGCCAAGCCAAACCAAGCCAAACCAAACCAGATGCGATCGATGGAAGCAGCATAGCACACGAAAGCCTCACCTGATGGGATGGGATGGGATTGAATGGGATGGGATGGGATGGGATCCGATGCGATTCCGATTTCGATTCCAATTCCATGCCATACAAATCGATGGCGGGCCATGATACAAGTCGCGGCATTTGTAATTGCTAAGACAACGACAACGTCAACTGCGACTGCGGCTACGACCAAGACCAAGACCAAGACGAAGACGAAGACGATGGAAGCGGCAACGACAACTACAACTACAACGACGACTACGACGAGGAGGAGGCAATCAGCGAGCGGCGCATGTCACACAGAAATGAAAAACAAAAAAAAAGAAAGAAAGACAAAAAGCTCATGCAAAACAAACATTAGGAAATCCAATACCGCATGGAGTCGAGGAGCTGAACCGATCCAAGCTGATCGGAGTGGAGCGGAGCGGGCTGGGCTCAGTTCAGGCAGCCAGCAGCCACTTAGGCAGTCAGTCAGAGGAAGGCTGGAGTCGAGGAGTCGAGGAGTCGTGGTCGGTTCGGTCGTTTAGGACGTCTGAGATTACGGCCGATTACGTTTTACTCCAAATTTGTATGCTGCCAGAGTTGTAATTGAAAAAGCATCAACATTAATCTTGGTAACTCTCCCGCACACACATTGCCATCGCCAGTGCCAGCTTCAGCTTCAGCCACAGCTTCAGCTTCAGCGCTGTGCGACTTGCGATTTTCGATTTCGATTTGGATTTGGATTTCGTAACCCCGAGAGATCCGACTGCAGATAGGCGGGTGTAAGTGTGGTGTGGGTTAGTCTATTGCTGCCAAATGCTTCAACATGGCCAAAAACATATTGCTTAATCGCAGCGCTGATGTGGAGCAGAAGATATGATCTCTGGTCCCCCCCGCCCCGCCTACCCCTTTCCCAGCTGGAACATCCAGACTGATGATGACGACGACTACGACTGCGACGACGACGACGACGACGACAAGTGAGCGATGTGCGATCGCCGATCGCATTGCATAAATCAAAACCCGGAGAGAAATTGCGCCGCCAACTGACAGCCCAGCCACGACAACTGTCCATCTGCAGAGCTCTGGGACTCGGGCCTTATGCCGCGCCACATGCAAATGATCGTGCCCAACATTCGACACCGTCTCCAGGCATTGACATTGCCAACCTGTCAGCGATCAGCGACCTTAACTGTAAAGCGGGTCGCCGGGTGCCGGGTGCCGGGTCCCACAGACCGCAAAGGTTCTAGGCTGCAGTTTTGAGTTACATGACCAGAGAAACGTGGCGTTAGTAGTCGCTAAGTGCAGTCAAAGCCTCAGTCCAGACTCCATCCTGTGGCCATCAACTTGATGAAGATCACCCCCTTTCTCCAGCTCCCTCCCATTGGGCTTCGTGCCTGCGATGCTGTAGATCGCATAGCGTTGATAAATGTTGTTACTTGTCGTTCGCCAGTTGTAGTTTTCCTAGTTGTCGACAAGTCCGATCGATGGGTGGTTATAGTTGACATGTCGCTTTGTGTTTCCTCTGCTCATCATCATCGTCATCATCGTTGTGGATGATCGCAGTGGAGACAGACATAGAGACATGGAGGCAGCCACGATCGCCTCTGGGCTGCCCCACTGATTGCCATTGACATGTTTGGCATCCCGGCCAAACGGTTAATTGTGGTTATGATTTCGTCTTCGCTTCTTGTCGGCCAAGTCTGCCGTTTAATCAGTTTAATTAGTGGCCTTATATGCTGTACGAAAATTACCTTTACTTCCTGCTCTTCATCTGGGAGTCATCTTCATCTCCGATTTGAATTTCTTATGAGCAGCGGACAAGTTATAAATATTGCATAAAGTACAGTCCCTGCCCAGTCCCCACTCTGCACCACCCACTCCCACAATCCCACTCTCCCACTCTCCCATCTACCTCTCCAAGTCCCCCGTTTAACGGCGTCCATCGGGCATATCCGATTCGTTAATTTGCAGGCAAATCGATTCCATTCCATCGTTCGCCCAGCGATTGCATCTACTTGACACACATCGCACGCAAATCGATGCGGTAGCATTTACAAAAATATACACGTATCTGCCAGCTTCACCGTGTCGCCCCAAACATTTACAAAAGATGCGACTCGATGTCCAAAAATAGCTATCTCCATTCGGTAGCTTCGAAGTTCGAACTGATGCTACGCCGGCCTACGCCAAAAATGATTTATGTATGTGACTTTCTTCGCTCTCGCAGGAGGGAGGGGCCCCCGAAAGTGGGCCTACTTCATTGGGGATAGCTGTGAGAATAATCGTTCGGGTAGCTAGCAGCTACGCTACCACTTATGTATAATGATCCCGGACATTATACTCATCACTGGCGGTAGATGCAAAGGTGCTGAGGCTTCGATCGCTTCGAGCAATGATCTCTTCTCAGGGAAGGGCGAACCAGTACGAGTGCGGGTATATTGTATGCATCTGATGACTTGTTCTGGCAATCCAAATCTATGAAAATATATGCTGGAAAATGTTGCAACCCATTCACGTGTTGGGACCCATGTGGCACATGTGAAGAGCAGGGCCCTCGAAGGGGGAGACCGACAGAGCAGAGCTGAGCAGAGCAGCCCCGTGCTAGACAATCGCAGCGGTTTGTTGCTATGCAAATCGATCAGAGACTTATGATCGACTGTAGCCCGACTTGCCCCAGCCCCATCCACATCCCCATCCCCATCTCGGTGACGTACCTAGCTCGGACTACTGAAATATGCATGAGCCGAGCATCGAGTGAAAGACTTTCTTCCGTTTCCGCTGTGGCCGGAGCGAGACTCTAAAATGCATTTAACGACCCGAGCAAGATACAGAAGTGTTTGGCCACACTCCATAAACTAACAGTCTGGCTGGGAAGATTGCAAAAGGGAAGCCTTCGGGGCAATTAACTTTATCGACAGGCGAGACGCGACGCACAACTGGCGGACCGCACCGTCTGTCTGCTTATCATCCGACGTTTACCTGTTCTGATTTGAACACTGAAAGTGAAACCGTAAATTCTCGAGGGTCTAATTTGAGTCTTTGGCTATCAAATCAAACATCAGGTGTCGGCTTCTCCTTCGAACCTTCGATGTTTTCATTGAGATCCCCGGCTGTCCCTGTCGGCAGCCTGATGATCACATTTTGGTCAGCTCGTAATTAATTTCAGCACTGCCCAAAATAGATACATCTTCGGAGCAGACGCGGCCCAGAGTTCGAGTTTGAGTTTGAGTTTGAGTTTGGGCCAGGATAGCCATATGGTCGGCTGTCTCTGCTGCCCATGCCGCTGACTCTGCCCCCATACGCCTACCAAACAATGCCGATAAGACCCGCTCTCGACCCGCTTAGTTAGTGGCAATTAACACGACACGCTTCAGGCCCTCGTGTGCCGTTCGTGTGCTGCCAACGACGCTCCTCTCCTCTCCTCTCCGGAGCGCTCACTTTTCATCAATTTTCGGGCCCACAACAGTTGGTCAAATGGTAGTTGTTGCCCCTTCTGACCCTTGCCGGCCCGTACTTTTCCCTAATGAATTCATTCGCTTCACTTTCTGGATGTAAACTGGGGTTCATTATCCTACCACTACAGCTCTGATGTCCGAGTGCAGTTGTAACCCCTAAGTCCTGCCATAGCCAGGTATCTGGTATCTGGTATCTGGTATCTGGTCCCTGCTCCCTGCTCCCCCTTCCCTGGAAATGGGAAAAGGATTGAGCATTCTTCGGAATTTATTGGGTGTGTCCGGCATATTAGTGGGGGCCCTAGTCTCAGTCCCAGTCCTAGACCCCAGACCCATAATTTAATGTTTTCTCTTCTTGCGGCTGTATATTTCAGAGCATACTGATGGTGTTTTGATAAGCGGTTAGACTCTGTTAGCTCTATTAATCAAAGAGTTGACCAACATTAACATTAACATATGAAAAGACTAATTAAATGGATATCTTTTGTTGAGTTACGTACTTAAAATTTGCATTTGTGCCAGTGCCTAGAGTAAACCTGCAGCTAAACGGAACCAACCGCTGTAAATGAGGTCTACCGATGATATATCCACCCACATGAGTCCACAGAACGCCAGCTAACTGGCGCCAGTCCCCGATGGCGGGCCAGATTCGCGTGTTTTTCCTACCGGCTGCATTCGACGGTGCTTTCAATTAAAATTCAAATTGATGCAAGCAAGTGGCCAAGCCCCAAGTTCCAGTTACCCCACTCCCAGGCCCAGCCGCGGTTCCACTCCAACTCCAAGTCCAAGTCCATGCTTCCTCTCAGGTTCAGGCCGCGCATTAACGAATTCAAAATTGAAAATGTTTCTCCGTTGCATTGACAATGCTTCAACGCCCCCAAGCCGAAAGCTCTCGGGCTGATTTCTTTATTTCAATATTTATTTGCATACAAATTATAGGAATGCATTGGCGCTTGCCGCCGAAGTGGTGCAGCGGCAGAGACGTCCAATCTGTCAGAGATGGCGTCGCTAGTGACGCCCGATTGTATCGCCAACGAACGGAGTTGGTGCTGCCTTTGGGGGCCTCCGGTGGGTGTTGTCCCTATTGAATATAGTTCAATGCCAAAATTGTGATATCTTTCAAGGTAATCCGTTTGCTGGATTAAATGCCAGGCGAGAAAAGTGAATGAGTCTGAGTTTGCTTTCCATTTGGTATGATTCAGATATCCATGTGTTCCGCAGCTGATCTTATACGTTATCCTCAGTGGCAGCTTCATGTTCAAGTCATCGTTCTCAATTGGAAAGATTTGAAGTTATTTCTTCATACCAATTCACTTTCTATTTCCGGAATCCCCTATGCAGATACTGCCACACCCGGTTCACTGGACTGGCCGCCACCTTACCGCATTACGTATGAACTCGTACATATGTATGTATGTATAGTATATATATACATGTGTATGTGTGTGTGTGTGAGTGTGTGTGTGTGCCACCCTCCGAAGCTTGGGTTGGGAGTTGGCATTTCCTAGTTTTGCGGCCAGTCAAAGCCTTCCTGGAATTGAGTTACAGCAAGTGCGAGTCTCCGCGATCTGCCGCTCCATGTGAGCAAACGAACATTGGCCATGTGGCAACTGGTCGCCTCGACCATAATGCAACATGACATGCGCCGCATGTGCAGCAACACAAGAGCTGGCCGCGGCCAGAGTTGCAAATATGAGTTCATTATTTAAACGTTGACCAAAAAACAAATTGACAAGTAAATGCAGCACATGGTCGGGCTGTTCCGCGGGCTCGCCTGCCTTGCGCTGGGTGCAGTTCGGACCGTCGCGACGGTGCAGTGCGCAGGAGAGCGAGCGCGCTGGGTTCCTAGGTGGGTAGGCGGCCTTCTGCTCCAATAGATGTGGCTGATGTTGCGCACATGCGACGCTCTGGTTATTGTTGTTGCTGCCTTACCGCACACACATCAGCGTCATCAACGCGTACACATTCTGCGCATAAGCGACTTGGTCTTGTCGGTCGCATCGGACTTCAAAGAGACTGCGACGGAGGCCGACGAGCGCCACGCACCGAGCCAACTTTGGTGGTGTAGTCTTGATCTGGCTTGATCTTTGGCCGGGCCGGGACGGGCCGTGACGGGAGGGGTCGGGTTGGGCCGACGTACTTCCCACTTGTTGGGCGCACTCGCTCATCTCATTCGTTTTGCAGTTATGAACGACGACTCCAGCCTGGAGTCGAGTGGAGTCGCCGTCACCATCGCCTCCAACGTCATAGGCCCGACTTGTTAACGCTTTTGGCCTACACAGTGTTAGCTTGCGCCTTGATGCTGCTTTCTGGTGCATGGCGATGCGACGAGGGCGATGCCAAAGAGGAGTTGCCTCGCCCGCTGCGACGTTGTTGTCGTTGTCGTTGTTAATGATGCCTTATAATGCCAGAGCGCCTGATTTGCCACAATTTATTATGAAAAATCGTAATAATCTCGGCGATTTTCTGAACCCACAAGACGCATTTGTCTTTGGCGGCGCTTATCTCTCCCTGTCTGAGGCTCTCGGACTCTTGGTCATCCGTCAGCGTCGTCGATAGCTGGTTAATGCTCTGGCTATGGCCATGGCTATGGCTATGGCTCTGACTCTGACTCTGACTCTAACTGTGGCTCTGAATCTGAATCTGGATGTGGCTTTGCCTTTGCCTTTGCTTGTGCTTGTGCTGTTGCTGTGGCTTTTGGTTCGGCACGAACCGACTTTTAGTAACATGAGACGTCGGTCGGAGTCAGTCAAGTTGCTGTCTCTCTATTGGCTCCTCCTTCTCCTCCTCCTCCCCCACTGAGCGTGTCATATTGGCGTTTCCTTTTGGCGGGCAACGCCTACGTCTCCTCCGAAATCGTTTCCAAATTGATTTTTGCCGTCAAATTTGCACAGCTTGCCGAAGAGTTCTTCGGATGGCGGCAGGTCCAGGTCCTCCTCCAATACTTGCTTCCAGTCCATGGGCGTGCAGTGCCAGGGGTCTGTCTGCCCACTTCCGAGACGGACTTGAGGCTCCCAGGACCAACTCTCTGCCGACGCCCCTGCTCGTTCATGCCGAGCTTGTTGTCATCGCAAATATTACTAATAGTCGGAAATTACATGCCAATAATCGTCGAGCTTGGGAGCTCTCTCTCTCTCTCTCTCTCTCTCTCTCTCTCTCCCTCTTATACTGAGTAGGTGTTTCATGTGCGTCGGGAGACTTTCTTTGATAAATGATCTCGGGCCCAGTCAAAGCCCGTTAACTCAGGCCCACAGATCATATATTATGCTTAAGTTGGCGTACAACTAATCAAATTCAAATGCTATTGGAAATGCATGCAAACCGAAGCGGAACTGAATCCATGGGGAATCCATCTACGAGTATTGGGAAATGATTTTTAAAATCAAGTATCGAGTATCAAGCGAGCCTTTCTTTATGGAAGCCTGAAGACAGCTTTCTCGGAGTTATGCGAGGATACATTAAGCATTAACACTGTCTGAAAAACAAAAGCAAAACAATGTTCCTGCGACTGCATGGACTGTGAGTAAACAGATCCTACTGTTATGTAAATTTCGCATTGTGTATCCAAACACACATACTCGTAGTGCTCGTAGTGCTCGTAGTGCTCGTAGTGCTCGCAGTACTCGCAGTACTCTTGTGTACACAGCAGATCGACTATCAACAACAAGTTAATCGCTTAGAGACAAATTGAAATGCACAACTCCCAGGGAACTGCATGCGCCACAAATAGATAAAAACTTTGACCAATTGATAACTGGAAAGGCAGTTGAGCGCGCCATATAAAATAGAAAAATGTTTATCTGCTAAATGCAACAAAGGTGTTTGCACATGTCCAAGCAAATAAAAGCCGGGCGCCGATAGGAACGTGCCCCGGGCGACGATGCCGCGCCACCAGGATAATGGAAATAAATTCACTGGCCAACCAACCGTTGGGCAAACAAATTGCCAGAGACTGGGACAGACGCAGCCAGCCCCGACCAGGCTGAGTCCCAAGTCGAGTCCCGGGCAGGCAGTGGCAGTGGCAGTGGCAGCGGCAGCCGCAGCGGCCACATGCAAAATCAAGATAAACGCTTTAATTGAGATTAAATTCATAATTACGATCGCACGGGCGACACTTTTATGGTGTTCTTTAATTAAAGTTTCTGCCGTTTCTGTTGCCATTGCCGTTGCCGTTGCCATTGCCATTGCCGGTGTACCGAGTGTTGAATCGGAGTCTGAGTCGGACGTAGAGCCACCAGACAAGAAATTTGAAACGCGCTTAGACGACTTCGACGACGAAAAACTCGCCCTGCAGCTACAGATCGGTTCATTTCGGTTCAGTTCAGCTCAGCTCAGCTCAGCCCCGTTCTCTTTGAAGGTGTTGAGTAATTTTTTCTTTTTTTCATACCCTTGCATCGGGTTAAATAGTTGCCTCCAAAAGCTTGCACCACGCACAGAAAGATGCAAAGCCCTATTTTGGTAGAGCAAAAGTCTGCCTTCCCACTACCGATTCAACTGCCTCCAATAGAACGAAAACATAATATTGCTGACAGCTGTTAGAGTTGAATAAGTGCAAGATATTTAACAGTGCTTAGCTTATTGTCACATTGAACTGGTACATCATTTATACATACATATCGAAAATGTTCGTTTGTCTCTGATAAGTACGGAAAATCGTTTAAAGTTAATTCTATTGAGTATCAGGCTTCAAGGGTGCTTGTATCTTCGGCCTTCCTTGGCCGATTTTCATTATTTTGTGTGTTGCGGAGCGTGCGCCTTTTTGCTGATTGAAATCGCAGCCGCTGATCACATAAATTGCCAGATTTTCGGTTTACATGACAGCCTGCTCCCAGAGCAGAGCCGGCCCCACCTCTCCAGCTTCCCACCTCATCCTGCCGACTGCCGGGCCGCCGACTTGATCAACGCATAATTGCATTGTACGCCGAGTGTAATTGAAATTAATATGAGTGAATTACCACAGCACAAATGACGTATTTTTATGCAGGTAAATTTAACGCCCAAGACCCGGCCAATAATTAAGCAATTTAAGCGGATTGAATTTTATATTTTGTGATTTATGGTAGCGCTGTCTGGGGTTAAGCGGTGTCATGATATGTTAGGAAAAGTCCAGCTCTGTTTCGATACTGCCATAAATGCCGTATGGGGTGTACATACATATGTGATGGCTGTAAAAGCCTTTTCTGCATTTGCATAAAGGGCAAGTTCTGGTCAGCCGGTCTTATCACACAGCTGTGTGTGTGTGATCCTCGAATTTGATCATTACTCATCACGCTGATAAATCTCTCTGCCCCCCCTGGGTGCACAAATGGTTTCCTACACACCCGGAGAACGAGAGACAAGAGACCAGAGACAAGAGTCCGTCTCAGACTCAGATCCAATCGATAGGCTTGGGGCTGGCTCTTGGCTTAATCGAATGCGTAAATGCTGAGCGATCGGCTGATAAGGGAACTAGCCCTAGGTAGCCGGCAGCATGCCAGACGGGATCCCAAAGCTTTGCGACACTAATTCATTCGAGACAATTAAACGGCTTGGCAATGTCTCCTAATGATGATGCCAGCCACAGACAGCCAGGCAGACAAACGGACGGACGGACAGACCGAGCCAACAGATAAGGTATTAAAAAGCAATTATGACGACAAATCTGTAAACATACGGCACAGGCGTCACGCTCGTTTTAATGGCGGACTTAACGCAACATTTAAAAGGTAATAAAAACAAGGAGGGCAGGGCGCCACTCGGATACGAGGAGGAGCGGCAACAGACGACATCCAAAGTCAAAGTTGCATTAACATAAAAATGTCATAAGGTTTATGGAGGAGATGCGCTTAGCCAGATCAATCGAACAGATACTTGTGTGTACGCGGATGCGTAGCGGCAGCCAGCTGCTGATTTTGCAATTGAACATGACACGGGAGCGGGATAAGAGATGGGTCCGTCCATAATTATGGCGTAGGTATTGGGAAATGGTTTGCTTCGAGAATGCAACATAAATTATGGAAAGCGATCGTAAGTCTTGAAGTGATCGCAGATCAACGATTATGTTGGCTTTGGGGGCTCACGAGGAAACTGAAAATGTGCCCTCTGTTTGACTAGATGGAGCTGCAAGTTTTATATTACACGAAAATAAAGAGAGATCTCTGCACGGAGGCAGAGATCCTTCATTGTGAGAGGCTTTCCCAAATGATCATGCTATTTGTTGTCACAGCGATCTGGACCAACTTGAAGCTCACCTAGCTCTCCCGAAATGGTGGTCTCCAAATATTGGCGATCGTCGTGCCCCACTCGCCTTACCGGAAACTGGACAAGCATTAATTGTATCCCTAATTCCCGGAAAAGAAGTTCTCGCCGCTCCCCTGCTCCCAGCCAAGCAGCTAATACAAAAGTGCTGCCAGCCACAGGCCATTTACTGACCCAGACCCGCCGCCGCTATGCGATTCAATGCGATGATTCAAGGCGCTCGCGCCGCCAGGGGGCCAAGCCAACAAAGTGGATGTGCTACCTTTTAAAAGACGCCAAACATATCGCTCATTGAGCGTAACAAAGGTGCACCTTCAATGAAGCCTAACCAAATAAGGTCCGCCACGCTGACGGATGACAGCTTTGGGGTGCGCTCCACATACTTGCACACCAGAGTACACCAGTGGGTACGACTGCCCGAAGAAGGAGAGCCCGCTCAAAGGGGGAGTTGGCGTCCAAGAAGACGAAGAAGACGGAGAACAGAACCCATTTTACCTGTGACTTTCTGTTTGGGTGACTAAACACTTGTTTCGCTTCAATAACGCACCGATCGTCGATCGTCGATCGTGGATTGTCGTCCAAGTCAAAGTCCCGCTCTCCGCTCCCCACTCGCCGCTGTCATCTTCTGGGCAACGCTTTCGTAATGAACAGAGCAGCCAGATATGCGCAGACAACACACATTTCAGTGTTTGTGTGTGTGTGCGATCATCGAAAACATATTTTAACAAGTACGCAATACGGGAAGGCTGAGAGCGGCGCAGCCACAAAATCCGAATACAATTTGAAGGCGCTGTCCGTTCGATTCGTTGACTTAAGGTGTACACACTGTACACTGATGCGTATGAATATTGAGGACCGCCGGATCGTCTGAGGGGTGCAGCACTGAGGCATAACGGTGACCCGTGTTTGCTGTTCGTCGCGGAAGTTCTTTTCGGATGGGATGGGATGGGATGGGTTGGGTTGGGTAGGCCTCAAGACACCGTCGCAGGTTAGTCGATCCGCGTAGCTTGGGCACGGGATCCGTTCTGTTGGGGGATCTGTTTCATCATCGAAACACACGAGTATGTATGTATGCTTATGTGTATGGATCACTTGGTTGGGCACACTCCTCGCACGAGAAATTTGTTTGTAATTTCTTGATTTGCGTCTCGCTCTGGGTCGAAAATTATGGGAAATTAAAAAATGTTTTATTTATGAGTAAGAACTTTTTATATCGTAAACACACATACATACACATATGTATTTAGTATGTATTTTGTTGTAGCAAGTCAAGTAAATCGACTGATTCGAGCTGATTCTGAGGTGTGGTTTTTGGGTGCACAAGCGAAACAGATATGGAAATTATAATTGTGGTTTATGACATTTTAATGGTTGTTCGAAAGAGAGACGGAGATAGAAAGAGAGAGAGAGAGAGAGAGAGTTGTAAGGGGGGGTTGCAGGGGTGTGGGGAGCTTAGAGGAGCTTTATCAACCCGAGCTCCGATTGCCTCAAGTCAATCAAATGCGGCACAGGTTGAGTTTGTAGCCACTGCAACTTTATTCTATGCCTATCCACTCCATCAAAATCACGGCAAGCCACCCGCCACCCGTCGCTCTCCCCATCTCACCATCCCCCCCCACCCTATCGTCCCATCTTATGGGCCATGATTGCGAAAACAACTTTCCAACATTAATGACAATTTGTATCGTAATTGAAATCGAAATGCCGTGAATAAATGCCGCTTTGCACTAAGCCACGAGACGAGGACGCAGACAGAGACGCACCAACAAGGAACACCTTCTTTTTTTCTTTTCATATGCGAGATGAATGTACATACATACCTACATATGTATGTGTGTATGTACATATGTATGTATATATTTTGAAAACCAGTCCCGGCAGTTGCAGGTGCCAACCCAGGAGTGGGCCATGCCAACCCCCACCCAAAGCCCCCAGCACGTACCCGTCCGAAGAGACTTGGCCTGGCCTGGCCGGCCAGGCGAAAGCTCAGCTCAGGCAGCCGCTTTTCAGTGTGTAATCCATTTTAATGCCAACACCATTACGAACAGTAGCCTCAGTGTCACATTTAGCAGAAGCAAAGGCGACCAAAAATGCAATATGCCATCCACTCGACTGACTCCCTGATTGGTGTAGAGCACTCGCTGGCAGGCTGCGAGGTGCTTTCGGCTGATGAGGAAGCGACTGCTTGACTCGTGAGGCTGCGACTGGTTCTGGTCCCACTTTATGCACAGAGAGACCTTCAAGTGCTGATTCTCGCATAGAGAAGAACTTCGACTGCAGCGCACTGCGCAGTCGTTCACGTCACGTGCCGAACTTTTCTCTCACTTTGTTTTATGATTTAAATGAAGCGCCAAAGTGTCATGGCAGCGCTGATAGCAAGATGCTGACTCCCAGCTCGAGACGAGCAGAGCAGAGCCAGAGCCAGGACAGCCAGGCAGTGGAGTGCGACCTTAATACGGCGACAATTGATTAGCAAGCGACAGAGCAAGGCGCACAAGGCTAATGAGGACCGAGTTCCGCCCCAGCCACAGCCACAGCTCCAGCCCCAGACCAAGGCGACAGAACTGGGTGTGTGCCGATGAGTTTGGGGACTGCCAGCGGGCGCCAAGTGCAGTGGAACAGGTTTCCCAAACATCGGGACATCCCATCCAGACACATCCAGACCGAGCCGAGCCGAGCCGAGCTGAGCCCAGAGCCAGGCCATCTCTGTTCTGGGACTCGGAATTAATCACAGCGATTCGCCTGCGATCGCCTTCGATACGAGTACGAGTATGTGGCCTGCACTTCGCTTTATGCTCGATAGCAGCCGCACAATTTATCAAACCTTCGGCCGGTTGCCTGGCTGGCTGGGTGGTGCGGTGTGGTGTGGTGTGGTGGGGTGGGGTGGGGGGGAGTGAGTCAGTGGCCAGGCATGCCATATGCCACAATGCCATAACGAACCTTAGCCTACTTAGCGAGTCCGGCTCCACCGAAAACCCGCTGGTTGTTTCCCACAATTATGCAAAGCAAAGCAAAGCAAAGAGGGAGCCAAAATGTGGCAGAGGCAGAGAAACAAACATGCCCGTACCTTACCGTACCGTACCACAAGGTGCATCTCCCGTCCGGCAATCGACTGCCAAATTATAATGCATTATTTCATAACTGCCCCCAGCAACTTGTTTGAACTGAGTCAGCAACAGTCGGCGGACCCTGGGCAATGGCCACCAATCAAATCACTTGCCGCCCAGAGCGGAGCGCCAAGTCCAGCCAAACGGTGGGAGGGTGGCTGAGGTGGGTGGTTCTGGTTCTCGACTCGACTGCGATTTGCTCAGTAGAAACGATTTTATAAGAGCTCCTACCAGAGATTAAATGTGAGATCAGTTTTGGGGGCGGATAATCTATTCAAACTAGACAAAAGGAAGGACTGGCCCTTGTCTATGTATGTAGCTATCGCTTGGGTATGGAAATAAATATCATACCTTAATATACGATACTCTTCGAGTGGGACATACATACCCCTGATGCCCATTGATAGCAGAAAAAGATTGTTAGACAACAATCGTCTTGTTCGTTCCGTTGTGGCCTACATTGCCAACATTGTCCTGACTTGGACTTCTCTTCTGGCAGTTAATTTGATTATGTATTTTTTTTTGCTCGGCTGGGCTGCAATGATTAACTGCCGTCTGACATGACAGCTCAATTCGAACGATCGGGGCCGCGCCGGGCCTCCCCTTTGCAGCCCTGCCATGATTATCGATTGCGCAATATTCCCTCGAGAGTCCTATCCTCGTCATCTTCGGATCGAGGTTTATTGTCTTCAGCAAACAAGCAGAGCAGGCCAGAGCTGGCTCTGGCTCTGGCTCTGGCCCTTTAGCTACTCGTACTCGTACTCATACTTTGTCTATGCTGACTCTGACTCTGACAACGATCGCGTAATCGCCCTTAATCCATCAATAAAACGGGGCCATCACGATAGCTGCGGCGGTTGCCAGTTGCAAGTTGGTGGGTACCAGTTGCCACCGTTCCACTCAGAGTTGCCGAAAATGAGAAGAAAATATCGACAACATCAGCATTCAAATTTGCCAATTGCAGCGGCTATCGGTATCCCCCATTCCCATTCCCATCCCCATCCCCGCGTGGAGTGGAGTGGAGAACGATCCACAACACCATCAGTCAACACAATCAATCTCTTCTTTTTTGTTTTGCTTGATGCAGCCATCGGTGGGTAAAGGTGCAGTTTGGTTGTGAAAATATTTGACTTGTTTCTATTCGCTAAGTGCATTTATTGGGGGCTTAACGAGCTGGGCGATCGATCAAGTGCCCTAAAACCTTTCACTAATGATTTGATTATGCGGTGGGTGGCTGCTGGCTGCTGTCTCTATGACCTGGCTCCCAATAGATACATATACGATTGCTGGGGCATGTGGAGCAGACGTAGCATTTAAGCCGGCAAATTGATTGTGACAGACCGGCGGGGGAGAATCGGTTTCCAATTAGTATTAATGGGGGGACTTACGGTTTGTTTTACTGGCCGATTATTTTGACTGGCTTTATGCAATCCGCACTCAGCATGCACTGCCTGAGATTGGAGACAATTATGAGTAATTCTGCGACTTTAGCTGTCGTAAGCGATAGCGATAACTCAATGCCATCTTTCAATCATGTGGAACTCCTTTTTTCGCTTTCGACTACCTTCACTTCTTGTCCCTTCTTGTCCCGGCCCCGTGTCTGCTTCGCGCCCCGATTCGGAATCGGGATAAGAAGTGTCCCCCAGAGACCCGAAAACAAACGTCTCCCATTCACTTTTAGCCATATGGGCTATAAAGAAACAAATTAACTGATGATCAGTGTCAATGGAATGCAACCATGTAAATTACTCGGGCATACAACACACACCCCAAGCTCCTCCAATGTCCATGTCCATGTCCTCCTCGTCCGCGTCCGCGTCCGCGTCCGCACTCCATGCTGCCACTCTACGAGCGAAATTAAAGCCAACTCTGGCGTTGATTGTGGCAACAACCACAACAGGAACAGTCTTTCAGAGTCTCAGAAAGCAGCAACAAAAGCTGGCCATAACTTAGGATACATTGGTAACGGGGCAGGCACCTTCCCCTGCCTCGACTCGGGCAGCGCGGCTTGGCTGGGCCGGAATCGTGTCGTGATTACAGGTTGTTTGGAGGATTGGCCCGTCTCTCCGCGGAGGGAACTATGCGATGTGTTGTCGTTTTTAAGCGATGAATTAAGCGATATTTGCAATTAATAACTGTCATGCTTTGGAAATCTGCTCAATAATAAAATTTGTTTAACGAATCAAAGTGCAGCGACAGCGACAGCGACAGCTCGGGTTGGGTCCCATCCCGTTCTCAGACTGCGCCCCCTTCTCCGTATTCGCCGCTCTCCCTGGCACCTTCTTCTGCAGCACTTCCTTGGCTAAGATGGCCCCAAGCGATTTCGCAATCGAGGCGACTTTCGTGTTAATGGTATGCAGGCAATGCCATTGATTTCACTTCGATTGCTCATAAAGTACAACCAAGTGGAAATCCAAGTCCAAGGCGATGTCGGAGGCCTCCAGAGACCCAGACCCAGTCTCAGACCCATTCCTCGACCATGGTCGATACCCACACCAGACCAGACCAGACCAGACCAAGCCACGTGCGAGCAAAGGCGGCAAAAGTTATTGACTGATTATGAGATTTGGCACGCCATGTGCAGTAGAAGACGAGGTGCTGGTGGTGCTGGTTGGGCTGTTGTTGTGCTGACTGTGGCACCGGAGAATGTCGGCAGATTATGTTTTGAAAGTGCAGTCAGTGATTTCTTTATGAATTCATTAAACTTTAAATTGGTTTTAAATTGGCCTGGCTCCATCTGCACTCCAACTCCAACTCCAACTCCACTCCATCTCCATCTTCATCTTGTGCGGAATTTGGCACGACCTGCTTGCCACAATTATCTGGCAGCACACATCTCTGCTTGCTGCTTGCTGCCTGCTGCCTGGTGCCTGCTGCCTGCCCTACCCTACCACAGCCTTGTCGCCCTGTCGCTCTGTGTGGCCAATAGCCAGGAGCAGCCTGTGGGCCAATAATATTAATAACACGCACTTTGTATGGCCATCCAGTCTCCTCCTGCCTCCGGGAGACAGCTGCCCTGCTGGCATTCTCGCCTGCGGCCTCATCGCATCTCATTGTTTGTTTTCATTAAGAGAAATATTGCAGCGTCAACATGAAATCAATACCGTGTCCAAGGCGAAACACCCGCACCAAGGAGAGCTCCAGACCATCTAGAGATGGTCCCAAGCGTGAGTGCCCTCTCCCGTGAGTCACGACATCGGAGTACGAGTCATGCAATGAATCCATGGAACGTACAAATTTATTCTATTTAAATAACAATACTAACAGCAAGGAGTCTGACCTAAAGAGTGAGAGCAGTACATACATCTATATAGATATATATATTTTGTACATACTCTTCACGAACATCTTCGTATCACGCTGCCATCTCTAGGCCGTGTGCGTACACACGCCATTTGTTTCAGAGGCTGCCTTTCTGATGGGGGTGACTGATTGTGATTGTAGCTGTGCAGCAGGCAGCAGGCAGCGTCTGTGTCCCATCTCCGACTTCGACACAGACTCCTTTTCCGTCTCAACTCGTCTCAGTGCAGGACACGGGCATGGGCATGGGCATGGACATGGACATGTGCAATGTGCCGTTTGTCAGTGGCGCATAAAAGAAAGGAGTTTTCTGTTTTCTGTTTTCTGCTGGTGGCAGCGCCTTCTCCAGAAATCTGATACTTTGGCCCCGCTCGTAATTGTGCAGATGCATTGGTCGAAAGGTGTCACTTGAGTTGCTGTGAGGCCGAGGCTGATGCTGATGTCGTGCCGCCCAGCTATTCTCGACTAACGAGCCAGATGAAGGCACAAGTTGGACACGCGTACGAGATTTGAGCCGCCTCCTCACACCTGTTTGCCCTGTGGAGGAAGTGTGCTCCGGCCCTATCGGAAGTACGACTGGCAGAAGGGTTGTTCCGCACAATGGATCACTGCAGCTGAATCGGGTCTATAAATAGATGCGGACTGTACGGGGAACGATATTGAAGCGGTTTGATGGTATACCCATCGATAGATATGCACCCACCAGTCGCTGCTTGCCCCCAGGACTCGGTGTGACCTTGGGGTCGCATCAGAGATCGATGCAATCGCTGGCTGGGCTACTTTTTAATTTCGAAACCTTGAACTTTTTCGCCCGGCCGCAAATTGCATACAAAATAAATGTACGAGCAATAAAAGTAAAGCCCGGCGCAGATTCCAGTAATCAGTCGGCGAAATCACTGCCGGCTGGCCAAAAGCAAGCCAAACTCCCCCAACAACTTCATCGCAACAATGGCTAATGAGTCAGTGGTGCTGTGGAGCTGTGGAGTGGGCCTACTCGGAGCCGAGAGATCGGTCTGTCGGCGGCAACCCGACTAATAAAACCATCAAAGACATTAAACGTTCGGGGTGCCATTCATTTGATTGAACTCTGACACCCAACCCCACAGCCATTCAGGCAGCAGATGCAAATGCAGCCAAATCTGACCAAACAACAAAAGCGAAAAGAGAACTCCCCCACTGCCGCCATCCCATCAACCCATCAAAATAATAGTAATAATAAGCGCAATAATAATGCAAGATGCTGCAAACGAGATGCTGCAGATATGAAAAGCGCTTGGAACATTACCAAAACCAATGCTTGTCCATCTACTGGTTTCAATGCACATACACAAAAAATACCCTTTCCATCTGGGTACCCCACTCTCACCCTACCCTATGGAATCTAGCAGTGGGATAAACTTTGGCTAACGCTGTACTACTTCGCTTTAGATACTCGCATGTGTTTCCCGACTGCTGATCTTAGGGCATATCATCGTCGACTTGGCAACGTTCGGCCTGCTTCCTCGGTTTGGACTCTTAAGCTTTTGTGGATTTGTAAATTATGGCAAGGTCTGCACGTGCTCAGTGGCCATTGTTTCGTGGTTAGCGCGGTTGCATCATCATCATCTTCACAGGCATCGAAATCGGCATCAGCATCCACTGAATGGGCGACAAATCATATTGGCAGAGTTTTGGGCTGAGGAAGTTCCGTCCCTAGTCCACTTCCTATCGGTTAAATCTCCCAATCGGCTGGCAAATGCTCTGAGCACTTGGAACCGATACCATTCTAGAAAATCATTTTCGGAAAATATAATTGTGTGGCCATTTCAATTTCATTTAAGTTTGAGGCGCCCTCGGGTTATGTTCGACTGTCGCAGGCAGCAGTCGCAGGCAGCCGCAGCGTAACGCTTTGATCGGACTGGCATTGTTTCTTTTACTGTGTCTGGCGTTGTGATTTCTTGAGTTACCGCGACTGGGGGACCACAGATCGTTATAAACTGGCCGCTGGCGCCGCAGTTGCCATTGCAGTTGCAACTGCCACGTCCTTCACGGCGAGTGGGTGGCTTAAATTGTTCGATTTGGCTGGGTATTTTTCGGCTGCTTTTTGCCGTTTGCCGTTTGCTGTTTGATTTAAAATATAATTTTATATAATCTGCTACCAGCCTCAATTAAATGCACGTTTTGGCTGGGCTAGGTTTTGCTAAATGCAATCGATTATTGCTTTATTTTAATTGCTTCGCCTTGGCCAGCAGCAACGTGAGAAGCGAAATCGAGAACCAGAAACGGCGATCAAATGTAGATATCAGAATGAACAAATATCGGGGGAGATTAAGGTTGCTATACCCCCCCAGCATCCAGTATCCAGCATCCAGACTCCCCCTTTGACACTCCTCGGCATCCCAGGCGACACAGGCCTCGTCCTTTATAATATCAACACGGAACAAATGATGTAAGCATCTGTTGTTAACTCATTTATGAACAGCACAACAGCAACAGACTCTCTAGCCAACACCCGCGATCCCTCACCACTCGACGTGTTAAATGTCAATAAAGTTGCTAAAATCAACAATAACACGAGGTCAGCGAGTCGAGTCATATGGAGGAAGCCCAGCCCAGCCCCGATCCAGCCCGCTTGCAGCCAAATGGAAACAATAAAGCAGGGACCGGGAACGGGACCGAACCCAACCCTTTGACTGCCATCGGGTTGAGTTGAGTTGGGGGAGTACGGGCTCCTGGTCTGGGTCTGGGTCTGGGTCTGGGTCCGGGTCTGGCAATTAACTGTGTGAAGTGCCATGGTAATTATGTCCATGTTTAGGGAAAAAGTGTGCCATCAGTTGAGGGGTTGCTTACTTAACCGGGCGCCGTCGAAAGCAAACAGAATTAACTACTCAACTCGTTGCAATTCAATTGGAAATTATTGTGGGGGGGTTGATAAACGAGTACTAAATATGTATGGATGTATTTATATAGGGCCACCGCTGGTGCAACATAATTAACGACGACTTTGGGGCGCCTGAGGAGTATCTCCTAAACTGAATTATGACGAAAAACCCCAAAAAAAAAAACAAACCTGAGGCTAGACATTATTATAATGCTTCTGTGGAGAGGGGGAGTGGGAGGGCTGCACGCCTCATCGAGATATCTCACGCAGAAGGAACGACTGAATGGCGGCGTGTGAAAAATCAGCTTGAAAGGATGCCGCCATATCGCGAGATACCCCCAAACACTCCACAGTCCACTCCTCCCATATAGCCATAGCCTACACCACACACGTGTCGCAGCCTGGTCGGCACTAAATCATCGCAAAATGCTTATGATTAGAGGAGCTATAGGAAGAGCTATGCGAGTTCCCCTGCTGCTCCGATACGCTCGCTTTATGCGGGCCTTGTCTCCTGTGTCGGTCACATTACACTTCACGGAGAGTTAGGCGCACCGAGCATCAAGTTTTTCCGGCAGCTGGATAGGCTGGGTCTATAAATAGCCGGGCAGGGCCATTCCCCCCATTCCAATTCAATCCAATCCGATCCGATGCGATTGCCTTGTGGTACCTTGGCATTGTGTGTTTCCTTTGCCTTCGTTTTTTAATTAGAAACATTTGAAAGCTATTGTCGTCTGGGCTAGGGGGGACCGGGACTCACTCGCCTTCAACACTTGTTGCTAGCTATCATTGCCCAAGTCGGGCTAATGACGTACGGATTTGGGTAGCCCTCGGATGTATCTACTTGTAAGGGAGACAAGGCTCACCAGAAATAAATGAGCCTGTCAATGGAAGGCAACGCGGCAGCGGGTAGATGATTAAAATATGGAAAAATATATGAAATAATTAAGTGGAAAGTTCTCTCGTTCCGATGAGATTGTTCTTCTGGGAGGACCCTTTCTCCATTGTTCCTTGGCCCTTGGCCTTACTGCTCTTCTTTCTTCGAGATTCCCTCGTTCCCTCATAAAGTGCGGATCAGTGAGTGCAAAGCTTACCTCGTCGATGCATTTGGGTTTTATTTACGAAATCATTCTCAAGAATTATCTTCCCCTCGGACCCAGCAAAGTCCACATAAACGTCATGTTTTCATCGGGGCTTAGCGTGGCCAAGTGTTATCTCTGAGCATCGCATGACGTGTTATGTTTTGTTAGCTGCAAACACACCGATGATGGCCCATAATCGCTGAAATTGGCTTAGTTGGCCCCATAAAATGCCCCTACCCGTGGGAGGAAGGAAGGAGGAGCCGCCGTTGCCCCTCCAGCCGGTACGTAGATAGTAAAACAATAAAAACACTTTTACGATGGCCACAGATTCACTCTCAAACTCTCAAAGTGCAATAAAAGTGCCGGGGACAATCCGTCAATGGGTGTGTGTGTGTGTGTGTGTGTGTGTGTGTGTGTGTGTGAGGTGGCAAAGCCCACCGGCGATACGAAAGATATAAAATCAAAGTCAAACTTGGCGATTTGATGGCATTTGGTGAGGAATCAATTTAATCGCATTTAATGCCTGCCAGATACAAGAATAGATACAAGACGACGACGGAGAAGAGGGCGACTAGACTTCCAGTCTGATGTAAAAATTTCAATAATTTCTCAGAGGCAGCGCCAAAAATACTTCCCAAAGGGGGAGAGTCGCGGCTATGGAGCGAGTTAAGTGCGACATCGCCTGGGGAATTGATTTAACATTATTGTTCTCCTCTCTTGCTGCGCTCCACTCCACTCCGCTCCGCTCCGCACAGTTTGAGATGGGCCGACACCTTGCCTGCCCAGTGAGCCCCACAGGCGGCTGACAAACACCCACTAATTAGTTGTATCTGCCAGATATTTATGCCTCGTTTGGTGTCACTCCTCACACATAAAACTCTTCTGCCACCGGCCTGCAGCTGTGTGCGATAAAAAGACACCCAAAATTAGGCAAAGTGCAGTCGAGTGAGATGCGTTCGAAGAAGGGAGAAACGATTAACTGCCTGCATTAGCTCAGTCTGATTAATGCGAAAAATTAGCGATCCATCGATCCCTTTGTATGCACTGCTAATATGAAAATGAGCCTCCTCTAGCCACGGAACTAGGTTCCCTCCCTTCCCAATATCCCAGCACCAGCACCAGCACCAGCAGCAGCAGCAGCCCCACCCACAGCCTCAGTCTCAGTCCCACTCCCACTCCCACTCCCAGACCAGGCCAGACGTGAATCGTTCGGCCAAGTCGCTGGCTGGCTCGCCTGATCGCCCCAATGTATCACGATGGATTTATAGTTTAGTATGCACGATCAATCAAAAATCGTGAAGTGCGCAGAGAGAAAGAGAACTCAAATTCGAACTCTTCTGTGTCTAACAGTAAACGGCGATGCCACAGTCTCTCCTAGAGATGGCCGCGTGACTCAACTCAATCCCTGCTGCATGCATACACTTATAGGGCTTCTTAGAACTTCTCTCACTAACAGGAACATAGCTGAGAAACTGGGAAAGAATATCAGCTGGATTATTCTATTCATTTATTAATTGCAATTTACTTTTGTGTACTGAAATGATCACGTACATATGTAGTCAGAAATTAGTTTTCCTTTGAGGTCTGGAATGCACGTGCCCATCCCAAGCCAGAATTAAGGTCTCTTCAGTCGTCGGGGCATATTAAAAGAAAGTCTTTCAGACGAAGCGTTACCAATAAGAATTATTACACCTGATTGGAATCTGCTGCCGCAGCAGCTTGAACTTGACCACCAGCTTGTGGGGTGGGTGGGTCGACCGCTCGGCCAGAACTCGGCTGGGATCCGCAAGAAGCTGGCTTACAGTTAGCTCTGCTCCGCTCTGCCTAAGCCCCAGTCGCTGCCTTTATTAACATTTTGACTTTGCGACCAATATAGCAAACGTAGAGCCGTTTCTTCCCTTTCCCCCAGCACCCCCCAACACCGTATGCCGCGGACTGGTAGGCGTACTTAATCGATCGCTTGTTGATAGGCAAATTGGCAACAACAAAAGCCCGCAAAAATTGTGCATAACCTGTTTCTGCAAGCTGCTCCCCATCTCTCTGGGGAGGGA
Source organism: Drosophila subsilvestris (assembly GCA_035043285.1). Classification (NCBI taxonomy): domain Eukaryota; kingdom Metazoa; phylum Arthropoda; class Insecta; order Diptera; family Drosophilidae; genus Drosophila; species Drosophila subsilvestris. The sequence goes on from JAWNNB010000166.1 coordinate 1,167,666, forward strand.
AAACTCGTGATGAGCAGAAGTAGCAAAAGCAAAACCCAAAACCAGGGAAAAGACTCTGCTTTAGTTCTTCTTGGCCATGTCCGTCCACTGTGTGATCTTTATCTTGGCCGCTAGAAATTTTTAGGGCTCCATCGACCGTCTCAAAGTCATTTACATTTGGCGGAATGGGATGTCGGGATGTCGGGACGTCGGGCTGTAACTGTAGTTGTAGTTGTGGCTGTGGCTTTGGCTTTGGTCTCCCTGACAGTTTGGAGCATTGCAAAGTGATCGTTAAATCACGAATATTTAATTGTCTTCATCACCTGAGGGTGCTTGAAATTAGTTTGGACTTGCTTTTAACATTTCTTCGTCTTCGTCTTCGTCTGGGCTTGGATCGTTGCCTTGGATCGTTTGTTCGTTCACTCTGAACTCCTTTTGTAATGGCCTATAATGGTCTCAGCTTTCAGTCGGGCCATTTACCTGACTGACTGGCCCTGGCCCTCCCATGTTTGAGGTTTAAGGTTTGGGACATTAGCCGCAAATTGTATGCATAGATTCGGCGTTTAATGAGACCCAGAAACAAGCGATATTTGGTGCTAATTTTATGGATGCAGACTAGGACTCTCCGCTGAGAATTAATACATATATATATATATATTGTCAAGAGTTTCCCAGGTGAATGGTGGTGGAGAAGTGCTAAAAGAATTTCAATTTCAACTTTTACCAGAGATACATATTTAGGGGAATTATATTCCTACCCATTCTTATCAGCTCTCACTCTGGCGGTGCTCCGATCACACCTTAAATCATATCAAAACTCATAAACGGTTCCAGTACAGCAATCTTATTGACTTCCCACGCTTACTCCATACGGGTGGGTGGGTGAATGATTTTCCCAGTCCGAATCCACTTCAATCTATGCCCTGACCGGAGTGAAAATGTTCTGTTACTAGACCCAAAACAATTAACGGGCAACGCCAGGCGACCCTCCGCGCAGGGAGGGTGGAATTAGAAATCAAACAGTGACTAAACAGTTATCAATTATTGGAATGCATCGATGATGTATGTCAACATACATACATACATCAGAGTGGTGTGGTGGAGAGGTTCCCACATGATGCACCCAGGAAGCAGTCCATGCATCATCGCACATGTTGCAGCAGTCGGTGGAATCATGGGATTCGAAATGGGATTCGATCTGGGAGGGTGATCAGAGGGCAGAGGGATGACATTTGGCATATTGTTACAACAAAGATTCCCACAATTGTCAAATCACAATCGAGGCGGGAGGAACGGGAACCACCGAGAACTTGCCAAAAACTGCCGCTGCTTCTGGTGGCTACCAGCAAAAATTAAATTAAGCCAAATTAAATGGCAGCTTGGCGCTGATTCAGGGGTGGATTGCGAGCACTCTACTCTCGATCCATTAATGAGCGACAAACGCTGATGATATTATTTACTTGACGTCATCCCATTCCCATTCCGATTCCGAGTCCTTGTGCCAGGGCCCAGACCCACTTCGGAGCAGCGTCGCGTAATTGTTCGCTGGCCACACAGTCGAAAGTCAACGAAAGACGAGGTTGAGGGTTGGACCTGGGCGTCACGGGTGCCTGAGCACCCTCACCCTGTTCTGTTCAGTTCAGTTCTGTTCTGTTGGTTTAACCCTCACCATCCACTGGTAGCCCCTGGTCTGGTGATGGTTAGGACATTTGACATACGTTTTGAGCAGCGTTCAATTCTTAATATGCGACACGTGACCCACACTTTGCACGTTTCACAGTTCCACCTTCCACCATGCAGGTCCTGCCAGAGCTCGGGGATCGTCCGCTTTCCGGCTTGACTTGTTGTTCCCTGACACGCGCACTAGCGGCGCTTCCTATCGCCTGGCTTCAATCTCCATTGTGGGCTGACCAGCGACACGCGTCCGCCATGTGATGAACGGAGTATGTACGGTCACTGGATGTGATGTGGGTGTGTCATCTGTAAGCGAGAGAGAGAGAGAGAGAGAGAGGGTTGACATATGGCTGGCTGGGGGGTGGATCCAGGAGCTTTTGTCCGCTGCCATCGATGAGGCTGTACTTTTGTTGTGTCCTCTAAAGTCTCAATGTTCGTTATCCTTCTCTGTGTGACCCATGTGGTTTGGTTTCCATTGTGAAGCTCATTAGATGGCCCAACGATTGCACAATCCCCTTATCATAGGTCACTCGTGAGGCATGTAATTCTCAAGAATTTAACTAACCAAACTTGCTTGAGGCTCATTCCATACATTGTTGCACTGACAACTCAAACTTCGTTGACCCCATTGACCTCGCCCGGGTTTCACTGAGGGCCCTTGCCTTGGGGCAGTTTAACAATCGGACGACAAACGATCACAGCTAGGAAAGTCCCAGGCCCCACTGGGATAATCCAGCATAATGTTTGTACATTATTTGATCGAGTTCGGCCCATCAGAGTCGAAGGCATCGTGAGGTATGGCCACAATTTTCCCTCAGAAAAAAAACTCTGCACGTTTCGCATTACATGCTTTTCTTTTTCTATCGCTGCCTGGTGAAAATTGCCGTACAAATTAAGTGATTTGCTATTGACATTTCCGCCAGGGCACACGGGGCCTCAGCGGACCTGGACTCTACTCTGGTCGAGAGCCCCAAGCCTTGAACGAAGCACGCGCGTGAATAATGAAGTGCCAAGATCGCTTACACTCCTCTAGAGACAACTCTAGAAACCCGGCCTGGGTCGGAGAGCTGCCTCCTCCTCATGGCTGCGGTCATTTTCACACAATTCACATTGACCCCGCGCACACTGGCCTGACCCTGGGATGCGGCCCACTCTCCAGCTCCGTCTCGGCTTCAACACAGGTTCAGAGTTTCGTTGTTCGGCCGCAAAGACTGAGAGCACAGCCGACAATCGATTTTAATTTGTTTAACTTGTGCATCAATTTCTGCGCTTGTTTGTGCAGCATCTTCTCCGTATTTCTTCTGCCATTGTGCATAAATTACTGACACTTGTCTCCATTAAAAATGAAGGTGATTCAACTGTCATTCGCCGCATCTCAGCCCTGACTCTGAATCTCAGTCTCAGTCTCAGTCTCTGAATCGCTTGGCAGTCACGGAATGCTTTTCACTGGGACATGCAACAGGCTATGTGGATGTTGATGTGGATTGGGCTGGTATGATGTCGGCCTATTGGCGTTCCATGGACATCGATCGCTGCCAATTTTCGTGTAATTGTTTGATGTTGTTGTGCTGCACAATTGACAGCGATCTGTTGTTGCTCCGATCAGAAGAGACTGACCTCAAGCACAAGAAGGCGCGTTTCATTTGCATGATATCCAGAGGATATCAATCATAAATAAGAGGGATAGGAGAGTTTCGCACAGGAAAGCGAGTATTGCGAATTGGAATTTAATCCCACTACAGTTACACCCATACACTCGTATGGTATTCCAACAACTTAATCTGCTTGCTGGTGGTCTCCAATGACTGTCAGTTCATCGATGGGGGGAAAAAAGAAATCTATAAATTAAGTTTGACGCATTTTGAAATATTTTAGCACTTTTTTGTTATCGCAGCGACAAAATCTATTACTTAATTTTTTATTTGCGCCACTCTCGCGCATGTTTTGCAAATATCACTCGAAATGAAATATGAAATGCAACTGGCCACAGAGTGCCCCAAGAGTGGCGAGGCCCGAGAGGTCTGCCCCGGCGTTTAGCTGGCCATTTATGTGCGTGATTATTACGTGATATGGCGAGCATTGGGCTCATAAATAATATTAAGCCAGTTTTTAGGCGAGTGTTCGAGTCAGAGTTCCATTCCAGGTCCCAGGTACCAGGTACCAGGCACCAGGTCCCAGGCTACACCCGCTCCCAATGTGAATTGATTTCTGTTTGCGCTGCGAGCATGGCAGACTTTTAAATCATTTAATATACCAATTATAACAAGTCGAGTAGTTAGCATAAATCCCGAAATCCGGACTCAATGCAAGAGTTAAGTGATTTTCTCGCTAGACCTTTTTTATATTTGGCCAGCGGCAGCGACAGCGTCGCCAAGAAATCAAAACTCATGCATTATGAATGCCAAAATTTTCTGACGTAGTCAATTTCAATTTTATTTATTTTATTGCCTCTAATGCATTGGCGCACTGGCCGGCAAATAAATAAATATTGGAAATAGCAACAAATGCATGACATTTGTGAAAAGGAACCCACTCTGCCTCTGCCTCTGCCCCTGCATATGAAGAAAGACCCGCTCTGTGGCGGGGATGGGGATGGGCGCGTGACACGAGAGATGAACATGTTCAAAGAGTTTATTTCCTATGATTGTAACCTTAATCGCTCTCTCCCTAATTAGAGTATGATATTTGAGGCATCTTAATATTCATGTACAAATAAAAAGATATATTATCAGAAGATCAGGTAAGAGGTAAGAAGTAATATTGAACAATCAGACTTTGCATTCGTGCATTTTACTACTGGATATGAGTCATAGTATTTTCTGATCAAATCACATCTCTAATCGGAGTCTTATATGTTCGTATCTTTGGCTGACAGGTTGGTTTCCCCATTCATTCGCTAGGTGGCGTCTGGTGCTGCTGCTGCTGCTGCTGCTCGGGCGTCTGTCTGATGGTCAGTTATATACGACGGTCTACACAGACTCCTTTTTATTATTTGGCTGTTTTTGCACTGAATCATTGCCCATTCCCCTAGACGCCCATGCCGCCCCCTCCTCTCTCTCACTCTCCTCACTCCCCACACCCCACTCTTCTCCACGGCAGTCGACTGTCTGCCCCACTGTCTCATATTTTATCACAGCAGCAGCCGCCGTCCTCGTCGGCGTCTCGAGTGGCCAAGTGTCTTGGCTAGAGGTTTTGGTCTGGGTTTTCGGGCTTTGGCACATGCTCCAAGAGCGAGAGCCGGCAGAGTTTTCTTTCTTTTTTTTTTGGCACAGATTTACGACTTTTTATGCTGTTTTGATTTGTTTTTGCATAAGGGTGTTCACGTGGCCAGGCCAGGCCCGGTACAGATACAGATACAGAGACTGGGATTGGGATTGGGATTGGGATTGGGACTGCGAGTGCGACTGGGACTGGGACTGGAGCTGCAACTGTTTGGCCGTTTGTCTTGTCTGCGGCCCGGGCCCCGTCATTGCTGTTGTAATTGGGTTTCAGAATATGACGGAAAGAGTGTTGCTAATCAGCAAATCACACTCTGGCGTTGAGTAGACGAATTACAGGGCACTATTTGTGAGTATTTGTGAATGGCAGCATTTTGGAGCGTCAATTGGGAGGCGAGGCCGGGCTGCAACCTGTTTGTCCATTGAAAATGGAAAGGCGTTTCTGCTTTTCTCAGCCCGCCGACCACAGCGGCCATCAATCTTAGGCCAAAGTGTCGCCCAGGACTTCCAGAGCATTCGTTTAAAAATCTTTATATGCTCTAAAGTCGCAAACTTTTTTCCAGGGTGGGACTGGCAGGCGGGTGTTGTAAGAGTATTAGGAGCAGTTTCAATTATATGGCATATAAACCTCGATTTGTGCTCTTTTATTTCCAGCATTGCGCCTTCTTAGCTTAATTGTCCCGCTGTAGAGTCGGCTATAAACCCATATTTTCATATCTCCATGTCGCCCGGCAAATAACCATAAAAGCATTTAAGTATCTCCTCGCTGGAATCTCACGGGGATCGCTGCACCGATGCAGTGGCTCAATAAACAGCAGCCATAACGAAATTAACCAATGCAGGAGAATAAAATAAATGCATTCTAGTTAGGTTAGGCCTTTGTCCACTCTCGGATATTTGCATTTAAATGGATAGCGAGGGAATCGCGAGGTAAGCCAATTGATTTCTCCACCCCAATGGTCTCGCATATTGTTTATTTATTTATCAGGGGACGAATGTTGGTAGAAGCAATCGAATCATAGCTGTAGGTAGAGCAAGATACTTTGTTTGTTTACTTTCGATGTGGCTGCCACTCAATTTACTTCGATCTATAGACACTTCGAGGGGCGTAAAAGAAGAAAAAAGAATTTTACGTTGCATAATTATATGTAAATAATTAAATTAAACCTTCTATTGTTATTCGTAGATCGTCTCTTAGTTCTGATATTAAGTATTAAGTAGCTATAAGATAAAATAAACATGTGTCTTCAACTGCAGTTGATTAGAGATATATTGAGATTGGGATAACGAATCTTAAACTCGAATTACGTAGGCAATAATACGTATACACAGTAAACAGTAGGTACAATTTAAAACTCAATAAGTGGGGTCTCGCAGACTGAAAAAACAGCCCTGGGCAGGACCGATCGGGTGGACTGAGGAAAACGTGGGATAGGGCATGCTCGGGCAGGGAAGAAACGGCGGGCAGCTGGGCAATGGCACTCGGAAAGTCGTATGTTGGGCAGTTGGCCAGGTGCGGGTGCCCCACACACACAAACTGGTTAGCCGGCGATGGACATGAGCCGAGGCAATGGCTGGAGACTGCCAGCCCAATCGAACAGCGAACGGCTGTCCGGCCTGGGCGCAGGCCAAGTAAGGCCTCTGCGTGAACACACCCGCATCGCAGCAGCAGACAGGACAGGACAGAGCCAGGCCAAGACGCAGGGGCAGGCACAGGCGCAGACGCAGACGCAGACGTCGTCGTTTTCGTAGTTTAAAACCAGATTAGCGCCCAAGTCTGTGGCTAATTTTTGTCGGTGGCCGACGCGTTGGGTCCAAGCAAATTTGAATTTGAATGTTAGCGGGTGATAGTCGCTGGAACATACTACTCGTACCTACCTATGCATAGTTTTGGCTGTGCTGCTTGGCGAGGTGGGGTGACCGAACCACCAAACCAGCGAACCACCAAACCAGCGAACCAGCCAACCACTTGGTCAGTTGGCGAATGTACTGTTGCCTGGATGTTGTCCCACAATCTCGCAGCGCTGGCGGGTTGACAGTGTGGCCCGCTCGCTCGTGGCTTAGGTCTCTGTCGGTGCCTGTGAAATATAGGATGACATGGGGTATGGTTATGGTTACGTGCATACAAAAGCCACTAAGCTGATTACGAAATGTTGACCTTTTTACCGCTGCCGTGGCTGTGGCTGGAACTGCCCCTGTTGCCCCCGTTGCTTGCCCCGCTGCTGAAGTCGCTGCCAGAGCTTAGCCACTTGTCAGCGCCTTTGGCGGCAGGCTCGGAGAGTTGCTGGCGAAAGGTTTATGTCAACTGTTTTGGGGTTTGGTCCCTGGGTCTCTCCCAAAGATAATTGCACTCAAATTGAGCTCAATTTAATTTGCCCATATTTCAGTGGCTCGGACTAATGGCTGAACGGGGGTTTACACTCGCACTCCTACTCGTACCCGTGTCCAGAGTGAGAGTGGAGTATTTCCTGCTTATCATCCACGCCATAAACTAGGCAAGAAAATGAACGCCATTGAGTGACCCGTAAATCTACCTCTTCCACTTGGGCAAATAGTTTACTCAGTGACTGATACGACTTAGTAGGGGGATCCATGACTCACCCTCACTCGCCACAACCCCCAAAACCCCCCAAGCATTTCCAAATGCACTTGTCCAGAGTCGACCTCTAGGGTGCAACGCTTGATAAGGCAGGAGGAGCACACCTCAGACATGCGCTGTCCGCATTTCCGCATAGTCAAAGCTCAGTTGGTGCTGCTACCATGTCATCCACATGCCGGCTGTGTTGTGTGCTGGGCTGCCAGCTGGTCTCATCACGCATACCTGCGCACTATCCACATCCACTCCACCCCGCTCGGTGGTGGCTTGGAAATCAGAGTCGTAAACTACCGTACAAAATGGTGGGAAAAGTTTTGCAACCCCTAACAACAAATCAGACAAAAGCACCGGCACTGAAGAGGCGTCAACAGCAACCTGGTATCGGGTGCCGAGCCTGATCCTGCTGCCGGGTGCCGGGTGCCGGGTGCCGTATGCCTGTTACGCCGCTTTCAAGGGCGAACCCTACTCAACCCACCCCACCCCTCTCCGTCGGGCCTGGTGGACATCATTCCCACCGCCGAGCATATGGAAGCTGTTCTGGCCTCCCGGTGCTATCCTGCAGCTGCGCAGTAGGTCCTGTCCGACTTTGGGGTGGCTTCCATTTCGGTGGGAAAATAATTCGTTCGCGCTCGGGTTCTATTGCCATTTCGTGGCGGCAGCATTGCAATGTCCTCAATGTACCCATGATTAATTGCTGTCGATTTTTCGGGAACTGTACCTGATTTACGATCGAGAACGTTCCTCCAGAGTGCCTTGGAATTCGGCGGCCTCATGTTGCTCTTTTCAAAACAAACTTCTTAATAGCTGTGAGAGTGTTCATCTGGTACAACTTACAGATGCATGGATTATTGCCCTGGTGGCTTGCTCATTTGGAATGCCAATGCTTGTCGGGCATTGGGGGCAGTCAAGTAAATAAATTTGATTTGTAAGAAGAACCTAACGACTGCACAAGATCTAAAGGAGCATTCCTGGTTGCTACTGTTTGACAGGGTCTCATGTTACTGGGAAAGCTCTGCATGGTGGCTGGGCTGCCGAGGCGGGGAAATATTGCTGGTCGAAGGACTCCCACTGATGAGAACTGCATTCAAGAGCAGTGGACTGCAATCTTGGCTAAATTTGGGTAATTGTTTCGCTCAAAATGCGCAGCAGGAACAAATTATTTTCTTGGTCCAATGGTTATACAATTTTATTTGACGCCATCGAAATGGAAATTTTTATTTGATTGTTTTCGGAAAACAAAATTTATACTTTAAATTGCTTTTTATTGTTTTTTGGAAAATAGCCAAATGTTTTGCGTGTCGTGTCCATGTCTTTGTGGTCTAACTCGAAACTATCCAACTTTAGTTCACACTTGTTACGCACCCTGTAATCGCTTGCAGTCTTCAAGCTTTCCATTTCCAAACTGGGATTCTTCCCCCGCAGCGGCTGACAAATGAGAGCGCATGTGCGCCCCATCAATAAAATCAACAGCATTAGTCAACCGCCAATTGGCTGGTCAGACGCCCGGCCCGGCCAGGCAATGGCAATCCCCGGCTATGGTTTAATAGAAAGGCAGGTGACTGTTGTCCCGGCGACGGACCAGCTAACTAGCAGGCACGGCACAGTGTATTCCGAATCCCTGTCCCGACTGGGAGACAACTGGGAGACAACATTTCCCCTCGGTGGGAGTAACGATGCTGTTTGACTTTAGGAAGAGTGCGCTGACAAATTTGGCACCATTTATCCATGCGAACTTGGTGAGGAGTTTTCTACGCCGGCGGGCAGTGATAGGCAACGCAAATTGAGACGTGGAGGAGCTTCCAATCCCAGCCAGCTGCGATGCAGCACTCGCAATTTAGCGCTGCGAATTTAATAAAGAAACTCTGGGCCGCTTGATTGGGCAGTCGGCGGCCCCACGGCCCCCACGGCCATACATCTGTAAGTGTCGCTCCCATGGAGGCAGGTCCCAGGTCTTCTGACTGTGGCGACTCTGGCGCTGGCGCTGGCCCTGGCGCTGCTGCTGACTCTGACTCTGGTCAGGCTTCTCGCACTGCTCCTTTGGTTTCCACCTTGATATTGTGTTGGCTGGGATGGTGGGATGCGCCAGAGAGTCTGCCCACCTGGTAGCAGGGGCACTTGAGGCTGTCCGTGTACTGGATCACGCCGTAATTTCCGGATATCATCCACTGCGGATCGGTTCTCAGCAGGGCGTCGGACTTGCCCTCCGGCAGGCCGCAGATAACCTCGCACTTGACTGTCCGCATGGCGCATATGTTGCAGGGCCGGAAGCCCCGCAGACACGTGATGAACTCCTCGGTGGAGTCCCAGATGTAGTCGCCCATGAGCTTGCGGTAGTTGAGGTCACCCTTGAAGATGGACAGGTTGCCTCCGGACAACAGCTTGTACAGGTCCAGATCAGAGTCCACCATCACAAAGTAGGGCTGCGGTCCTGTCCAGAAGTACGACTTGGGGGCGATGATGATCTTACCGTCGTGCAAAAGGCGCGCCCACTTGTGGCCCAGTGAGGACAGGAGCTCGTCGGAATGGGCGATTAGGTAGTTGACTGTCCACTCAATATCCGAGCTGTTCACGTCCGAAATGTACCAGGGTATGGCCTTGACGTGCAGGCGCACCTGGGTGGCCAGTCCGTTCTCCAACAGGTACTCCAGGAGCAGCATGTCCGTGAACAGCTCGAATCCCCCGTTGTCGCAGACGAAGTCCACGACGATCTCTGGACCGCTTTTGGCCTTCATCAGACAGTTCCACACGAGTATGGAGTCGTCCACCAGTAGGTTCCTGTCGAGGTCCGCGACCCTAGTCAGCACATCCAGGTCGGAGTATTGCTCGTCCTCTCCGAAAACGTAGGCGTTCAGCTGGATCTCGTAGTGGTTGCTCCACAGGTTGATCCGCATCAGCTTGCTGAACGACTCGTAGCCCTTGGGCAGGTTCCTGGTGGCCGTGGTCAGAGCGTGCATGGCCCGTTCGCTGATCTGCAGATCGTCCTGCTTCAGATGCGCAAAGTAGTCGAAGTCGGCCAGGTGCTTGCTGTTCTCGACGAAGGAGTGGATGCGCCGGTACAGGTAGCACTCGGAGTGCAGCCAGCAGGCGCGAAAGTACGTCCGCTTGTGTCGGGGCAGCTCCGTGATGAAGGCGTTCCATGCGGCCTTGTCCGGCTCGTTGCCGTGGAACAGGAGGAACTGGCGATCGCGGTTCAGCTCCAGCTTCAGCCGTTCAATAGCATCGATAATATGTTGAATCTCCTTGTGAATCTCCGCGCCAAACTTCGTCTCCAGCTCCGGTTTGCTCTCTTGCAGCCTCACGATGATCTGCTGCATGATCCCGGGCATTCGGGTCCGCAGCGACAGATAGGCGAAGCTCTGCTTGAAGCGACCCGATAGCAGTGAGTGCCGCGGCGTCGGCCCCTCCTGGAACTCCGAATCGGCTGTCTTCCCCGACAGCGTCGAACTGTTACCCAGCGAAATCCTCAGCGTCATTTTGGGACATTGAAAGCTGACGCTCTGCCAGTCCGGAGATTTGGGCACACTGTGAATTTAGTATTTCCAGAATGTTTTTCTTGGTTTTGATTGAAAAATAAATGCAATATTGGATTAAATGTAGAAAGGAGTGGATTTTAATTGGAAAAGAAATCAAAGATATTAGCCAGGGAATATTTAGTACACTGCCAAACAAAATAAGAGTAGGATGAGACGAAGCTCTTAGGAAGGATTACGTCTGTCTGATCTGCTTCTAGTAATCGTTCTCCGAATTTAGTCCAGATATTTGTAGCTGATCAATATCAATATCCAGACAAGAAAAAATACAGACGAAAATGGATATGCTTAAAAGGTAAGTACCATTGTGATGCTTGGTTGCTCTTCAATTTATTTCGATCTTAGAACTGGTCAAAGAGATATAGAGCTCGATAGAAGGCTTCATTTGTAGATTCTTTTCCAAGTGTCCTGAGCCAGACTAGAGATCGATGACCTTTCCAATTGCATATCTCTAGTCGGAGCCATTCCCCCATGAGCAGAGTCCCCTAGCACTCCACTCACAAGCCTCTAAGTACTGTGGGAAACACCTCGGCATACACGAGATCTCTGATCCGTCTTCCTTCCTTCCTTCCTTCCTCTGATTATGCCTTTCTATACCCAGGTGTTATCCGCATCGTGGCATGTCCAAGTGTAATTTAAACAGTCAGTGGCAAATAAAAATTTGCATAATGCTGCGGTGCTCTTGGTCCTTGCACAGCACTCTGATCACTTGAGCAGTTCATCCGGTTCGGGATCGCGATCGAGATCGGGTTGAGGCTCGGAAAAGTGAAAATCATAACGTGGTTAGGATAAGGGTAAGGGCAAGGGCAAGGGCAAGGGTTAGTGTTCGGCCTAGGGTTGGTTGCAGTGCATTACTGAGGATGAGAATGAGAAGGAGAATCTTTGACGGCATGCATTTAGCATAATTGTCACATGTTAATAAACAAGTCCGGCGGCACTGTGGGAAACTAGGGAAACGGCGAGGTTAATTCTATGCTAATGGAGCAAGGTGTGCACTTCCTCTGGCAACCCTTTCATGAGCTCGAATCGATCCAATTGAATTTTTATGGACTGCGGATGACGCAAGTGTTCACTGGGGGGATCGCATGGTCTATTTGCATTAGCATTTGCCAAAGGAAGCGAAGCCAGCGGAGCTGATATGATTTCCTACACATGCGCGTGTACTTATGTTGTTTATCCATGACACACACTGGGACTCCGACACTCGAGGGTGAACCCCTTCCAGATTGCAGACATTGCTGCGTCAAAACAGAAACTTGCGCCTTTTTATCGAGGAACCTCGTTAGCCGTGCACCTTCGACGCGACTCAACGCGAAGCAGCGATTCGCATCCAGGTGTTCCATAGAAATCAAAAACTTCCCCCGTGACATACTCGTACCGGTTCCAAGTTCGCTGTTGATTCTGTCTCCTTCTCCTTCTACGTCTTCGTCTTCGTCTCTGTCTCCCTCTCGGTCTCTGGCTTTGCCTCAAGGTGTTACATTCTCGTTGCGCCATTTTTGATCCGTTTCTGCGTCTATTGTCAGTGAAGACGTTACTTTTAGGTGGCAGTTGAGCTAAGGGGCTTGGGGTGTGTGTCATCCGAGTATAGTATGTTTGACTGAACTGAACTGGATTTCGGTGCCATGTGAAATAGCTGAGCAGCTGCGCAGTTACTGTGGCAAGTTTTTTGGTTTTTTTTTTGGCATGTGGCATGTGGTGCTCATCGCTACGCAGTTGTCTGTCCTTAGGGGTGGGGTCCACGGTACACTCGAACTATGGCTGGGCATTGTTCGATTCGCGGCAATGGGAGTCGGATTCGAAAGCCAAGCAGGTCGAATCGAGCAGGAGATCCAGCAGATAATGAATTCCGTAAGATACCAATTGATCTTCAGTGATCTTCCCAACTTGCGTACGATTTAATGTACGACACCCCATTCCCCACTCTGCCATAAAAATGCCTCAACTTTCACCCAACTCCAGCAGCGGCGAGGAGAAAAAGTGACAAAATATGGCTCACCCGGTAATTGCTCCCAGCAGATCAGTGGAATATATTTATGTTATTGCCGCGGTTCCCTGCCCCCGATCGTGGCGAGTAAAAAATTGCATTATCAAGGCCATAAACAAATTAGGGGAGACCCAAATCTGAAAACGAAAAATCAAAAAATACGAAAAAAGAAGGAGAGAAAGAGAGAAAGAGAGAAAGAGAGAGTCTCTGTGTCTCGCAGTGGCAGCTGCACATTTGGGCGGATAATCAAGGCTCAAGTGGCGGCCGCCATTAGCTGACACCGCACCGAGGGAAGTGCATCGAATATTTTAGAAACAATGGCCCAGGCGCTGCCGCTGCCTAAGCTCGCCAAGATTAATAACTCTCTGGCGCAAGTTCAATTAATCTTTCGCTTGCCTGGGAGCGGGAGCGGGAGCTGGAACTGGAACTGGAGCCGGCAAACATGGACATCGGAGGAGACGAGACCCACCCACCCACTGACAACTTAACGGCACGTCTCCGCCTCGGATCAGATCGGATCGTGTACCTGCCGCATTGTCAGTGTCAATTGTGACAGTAGCTGCGACAGACCTTCACTCCCCAGCGTCGAAGGGAAAACAAACAAACGGACACGTCCGCGAGGGAGCCGGAGCCCCGTGATCATGCAAAACATTTGCCCATGAACGTGACAAAACTGAAGAACATGCGGAGGAGGTGCTCACAGCCCCACTAAATTAGTTGTTTTAGCTTCTAAATTTAGTCCGGGAATCGACCCCTCTGCTCGAAGATTTTGGGCGTGCAGCAATCCATTGGCCATAAATCAATTATATGGTCTGTCCCGTATTTATAGACTGGCTCCTGGGCTTGGAGAGCGGGAGCATGGTTCAGGTGCACGCCCGGCAGGCGGGGGGACATTCCTCTTTCCATATCGCAGCAGCAATTTCAGAAATTTTCATAGCTGAAATTTATGTAAATACAATGCTGACAGCCCGAATATGCCGTATCTAAAATTAACATAGGATATAAATCGGGAATCATTTGTAATAATTAGCGCGACATTTGCTGCTATTTCGAGGCAGTTTTTGGCGGATTTAATCCTCACTTCCGATCACTTCCCATCCCCCGAGTCCTGGCTGCACTTAATTTGTTAAATTAGGAATCCCTCAGGCATACGAAAACATACATCAAGAAAAATGTTGCAGGAACAGGCGAAAGCTGTCATCGAAATTGATGCACACCCCCCAGTATTTGGTTTCAGTGCCCACATGAATCCGACAACAATGCCAAATGAGGCTGAAGTTGCAGTAGCCCACCAGCTCCAGCACTAGAACCACCTCAACCACCACCACCACCACCACCACTTTACCTTCCACTTCCACCAGATCTCGACCAGCACGCAACTTGACTCCTGCTCACCGCAAGCACAGGACGGGGCACGCCAGGAGAATGATGCAGGAGCAGTCGAATTTTATTTGAATTAGCAACGCGCAATCAAAAACATTCAAACACGCATAAATTGAATCCCGTGGGATGATTTCTGTTTCGGGTTCCCAGTGCCAGTGCCAGTGCCATTGCCAGTGCCGGCGTCTGCAGCCCTCCGGCGTCAGCTCTGGAGCAACTTGTCACGTGATTCAAATAACAAATAATGCAAGCAGGGATCATCCCTTAGGCCCGAGTCTCAGGTTCGATTAAGTCCACGGAACCCGCATCGGGCAGAGCAGAGCGTGGGTAAGTTACTTATTGGTCAAAGTCCTGCTGGGAGAGGCTGTGCAAGCGTCTCTCCCCTCCCCCCTCTCCGTTCGGCAGGAAGACAGACGAACACCAGATATGCTGACTACCCCCGTTCCACAACCATTTCCCACACATTCGGCCACTTGGCTGGCGAATCATCTCTGCAAGTGTAAATTGGTCCCTGGTCATGGGAACATTTGCACCCAATAATTGAATAGTTCTATTAGATACTCAATAAGCCCTAATTAATTGACCCGCCTGTGGGGATCTTCTGGTCCGAAAAGTCTTTCTGCAATCATATTAAATACAAAACTAAATGAGGGATGAGCCAAATTGAATTTATTGTATCGACTCTGCTCTTCGGGGGGTAATCTAAAAATATTTACTTACGAGTGTAAACTATTTTTCCATTCTAGTATTTTCTACTATCTTATGTAATTACAACGATAGAAAAAACCACTGAAATTTTAATATTTTCACTCAGATTTTAATATTTATGCCATTGCTTTTCATCCAAGAGTGGTTGTATTAATATTTTTTCATATTTTAATTTAATATGTTTCATATTTAATTTAAAAATATTTCATATTTAAATTGAAATTCGATTATTGAATATGTTTGGTACTTAGTTGACCACATTTCATGTCCTCATGGCATGAATTGGTTAAAGTTTTCAACTAGAAATAATGTCAAATAATGGCAAAACTGTATTGGTTATGATATTGCCCCATGCGCAAAGATAAGTTCACTGCTCCTGACATTTGTATTCAAAGCGGCAGCAGCTGGAACTGGTTGGGAATTCGGGGGACTTAAAAAATCAATATAAAGATAGTTAAAAGAAATACAAAAAATATTTAATTTAATTAAATATGGAATATTTGAAATAAATGTTTTTTCCAATTGATTTCAAAATAAAAATGTTTAACTTAAGTCATAATAATATTCAATATTAATACGAAACATATTAAACAACAAATTTAATATATTATATTTATTTTAAAGTGTTTTGTATTAAGATTAAATATGACCGCATTGAAAAAGCCATTTTAATACATTTATATTGTAATTAAAGTGAATTCCATTTAATTTTTCTATGTTCGTATTCAAAAATCGCATTTTAAATTCAACTATGATTGTAGTTAATTTTACACTGCCTTTTTTCTATCAGTGTATAAATGTTAGGTATTATATCTTTTTGTCCGAGTTGAATCGTTTTTAATTTTTATTCTTAAACTGGGACTGGTTCTACTCGGTTCGTTTTTAGCCTTTTTGAATAATTTTATGTTATTGCATTATTCTTTTCGCAGCATAGAATTTCCGTTTCAATCAGTGTCCTCCTTGCAATTGGGGCTGTTGTCCACTCGGTACCTACAAAGGCCAGTTATATGAATGTACCACGAAAAGCAAACAGAACTTGAACTTCAGGTTGCCCTTCAACTTAAACTTCACGTGAACTGGAAAGGATGTTTGCCACTGATAAGCAAATCAAAAGCACTTGGCAAATTTATCTGAAGATGTTCAAATACGCAAATGTATTTGCAAGTGATTCAGCGCTGCCAAATGTATTCGCTGGCCCACTAATAAGGCGGCGAATATTTCATTTTTATGATGTTTCAACATTGCATTAACATAAGCGCTGATGCTAATCTCTTTTTCCCATGAAGTCGAACCGAGTTGGCTCTGGCTCTGGCTCTGGGTCTGAGTCTGAGTCGGGCCAAACGCGATGAAACATAAACAATTTATTATCGTGATTCATTTATGAAAACACACACAAGCGCTCTCTAATGATTTTTAGTCAAGATGATAGCTGCAAAGCTACCGATCAGCGATCGATCTTTCATATTGCGAGCGGGTGGTCCCCAGAAGTCTCAGATTCGGACTGAGGGCCCGACCAAACCGCAGAGTCTAGTAAGAGACTTAGTCTAAGCTGCTTCCCAGCAGATTAATATCTCAAGAGTGAGCAGAGCGCATTTTAATTAGTGGCGATGAAGTCGAAACTTAATTTATTGTCACTCTGGCTAATGAAACACGCCTTAGAGTCGGACTGGAAGCGACGATGCCCCAGTCAGAGTCAGAGTCAGACGCAGCCCCTGCCCCAGACCCCACATAATTGACCAATTTGAGGGTGCTGTGTGCGGAGGGTCTTATCTGGGAGATGACTTGGAAATTGAAAGCGCACACGCTGTCAATAAAACAAATTAGTTTGAATTATAGGCGTAGCTTCTATATCTGTGTCCACTACTCGTATCTCCAGCTGTAGCTAAGACTCAGACTCCGACTCTGAGTCCGACTCCCGAATCGGGAATAATTTATGCGGCGTCGGAAGCGATCGAGCTTCAGACTGACTGTTCTGTTGTCTGCTTTTATTTGATTATAATTACCGTTACCGTCTTCTGGCTGGGTCCGACTCGGTCTGCGCTTTGGACAGATAATAATATCGGATTTCAAAAGCGGCGTTTATGTTCACTGACCTGGAGCAGTGCCTATCTCCACCGCCATTCCCTCCGCATCGCAGCTCTATCAGGCGCCAATAGTTCTAAGATCTTGTTTTGATTGCAGCTCGGTCTCGTTGACGTTGTATTCTTCTTCAGCTTCTGGAGCCTCTCCTGTTTCCCTGTTTCCCTCTTCCCCGTGGATCTCTGCTCAGTGGCTTGAAAAACCTTTAACTCGTGACAATGTAAGACAAAGTCGGCGTGTGGCATGGACAGAGGCAGGGACAGGCACAGAGAGGGTACAGAGATTGGATTCGTTTTGGATTTCTGCATACTTTTCCTACACTTTCCTAACGCCGCCGCCCGACTTTCTTTTGTTCGTCCGAGCCGTCCGATTCGGACGCTGCAGCTGCAGCCAGTTCTCGTTCAACGCCACCGCCACCTTGACGTCGGCAAATTAATGACATTTTGCACTTCATTATGCGACTCTGCGCGGCTGTTTGACACTTTGAAGTGAGGCACTCGGCTGTGGCGCTGAGCGGAACAGAAGAGGCTGAGAGGACAGTTAAGGTTTGCGGTTTGGCTACGCTACAAGCTGATGTGCAGTTAGCTTTCCGACGAGAGTTTGATGACATCCCACACCGTGCCATGCCATGCCATGCCATTCATACATATATGTTTTCGAATTCTCATAAGGCTTGGCAAGCCAAAGGTGAAATACTGCTCAGGAATCAGGTCCTCAGCTGCTCTCAATTAGTTATTCCAGATGATCCATAAATAATAATAAATAAATTAACAAACAGATCAATATGGACTTTAAGTATACTTTAAGTATCAGAAACTCGACTTTGAAACTTTATTTCTGATGGATGAATGTACATTTGATTTAATTAATTTAATTAATTAATTAATAAAAATAATTAAACAGGAATTACCGATCCGCTGAAACTCGGCTCAATGCTAAAATCATTAAAATATAAAATTGAAGATTAAAATGTTGTTACAACAAAGCTTTGACTCGTTTATTCAGATATTGCCATGTATCCTATGGTCACATAGGTCGCATAATTTAGATATAAACATAAAGTGGGTTGGGCCCGATCGAAGGTTGACAAGTTATTTCGACGAATAAAACATGATTCATACAAAGTAGTTAAATCTGTTATTAAGTTAACAGCTACTATCTTTAGCATATTGATTCATCAAAGATCTTTACTGCTGATATAAATTGGATTTCCCCTTTTAATGCATTATCAATGATCCTTCCTAACTACCATCCATCCGTATTGTCAGCGTTACAATGCTCACGTATTCTTCCTGTGGTGTCTTGCGCACACCGGTTCATTACAGAAATTTGGCGCCAATCTCTGTATGGAGAACCAAGAAAG
The DNA here is from genome assembly GCA_035043285.1 of Drosophila subsilvestris. Classification (NCBI taxonomy): domain Eukaryota; kingdom Metazoa; phylum Arthropoda; class Insecta; order Diptera; family Drosophilidae; genus Drosophila; species Drosophila subsilvestris. The sequence goes on from JAWNNB010000166.1 coordinate 1,186,177, forward strand.
ACAAAATCAGTTCCGTTGGTACGTGCCACAGTGGCAGCTGTAAGACGGGGCAACCCTCTGAGGGCTGGGATGTCTTGCAAGATGATCGGCTCGAGCTACGAGAGGCATGGCCAGGGGCAGGGGCAGGGGTCGGTGTCGGCGTTGGGGTTGGAAAAGTAACGTCCAAAACTGCAGTTCCACCACCGCGAGGCGGCTGGTGAGGCTGTCTGCGACTGGGAGTGGGACAACTGCTCAGGGGCCGGATTCTAGCACGGTGAATGGTGACTGCCAGGTAGATTCGCACGTACCTTTTGGCGCATTCCATGGCACTCGGCTCCGGCCAGGTAAATGCGGCGGCACATGCGCAGCCGGAGACCCGCCGGACCCGTTTTGGGGTGGCTGCAGGACGATAACGCCGAAGTTCGCCAGATGGCAGCATTTTTCAATATCAAAAATTGAAATTTCACGACCGTTAGGGGTTTGTTTGTTTGGCCGATTGCACCTAGTCGGAGGAGGAGGAGGAGGAGGAGGAGGAGGGAGAGCTCAGACAATGGGCTTTGGTCCAGGAAAAGGTTGATTTACCTCAGATCTCTGCGCTGTTTATTTTTCTAGTGGGAACATTGTGCTGTATTGCCTGTAGGCTGGAGTTTCGATTTCATGGCGGACTAAGTCACGTGCTGAGGCTTGGCAGCTGCCGAGGAAGGTTGTCGCAGAGGATCTCCGCTAGAGATCAACCAAAAGCTTTCCGTTAATCCTTTATTTTAGTGCGTTTCGCAATTATTAATTCATGAGAGCTAAGCTCTGGGAGCAGAACGCTGAATGATGCTCTTTATACGGGAGAGCACGCTCTCTTAGACCCCAAGCAGTCGCGGCACAAATGAAATGTGGAACACTCGGAAGAGAGGAGAGTACGAGCCCCAGAGCTCCAAAGTCAATTGGTCGATGGTTCGGGTTCGTTCGCCTTCAAAGCTGCTCTTATGTCTGGCAAAAGAGCGAGAGACTCGGGAAGCTCACCTGCGTCAGAGAGGTGTGAGGTATGAAGGTGTGTGTGAGTGTGTGTGTCTATGTACAACCGACAGTCGGAAGAGGCACCACCCATACCATAAGCAGAGTTATAAATAAACTTGCTCTGCAAGTCGTAGATAAGCTTGCCACCAGCTGCGCTTGCTCACGCACACAGCCGCAGCGGAGGGGAAATAAATCCCAGCCGAGAGCGGAGAGCAGAGAGCAGAGAGCGTGCAACGTAAAGAGGGCAGAATTCAATCTCAGACGCCGCAGCGGCAGCTGGTGGCGATCGTTTACGTCCAGAGCAGAGCCGGTGTGTGCGAGAGGGAGAGATGCGAGAGACTCGTGCAAAGAGGCAAAGAGCCAGAGAGGCAGAGGCAGAGGCAGAGAGAGAGCTGTGGCACGTGCTCGCTTTTTACACACAGATTTGTTGCCTCCTCTGCCCTCGTGCTCCGTATAGTATAGCACGGAACAATGTGCAGCTGGAGCAGCGTTCAACGAACGCACAGCTGTTGGGAAGGCAGAGAAGGAGATGGAGAGGGAGAGGGAGAGGGAGAGGAGATGGAGATGGAGGTTCCACAGCATTGTGGCTCGTGGTGGTTGATTTACAGAATCCCTATTTGAAAATCGGAAGTAGGTAGTCGGGGAGGATCCTTTTGGCATGCCAGGGGGTTGGTGTGGCTAGGGGGTTGATCTCGCACGCGGAAGTCTATAAAATTAAACCGATCCTCGCCGGGTTGCATCATTCGAGCCTGGAGCTGCAAGCGATCGAGACACGCGTGTGAGGAGCCAATGAGTGAGCAGTGATTTGAGTCTTAAAAGTGAAAAGTGAGGATCGAACCACACCATTGACGATCAGTGACCAGCGATCACAAGGAACCGAGCCGCGCAAAGCTAGTGATTCTCCAGCATTCCCCTCCCCGATATGGATAAACTGAAGTACAGCAAGTGCCCGCTCAAGAAGCGACCTATACCGATCGAGGATGCTTGTCCCGTGGATCAGCTGAGCCACGGTAGGTGCCAGACGCCTTCCACTCCACCAACAGCCAGCTCTAACCTCTCGCCGATCTTTCCAGATGAAGGACCCGTAGACCTCAGCGTGGCCTCGGCTGCGGTGCCGCTGGAGCCGGAAAGTCCGGCGGTCCCCACAGAGCTGCGACGCCGTTTCGATGCGGCCATGACGCAGACCAAGGAGCAGCTGGCCCGACGCATCTGGGAGGAGACGCGCGAGATCGCACGCGCCTTTCCGGATGTGTTCACCCGCGAGGAAATCGCCCGGAGCCTGGCCCGACTGGGATACGGCGACTTTGAACTGCCACCGGAGGAGGAGGTTATGGATCCCGAGCCAGGGCTTCCGGTCAGCTATGCCAGGGTCTCCGTCTCCCCTTCTCTCCCAACACAGACGATCATCAAGGTGGAGCAGTCCGAAGAGGATTTTCCGCTGCGAAACTACAATAATAATCTGCTCAAGAGCATTGCCGACTATGAGGACTGCATGAAGATGCCAATGGGAGCGGCACCGGTCCAGCTACAGCCGCAGCCACCTCTACATCCACATCCAGTCCAGTCCTACTACCAGCCGCCACCAACCCCTGGGCTGGCAGAGGATCTCAGTTTGCGACCCGAGGTTGCACAGCGCCGGGTGCTGAGCGAGAACATGAATCTGCACAACGTGGCCCGGGCTCTGCTCAGCATGCAGCACATGGCACCACAGCACATGCCACCGCAGCAGCCACAGTACGACCCACCCTATCAGAAGGCCGCGAAGCAGGAGCTGCCGCCACTCGCCGAGGACATGGAGAACGGCGAGAACAGCGAGAACAGCGAGAACCAGCTGAACCAGCTGAAGATCAAGAGCAGCAACGATCTCTACTACCAGTGCCAGCAGTGCAACAAATGCTATGCCACGTACGCGGGACTGGTGAAGCACCAGCAGAGCCACGCCTATGAGAGCACCGAGTACAAGATCATCCGGAGCAACCCCAGCGGCGGCCCCATTGTGGACCAGACCGAGTTCTGCACCGACCAGGCGTCGGCACTGATCCAGGCAGCCAACGCGGCGTCTGCCCAGTCCATGCAGAAGCCGGTGGGAGTGCCCCGCTACCACTGCCAGGACTGCGGCAAGTCGTACTCCACGTACTCGGGCCTGAGCAAGCACCAGCAGTTCCACTGCCCCTCGGCGGAGGGCAACCAGGTGAAGAAGGTGTTCAGCTGCAAGAACTGCGACAAGACATACGTTTCGCTGGGTGCCCTCAAGATGCACATCCGCACCCACACGCTGCCCTGCAAGTGCCCCATCTGCGGCAAGGCCTTCTCGCGCCCCTGGCTGCTGCAGGGCCACATCCGCACCCACACGGGGGAGAAGCCCTTCAGCTGCCAGCACTGCAACCGCGCCTTCGCCGACCGCTCCAACCTGCGCGCCCACATGCAGACGCACTCGGACGTCAAGAAGTACTCGTGCCCCACCTGCACCAAGTCCTTCTCTCGGATGTCCCTGCTCGCCAAGCACCTGCAGAGCGGCTGCCACAGCGAGGCGGGCGGCAGTGTCTCTGGGCCGGGCTTCAAGCAGGATCAGCTCCAGCAGCATCTCCACGGCTACGAGGAGGGTTCGGAAGCCCATCAGGTCTATTACGCCAGCAGCATGGGCAGTAGCGGCGGGGAGGAGGAAGAAGGCGGCGACTATGGCATGGCCGCCCAGGGGCCACAGGCCATCTACTAGAGCAGGGTCGGTCTAGTAGTCTAAGTACAATCAGGTAAACCTATAGCTAAGTCAGTCAGCAGCCAAAGTCACATAGTCAGTCAGCTAGGGAAGCCATTCAGGGAAAGTCAGTGCCAAAAATTAGTCAGTGCAATTATATTGCCTCTTAGGGTCTCCAAATTAGTGTTTATCAGTCAGAAAACCATTCTATTGAGAATGAATTCTATCTACGTAAATTATTTCGATGAGCTCCTCGGGGTGCTTAGCCTAAGCCTATTAGGATCATTGTTGTTTGTTAGCAATTCCTTGTATATTTGTTGTTGAAACTCGATGGTGTACAGATCGAAATGGTGCCAGAGAATAAATCTATATATGTATTTAACTTATGTATCTGCAGTAGTTTATAATTTCATTCTAATTTTCTAATTTATTTTAATTTAAATTATGATTTAAGCTGTGGCAAACTAATCCATAACTTGTATCCCTTAACATTATTTATATTTTTCTTAAACAAAAAAAAACACCAAAAAAAGCGCAACATGCAAATGGTTTTATTTCTGTTGTGGTGCCAACGCCACCCCGTGGCAGACCTCACATCCCCATTCTTTAAGTGTTTGGGGAAAAGCGAAAAAGAAATAAAAGTATTGGGCACAAGCGACTGAACTGTTCGCTTACAAGTCGGTGAGGTGAGCAGAAATCATAATCGAAGCTCTGCCATCTCGGGGGAACTTCGTAGGTGTCGCTTATTTATCGCTGCTGGAAACTGGAAAACTGCTCTGATCGAAAAGCTCAAAGCAGCCGTCAATGACTGGCCCGGCAGGGGGTGGCGAAGAAAGAGGAAAACCCACAAAATATATAGATATTTATATCTGCTTATATACACATAAATGTGTATATAAAATCGCTGCTTAAATCAAAATTAATTGCCAGAATAATAATTGTTTTGAACGTAAAGCTCCAAAATGCAAAAGGCAACGGCAACGGCAGTGGCTGGAGAATTGGCGCAGCTGCAACTTCACTGCGTCACCAGCAACATCAGCAGCAGCAGCAGCAGCAACAGCAGGCGGCAAGCGCCAACAACAGCAACAACACACAACGAACCACAAATGTCTAGCATTTTGGGGGGCTGTTGCCGTTGCCGTTGCAGTTGGCTACGGAGACGGAGACGGTGAAATCCACTCAAAACAACAAACAACGCGATGAATCATCGATTTTTTGTTCGGCGTCTGCCACGAAAAATAAACCAGCAGCAATGGCAACAACTGCAACTGCAACTGCAAATGCAACAAAAACTTGCCCCAGCCGGCTCGTGGTGCAGACGCACGCAGCTAGATGGCGCTAGTGGGCAGCAGCAAGCCGCAGCACAGCCGCGAGTTCAATTAAACGCGTTTTCCAGTTGTCTCTGCAGCGATTTTCAGCTTTCCCGCACTGCAGCCGCACCTTACTTTATGCTCGAGTAGTACGTAGTCGGAGTCAACTAGAGCTGTTCTCGGATCGAAAGGCAGGGAGCAAACTTACTTATTCGCATTATTATAAATGCCGTCCACGCAGTTTATAATGCTCTACAACTTCCAGCTTACTTTTTCCATAAGCCGTCTACCCTCACTGAAGGAGGTGCTTGGAGTACCATGACGCGTATGTATGCTTGTGCATCAAAGGTCTTTCAATCCATGTTGATTGATTTATTTATTTTTTTATTACTAATAGACCAAGTATAAAACTTAAACTAACAATATAATTGTAATTATGACTGCCATCGAATGCCTTTGGCACGCATTATAGCTACTTTTGTCATTTAGTTCATTAAAGTAAATGTTCTATTTAAAATTGGACTTATGAAATGGTTTGGGGAAAAAATATACAATATAAATTAAAATTCATTGTTCCCCTCACGAGTCTTGTGAGGAATTTAACGCATAAATTGTCAGCGAGAGTATCTTACTATTCGGCTGGCCATCAACTGCTTCCGAATTCGGCCTCGCCTGGCGGTAGCTTTTTGGTCTATTAGGAAACCACACCACAGTGCCGCCACTTGAAAGTCATATTGCATTTGCCAGACAGCACTCGCCAGAGCCCGGGACAGAGTATTGGGGGGCCCCCAGTCCCTCCTTCCTCATTGTATTTTGACGTTGATTTGGAGTGCGCGTGCTGCAGCCGCTGTTGCCCCGAGTGCCACGCCCCGTGCAACGCACATAGCTGGCAGGCGGAGTGGCAGGCAGTTCTTGGTAGCGGCATTTGGTCAAAGGTTAAATTAGACGGGGACATGGGGACAAGTGCCAGGCGGCTTAGAAAATCGTTTAGTGCGCTAATTTATGGGCCTCCGAAATACTCGTACGAAAAAAAGATCACAAACGGAGAACATACAAAAATGTTTCACTTTGCTCGAGTTTCATTTATTGCAGCGACGTGCAGTGGCCGCTTAATTGGCAGTCGGCTATACACAGCCGGGTTGTTAGTGGCGTGGCAACACGCCTTGTTCTCTTTTAAAATTTTGGTACAGCTTTGGGCCTGGCCGGAGCTGGAAATCTCCTCGCCAAGGCGTTTGGATAATCTCCAATCACCCAAGTTCGCTTAGAATGCATTTTTAAATGCACTTTTCCTATCAAATTAATTTCCAGAAAATTATTATTAAAATTCAGAAATGCAGTGCACGTTTTTCCAGCTCGTTGGCCATTAATATTTAATAATTTCAATGGGCGCATGAAACAAATTATGGAATATTACAGAGCGCCGCGCCAATCGTCGTTGCTGTGGAGACAGGCAACTTGATTGTTGTTGCTATTATTGGCTATATCTAATTCCTTTTGTTGTTGCCATTGGTCTGAGCAAATGATGTTGTTGTTTTTGTTGCTGTCGAGCTGTACGTGTTGTTTGCTTAACGCGCCGAGTGTAAATTAATATTTAATTATGATTGTTCTCGGCTCCGGCCGCTGATCGTGTGTTGAGTAAACGCCATTTTCTGTATTAAGATCTAATCGCCGAGTGTTTGAAATGCTGCCAACAAAACGTTTAGCCTGAACCCATTGGGGCTTGGGCAATCGATATTGACTTTTGTTTTCGTTGAGCAATGGACGTGAGTTGGCCGGGTACTGCAGAGCTTTTTCGTACCTTACCACAAAGTGGACAAGTGTTAATTACATAATAAAATATATGCATATATATAAATTTATTGTCAGTCAGATCCTTTTTTCTTAAGAAATTCTGAGCCCAGGGAATAATATTTAATTGTAGAATATTTACATATGCTCTAGCCATATTTAATCGTTGCATGTGTTCACATGTGGATGTGGATGTGATGTGAGTGGTCCAGCTGACAGCAATGATTAGCCACAAGCAAGACAGCTCTGCTCTGTCCATAACTCATGCCACACACACCGTCGTGTGTTCGGCAGAACTCCCAAAAATAGAGCCCCGACCAGTCATAAATCCGGTGCCGTGCACTCGTCGACGTCAAATTAATCAAATGGGAACCCAAATGCAGCGCAGGCAAATTAGCCATAACAGAAACAAGACCGAAAGCAAAGCTGAAGCCAAAAAACCTTTGGAAATAATCAAGTGGCAAAAGCCAAATGAGAACTTTTTTCCCACACTGAGCAGCGATCAAAGCGCTCCGAATGTTCCGATACTCGTACAGAGAACCTTTTGAACATATCACCAACATGCAGACAACAGCCAGACAACGCCCCTGAAATGGAATCGATATAATTATTTGCATTATTAATAATTACCATTGTCTCGCTTGGATTTGGATTTGGATTCGGATTCGGACTCGGATTTGGCTTTGGATTTCGACTCGGAATCGGAGTCGCTTTCGGAGATATGAAATTCAAATTTGAATGCGTTGGCGTTGCCGTTGCCGTTGCCCGTACTGATGCCGTATGGGACCGCACACAACGACAGAAAATAGCCATAAAGATTTGCTTTGTTCGAGTTCTCCCCGTAACATGCAAAAGAACAAGCAAGACTTTGTTTCGCGGCGGCTAATTAATTCAAACCGCAGAGCAAACTTAAACTTCAATACGGAAATAAGCTTAATCTTTCCACCGCAACAGCAACAGCAACAGAAACGACAACAGCAAAAAAAAAGCAATTTGAAAATTTAATACGCAAGCCCCCAGTGGGACCAAGATATGGAACTGAGGCGCCAGAGGCTAGACAATTGCACCGACCCGACCCGGCAGTGTCCAAGTCGATGTGTGGGCCACCCACACCAGCGGAGACGCCGAGACCAGAGCACAGAGCAAATCCAAAGCCAACCCGTCAACGGGCACAATGAGGCACCGCTTCAACGGGGCGACAGCACATATCAAAACCGAAATGGGCCTGGGACAGGCCAAGCAAGGCCCACGAGGGGACCCCACCTGACCATGTACCACGCAAACGCTTCAACTTGTCAGCGCGCTAAGTGCTCGAAAAATAAAATATAAAGAAAACAGTGTTCTGCTGAATGCGATAAGTCCAATGCTCGAATGTATGTATGGTAGATGGCGAAATATGAGGCATTGTTCTGCGGTGCTGTAGCGCCCCCACCTGGGATGGGCATTCAACCCGCACAGTTCGCCGTCGATGATGTCCAATGGTGTGCTGGGTCGGGTCCACATTGCGGATCAACCTGTTGCTCCCTTGCTCCGGGCACCCGAAGACGGATTTATCTTATTGCAAACACACAAAAGGCGATGGGCGAAAGATTTAATTGTGCCCGTGCCGCATATTAGTTTCCACCAGCAATGGAACAATTGTCGGCTGTATCAAACGAATTCCAAACACCCTTTCTATGGACAAGGGTATTGGACTGGTCATTCAGCATCACACTTAGTGTGAGTATTCTGATTGGCAGTGCGTTGCTTTGAGCACACTCCCCGAATTACAGAGAACAATGATTCACAGAGGCTTCTTCCCCCGACAGTACATGGCAGTCATCGGTATTAAATACTCCTACCTATCGTAGAGCCTTCTGGACAGGAGTTATACTCCATATCGGCACGAGGAAGGGTATACATTAGAGCTCTCAAAAAATGGGGGCGTGGGTGTTCGGCCCGGCGCCGTCATCGTTGACGTCGCTATTGAGAGGGCGTCGGAGACAAAAGCCATCCAGTCTCCAAATTGACATTTCGCTTTCAGCAGCAGTAGTTGCGAACAAAACCCTGAATAATGAACAACAACAACAAAAAGAACAGTTAAACGTGAAAAATCATATTTTGCACGTTTTTTGTGTCGAGTGGCGATGAACGAAACAAAAGACTTAGGCAACGAACTTGCCTGCAAAGGGCTCAGAGCCGGCCTGGCCTGCCCCATGTCGCTCGCTAGTTGCAAAGTGTCAAGTTGCGCAACTTGTCATCTCAGAGGCTGACGCTGACGCTGCCGTGGCTCAGTGCCTGGGTGCCTCGTATCTGCAGTGTGCTGCCTTATGCATAAAGCCTTTTTTAATTAAACCGACGACAGCCACTAAACATGCCCCATTATCATGTCATATCTATGTGTACTATCTGCATGCGCCTATCAGGTCGGGCACCGAGAGTGAGACCAGGACTGCGGCTGGGACTGGGGCTGGGGCTGGGGAGCCTGTATGCCGGAGCGCTGACATAAACGCTGACATTAATTGAGTAATTTATAACGATGCCAGGCAGACCGGCCGACGCGACGGGCAGACGGACTGACATCGAGAGCCGACATCAAAAGCTCGGCAAGCGCATGTCTCGGGGCGCTCGAGAGAGGAGACCCGGGCACAACATGATATTGTTATTATTATTATGATTACCGGCGACATGAATTCAATTAACACTTGTCAGATTTAGTCAGCTCCGAGCACCGAAACGCTGAAACACTGGTACACTGGAGCCCCGAAACAAGCTCACGATTCGCCGGCATAGATAAGTTTTGAAATTTATGTTCCAGCTTTGGATTTGCCTCGGATCTGGCCAACTTAAGATCAGTCCATACATAGTTCTAGTGCTATGGCCGAGTTCTGCACAAACCCTCGCCAGCCACTGCCGTTCGGTTCGGGTCGGTTCGCTTCGGGTCGGTTCGGTTCGGGAGCGGAGCGGAGCTCGTAGGTTAACCTCTTCATCGCATCGCATCGCATCGCATTTGCCTGATACGAGTACAGTAATGCAGTAATGCCTGGTACACGATAATTGCAAAATAAACCTTTTTGGTCTGCTGCTAATGAGCCGAACATCGCCGGATCGTTTCTGCATTTAGGCCTAATAACTGTCTTCAAGAAAAGTCGGCGAGTCGCCGAGAGGCTTCCCGAAAAAGGCGCACAAGTCAAAGCAAATTAAAATAAGAATCACGACAGGTTACCATGCGATGCTCCACTCGAATTCGCTCTGACTCTGACTCCATCTCCAGCTGCTGCTGCTGCTGCTACATTCGGAACAAACACGAAACGCCGCCAGAAAAGTTCAATTCGGCCAGCGAAAGAAATGTACAAGTGTTAAATGTCGAACGCTTTTTGGTAGTCCGGGGAAATGCGTGCTGGCCGGTATTCGGCACGAAGCAAACACGGAAACGGTGGACAAATGAACCCCAGGTAGGGTTACCTCCATCTTCCTTCTCCTCTCTCTCTCTCTCTCTCATCCAGCAGTGATGGTCCGACAAATGGCGTACGTGTTAATGGCATTTGAATTTGACCAAATATGGAATTGTCTTCGCCGTCGTCGCTGCCTGTCACTTTGCATGTTCCGTTCCGCCTCGGCCGTGCGATCCCAGAGGCTGGCAAGTGAAGGCACTGGCACTGAAACTGGCACCGTCCCCAATGCCGGACAAATGCTTGCCAGAAGTCGTGTCTCTTTCGCTTTCCGAATTAAATCAGTGGCAGTGGCAGTGGCAGTGTCAGCTCAGCCGCATACGACACGCATCCATCGATCGATCGATCGTCTATGGTTGTTGGGCGCCCGCATTAAGATTATTTTTTGGTCAGCTTTCTAATGGATCGTGACTCTGTGGCGGGCATGTGGATGAGTCCCCCCTCTGCTATGATGGCCAGTTGACACATTTTCCATGACAGCAAATTAGCCGAGAATGTTGCCAAATCTGGTCAGACTGCCGCGAAAGGGTCATGGGATTTACTTATGCCCAGCCATTCACTTGCCAACCCAGCCCATCTGCCGACTGTATTTCCCGATTTGCACATTTGCAAACTCATTGGCTAAACACAGCATATGGCCGGGCTAATCAACTCACAGTATCTGACAGGCCCTAAAGCAATTTCCTGATTATTTATAGAGGTAAAATCACATGCCATCGGCCGGCAGACCCACACGGCCACACGATCCACGCCGGCAAGCTGAGCTGATGTGGTTCAATTGAAGTTCGGTTCAATAAACCAGACCGAAATCCGAGAAGAGTGCCGTCCCCTCCCAGTCCAAGTCACACTCTCCCCACTCACCCCACTCACCCCACTCCCCCCACCGCAGACCAAATCCAAATGACAGGCAACAACAAACAAGTTTAATTATAGCTCATGTAAATAATTTCTCAATTGTAAGCTGTTATCAAAGAAAACTTCAATCAATCATAGAATACGTAAGTCTGTGTAAGTATGAACCTGAGAGGCAGTCACCACACAATGGCCAGATCTGGTCTGGCATCGGCATCGGCATAGGCATCGGCACCAGCACCAGCTTCAGCTCCAGGCGTGGGCTGTGCAGTTTGAACTAGCCAAATCTTGGCTAATTAATCAAAATAATAATCAAGCAATCAGTGGATCATATGGCCAGACACTAGACACAAGCACAAAGCACAAAGCTCAAGTTCGAGTTATTTTTTGTTGTGCCTCTCTTTACTTTTGGGTGAGCCACAACGCACGCCAAAGTGGAACCCATAGATGGATAGAGATGGTAGCGTGACACCACCACCACCACCACCACCACTGTATCGTGAGGATTCTTGCTGGCTTCCATCCATTTATTCCTCACAAAGATCGACATCGATCTATGCGGCTATGCGGCTATGAGGCCTCACGCTACACTCTCTAGGGCAGACGGGAAACATGACTTCAACCGCTGTCATTGCTCACGAGCTATTGGGCTTTTTGTTTTGTTTCGAATTTCAGGTGCTTGTATGATTCAAACTATTCAGCCATTCATTCATTGAGACATGCAACTTGTTTTGTTCTCTCACTCGCCCCGACACTTGGCCGCAGAACACATCGATACATCTATGTGTACGTATACACATACCAGTTCGTGTATGGATCCCCCCCCATATATGGGTAACACACAATCATTGTAGATTTTGACATTACGAGCTGAAGCTGAAGCTGAAGTTGAACCTGTAGCCTGACTGACGGATGGACGGACCAACTGAGTGACTGAAAGCGTTAAGTAACGTCTACGCGTTTGAAACAATTAATCACCTGTCGTCGTCATATGCTCGATTGGTCTTTTTTTTGGTTTTGGTTTCGGTTTTGGTTTTTGAGATTTGGTTTCAGGCACACAGAGAGGGCAGGAGAGACCCGACCCAGACAGTTATGTGGTTTAGTGGCCTTTTCTGGTATGTTTCTGTTTTTGCTTTACAACTGAACTGCTGGTGCATGATCTGCTATGGTTTTGTATGTTGATTGCTCTGAGCCGGTGATAAATCATCTGGGGCTGCTGTTCGGGAATCGTGTTGATCTTCGGCTCTAACAGCGAAATGTCAAAAGCGGTGTTTAAGTTTTGTTTTGTTTGGCTGGGAAATGTCCGGAGATAAGATCTAATTGGCATACTTTTCACTGCACCCATTTGGACCAGTTCTCAATTGCTGACAAATTACTGTACTCATTTATCCCAGCAACCTGTGCCAAGCAATGGGTGATGTCGTGGAGCTAAAGGCAATCATTGGGGTTCTCTCGACTTCTCGTGCATCGAAGGAATATGGGAAAGCTCTGCTGCGTCTGATATTTCTCTCAAGCATCGCTCTTTGGCAGCTATTTTTCTTCTGGAAAACCTTTCGATCTTTCCGATCAGGTAAGCAATCTCTCTTCAGACTGTGAACTTTTCCAAAAGCAGGGCTACACCTCCCGAGTTTGCCTCTTCCGTCCTCTGTCCTCATCGGAGTCGTGTCGCCAACGCGGTACAAGTGAAAAGCGCATAAATCGACGCCCAACACCTCGCACCAACTCAGATCGGGAAAGACTTTGCCTTGACATGCAAGTGAAATTTAACAAGCCACTCCCAGAGATTTGGCCGGGCCCGGCCCGTCTCGGCCCGGCCGCAACAATAGCAAAACATCATCGGCCACAATGAGAGTCGAAAGCGGTGATTTTTCAAGCGTGCAGCGAACCCAAAATACGTCACATTTCGGGAGGTGGAAATATTGTGGCAGACAAACAAAAAAGTGGGCACAGCCGAAGAAATGCTACACGCCCCCAGACAGATTCGAAGAGCGAAGCGGCGGCTGCCAGGAGAGGCAAGGAGGGGCCATTGTGCATATAATTAAATCAAATTAAAAGAACCCAAGAAATGGAGCCAGCCGCCATCCTGGCAGGAGGTGCTGCAGTGTTCCACTTGTCTCCTCTGGAAAGTTGCGTGAAGCCGGATCGAGTGCCGCACCTGGTGGAGCCCATCTTGGACTCGCCCTCAGCGCCAACGCAAATTCAATGATCTTGACTCGAGTGCGAGTGTGAGTGTGAGTGTGAGTGCGAGTCACTGTCTCTAATTGAATTCGTCGGTTTAAATAAAATAATTCAGCTTCAGGGGGATTGCAGATAAATTTCGCCCGCCTAGGCCCACCACTTCGTTCGACTAGCACTGGGGCTGCAGCTGAAGCTTATCCCCTACCCATCCTCCTTTGATTGCCCACTAAATGCTCCTCCACATTGATTTCTGCATTTTCTCTCCTGGCTGGGCTGGCAAGTGTCTTGGGCCGCTCGAAGGCGCAGCAAATCAATCTGCAAACATGCCGCCAAGCCAAGTGTAAGGGGCACAGACGCCAAGAGCCAGAGACCCCAGAGTACACCTTGAGAAAGATTGCTCAATTGGCAGATCTTGCCGTCAGGGTGTTGGTCGGACCTTCCTTAACTGAACCATGGGGAATTTCTTCGAGTGGATTTAGTCGGTCTGTCCCCCCGTCTGTCCTTTATGTGGGCATCACTTTCTGCTGGGCTGTTGTTGTGGTGGCTTTGGTGCCGTAATAAATACATTTGGTGAATTTTAATGTCCTCCTCCCATTTTTCAGGCAATTTGAGCGCAACGTCTTCGCGACTTCCTTTGCGGCAGGCATCGAACCACCGATCCAGCGAACCATCGAGCAAGCGATGTTCGAGTATCGAGGCAAACACTTTGGTGCCCTTTTTGGGGCAACTCCTCTGGATTTGTGCGCGGTTTGGCAATAAATATTTTGAATCAGAAAACATATAAATTTAGTGATTTGCCAGTCAGAGTCGTCGGATTCGGAGTCAACGAGTGTGTAAGCTTCTTCGACGTGGACATGGGCTCGGAGTTCGACTTGAAGTTGGGCGAGGACTGCTGACTGCTGACTGCAGACTGCGGACGAAACGAAACGAAACGGATCAGATCGCATCGGATCGCCTCACCGCAGCTCAACATAAATTGGTAAATTGTTTTTGGCGGCTTCCCGGCACATATTTTGTATATTGCATTTTTAGTTGCATCTTCTGACTTGACTGTCTGCACGGTAAGTAGGTCAAACCTGAGTCCGCGACTGCAACTGCGACTGCGACTGCGATCGCGACTGCGTCTGCGGTAGCCAGCATTCAAAGTAGGTGATGAAGTTCCAATGCTTCCTGATTTGTGATAAGCTTCATATTTTTAGGGTTTAATTCAATGAAAGTTGCGTCGACAATGGGCAGGCAGTGGAGGGACCGGACCCACTCGACCATTCCACCGATCTGGCGGCAGTCAACAGCCAGTGAAATTATGCAGTCCGTGAACGTGGATGTGCATGTGCATGTGGATGTGGACGGGCCTGGGGTTTTGCGTGAAAATTTGCTTTATGCCGGGCCAGAGTTCAGCAGGCCGTATCGAGGGAGAGAACTTCGTCGGCAAAGTCGTAAAATTGATTTTAAGCATTGGCCGGGAGAGAAAGCTACTGGAGATAGTGGGGAGTAGCAGCTGCTGCATACTTCGCAAGGGCTTTGATTGAGAGAAAAGTGCGGTTCGAATTCCGCTTAATTGGAGATAGAATAAACCAAAGTGTCCTATAAAGTTACCCTACTGCACCCACCAAAACGGATTTAATTGTGTGCATTGTCCACAGATTATCCGATAAGAGAGTGTAGAATATATATCACAATACTTGACGACATATCCCCCAGGGAATGCTACGCTCAGCGTAGGTCAAAAGCGGACATAATTAAGTATAAAAACGAATCTTAATTTCATTTGGGCTGCATATAAATTAATGATGATTGATGATGATGATGAAAGAAAATAACTTTCTGCTGCACAATCACGAGTATAAATGATCAAGAACGTACATACAAGATGAACATTGATGCAGAAATGATGAGACGCATTTACAGTTCTTTCGTCCAGACATTCGATTACTCAAATATTCGAATTTGAGGGGGCGGGCTCTTCAACACTCGACTCCCGATGTATTCCTACCCGGTTCCTCCTCCTCCAGAGGTCCATGACCAATTATGCCATTTGCCAAAATCAAACTATCAACTTTGACACTCATTAGCGTCAAATTATAGCGCGTGCAGGAGCGTCGGCGGCGGTGTCGGCGCTGCCAGGAAGCAGGGGTGAACGGCAGAAGTCCGAGTACAAAAACCTCGTAAATCCATAAAAGCAATCGTAAATTTTTATTGTCATGCCACTTGCCAAGTCACAGTACGGGTATGGGGAAAATGCCCTGGCGCACCGATGCTGAGAACTTTTCTCAGGGGAAAACCAAACACCCAGGCCCACAGATGCCTTCGGCTTGGGTTCCAGTTGTTCAGCCGAGTCTGTCGATGGAGATGGGGATGGGGATGGGGCCGGAGCCCGTTCTCTGGTTGGCTTGGCATATTCAACCAATGCGCACATATTTCATAACGAAATTTATGAAGGGCCATTAACTTTAAGAATCTTTGCTGCAATTTAACAGTGGAGGGAGTCGCTGGCAGAGACGGAGACGGAGACGTAGACGGGGATGGGGATGGGGACGGAGGCCACGTCGCGCCAAAGTAGCGCCAATTTTTCGTCTAACAATTGGAGGCGACCTAACCTAATGCCCCGTTTGGCAATGCAACCGATGTGGTGGCTGGAGCCGGAACCGATGCCGGCCAACGTCGCGCCGTTTAATTCAATAAGAAGATCTGCTGGAAGGTGGTGCAGGCAGCGCACAGCAGCAACAGAAGCAGCAGAGGCTCATGAAGTTCACATGAATGCCATGAAACAATAAATTATGTTATTAATAAATAATAAATGTAATGGGAGACTGCAAATGCCGGGAGCCGGGAGCTGGGGCTGGGGCTGGGGCTGCTACCTGTTTTCAGCCCTCTTCCAGTTGCCGCTCCGCTCTCCGTTATTATAAAGCCCGGCTAACTACTATGTCAAAGCGGCTTGGAACAAGTAACGAAGTTTATGCGGGCAAAATCGATTACTGAATACGCTTCATAGAAAGACACTTGGGGGTACGGAAATAATACAAATTATTTCAACATCATTGAACTTCCATTGAATCCTTTTCAGATCACTCTCTCACAGCTAAACAAATGGCATGACAAAGTCATGGTACCTCTAGAATCCCTAACAGAGCGAGAGCAGAAACAATTGCATTTTGGTCTTTGGCAACTGTTGAGGGGAAGGCCCAGATCGCTGGGAGCCCAGCATCACGCGATGCACCAGCAAGAGGAGAATCATCGCCTTCAAATTGTTAATCATCCATGCAACGACCTAGACAACAACAACAGCTCCATGAGCTGTGCTGCTGATTGCGCGTGATCTTCCGAGTAATTGAAATTTCAAATTTCTGTACACGAAAATGGCCCGAACAGAATCGCAATTGAAATTGCAATTAAAGATCTTGGGCCATAAGTTTGCGAGCACACTTGTCGCCCGTAACCACGCTCTTTTCCGCTCACACTCAATGTGACTACGGAAATTGTCATTCTAAGTGTAGAAACTCCCCCAAGAGCCAATCGAAAGGTCCGCGATCCGAACTTGAGCCACTTCTTCATATCTGAAAAATGGTTAAACAGTAGCCACCAGGATAGACAAGAGACAACTCATCGCCGATCGCCCCACCCTACAGCCCGAAGGCGGCCCAAAAGCCAGTCCACGAAAAGAGGAGCAGCTGCCCGCACGCGCATATATTTAAATAAAACGTGACTGCCGAAATGGTCTCCATATCTCTCTGTCTCGTTTGCCTGGACACTTGTGTGCGCTACCGCTACCTGATATTTTCATACCCCACATCTATGGCAGGGTATGTAGGGGGTAAATTGGTGCTCAATGGAAGATGAAACAGTCCAGGAGCCAATGCTAATAATAGCATGCTTTACAATCTAATATTCCTAGTGAGGTATAAATGATAAGACCGGTGGGTGATTTTACGAAACTCGATAATCGATGATAAAAGATTCGATTTAATTTTGTATTTCTCTTGCAATTTGTAGTGTATCAAGTCCTCGACTTGGCTCCTTTCATGCATGCCTCGAGACTATTCAAAGGCATTGGCATCCTGCTGCTTTTGCTGCGAGAGGTGAACTTTTTGCTGACTGCCGGGCCGAACATCGCCGTACGCTCAATTCATATAGACAATATAAATATTTCATCTAATGCTGGCAATCTGCACTTGTGCCATCGCCAAAAGGCAGCCGAGGAGTTAAGAAGGAGCATCTATGCGCTCTCCATCTCCATCATCTCCACCATCATCATCATCCGCATCATCATCATCATCATCATCATCAGCATCATCATGCGCATCGTCGCATCTGGAGTGGGCTGAATGGTTGGCCTCTGTGGGCCGTATCGCGTATTTTGATTTAATTTCTTTCCGTTGCCTTCCTTATTTTTTGGGTTTAGGTTTTTGGATGCAACAGAGATGTCGATGGGGATGTGGAGCGATGCGATCTTTCTTCTCATGTAAATTAGCACACGTTTCTCAGCAAAAAAGAGGTTGGCGGTTGTTTTTCTTTTCGGAGGGAGCTAGTTCTTAAAACTGCTAAATGAACTCATATGCAAATGCTGTCTGCACTAAGTGGGCTGCCCGTGGAGCGAAGGTGGGTAGGCCTGGTGGCCCGGTTAGGAGTCTTTTATCTTCTCTGGCTGGCCTTCTGCCCGCGCTCAGTCGAATGACTAATGCCCAGCAATTCAAAGAAACTCCAAAGACCCTGTTTGAATTCCCCAAAAATCACTCATACGACTCATGTGACGCATCTTCGTCTGTACCTAATCCCTTCAAAGCGAGTCCAAGCTGAGCCCCACAGCCCCAAATCCCCCATAAAAACATCAAACTCACAGCTGGATGACCTGACCCGTCATTGCAGAGATCGCTTAATAGCAGACATGAAGGTGATGGAACAATGCCAGCCTGGTCTCGTAAAGTATCGCTCAATCAAGTGAGCGCATAATTTCCCCTGGCTTATGGATCTCCCACCTCTGCTTCTGCTGGCGGCTTTTATCTGAGAGCCACTGAAAGAAATTAAAATAAATTAATATTGTCACTCCCTCGGCGAGCAGTTCGATGCGATACGCTTTTTGTGTAGCTTCATTCGCTGCACTGTGAAAGTGGAGGTATAAGAGGTATATTTCGGAAGAGGAAATATTCGCCGAAAGCTTTCCTCTCTTGGACCTAAAAACACCAGACCAGAAGAGCATTGAGGAAGGGCATAGTGTTCCCATTTTTCAGACCTTTTGGTCTTATTTTGACTCTTCCCTTTGTTCACGTTTTTATCTCTCTTATTGGATGTTGTTATATTGTGTTGTTTTAATATTTTGTTTCGTCGATCTTAATCAATAATTTAAATTTGTTATTTGAATTTTTATAGCATTTGTGTTTAATGACGGCTGCCGCTTCAGCTCCGATATTACTTTTGGTGTTGGGGTTTTCTTTGTGTTAAATTTGTGATACTTTTTGTTTGCGTGCCGTAATATGTTATTTTGGTTTTATGGCTTTTTTTTTTAAGAGATTAACTCTCATTGGTTGGTACTTTGTCTTCGATTTAGAAGGCACTAAAACGCTTTATTAGCCGCCATATTTGGAGCGGATTTGGGGAGATAAATACATACATATCGTATGTGTTAATTTATGTAGGAGCTGTGGCTGAGGCCACATGAATGGTAGCAGAGTGTGGGAACTATTGGAAGCTTCCTTTGGAGGCCTCTAATCTACTTCCCTTGGAGTGATCCAATTAAACAGAAAAATGCACCTGCATTTGCATTTCCCACGCTCATTTCGATGCTACACATTTGACTGCAACTCCTCCGCCGCGGCATTCCACACCTGACTTTCTCTTCGGGCCGCCACCTCACATCTACCTGGTCCAAGATGTAGGTGTTCGCAAACACTTGTTTCGTCTGTTTGTGCCGAATCCTCAGCTTTCGAGCGGCCGGCGAACAAATTTTATAATTTTTTTGCCCCAACCATAAAAGAGGGGAAGTGGCATGCCAGTGTGGCATCTACTTATTAACATATCAGAAGGCGACTCTGGGAGACCGGAACGCGGAGAGCGCCGAACATGATGCACATTAACTTGTTGGCCTAACGAGCTGCTCCATTTGACTCTGTAACAATTCGTTATGCCCTCCACTTTGCGGGGAACGGCAGCCCGGGGGCGAGGGCGAGGGCAAATAAACCAAAGACTCATCCCCACAACCCCAGCCACATCCACATCCAAATCAACAGCAGCATCATCGCCCTGACGTGCCCACAGTTATCGCTTATCACAATCAGTGATAATTTTAACAGTAATCAACCTGTCCCCGGCCCGTCTTCTGTCCGATGACTGACAGCCGGCCGAGCATCTTCTCCGGGCCATGGGGACTATAAGACAGGTTGTCGGTCCGCGTCTTCGCCTTCGCCTTTGACTCTGACTCTGACTTTCGGCTTCTTCATTGTGTATAATTTTCAGTGAAATTGTTTAAATTTCGTTTTAATTTAATGATGACGATCCTCAGCCACGGATCCGAGCGCCAGTTGCGCAAAAACAAAGACTCCGAAACTAAATAAAAAAAATACAACAAAATATATTAAGGCAAACAGAAGAAACAGAAACCCACATGAGAAATGAGGAGTCTTGGAAAAAATTATCAAAAGCTGCCGCGGACATGTCTGCGTTTGATCTTTTGGTAGCACGATGTATACTTGACCAAGAGGTTGTCTTTGGATGCTACTGAAGGCCACCCGATAGGGGGTATCAAGGTATATACCAAGTCTTGGTGCAAATTGATGTTAGCAGGGGAATCGTAGAAAGTATTCTATCGCTTGAGTGGCTCCAAAGGTCGGTAGGGGTTTCTTTCGAGGATTCTCGTTGGCATTCTCCGTCGCTCTCTCAATGGGTATTCGATAGTCCCGAGTAGTCCTGGCATCGTACTATGGTCAAAAAGCACGGTATTTTGGCATAAATGTCTCATAGTTCGTATTGTTTTAATTCAACGTATACTCGTATGAATATGGAGTTTATTTTATGAATTTTAGATAAGATAAAACGGAATAAAACATTCAAACTTCTGTTGTGACTGTTTCATTAAAGTGAAATCAATTCAGTATGTTTTGTTGTGTCCCTGCTATTATTATATTTACAGCTAAAATCGAACTAAAAATCCAATCCATTCACATTAAGTCCTTAATCAAGCAGCATGGAAGTTACTTACATATATCTCCTTATTCGACGGCTATAGTTAATTTTTTTTAAACACCGAATTCTAAGTTTAAAAATAAAAAATTCCCCCCTGGAAATGTATGTTAGTACTACAATGTATAGAACATTTAAGGGCTTTAAAATTAAACGTTATGCCAAATAAAATCGTTCTTTTTGGCCATGGTGCTTTGGTTGTATAGTATTTACGTATATATGTACATATGTATGTATTCTCTGGCTTCCTACCTGCTCTCGACTGCTGTTGGGGAACTTGTTAGCAGCGCTGTTTTCATATTTATTTTTTCGCTACCCTCCGCGACGGTTTATTTATGGTCTTAGATTGGGGTCTCGGCTCTCCTTTGGCAACGGGGTTTTCGCGTGTTTTTGTGTGTATTAATTTTATTGTGTCATTCGATTTTAGCATTGACAAAACTACTCGTAAAGTCGGTGGGAACCTTTTGGCCGTATCGGAGTCTTCGGATCCACTTCGCGGCCCAAGTTATTTGATTTGTGGTGTCCCCTTTCAGCAGCCCCGGACTCGAGCTGGAATCAGAGTAATCTCCTCGAACTAATAGCTACCGTGGTGGCACGCCCACCTACATATGTACATATGTATGTGGCATAGGTACCTGCTCTGCCCTTTTAATTACCACATGCCGCGTTTTCGAGTCAAGCTAAATTATATTTCCTGTTCTCTCTGGCTGCCTCCCCGCCTGCCTCGGCGCCTTTTCACCCAAAATAATCCGAAAAGCATTGAGAAGTTTCTTTTTCCATTTGATTTAAGCCGCTCTATCTTTGGCAACCGCTTCGGCTCTAGCTCCGGTCAAACGAGAACCTAACCCGCGCTGGTCCCAGCTGACACGCCCTCGTCGGGGCAGCTAGCGTAAAATGTAGCAACTTTATTGGCACAACGGGCGTGCATATTAAATTAATAAAATATCCAAGGGGGCTCTAGAGATGAAAGATCTTTTCTGCTTCTTGATAGCCTCAGTGAGAGGGATAGCTGCTGGTCTATGGTCTATGGTGTACCCTGTAGGATTTTGTACTAAATTGTGTATTTGTAGAAACAATGAATGAATGATCGAGGATTTGTGTATTTTTGTTGGCTCTATGGATCTGCTATTGGCATGGTTTGACACACACTGGATACCTGCAAGCTCTTTGTATCCCCAATCGCACACACTCTCGGCGGCTCTATTTCGGCCTCAATCCACCCCAGTATATCTAGATAGCTATAACAAAGGCCATGCGATCAACTTCTGGGAAAAGGCAAACGAAATTAGTTTGTATGTAGATTTTGTTCGCTCGTTTGGTGGCCTCTGTTTTAGCCAGACTCGGTAAAATTTGCACACAGCCTCGGACACACGCTCAAATGGGGCGAATATTGTTTTGTCAGCTTTTTATTGGCCTACATGGGCCATAAAGCTACTCAAGTAGTATTTTTGCGATAAAATACAACAGAAAACACACGGGGAACACAGTGTAGGGACCCGGGATTAGGTTCCCGTCACCATGCAGGATAGGCAGGGAGCTGAGAGCCGAACAGAATGCAACACACAAACAGAACAAGAAGAACAGATTATGCAGACGCATGGGATAAAAGTCTCGGGACAAGCTGGCCAAGATATCGTAGTAGCAGGCAGAACAGCTCCAGAGCTCCAGAGCTCCACAGCTCCACAGCAATAGCAACAGGCAACAGGCAACAAAAGGCAGGCGACAAAGGCAACAACAGGCCGGAGCACTTTAGGCCTGCCCGCGAGCCAGAGATGTGGAGAAGTGGAGGGGTGGAGCTGAAGAGCTGAAGAGCTGGACATTGGGGCAAGGCAAAGTAACTTGTAAAGTCTTCGGGATCTGATGGGGCAGGGCGCGGAGTGGTTTGCGCGGGTGTGGAAAATCTCGCAACTGAAGCTTGTACGGATAATTGGCGGACCTGGCGGCGTGGTGCAGCGGCAGCTGCCGCAGTGTCTGGTGCCATGCCATTTGACCATAAACGAGCTAGAAATTTGTTCGACGTCGTCAAGTGCAGCATTTTGGATAATGTATCTGCGGCAGTCGCTCTGCTCTTCTGCCTCCCTTAAGGGACTGCAAATGTGAAAAGCTTTTCCAGCATTTCGCTATCATTATTTATTGGGCAATCGCTGCCCAGCCGCCCCCAACGCTGTCCCAAGAAGAGGTTGCCGCTGCAGCAGCAGCAGGAACAGCAGCAGGAGCAGCAAGTGCTATCAACAAAAAAACCCGCTTTAAGGGAGGGGGCAGGGAGGGATCTGGGCAACATTTTACAACGAAAAGCGATAAAGTTACGATTTATTAGCCAAGAGTCGCTTTAAAATCAATTATGCCGGAATGTGGAACGCTCCAGCAGGGGCCATCCAAGAGGACACCCAAGCACCAAGAACAAAGATTATGCAATGCAAACACTTGGTCGATCCAAAAGAAAGCTAGCACAAAAATCGTGCAGAGTATTCGACGTGGAAATACCCTGCAGTCAGTGAAGAGGAAACAAGATTATATTATGAGTAAAACTGGAGAGTTACAATTCATTGATTGCATCCAGAATATCAATATTTTGTACAAATATAATTATTTATTGGTGGGGAGGTACAAGAAAACTTCTTTAATGTCAAACATCATGCCCCAAGTTGATCTTTTTTAATTCGGTTTCGAATAAGCCATAATCCAGATTACCCCCATCTCGAGTCTGCCTCATGGCTGGTATGTAGTACATCTCGTTAAAGAATCCTTAAGACACATCTGTGGCATTCTGATCCACAGACCCGGCATATCCCAAGTACCCCCTGACGGCAGCGTAGTATAGGATGGAAAAAAGTTGCCTAACCCAGGCGTAACCTCTACTTAGTCCCCGGCCGGCGAGTCGGCGAGTCCACCGACAACTCTCGCCTTGTCTATGGATGATAAATTAAAAGCCTAACTTGACAATCACTTAAGCATAGTTTGTAAGGCGTCCTCATAGATTTTTAGCTGCCGTTGGCTCCCAGTTTGTTGTCTGGCCAAAGGAGTAGGCAGGCACCAGCCACCAGCCACGAGCAAGGGACCAGGCTGGAGGCAACCTCCAAAGCCGACGACAACGACGACGACGACGACGGCGACGTGAACACGTTCCTATTAGTGGCGAAAGATCAGCGAAAAATAGAACGACGGTTCATTAAAATGAGAATCCAGATGAGGTCGGGTGCAGGGCGGATGCTTGTGATGGCGGTGGCCATAGCCGAGCCATGGCAGAGGTTAGAGTCGGTGGCTGCCGGCTATGCCAAGGAGCTGTGCCGCCGGCCCGGGGCTTAAAGAATAATGATAGCGGTATTCTTAAGCTATTGTAAAGGCAAAGGGGCAGGAACCCTCCCTCCCCCTTCCCCCTTCCACCATCCACCGAACCCTC
This sequence comes from Drosophila subsilvestris, assembly GCA_035043285.1. Classification (NCBI taxonomy): domain Eukaryota; kingdom Metazoa; phylum Arthropoda; class Insecta; order Diptera; family Drosophilidae; genus Drosophila; species Drosophila subsilvestris. The sequence goes on from JAWNNB010000166.1 coordinate 1,209,988, forward strand.
TCGGCACCAGCCCATGTTCACTTTCGCGCCCGCTCTTTAGAACTGTGAACATACAAATTCACTCAGCTTTGATAGTAGCATCCAAATAGGAAATCCAGCCAGAAGTGGAAGTAGCCGGACCAAGGCAGAGCCGGGGATACCCCTGCTTGGGACGGGAGTCTAGCACCATCGCCCCACTACTGCTCCCCAGTTCCAGGGTATGCGACCATCCACATCCAGATACCGCATTCAAAGCAGAGACGAGTCGGGGGCGTTGCTGGTTGGTTGATTGGTTGGTTGGTTGGGCCTCGGGGCGTGCATTGAAAACAAGTTGGCCGCATATTTTGTGGGAGTTCAAAGTTCATCCCGGCGATCAGTGGCTGCCAGACGGGCCGACGGCTAGACAGGCTGATCCGGGCGGCTCAGAGCGCGGCTACTCTTGGCCACTTGTCGTCGCCAGTTAGCCCGATGTCCGCTGCCCGCTGTCTCTCCCAAGAGCCGCGCGGACAGCTCTGTGGTTTGGCTTGTCATTGTCACCGCCTGCGACGAGGTTGTTGTCTGACATTTGCCTATAAACCAGCCAACATTGCAATGGCAATTGCGAATGCGAATGCGAAATACGAAATGCGAAAATTTGCGGTTCGGGCCGGTCGCCTCCTCCTCGCATTGGTATTGTTGCCACATATTTCAAGTGTCAAACGAGCAAATTGCATACCATGTTCCTGTTTCGATACCGAAAGTCTATTTACATGTTCTTGTAGGCGTACTTAAGATGCCTGGAATGCCATCGAGCCGGGCTAACAAGTCTCTGTCGCTGCCTCCTGCTTGCCAATTTGCTTACCGTTTTCGGTGCCGGCAATTGTCGCCATGATTTAAAATTCCTAGCGACAACCTGGCCCCTGGAAACGGACATGAGTGCGTTCCTTGAACCTGTTGCATTGGCTCGATCCAGGCCGATGCTATCCTATCCTATCCCATCCCATCCCATCCCATTTGATCCCATCTGATCCCATCCGATCCAAGCTGTTCGCTATCGCAACCAGAACAAAATCGGGTGAAATTTAATGTCTTCACGGGCATTAGCGGAGAAAGGAGAAGAAATGTAGAGAACAGATGAGCACGATTAATCATAGCTGGAGCTCCGTTTCGTGGCAGGCGAGGCTTCAAAGAACTCCGGCCCGCCCGCCCGCTGCTGCGGCCAGATGACAGCCAAAGGTAGATTTTTAATTTCCTACTTGTTTTTGCCTAAAATTATGCAGCCACAAGGATTGCATGACTAGAGCCGCGGCCATATGCTGCTGCTTGAATATTCCATGAGTTACACAAATTAAAAACGGAGCCCCAGACGGAGAGTCCTGGCCCAGACTAAATACTCGTACAAGCCACTTGATTAATTTAGCGTACACAATGATTAAGTACTTTTGGGCATCTCCCCCTGCAGAGGATAGAGGCCGGACGACCAGACCAGGCAACACCAGACCGTTCGGGAAGCGACGCAGGACCTTTCGTTCCAACTTCACCCTCAACTCCGCCCGTCCTTCAGTCATCTGTTTCCAAGTGCATCGATGGAACTTGCACTAAGCTGGAAATTACGTTTTTATGCATTTTGTGCCGGATCAGCTTTTTATGGCTGTCACAATTTACATAAAAGCAAGCAACACACCCCGAACACTACTGTGCAACCCTATCTCTGGCTACACTCAAAAAAACTGAACGATAGACCAGCCTCTTGCTATTACTATTCAGACTTACATATGTTCGAACTTAAATAAGTTGTTCGAAAATCACTTTAATCATTTTAAGTTGGTTAATAACAAAACATTTTGGGAATCTCCCAATGCACCCAATTCAAGCTCCAATCACTATTACGTGATTGCAGAAATAACAGCACTGTTCACTTAATATTTCTGTGATAATTATATAAATATAAAGAGAATAGTCTCACAGACAGACTTTAATGGATCAGAATCCAAAATAATAATTAATACAATATTTAGCATTCTATTATTCAAACATATGTAATTTTTTGCCAGTGTACTACCTGTTAGCGACCCACTCTATAAGAAAATAATAATAAATGAGGCACGAGCCCGTTAGAAGGTGAGCAACAACAAGGAAGAAAACCGGCACAAAACAAAGTTTCCTCGCCTTTTCAATTAGGCATAAAACGAACATACATATATTCGATGCAGGGGAGGATTGGGAATTCGACGCGTGCCCTCGCCTGTCCACGTCCACCCCTTACCTGGCCAGTACCTAGACAGGAGCTGCACCCAGTCCTGGTCGGGCACGTCCTTTGGAAAACAAGCGAAACGAAAACAGAAAAACTGAAACCGATAAAACAGAAAAGCGAACCAGGAAGCGCAGAACGACTGATGTGGTCCGTCTGCGGCTGCGGGCTGGATGAGTCATGTGACGCATTTGCAGCGGATTCGGCTTATTTTTGGATGCACAAGTCGCGTCCTGCCCTGGGGAGCGTCACGCAACGTGAAGTCGGCTCGGACCAACCGTCGAACCCACCTTCCGCACCAATACCGGCTCTGCACATACATTAAAATTAATAATAAACGATTTCGGTGTAATAACAATAATTTTTAGCCGAAATTTAGTGCCGCTTGCATTCGGCTTCAATGGGTGCTCGTACAGGAGTATGTACGAGTGCGAGTACGAGTACGAGTGTATGTACTTTACGTACATGTTGTTTTTGGGGATATGTAGTCGATGTTAGGAGTTTGCTTTAAGTGGGCGTGGGTGCAAATGGCAAACATTGGAACACGCAATGGCCCCCATCCAGGCACACAGACAGACAAACTGCCTCAAACTTTATGACGTGGGCGTTTCAATTAAATTGACGCTGGGGGGGGGGGGGAGACTGGGTGAGGAGCATCTGCGAGGAGTAACAGCAGGAAGCTCTGACAAGTTGGACACATTTTTTGATGCGGTCTCTGCCAGCGGCCAGGAGGCAGTTGTTTTGAGTCCGCCTGTCGTGGCGACTTACTGATCAGACCAGCTAGAGCGAGTTGGACACCAAGTGAAGGGGAGATTTGTGGGTTTTTGGGAAGGACTCTGAACGGGAAAAGTATAGCCTGAGGCTAGTATGAGTATGAAATTAAAGCTAACTTCCAACTCTCCGGCACTAAGTTGAACGACTTGTCCGAACTTATTTGTTCTTCCTTCCCTAATTCTCAATTCCCAATCTTCACAATTATCCACGCTATATTCGGGTTTTTCATTCACCTTTTGCTCCAATTTAAATCAACTACAAACTAGAGAGTCTTGATATCTCAACCCGTAGCATGTTCAGCATTTGGATGCAAATTCCGACATATTCCATGATTATAGCATCTAAATGCTGTAACCAATTAAACCCATACACAAATTTCGTTACACATTCCCCACCGAAACTGAATTAAAAAACAATCAACCCAAGGGAAATGGTCGGGAAAATTGAAAAACAAAAAGATGGAAAGAAAATTAGAATACAAATGCGAGCGAGCAAATCAAAGAGACAAGCGACCTTACTTACCTCATCAAGTGGATGGGATGGGAGGGAGTCCAACTAAAAACCGATGACTGTCACTTTATAGGACCGTAAAAATTATACAAATTTTATGACGGCTCGATGACAAAACTGATTGAGATTGGGGCTCTGATTCGGAGCGGAAAACAAGTTGACCGGATCGGTGGCTGCCTTGAATAATTTAGTCAAATTAGACGCCATTAGCGACAAAAACTAACTGGCCATGAGGCCATGAGACAACAGACCGACTCCATCACTACTGCCACCAATCTGAAATTAATTCAAAACTGTCTCTCCAACAACCAACACCTGATTCGCTGCTGTCCAACCAGAGTGGACAGCGATAGCGATATCGACAGCGACAGCGACAGGGAAAGGGAAAGAGAATGGGCATGGGTCTGTCTTGTCTGGCGACAAGTGTTATGGTTAGGCAGCCTCAAGTCGAGTCGATCAACTAATTAAAAAAAGTTCCAATCTTTTAGCCGATATTTATGGCTACTTTTATGGGGACGCGATTCTGGTCGGAGGTAACTTTGTTGCGTTTTGGAAATTAGTTTGTCAAATGTGGAAACGACTGCAGGATTCTCCACTCGCTTAACGCAAATATTGACCCACGAGCACGAATATAAAAATAAACTCTTAGAATTTATGGCACTTTGAGCCGAACCCGACTTATTTATTTTTATGTGCGCCCAACAAAAGTTCGAAAATTTGCATGGCTTGGCATTTTTGTTGAGCCGAAAAGTAAAACACGAAACTCTCATTAGGTGATCTCAAAAATAATATTATTACGGCCCCATATCGTGGATATTCCGAATGCGCCATTTGGATTTTGATATTTTCCTCGTCCAAATTATTCCCCGACAGGTTTGCCAACCCCAAATAACTCGTTTGGAATTTATACAAAATGTGAATCGACTAATTTGTGTAAAAAAGGCGACGAATTTACAATTCGAATCAGCTCACAAAATGGCCGACACGACGCTCAGTGGCAGCTTTATTATTCGGCCTGCACATGGCAATCGACATCTTGGAGTCGCAGTCAGAGTCAGAGACAGAGACAGAGTCAGAGACACCGTCAGAGGCAGAGGCAGAGTCAGAGTCCCCGCCATAGTCTCTGTACGAGTATAACCTGAGGGCAATGCACACGCAATGCAAAAAGTGGCACGCCGAGGAAGATCTCCAGCTGGAAGTGGGTGCAATGGCTTTTAATGAGCTGGTAAAGTGTTGCTTGGCTTTTCTCTTCACAATCGCCATCTATGGCTGCCTTACACCTGATGTGGGCTTAACCCTAGGAAAGAGACTTTTCTGGCAAAGGAGATTCAAATATTCAATGAATTCATATGTTTTTATTATCTCGGAGGTCTGTATGTGTGTCTGAAGTTTAAAGTTTCCCATTTGGCCATTTCCCACATGCCACAATATTTGATCGTGCTGGCCTTCAGTGGGTTAATGTGCTGTGCACTTGGCATCCAGTGGAGTAACCAGAGCACCCTCCCAGACATGCAAAGTCATCTTCTTCAGGTCCGGCCCGGCTCGTGGCCAGAAGTTGTCTCGTGCTGCAGAGGCTGCACTGCTGCGGCTATTACTGGTGCTGTGGCTTGATGCTAGTGCTAGTGCTAGTGCTTTTGGAGGCTGATAAAGTTATTGTCGCACCGTGGAGACATTTAATAAATGGCGTAGGCATTAGAGCGGGCCAGCGAGGAAGACATGGCATGTTGCATGAGCCGGGCGATATGATACGCGGCCACTAGGAGGACAGGACTGGCCGAGTCGCCCCGGCATAATGAGTGAGTAGCAGACAGAGCAATGAGACGCTACAGACAGTTGTCAACATAATTTAGGCGCATGCAAAATGCCAGCAGCAGCAAGTACACTTTCCAGCGGCTGCTCCATCTCCATCTCTGACTCCAACACCATCCAGATCTCCACTCGAAGCCCAAGTCCGGCTGCTGCCGCGACTCGAGCTCCACTTCACTGGTGCTCGGAGTCGTATGTTGGTGTAACATAAGTGCGAAGCACACTTTATTGTATCACAAATGCCATATTTTCTCATTACGATTGGACATGATGCATGTGGAATGCCCGCGGGCGACACGCAACTCCGCCGGGGCCACTGCCAAGTGGCAGTGGAGAATCGAAATAATTAAATCCGTCAAGTGTTGGCAACCGAAGCGAGCTGGCCAGCGCGAGGGCCACTCGAATGGCAACCTGTCACCCTGGGAGCAGGGGAGATGGTTCCGTGACACGGATAGCTATAGTCGAGTGTCTCAGGGGAATGCACAGATGGGTCTGAAAACAGCACGCAGGAAAGATCAGAATCGATCTGACACTGAATTTAGGCCATGTGTAGGGGAGTTCTAACAATTTGTCATTAAAAAGGAATTTCAGTAATTTCTTCATTGGTTGATTTACTGAAACTCACTGCGAGTAGTTCGGCGATCAGTGAGGCTTCCACCACTAGGAGGAATCGTGAATTTATTCCTTGCTTTATGCTAAGAATATCGCAACACATTGAGTCCAGTCCAACCAGCAGCGGATTGATCTTGTTTATGGGAGCATGTTGCACATAAAGCAGACGCCAGCCAGGAACATGCAAAGCTGGAAAAAGGAGGGAGGGGAGTGAAGGAGAACAATCCACAACTGAAAAGAACCGATACCTGGAGGACACTCAACACGTTGAGAAGTTTATTTGGCACCTGAAGATGATAATCGGTTACAAATTAATTGCAACTATGTTGACATTGTCCGCTCTGCTCTGCTTCGGTCCGCTCCGGTCCGGTCCGGTCCGGTCTGCTCTGCTCCGCCCCAAAATCCCTCTCGAGGAGATGTGATGTCCAGAGAAGGGGGCGACCAGCGGTCTCAATTTATATAGACAGTTGGCAACTGTAAATAAATAAAATTGTCAACAGCCGCCTGCACTTGCGAACTCTTCCAGATTGTGCCTCCTTGATTGCCTCGGTCTTAAATTGTGCTGCCAACTTTTCAAAAAGCAAAAGGAAAACTGAACAAAATCAGCAAATTTACTCAGAAATCTTGGAGCGAGCAAAGGTACGAAGGAACCTCGACCAATGCATTGGCAAAGTGTTTTACATACATATGAACCTTCCTTTTGCCTTCTTTTTCCGCTCTTTTTCTACTTTTATGGAACGCATTCCTTCTGACAGCTCCAGCGGGGGCCGTCATCAAGTGAGTTACTTGTTGTCTACATTCTGGAGCAGGTCCAGGGCTGCCTTAGCCTCAGCCTCTGCCGCTGCCTGGGCCTCTGAATCTGCATCTGCATCAGCGTCCCTGTGGCATGCGTAAATTGGATTAATGCATTTGATTCGCCCCAAAAGACGCCAGCGCCAAAAGACTCAAACTCGTTGACTTTGAGTCCATGTCTGGCTATGGCTATGGGTATGGGTATGGGTCTGAGTCTGAAGTGTGACAATTGTCTGAGCGCTCCGATCTGGAGGTTCATTCGCATTGTTCCAATTTGGTTTGTTCTCGTTGTTCTGCTGCAAGTTGTGTGCTGTGTGTTGTGGCTGTTGCTCTGGCTGTGGCTGTTGCTGCTGGTACAGGTGATATATCAGACAAGTGACGACGGGCGGTACCCGGAGCCCAGCCTCTCCCCGAACTCCTTCTGCCAGCCATCCCTCCATCTGCGATGACGTGAAGCGATAATGGAGCTGCCTTGAGAGCTCCAATGGAATGTTGACGTCCGCTCCGAAGCTCTTGTGGGTGTAGGTGTAAAATCTGTAGGTGTCTGGCTGGGTCTGTCCAGGGTCCCCGAGTCGGGCTTGTCTTGATGGCGCATGCCTTGTCCAGGCGATGGCGAGGCAAAGGTCAAGGATGTGTTTAAAATATTGCATTGGGCATCGGCTTCGGCATCGGCTGAAGGTGCTGGAAGAGGAAGATCTCCATGTAACTTAAACCTTCGAGGGTTTGCGCTTTCCCTTTGCTCCCTTTCACAACAAAATCTCTCCCTGGCCAAAATATTTACCCATGACGCAACTCATTAGCCGTCACCTGCTCATTAAGGACAAATGACGAAAATAAAAAATTCACATCATATTTGCCATAATTTCGTAGCTGTTCTCCCACCAAATATGTAAGCGCGTGAAATCCCCAGCTAAAAGCGAACAGTGTCCAGTCTGCAGTCTGCAGTCTCCAGTGGGGATCTTTCATATGTGCGCACCTCATCCAGTCACCAGTCACCATCGCACCGCTTCGCATCGCATCGCATCCCATACGCAGAGGGGATCCATCATCTTTTGTGGAGTTATGTGCGCCTTATTAGCACATCATTTAAGCGAGTTACTCGACACTTCTCCACATCCACATCCACATCCCCATTCCATCGGGAAGCAGAGCCACATGCAAGTGCCACGACCAGGTCCATCACTGGCACTCTCTTCCTTGTGCAGCAGTAGTCAGTCGCCGGCAGCTTCCTTGCTCATTAAATTTGAAAATATAGCCAGCGTTGTCATATAAATCTTGTTTCCATCAATATTGACCTGTCAATGTCGCCAGCGGTCGTTCCCCGGCTCGCTCGCTGCTGCTGATGCTGCTGCTGCTGCTGTGGCTCTTGGGGCTGGCCCTTTGGTCAGCTCAACGTATCAAAAATTCAATATAATCACACCAAACGCATCTTCCAACATCTCGCTGGCTTCCCCTTTGCCAGCCTCATCGTCCACCACAGTCCACAACACACAACACACAGCCGTGTCCACGCCGTTGCTGTTGTTGTTGTTGTCGGTGTTGGCAATTATTTTTGATTTTTTCTGCGATTTTCGCAGACTGAGACGGAGACCGAGATGAAGTCGAAGTCGAAGTCGAAGACGAAGTCGAAGCCGGAGACGGAGACGCACTTGGCGGAGAGCGTCCATTGTACACTTGCCAGGCACTTGTGGCCACACACTCGTGCGTAAGAAGCTGTCAATAAGCAAACAAACGAGCCTGAACCGCACACCTCTAGCCTGGTGCAGGCTCCCGGTCCTTCTGTTACGCCTTGTGCCTATTAGTCGGTGGCGCACTGCCACACAGTCTTTGGCCTGAGTGTTGCATGCCCCCGCCGGCCCCACGGAACCCCGGCCATTGATGTGTCAGGGCATATGTTCTTTTATGTCATCATTTCACAGCTAAGTGGCAGGCTACCGTTGGCCAAGTTGCCCTGACCAGCCAACAGGCAACTTGTGGCAAGTGCAAATTCAAATGGGGCTGATTCCGCCTCCGCCTCCGCTGCCGCTGCCGCCTCCACCACCAACTCTCTCCCGGTACAAATCAATTCCAGGGACTCGAAAAAACAAATACCAGAGCCAATTAGATTTTTCACGCTCTCCCCTGGCAAAGTCCGGCGAAGAAAGAAAAAATCAACAGCCTAATTGACATTTCCAGTGCAAGAATTTATTGTGCCCAGAGCGTACATAAGTTATTCCCTTTGGAAATGAATACATACGAGTCGCTGACATGGACAGTGCGCCGGGCACAGGCAGAGCTGGAGCTGGAGCTGAAGCTGAAGCTGGAGCAGGAGCTGCAGCAGGAGTTGGGAGCTACGTGCCGGGGCTTGTGGGCTAACTCTCTTTGGCTTTCGCGCTGCGTGGCCATAAAGTAGCTACAAAAGTCGACTCGGCCACAGGCAGAGACACACTCTCGTACACCCAGATCTCACCCCCACGCAGCGACAGGCCAGGCTCCAAACTCGCAAGTGCTCCATTGTATTTGTTGTAGGAGTTTGGATGCCTTCACAGTGGTGGGTGCACACTGCGGCGTGAGTGCAAATTAATGCCGCGCATACACAAATCGCGCGACTTCAAGTTAATCAACGCTGCAGAGCTATTAGGAAATAATTTGAAACTCGACTTTGATCTGCATGCTAAAGTTGGCGAAATCAAATCAACCTTTTGAGACTCTACTTGGGAGACTAGGGAGTCACGCACCCATCTCTAGTTCCATCTTCCATCTGGGAGCCAGAGAGCAGCAACAACAACTGTCACCTTTAGTTTATTGTTGTTGCTAGTGTCATTTGACTTGGGGGCTGCCTTTTGGGCCATTTTAGACAGTTGGCAGCGCGCTAATTTGTAAGCTTTTGCTGCATTTGGAAGCTGATAAGACCCGCGGATAGCCAGAGAAAGAAGAAAGAGAGAGAGCTGCCTGCCTGCTGGCCATATTCGTAGAGAAACTTTTTGTTGGTACTCTTGGTACGGTGCTGTTGGGAAGCCGTTGGGCGTTTGACGATTCACGTTTGATGTTTGGCGGCGACGACGCGCATCACGAAGCCATCAAATGTCAGTCGACGGCCATGTGGGAGAAATTGGTAGAGGCCGTAGGGCAGAGGGTGTCAGAGGCGGTACGACGATGGCAATAGTTGGGCCCAGCAGCCATTAGCTAATGTCATGTTGAGATTAGGCGATGGCGATTAGGAAATTTGTTTGCTTTGGAGGCAGGACAAGAGGCCTGAACTTTCTTTGTTTATTTTTGTTTGATATACGAAGTTCTGGCTTAGTTGGACTGGACCAATGGGTGTCTCATTATGATCCGATGATTCATGAATTTCTGATCCATTTTATGCACCATTTACGCTACGCGGTAAGATGCACTTGCATCGCAAGCCAGTGCGACTATGATTACAAATATAAATTCCCCGTGAATAAATTGGCGACTGATCAACGGCTAGCTACACACCCATGCAACACGGGGCACGGGGCGGCCGACTCACACATTGACAACGACTTAATTACGCCAAAATCAACGAGCAATTGCCATCAATAACACCAGCTATTAATATTCTTCCGCCGCCAAAGCTTGTTTATTACCACTTTAAGCCACAATTAAACAGTATGCCCAGAAAAGCAGGCGGCGACAGATGACGCGTCGGCCAATACGAGCAGCGAGACCAACAAGACCAACAGCCAACACGACGAGGAGCCTCGTCTCGGCACTGGCAAATAAAAATTTGTAGTAATAGCAAAACTATGTAAATAATCAGCAACAACCACAGCAACTGCAGAAATGCGTGTGTGATTCATGTTCAGAGCGGAGAAGCCAGGTGGAGATTGCCTCGGTGCCGAGTCCCGTCCCTCTGTCCAGAGCCAGAGCCAAAGCCAGAGCCATACCCAGACCCAGAGTCGGTGTTCAGTGTTCAGTGTTCGGAGTCAGAGTGGGACAAGCCGTGGCACTGGCACGAGCCGCTGCCAAAAGTGGGCAACTTTGGGAAATCTCGCACTAGTTTTTCCAGCCTGCGCGCGTTTGTAATGCGAAACCAGCATCGGGCGGAAATGCAAATGAAATTAATGTGCTGACAAGGCAGGCGCGCATGCGCGTTGACACCTTCGAAATAGAGAGATACTCGCAGAGCGGGGCCGGAGGACTGCCTCTGCAGGCCATGGTCCGACCGGGAGAAATTACAATTACACATGGCAGCATGTGCCATATTTCTGCTTCTCCCGGTCCCTACTGCATCCGACTGTGGGTCGTCGTTGTCGTCAGCCTTGTTGTCGCTGATGTCGCATGTTGAAGTTGATGTTGAGGCTGTCGTTGTTGCCTGGTTAAACAGGTACTATGCACTACCAACTACACTTGTTAACATGCCTCCAGAGCATTGCCCTTATAGCGGAATGGATTGGCTGCACATTAATAATCACATTGTCTGGTATTATTTGATCTTTCGTATAAAAGCTGCAATAATAAGGTAACCCCATTAGAACCAGGTTTGGGAACTTCATTTTCAGTTATATATTCTACACCTTCGATCTCAAGGGCTTTGAGTCAAAACAAGTCCAACAATTAAAATGGGACAATTCTTATTTGTTCTTAAGGGTTTTATTTAAAAGAAGCCTCCAACAACTCTTCTTTAGATATATCTTCAATTATATCAAGAGCTTATTAAGGGAATCCTGGCTTTCTTTCTAGACAACGATCTGTGAGATCAGAAGTGTGGCATTAATGGCATGGCTTTAAAGGCCTTGCTGCCACCTCATAAGTATGCATTATGGGGTGAACATGCATTGACGACAGCCACTAATCAACACTAGGCATGGGTCAGACATGTCCTGCTGCTCCTCGCCAGAGCGGCTCTATCAGAGCTGCCCATAAATCAAACTTCAAACATCGCGACAGGGGAACAGGCCAAGCAGCGCCAAACACCTTTCACCCGTAAATGGCTTGCCCAGTTGACCATAAAGTCGGATGCTGACTGACGCACTTGCCTTCTAATGATAACATTAAAATTGTGTTAAGAAATTAGCTAAAAGAGGTGCAGGAGGTGCAGGCACGGGCTGAGCCAGCAGAGGGGGTGGGGTACAGCAGCGGCCACAAGTCGTAAATCATTCCTAGAGACAGAAGAGGAGATTCCTGGCCAAGCGAGGCCAGACCCGTCTCGTCCCGTCCCGTCCTGGCCGGGTTGGCCTGGCCCAGCCCAGCCCAGCCCAGTCAAGAGCCAGCAGCATTTTCACATTATGCGATAGCGAAATGTGCACGTCAATTAAGATACGCCGAGGAATGCCATGCGAAAACAGACGAAGACAGGTGGAATCGAGTATGGCCGGGGCCAGTGGAGTGGAGGAGAGCAGAGCAGAAACTGAAGACTGCTCCCGGAGCTGGGGCTCCCGGCTGTTGCTGCTGCTGCTGCTGCAAACCAGAAGCTTGTCTCTGGCACTTTTGTCAACTTACTTAACAGTTTTTACGCCTGTCAGCTCGTAAATCTTCTCACGGCGAGGCCATTGTGGAAGGCGACGACTCCTGGCCCCTACCTAGACAGCCACTCCAGACTCCGACTCCTCGCTACTCCGGGCTGAGCTAATTTAAATGAATACGAATACGAATGCGAGTACTACTCCCAAAGCGCAGAGACGAACCACAGATCGGGGCAGTGTATCAACTGGTAGCATTTATTAAAAGTCAATAAATTAATAAATTATCGCATTAAAATAAATTGCATCTAAATGTCCTAAGTTGCACATTAATTAAGAAGATTGCTTGATTTATTGCCGTATCAAGTGTCGTCCGCAGCCCCATCTTTATCTCGCTCTAGGTCTACTGCTGAGCCTGCACCCTGCCTGATTTTTATCATCATCATCAGCACCATCATCGGCATTGCCATCAGCATCAGCATCACCATCGCCATCATCGCACCCGTCGTCGTCGTCATTCTGGCTTATCAAGAAGTGAATGCCCCGCTCCTATCCCGGGCCCTTCTGGCCACACATTTTATGTGTCCATTTACGTAGCTCAAATTGCAGGCATTCTAGGCAGCAAAACAGAGGCAGTAGTCCCTGGCTTGGACTTGAACTCTCCTCCAGAGAGCTGGCTGGGCTATCCACTTGGTTTCTTGTGCGTGCCAATTTTCGCCTTATTAATAAAGATAAATAACTTAATGACTATTACGTTTAAAGTGTTTAATTTTGCAGACATTTAGGCGGCGCTCTAAGCCATTCCGTTCTCTCTGTTCCGCACGATGATTGCTGATTCTTTCTTATTGAAATTAAGCTATTAGCTTGTACCCACTTGGGGATGGAAAGGGAAATCTATGACAACAAAGAAATTACGAGCCAAATAATTATAACTCTGATATTGTATAATAAATAGAAGGTTCTTAGCTCCTTGGGGTTAGTTTCCTTCTAAAATCGTTAAAGTTATTTTATATGAAAGCTAACAATTATGCGTTCCTGCTCAGTATCTTCGTTGCTTAGAATTGGAGCAGCGAATACCTCCTAAGCCAGATTCAATCGTATTTGGTAATGAACTCACTTATCCTCAAAATACTTTCCATGAAATCTTCGTGAGCCGCTGAACTTTAAACAGTTTTCTTACTTTATGTGGCCCATTACCATTTCTCAGGCTTAGTAACCAGCTGCACCTACACTTCCAGCATGTACATTTGTATATCCTTGAGGTTCATCGACTTTTTTAGCCCCCCTACCTGCCCAGCCAAAACCTTTCCAGCTTCCTGGCCAGTTCGGACCTGTCCGTCTGTCAATATCGGCCCTAAAAACGATTATTTAACAACTGTTTAAACAGAAATTTATGTTTATTAATAATATCAACAGCATTTTGCAAGTTGTGCCTGCTGGAAAACGTTTAATCAACGCGCTGGGCTGTGCCTATGAATCAGCCATACGGATCAAGATCAAGTGGAGCAGGAGTGCGAGACTCGCACTCAGGCCCAGAATGAGGCTGAGACTCAGGCAGAAACAGAAACAGAGACAGAGTCAGAGTCAGAGGCAGAGATGAGGGCGTCTCGAGCGCCAACGGTAGACGCGTTTTTCGTTGTTTTGGATACTAAATACACACTCGTATATATATATATTCGGTTGGGTATATACCATACATACATACATATATATGTATTTGTTTTTGCGGTGTAACAAGTTTTTGCCGCCTGGCCCTCTCAGTGACAGCGGCGGAGGAGTCAGCCACTGAGGCAAATAATACAAAAAAATACAAAAAAAAACGGCAAAAATTCTTGTTTCTACTGGAGATGCTGGATCTCTGAAAACAAAAATTCAAGGTTAGCCGCTGCGGCACGCTCGAGAGATGTTGAGAGCGACTCGCAGCGGCGGCACCCAACACCAGTCCCGACCGAAACCTCAGAGCAGGTGGGGCAGCCAGGAGTAGTGCCCGGGCAGACGCAGACGCAGACGGACATCCAACAAATGAATTTCATTATATTGGACGCATTCGTGCATTCTACCGCACACGTCGGTCCCGTCCCAGAGAGGTGCAGCCCAGGGACTTGTAATCAGTTGGCAGGCGAACGCATAAAGTAATTGCTAACCATTTGCGTTGGCACCGCCGACAACGGACCCGCCGAAGTACACCTCCGACTCTACCCTGCATCCAGCTTCGGTTTCCCCTGTCCCGCCCTTCGTTCCGCCACTCGTTCTGCGCGGGCGTTCATTAACAGCAACCTGTTGAGTGTTGCGGCTGGGGCGACAAACGTTGCCTTTTCTGGCACTGCGCGAACAATAGGGCGGGCAGTCCGACTCAATGGAAGAACTCATGATTGCCAACGACGGGCATCGACTAGGCGATACCCTGTAGCGCTTAACGAACCTGCAACAACAGTCGGACAAAACTAAGCCAGAGTAAGAGTATTAATGCAAGCCCAATATGCTTTAGACTGCCGCCGTTCTCTACAAGTATCGGGTGTATGGAGGAGGCACAACAAAGAGAGAACCTTTAGAATTAATAACCAGTCGGGCTTGTGGGCTCCTTCTGAGCACGAGCTGCTGGCGCATTAATCAAGCCAGAAACAAGAGACAAGGCAGCCAAGAAATCGAAAGTCCAGACGAATCGAATGCACTTGTTGTAGTGGATGCAGTGGATGCCGTGGATACACACCACATCACATCACAACCTCACACTCGGGTTTCGTTTCCCAGCGTAATTGGCCAAATTGACGTTTATATGCGCGGGACTTGGGCTCTGGTTTATGGCCGGGATTATAGCATTGACAGTCTGCGCCAAAAGTTCATGCACAACAGGAAGGCACAGCATCGCAGACCAGGCCCTTGCGGCCTTTAAACTTGGCAAATTTACGTGCCTAAAACTTGTATTTTGAAACGGGCACGATGCGATTTTTGCTTCTCTCTGGCTCTTTGAGCACTTTTAATTAAAATGCCATAAATTCGTGAAGAGGAAATTATCATTAAAATTCCCCTACGAATAAAAACTTAATTTCTTCCTTATGCCTTCAAGCAGGTTGGCAGTTCCTCTGGGCAAGGCTGCGATAAAGCGAAGGCAACACGTCGAGACAGTCCGATTTAAATGAATGAGATACTTTCTATAGACAGCCACGGAATATGAAGTGAACTAAGCCAGCAGAGAACCCTAACATATACAAGTTATTATTAACGGAACGATTCCTTTGTGTCATCAATACTTATTCCTATAGGAGTTTTATTTTGTTTATTCTCAGGGTATGTAAAATATCAGAATCAACAGAACATATAGCAAACTATAGCCATGGCCACTCTCCCTCTCTTTCTTACTCTCTCCCAGTGAGGCTTAGCAGTGGAGGAAGTTTTCATGTCCGGCATACCGATCAGGAGCTTTATTTATTGTCCAAAGAAATCCAACGATTTCAAAGTAATTTTAAATCCCTCTTCGAATTCGGGATCATTGCGAATAAGATAAAATATGTTTTGAATTTCCAGCTATGACATTCGGAACAGACACAGACAGATCTGTCGGTAATTTTCGATACTCTCTCCACAAAGAATCCACCTTTGATAACTGCTTGAACAGCTCTACTAGTACTAGAGTCTTGGAATGCTTAGACCTTCCCAGACGCTCATTATCAGCAATTTGAAGCATTCTCTAGGCCCCCGAAGCCCAACAGGTTGCAGTTGAGTACGTCTTCGGCGATCACCTTTCCGATGAACCCATAAAGATTGCCGCATTGCATTATGAAATATTCTCTTACGATGTCGGGGAGGAAGGCTTATCCGCACTGGCCAGGTAGGCCGCAGGTAGCTGGGATGCGGGCGCAACACGAATTACATACATCAAGCACTAACTACCGACTTTGGGGAGAGTTGGGGTCCGAGCTGGGGCTCGATAGATGGGGTGAAGCCGGTACGTAATCTGCGGCCAACAGCCTAAACCACGTACGCATATATCTTCTTGACCGATAAGGTGAAGAGGTGAGAGAGGGAAAGCGCACTGGGTAGAAATGTTCAATGTTCAATAATGTTGCCACTTTTGTTTTGTAACCTGTCGAAGGTGTTGAAGATGATCATCTTGCTCCCAGTCCCTGTTCCTATCCCCTCTCCATCTGCATCTCTTTTCTCCCGCTCTGTCTCTGTCTTTGTCTCTGTCTACCCGATCTTGGAACAATGAATTGCATAAATGTACGGGCAAAAAGAAGAAGAAGAGAAGAAGAGAACCATGGCAGACAACAACAATTGAGCCGCCATACGCTGATGATCATCGCTGGCCAAGTACAATTGCCACCATAAAGCCTCATCCAATACAATCCAATAGCATCCCATTCCAGCCAAATCCATCGATCGCATCGCCTTCTCATCGTTCCAGTCACTTCCACATCCACCTCCACTGCCGCCTCGCACTTGGTTCTGCCGATTGCCGCGATCAATGATCGCTGCTCTGGGCTCTGTTCTGGAGTCTCTGCTGCCTGGTCTTCCCGAACTCCCCGTCCCTGGGCTCTTTGACTCGGTTGCGGACCCGATCTCTGTCCACGCCACTTATACACTTGTTGCTGCGGGTTTGCGGTCGTGGCTGGTCGCTCGCATTTCGGTTAATTTTGTTTGATACCCTTCGTGAAAGTATCGCCAGTTCTGCACGATGTTCGATCACCCTGGGGGTCGGCAAATGAGAAATAAATCTGTCATACTTGACCTCTCCTAATATGCCATGCGAAATGATTCACGACCGATTAAAGATCGATTTAGTGGATGACTTAATCAGATTGATTAAAAGTCCACAAATGTTAAGCGTCTTCAAAGTCCTCGTAGAATGCGAAGGCCCAAGATGGACCTATTTCTCGAGCATCAATCAGATCAATCAGCACAAGAGTATTAGGAGTTCTTCTGTTCGTTGAATCTGGGATGCCATTTCTTCCCTTATTCTCCTGAGCTGGTAGAGTGGCTCCCACTTGAGTCTACGCATTCATTTGCGGGCTCATTGTGGCCTGGGCTCATCGTCTGTTTCTTCGGTGTCTAGAGAAGTGACCGCCGTCGACATCACCCTCACCCTCGTCACTTGCTGGGGCCTCTTTTGTTCTTCTTCAGCTTTTATTTATTTTAAATTCTTTCTTTCGGGGGCTCTCCTACACACTCTGACAGAGCAACAGCGCGTCTGGCCAGTTGGGTTTTTAACTCGTTAAAACGCGCCTGCAACAGAGCTGGGCTGGACTCGGCTCCAGAACAGGCAAGGAGGCATTCTTTTATAATTCCATTTCGCGAGAATTGCCCAATGCGCCCTTGGAGTCGAGCCCTGGCACGAAGTCGTTTCTGTTCAGCCTCCGCTCCACGCTTGTTCCATAGAATCTTCTGTGGCTCGACCGCATCGCATCGCATGGCATCGCATGGCATCGCATCGCATCGTGTGTAGTGCGTGGATTATTGGTTCGCATCTCTCAGCCTGGTCTGGGCTGGGCTGGTCTGGTCTGGCCTGACATGGCATGGCCTGGCCTGGCCTAGAGGCGACTGGCAAGTACCTGTTGTCGTGGCTTTTTGTTGTGGTTTGAGATCAGGTCCCAGTCTCGGTCGCAATGCCGGTCTTAATCCCAGTCTCGGGTCTCGAACGTGCACCGATCTCGTTGATTTGCTTCGCCCTTCGCCTTCGTGTTGCTTTTATTTTTAACTCATTTTTTCCTCCTACTTTGTTTAGGAACGTTTGCCTTTAATGTTGGGTAATAATATTATGCCATGACCCTGCACTGCCTTGCCCTGTTCTGCTGCAGCAGGTTCACGATTACGTTTATTTTTATGCTGGTACAGGTGGAGCGGGCCCGCGCTTACCCAGGGCCCAGCCAAGCGCTTGGGGCATGCAACCGATTCTATGAAAATTTAAATTGAAATTTCCATTCTATCGAGTGAGCACTTCGAGGGGGAATATTATAATTAACCGCAGAGAGAACGCTTAGCCAGCATATTGGGACGTCTACAGAAGTGCCAAGGAAGGGGACCCGAAGGGGCCCTTTCAAGCCCCACTTGACATTTTTTCTTGACGTTCCAATTACGAAACGCAAACACTTCGCATAATAAAAACAGAAATATCGTAAACAATTGCGGCTTGGCCCACACATGAATCGATCTCCATCTCCTCACTCGCTTCCAGCACATCCAAATCAGATGCCAAACTGTTGACACATTCTCGATATGGGACGAACTTCGGGCGAATAAACAAAAACATTTGAATGCTCGTAACTCAGAACTCCATCTCAATTCGAGCCCCGGAATTGTGGAACCATAAACAAATCTGCTAGAAGAACTAGCCAAACCGAACCGAACAGAGTCGAGTCGAGTAGAGTAGAGTAGAGCCCAGCCTGAGACCATGACTGACAAGTGACCGTGACATGATTGTAGGAGATGGAAACAGCGCAGAGGGCATTAGGAGCACATTAGGTTCTGCCAGCGAGGTGGTCTTCGCTTATCCGAGAGCTGATAACTGGGGAAATTGAATTGTTTCTGTGGTGCGAAAGACAAATTGACGGCGTTGCCGGGCTGCGGCAGGTCTTAGATCTCTTAGGGCTAGCTCATAAATCACTGAGCAAAGGGGCATAAAATTTGACTAATGAAAGGGCTAATAGATCAATCTGTTAGATGTAAGGCAGCAAAGAGACGCCAAGAAGGGAAAAAGACCTGCTACGTAGAAGAGTCTCATTCGAAGGCACTTCGCAATGATATTTACAGCCCACCAGAGACATTCGCCAGATGGGTTTTGTTTTTATTTCGCATCATCAGCCAGAACCATTTGGAGCCATGCCCAAAACATTTATTCATTCACTCCACTTCCAGCTACACTCGAGCTCACTCTCACGGATCACGGATCACGGACCTGCCACTGCATGGAGAAAGACTGCACCCAGCGGGCAGACATCAGCTATTACTATTATTAAGAGTCTCCTCGTCGCAGCCGATTTTCCAACTGAGAGAAGACAGACCAGAGTTAAAGCTAATAAAGCCATTTCACACCTGCCAGCAAAAATGAATGCAGTTGGCCCCCATTAACGTGTTGCAGATTGCTTATAATTAAATTATAATCAACCCCATGGAGCCGTCAGGAACTGGAAAGGAACGGAGCAGGCCGGACCAGGCCGGGCTGGGACCGGATCTTGCACCGCATCTGACATGCATCTAACAAGCCGTACCAACTATCTAATCAACGTACAACGTCAAAACATCAACACCTCAAGTAATCAAAATCACTTTAGAATTTCAAATCAGATGATGGCCCGGGCAGTCCACCCCGCCAGCCAGCAGCAGTCCGTCCGTCAGCCTAGACAGCCAGCCCGCCCATGGCCAAGTGGCGTTTAGCGGAGCAAGCCAGCTCCAAGCCTCCATCATCATTCGCAGACGCAGCCTCAGCCACAGCGGCAACCACAGTCCCAGGCACAGCCTCATCTTCATCATTCTCCGGGCTCATCCTCGGCACGCAAGCAACGACAGTTGCGGCAGGAAAAAAAAACTAAGATTATTCAAATTTAATGGGCGACGGGGCAGCGCGTTGAGAGTCACGAGTAGAAATGGTTCAATGGGGAACACTGATGCACTGCAAGAAAATAATAAGTAAATATGTACGCATGTACATATGGTATGTATGTACATACGCGAAGTATGTATTCATCCACAATAAATATCCCATCATACATATTTCTTTTAATTGCAATTCCAAATGACGGTCTGTAAATGTGCCTATGGTCTAGCCTTTTGGATGTTTACTATTTACTACCGTGCAACAATTTCGCCGAGTGTACTGCGAGTGCAGTGCGACTGGACTCGGGGGCTTGTCATCATGATTGATACGTTTGATGGATTGATTTGAGTGGATTCGGTGCGGTGTCCAGTGTTAGAGCATCGGCTGAGACTTTTGCTGATTGATCGCAACGCGTTGATTACAATCGCAGTTGCAGTTGCAGTTTCAGTCGAAGCAAGAGTCGCAGTGGGGGGATAAAGTTGGAGCTGGAGTTTGGAGTCGGAACAACGCACTCGCTGCTGGGAATTCAATCAAAAGTGTCAGCGCCGGGGCCACCACCAGAAGCAGCAGCAGAAACCGCAACAGCAGCAGCCAAGAGGAGGAAACATCTAACTGGGAGCTGCACTAACTAGCCGAGAGGCAGTGGCTCAAACTGAACAGCGATCCCCAATGCGAAACAGGTACTTTTTCGCGCTTTGATGATGATGATGATGATGATGATGGTAGCGATGGCGATGGCGATGACGATGACGATGATGGCTGGGAGATGGCGGCAAGTGTCTGTTGTGTCTTTTAGTGCCATGTTATATGCCACCTTAATGATCTTGTCTTGGCCAGTGCAGTAACCAAGGCAATACTCTGCTCCGCACCGCTCTGCTCTGCTCTACCCTGCCCGACACGAGGCTCTGCAACATTTTGACCACCAACGGCGCCTTTATTGACTTCACAGTCTCGGCTAAACTGGGTGGCCCAAGTCAGTCTCTGTCCCAGCCAGAGTCCGCAACTGGGCCTATTAAGTCATAGCTCTGGCTTATTTCAAATCATTTCACAGCTGTGTGGAGACCTGCCCAGGCCGGATCCGGAGCTGGTGCCTCTGCCCCCTTTCCATATGCCTCATTTGGATTATGTTGTACTACGATTTTCACAAAGAAAAATTGCTAATTAGTGGAAATTAAATTGAATGTTCGTAACTTTTAAATGGATTTTAATTGGTTTTTTTTTTTGCAGAACAGCAGGAAATCATTGAAATTTGTCATGAATGAAGTGGGCTACAACAATGTTTTCCATTTCCCCCAGCCAGTTGTAAGTACTACATACATACATACATTCAGACATATGTATGTACATATATGTACATGCAACACTTGTTGTTGGCCTTTCGAATCCGTTTGAAGTGCTCCGCTCTCCCTCTCAATCTCTGGGCCTCAATAGAATATTGAAATTGGTTCAGACTGTGTCTTGTACGGGCAATGCCGGCGAAAAAGTTTCTTCTTTCATTTTCTGGGCCTGATTAATGGTGTTTTAATAGAGCGTGAGAAAAGCAAGTATTCTTGTTTTGGCAATGGCTTTCGGACTGGCTGTAAGACACCTTGCATTCGTTGTGGCTCACTTGGCGTATGATTGATACAGCCGTGTGCGTTTCCCTCTCTGGTAAGACTAATTAGTCTCTGGCCGGGGTAATGATCTCAGGGATTTCGCTGAGAATCTTTAATCTGTAAATAACGTTGAAGTGGAGCACAGCAGGGGGATCATGTAAATGGGAGAGTTCTCGACATTGCCCGAAGGCCTCAGAAATTGAGATATGTCGGGTACCGTACCGCTAAAACGTATCCCGAATATCTGCCCGCAAATGAACACAACAAATTCTTTAATTTCAATGTACAACCTGTTGCGGCGTCAGTGAGAGACAGACACAGAACAGAACAAGCGCCAAACGAAAGACTCAGGACACGAACTTGTCTTACACAGAACCGAACCACAGAGCCACAGGGAGAAAACAGCAAGAACAGCGGCCGGTGCGGTGCGCTGGCGGCCCCCGAAAAACTTTACGTAATTAAGCAGAGAACTTCGAGCTAATGTCGCACATAAGTCACACGGAGCACTCCCGACATTGGCGAACAAAACGGTTAATGTTTCTCCTCCTTCGTCCCCCACTGCACTCTGCGGCTGGCCAAATTTGCCTGCCAGCTAAATACCAGCAGCAAAGTACCCAAGTACCCATGCAGCCATGCAGCCATGCAGCCAAGGCATAGCTGCTGCCATGGCTTTGGCCTGGCTCATTCACGCGAATTGAACTTGGCTTTGGAAACATTTCGTTTGAATTCGATTTTTTTAAAACGGATTCGGCTTTGGCTTCGGCGTCGGCGTCTCAGGGCAACGCGTTTTTGAATAGCTTTCCGCATTTTAGCGGCATTTGGCACTCGGCAACAGCAGCCCCACAGTCCCGCAACCCCGCAGCCACAACTGGGTAAAAAGAGTCAAAGTAGCAGACGACGACGATGGCCAGGCCAAATGTGATGCTTATCAGGAATCACGAATATTTGTTTGCCGCTGCAGCCAAATGAACTGAAGAAGTTGTGTTCAAATGGTTGTCCTCTTCTTCTGGGACTGCCACTGCGACCGGCACACAGACGGGGGATCGATGGCAACGAATCATTCCTGCAGGAACAAGAAATCCCAAACTTGACTCACGACGCATTTTTCCTTCAGCTATATACATACATACATATATACCTATATATATAAGTACATATCTACATATACATATATTTAATTTCAGTGCAGAGCGTCAAGTGTATCAAATGGCTAAAATGAGCATTTGCAAGGGGAAGAGAAAATATTACATTGGATAGGGCAAATATTGGATGCTCTTTTCAGGCTATAGTCACGATAGAGTAATGCCTCATGTGGTTCAGCCAGCTAGTCTGATTCTATCCATGGGTAGCTCTGTAGTTTTCTACGTTCTAGGATTTTATGCAGTCCAATAATTCGACTTCTTTCATCGATATACACATCTGATAGCCAAATCACATTCACTACGTTAATTGGGATTATTTTGCATATGAATTTTCACAAACAAAAATTCAGCTGTTGTTATACTCGTATCTAAACCGCCGAAGGGTTACAAGCTCGACAACGAAATCGCTTATCCCTTCGGGGCCGAGCGAGAGGTAGAGATTATTCAAACAGTTGCATAAACAGTTGGCAGAGTTTTATTGGCGCCCGAGAGTCACCAGACCCGCGCCCACGCGATGTGGAGGCGATGGCGTTGCCACATCGTCGCGCAGAGTGGCGAGCGGCGGAGCGTGGGCGTCCCACTGGGGGCCTCTTACAAATGATTTTGCCAAAATATTCAACGTATGCATATTTTTTATAATTTTCACAAATTGATAAACAAAATTGCAAGTGATTTTTCATTGTTGCGCCGCGCATTCAGCAGCTCTCCCGCTAGCCCGAAAGTCTGCTCCGATCATGAGTCACACCAGCGGGATAATTATGATGCCAGATAATGCGATATTGAACACAGTTTCCTTCTCATTTCTACAGCTCGTATCACTCGTATATTCATTTTCCACACGACACGGTGGCAGTCTGTGACAGCTGTGCCGCAATGGACACTCGGCGGCCTGGCAGCGGATCGAGCAACGAGGCGCCCCATACGACGTGGCGCCCTCCTTTTGTCGGGTCTTTACACTTTTGTCGCACTGATTTCCCGGCCCAGCCCAGCCTCCCCCTGGCGGCACAAGCCGGTGCCACTTGTGGCCATGTGGGTTCCTTCAACCAGCACCGAAAAACACCACTCGTAATGCAGTCCATTGTCTGAGGCGGGACTGCATTTTACGAGCGGCTTTGTTTGCGCTTTGAGAATTATTATGTCATAAATTAATAGGCGCAATTTTAACAGCCTATGGGGGAAACTTTACATACCCAGACACAATAAGGGACACTGGGTAAGTGAAAAATGCTATGCCGGCACTGCATTAGCCTAATGTCTGCCGATTTTCCATGTCTCACATGGTCAGATACAATCGAATGGCCAGGCAGCGGAAAAACTGGGGAAATGGAAACGAAATTACAAATTTGCCACACTGAGTGAGAGATAAAGTGTTTCCGTTCAACCAACCTGGAAGTGGGCAAATATTTATGACAAATGTTAAGTTTCCATTCCAGGAAATCATCCTTAAACTTAAGCCAGCAAATACCTCAAAAATGACAATACAATTTGGGGAAATTGTACTCCCAAAAAGGTGCACAAATAAGCATAGGAAAAAACAGAAAGAAGATTAAAAGACTTTGGATTTAATTATCTGCTGAGGTACTAAAGTTTTGTTTTCCAGGTACTATTTTGTGAACGTGTTGCTCTCTGTCGATCCGCACTGATTCATTGAGCCCCATGTAGCCAAAAACTAAAACATTTTCAATATGCAGTTTTAACCTTTTAGGCCGCGTTTCGACTTCGTCTACACTTTGCATGTTGTTTCATTTCGTACTCGCTGTTGCTGCTGTTGTTTTGGCTCAGAGCCAGCGTGTTTGTTAGCGCAAACGAAAGAAAAAAAACGGTAAAAAGAGAAGGAAATATTGCTGAGAGTAAAAACAACACGCCCGTGGCACCAGACAAACACCCAACACCCCCGCTCAGCTCTCTACATCTTCCTTGGTCCACTACGCCCCACTTTGATCCAAGTCTGCACAGCTGTCTGGGGCGCAAAGTTCGGTTTTCATTCTCATTTTGTTGGCTTTGCCGAGTGACTCATTGGGGTCTGCAGCTTGTCTGCCGCTATTTGTTGCATATATGATTTTATTAGTTATCCACGGACCCGAGTTTTGTTCTCCTCTATGTTGCAAGCATTTATTTTCGTACGTTTCGTGTTTCATGTCCCTCATTTTTTTTGGATTCATTTTACTACACCGAATCGCCGCTGGTCGTTGGTCACTCGCATGTCCCAGTGTGTGTTTTGTCAATTAAGCACCAAATTTGCCAAACAAATTCAAAAATCGCGTTTTACAAATTTTTACCAAAATTAAATCAAATCTTGTTTTTACATACATATGTACACATATGTACATATGTATGTACATATTTTTCCTATTTTGTTTCAATGTGTCTGTCTGTTGCTCCTTTGGTAGCTTTGCGTTGGGCCAAAGTAGTCTTATCACAGCCACGACATCGTCAAAATATCGACTCAAATGACCATTATTAGCGGTAAATAAACTCAACTTCCACTCAGCCGCAATCGCAGTCAAGCAAAGCAACCGCAGAGCCGGGCTAACACACCGAGCGGAGACAACCCGAACGAACACCAACACCAGCCTAGCAAGTAGTGGAAGTACGAGTAATAAAAGATCATGTTAACACAGTGGAGAACAACGGCAATAAAAGAGGAGAGTGCGGAGGAGGCACCTGGGAGAGCCACCATCGGAGGGATATGCCGAAGGCGGAATACTCTCGGGAGCTATTCGAATGGAGTATCTATCCCATGGGATAACCAAACAAAACAGACAGGAATTGTTTCGAATTAAAGTAAACCCCCTGTGGAATACAGATTCTGTATTATTACTTACACTATTCAGATTAGTACTCAAGCTACATACATATGCACAATATTGTTATCAATTAAAAGGAATACAAAACAAAGTTTCTAGCACAATCACCATACCCCTTTGGCATTTCGAACAACAGGAAAACCCAATGGCAATGCCAAAGTCAATGGTAGGAAAACTTACATCTGATAAATGATATAGAAGAGCTTTTTGCGGCTGCAACGCAGCCACTGCAGAAATATTGTCACAGAACACAGTCGGATGGTTGCAGAGTTGGGGAATCGGAGAAGCGGAGAAGCGGTGGAGAATGAGAAGCAGAGGCAAGTATGTGGCTTAACCTGTTGCCGCCGCTCGGTTCAATCCTGGCCATTGTTCTGCCAGGAGGCTTATCGCTCCCCGGCTGCCCAGGCTATGGAAGCCAATTAGGCGACATTTTTTGCACCATCTGCCTTTGGCAATTATGAAAATTGCAATTTTTATTGCACCCAAGTGGCAAGCAGAGAATTCCTCCGGTGCTCCCAGCACCTTCTTGGACTTCATGGCGGCCGCTGCCACCTCCTTCGTCGGGGCAGTCGGCAGTCGCCTCCTCCGCTTATAGAATCTTTAATAATTAAGCTAATTGGCAGCCAGGTGCTTGGAAATGACTTTCGGGGTTACCATTTGTCGACTGCATCGACTGGGCTCGCTGCTCCACGAGTATACGAGCCAACCAAAAATTAATTTCGCATGCCGCTGCACGTTCCGCACGGACAGGCAATCTCTTAATGGTCATGTAGCCGCGCGTGATTCAGTTTGACCTCCTCCAGAGCTAAATACTCGGGCCGCTCATCATGCTCCAAATCTACATAAATCTGTAACCGATTTTCGGCTCCAGCTCTGCTTCGGCCTGCTCCCCATACAAATGTGGGATGCACAGCCCCACAGCACAGCCCCACAGCACAGCCCCACAGCACAGCCAGGCCATGTGTGAGCGGAGCAGACCTCTTTTTGGTCTTTGTTAAAATTGTTTGCCATTTGGCGGATTGTTATGCGGAAGAACGGATAGGGGGCCGCGCTCTCTACTCCTACATGTACATGCTCTCTCTCTGTCTCTGTCTCTCTCTCCCTCTCTCCTTCTGTGTTCGGCTGGAACACGATCTGTGGGATTTAAAATTTATTAAAATGAATTAATTTGAGCATTGGAGCGTACTTTGTTGTGGCTCGCTAAATGTGCGGCATTTTAATGATGTCCCCCAAGCCTACGGACAGCCATGACATTATGTATGGTCACAAGCTGTATTAGCATTTGCTTAACCTTTTGTGGCCTTTGGTGTCCTTGTATGCGATGGAGCCACGGACTTGAACCGACTTTGAAATTTCTAATTATGAAAATTCTCGGGCCATCCCCTCACTTATTCTCCAATGGGAACGAACAAGTTCGAGTATAGAACAGGAAATACATGAATAGGAATTGCGAGGAAAGTTTATTAACTGTAAGATAAAGTAATGGAAATGTGTTATATTTCTCGTTATATTTGTTAGGTAAATCACGGAAAAAGTCTGAGATGAAGACGTTTTGTTGAAGCGAGATGCGCCTGCTGGTAAAAACAACGTGACCAAAGACATTCCCCAAATGACGCTTCCGGTATGCTAACCCCAAACTCAACACTTTGGTCATTTCTGGTTCCTGTCTAATTTGTATGATTGATGTTCCTTCTTGTCTGCGAGTAGCTGTGTGCCGGAATAACTTTCTCCGACAGCAGGCATACAAAATATCCTCTGACCCTTGGCTCTATCAGAGCCAAAATCCACAGACCGGCAGACCCGGCAAAACAGGCACTTAAAATGCCAAAGTCAATGCAACCCAATCGACCGAGAGACACCGAGAGACACCGAGCGAATGAGCAAACGCCTGTCAATGCACTTCGGACAATGAAATTAGGTAATAAGCAGGCCATATAGAAACACATTTATGCGACCGCGTCGCGTCCATGTCGGGGCTAGTCCGGGCAGTCGGTTCCAATCGCAGTCTCAGTCTCAGTTCCAGTCCAAGTCCAAGTCACTTTTCATTTCCAAATGGCAACGGCAAGTGCGCCACAGACTCTCCAAAACGAAGTTGAAGGCAGGGAGAAATAATTTATAAGCCTCAATGCCCGGCCGGCCAGACGACCATAAAAGTCCTGGACCCGACCAGGTCCCACTGTCCAGCCGCACGGCCTGCAGGCGGCTCTGTCAGTTCGACTGTCAATTGACTGGCAACACTTCGCAAATGCGGCGCCCGTCGCGACCAAACAAAGCCACAAAACTCGGACATTCAGACTCGGACACTAAAATGAATTGAAACTAATATGCCAAAGTGAGTGGAGTGGAGTGGAGTCGTCTGACAATGGTTCCATGATTCTGAGCTCACAGCCGCAGGGGCAGCCGACAAAAAAAAGAAGCGAAAGGATACACAATGACCAAAAAAAAAAACGATACTGTATGCATGATTACCTAATGCTGTTAGTCTGGTCTGTCTGTCTTGGAGTCGCTCTAGAGATGGGAGCGTGACATCAGAGCAATTCTCACTGATCTGCAGATCTCACAGCATGAGATCAAATCAAAAAGACTCCAATCGGACAGACCAGAACCAGAGGGGATTACTGGATCTATTGGCACTCACGCAATCATCACTGAATCGAGCACGGCTTGGCGACCAAAAAGTGTGACCGTTGTGATTAATTTTTATCGCTGCCTTTTGAGCGGTGATTTATTGGCGCACTGATATAAATCATTTAAAAAAGCAAGCAATGCGATTTTTGTCAGGCATATTTAATTATGCACTAAATAAGAGGTGTCGCCCGAAAATGTTTACAATAAATTAATTGAAAATCAATTAGCGGGCCCAGAGAGCTGCAAAGCCAATCGATAAAAACTGCTTTTGCTGCTGCTGCTGCTGCGGCTGCGGCTGCCACTGAATTATTGTCAACTCTCGAAATGGTTAAGGTAAATGGCAAAAATTATTATTGAGTACTCTAAATTATGGGGCGCAGCAGCGGCCACCGCAACAGGATCCCATAAAAATCGCCAAAACAACTTTGGCATTTGTTCGATGGAGCTGCAACGTTTGGCTGCAGGTGAAATAGAAATATTCGCCCAGAAATATATGACTGTGGCAACAAATTAAAGTGCATTGCCGTGTATATGGCTATAAAATTTTATATTATTTGCATGCAGGCCAAACTCAATTCGTATTTATTAATTAGTAGAAAAAAAACACTTGGCCCAGACCATAAGACTCGTAAGTCCGACTCGGACTCGGACTCGGACTGTGACTGTGACTCCGACCCCGACTTTGTTCATAAAGCCTTCCATATAATTTTAGTTAGCCGCTGAGGTGTTAATTGCACAGTGGTGGGTAGCTCCAGCTCCACATAGCATCGCAGGCGCCCACAGTTGCCCCACTTGGGGCGGTATTTTGGCAATGTTCGGATCCGAACTCCCAGTCATACTCGTATCAGTGGCCTGCCTCCCTGCCTCCCGCCTCCCTGCCTGCCTGCCTTCCTGCCTGCCGGTTTGTATCGATTGAAAGTGTGAAATTGCAAGCAATTGTGATTGTTGAACCCAATGCATTTTTTCAAAACAAAAGTTTGGAGGGGGCTTTGCAATTGGCAAATTGCATCAGGTGTTCCGAGAGGCTGCGGGAGACTGGGGGTTGGGCGCAGCTTATGATTTGTATATGTGCTGATTAGCCAGTGGGTGTGGTTTGAACGACTGGCCCCGTTAACGTGTGTGTAGAGAGTCCGAGATTTTATGGAATAGATCAGGCTCCTGCTCGAAGTCATCGAATTCGTTTGGCTACACATGTTCGTAGTATTATACTCAATCTATTTATAATTATTTACCCCTTTTTGATCTCACCCAATTAGGCAACCTTCTCATGCAGCATCTCAAAAGTCTTCATGGACTCCCAGTTGGCAGCTGACGTGGCCGAGGCTATGACTATCATCCAGTCGGAGAAAGTTATCAGCAACAACATGCATGTGAGCCCCATCGATCACACAATCATTGCAGGGAAAAAAGACCCACAAAAATAAGGGACAGCCGCAGAAAGTGTTTTCCGCCATGTCCCTCTGTTTTCGCGCTGCCTGAGCAAAGACGAGGAACAGCCAAATGCAGTGCAATAAATTTACTTTAATTTCTCATAAATTTCGGCTTTGCATATTTTTTGCATACTGAAAAGACAATAGATCTGTGCTGGGCCAACACCCGCGCACATTTACATGCAAATGAGCTGGGAGATGGGGAGCCTGGAGTACGGCTGGGTCCAGGCCCAGGCCCATACCCAAAGTCAGATCTAGAGTCAGAGCAGAGCCAGAGCCAGAGCCAGACCCAGGACCGGGCCTCAGAGAGTGGGTGACGCTAAGCACCATTTGACGCCATTCGCTTCTTTGCCGTGGCCGTTGCCTCTTTGCACATGCCGCCCCAGGCCAAGACGCTGGCGACTCGTCGACTAGGCGACACTTTTTAGGCCGGCTAGCCAACTGGTCGGAGTCGGAGTCTGAGTCGTCGCTGGCTGCGACAAGATGTCCATCAACGCCTGCGTGTCTAACGAAGGCCCAGAGCCGCGTCACATCAAAGCCTTTGGCGCCACCTCGGTCCAGGCCTGGCAGGATTCGGAAAGACGCAAGGCGAACTTTATGGCTGACACCAATCAACTTTGCCTCGCCAGAGCCTACGATGTCTAATGCCTTTGTTTATGCCCTCGTTGGGTCTGGACCGCTCTCCGGCATGGTACATAACTCTAAGGAGAAAATGGACTCGGCACTTTGGGGGCCACCTTCATTCAATTCCACGCACCTACATACGAGTATGTATGTATGTATTTATTTATTTATGTAGACAACCACGAGCGTAGACACTCGGTTCTCAAAGGGGGGGTCCGGTGGTTCCACACAGCATCAAGTGCCCGTCTGGACTGTCTCCTGCCTGCTGCTGACACCCACAAACAATTTTTAATAATACAGCTCATCATCAGCTTCATTTTGACAGGCCTTGCCCTTGCCCTGCTCATTCTGTTTCCAGTAAATGCCACATTTAATTGGCCTTTTATCTGTCTGCACCCTCCGTGTAGTTTTGTGCTTTTTGTGTATTTTCCACGCCGATCGAAATCCTTGACAAATCTGCACTTTTATTTGTTGTACATTTTTCGATGCGGCAGGCGACCGTGCACCGGAGACCGGCAGCCGGGGAGTAGGGCGATGACGAGGACACGTGTCTTGAAGACGTTACGGAAATGAGCACCATTTGTTTTTGCCAACGATTTGCAATGGGACAGAGAGATATGCAGAAAATATGCAGTGAGAGAAATACTCGTAAGTGTAGCTCCAGTCTTTTCAAAGAGTCATTCATCGCTTGTCTGAGCTACACATCACATTATAAGTACGATTCCCACCATTTTTTCATCCTTCCTCTAATCGTATCCCAACCCCAGCGAAAGCACTTTCAATGCTCTCAGTGTGGCACTGCTACGCCGCCCCTGTGGTGACATCGCGAAACAAGAAGAGGCGAATTCTTAAGTCCAACTTTTGGCAATCTCATCACAAAATCCCAATCTGGTAAACAGACAAACCTCAGATAAAATGCACAAAAGTCCGAAATCCGAAATAAGGGTGGCGAATCGCCGCACACAGTGGAACCAGTGAAGAGAATTATTAATTTATTTTATTTGCAATGCTGCAGCATGCCGCAAAGTGTGATTGTGACAGGTACAGGCAACCGGGCAATCGGGCGGCCGGGCGACAAAGGGCTCGTGGATGCGGCACGTGGCGACGCACTGCAAATATGCATAAAAACTGGAGATGCCAATGGCCGTTCAAATTGATAGTGTGCGCACACGGCCATTAAAAGCAAAAC
This sequence comes from Drosophila subsilvestris, assembly GCA_035043285.1. Classification (NCBI taxonomy): domain Eukaryota; kingdom Metazoa; phylum Arthropoda; class Insecta; order Diptera; family Drosophilidae; genus Drosophila; species Drosophila subsilvestris. The sequence goes on from JAWNNB010000166.1 coordinate 1,241,045, forward strand.
AGGCCCCGGAGAGGGGAAAAGTTGGGAAAGCATATGCTGGGCTTCACAGGCACAGGAGATGGAATTGGTTCCCACACCACCCTGGACCAGCCCAGCCACAAGCTATGGACAACGCACAAAATTCGATTGTAAACTCAAGTGGCCTCCAGTGCGGGCCACGCCAAGGATGCGAATGATAAGTACCAGAAAGGACTGGCCCAGACCTGCAGGCACTGAGAAATTAAAGCCTTGCACGCACCCACCGCCATCCTCGATCCCCGTCCATCCACCGCATTACTGCAAAATTGATGGCCAGCAGACGCTCGCTGTCTGCCACAGATACAAATGTATCTCTTCTCGCACGTCAAACCGCCGAGTGCGTACTGCGTTCGGGGTTGCCTCGCCCCTTCGAGGAGTTTCCCACGACCCGCAAAGTGTTGCTTATGTCCTGGCTGCTGTAACAACAGCAACTGTTTGCCGAGGGCTGAGTTTGGGTGGGTTGGTCTCGGAGTTCCCCCCGTTTTAATTGCCGTTCCCCTTCAGGCAGACATCGGCTTAGCAGCCGGATCATCCCTCGGATTTTACCTATTTCTATGTTCCAGCGCTCCTGCTACTCCCGTAGACGAAGCTGGTGCCGCTGTCAGCTTCATTATTTGCTATTTTAGCAATTTGATGGTAAACTTTGACCACGGCTCAATGAGTGCCTGTCAGACTGAATGCGACTGCCGTGTCATGGCATCGTTTTGCCCGCCTGCTGCTGCTTTTCCACGGGTGCACAAGAACTCACTCAGATCCCACACAATGGATACACACGATACGATACCACTTTTATGCCGATTGTTCCTGCCCCGGCTGGGCCACGGTATCCCTTATTGTTGGGCCACGGTCGCGGGTACGTTATTAATTGCTTGCGGACCTTACTGTATCTGTCTATCATAAACATGAGAGCCTTGACCTCCCACTCAGCAAGGGGCCAGGGGCCAGATGACGTAGTTTTTGAGAGGGTAAACATTACGTTCATTCATCCATGCGGTATATTAACGAAGATGATTTCATGTTCCATGGAAACTATTTCCATTTGGTGTGTAGAATTACTTTATAACAATTGCTTAATCACGGTTTGCGGATTTTTCGCTCTTATCTGCCGATATTATATTTATATGTAACAGAAGGAAGAATTTTCAAACTGAAAATCAATATCCCCCATAAGATTAAGCCCAGGTCTCTCCAGGTCTCCTTCTGTAAGCCCTATCCATATGAACACATTTTTTATCGGAACGATTTCAGATAAATTGTGCGTTTGAAAATCAGCAGAGTCATTACCATTATTAAGTACAACCAATTAATTATATACAACAATGATCATGGTGGTATTATCCTTGATGTTGAATTCAATGCAATGTGAATGTATCTTTCGTAATATGTTTTAGCGCCAATTAAAGTATTTGAGAACAGACATACTCGTACTAGCATGTGATCCATGGAGCTTGGAAAGAATTCTGCAAGTTTAACTGTGGCGGAGTGGAACACCTGAGGCTAATTTGGAGTGTCGGCATTGTCGCATGTCGTTAAGGACTAGATGCCCAACCACTGAGTCCAGTACTAATGGCCGGCCCCTTTCCACTTGTCAGCCCACACACCCTCTTGATCAGCCCCTCTCGACGGTGCTCAGCCTGCACTTCTGTCCAGTTTGTCTCTAATTTAATTTGCATTTTAACAACTTTTTGCGTGTGGTTCGCGGTTTTTTCTGGATATGCGAGTAGACCGCTGTCTGGCGGACTATATGGTCGGCAACAAAAGGCGTGACTGCAACATGCGCCAAGTGCGTGAAACGCCGAAATAACACAGCAACCTGCCAAGACAGCATCTTACCTGCGGGCGCGCACCCAAGCCGCGCACAAATTAAATTAGTTTGAATAAACAGCGAGCCGCAAAAACGAAACTAAAATGAAATAAAACCAAAATGCATAATAAATGAACCGAGCGAAACGAGCCGAACTGGGCGCAGTCTGAAAATGGCCGGCCAGAGTGAGCGAGGGAGACACTCGTAATAAGAGGAAAAGAGGCAAAAATCAAGGCAAAGTCGGACGACCATGAAGACCAGACCCAGACCCAGACCCATCCCCAGTTAACCCGAAGCTGTGGCTCCGACTGAGTCCATGACTGTGACTGCGACTGTGGCTGCGTGGGCGCAAAAGCCTGCGCAGGTGATTTTAATCGCATGCCAGGAATCTGGCATAAACAGGTGAACCTCCGAAGACTCCAGCTCCGACTCCGACTGCGACTGCGACTCTGACTCAAACTACAACTCCGAAATGGACCGCAAGGCAAAAGGCAAAAAATTAAATCAGACACAGAAGGAAGAACACCAGCAAGGGATGGACGTGTGACACGAACAAGGAACACACACAATTTATAAAGGACTAACAATAATGCCGTCATCATTATATCAACAAATTATATAAATTCTGAACAATTTTACAAAGAGAATAACGGATCTACCAGTATACATATATAGTATACCCATACATATGTCGAAGCCCACGAAGACCTTCCTTATTTATGTAAATAAAATAAAATTAAACTTTATTCGCTCGTGTGGTCAGCGTGAAGTGTCGTGTCACGCGGCCATCGCAGATTCTTGGCATCAGAGCACCGCAAATGAGCCCAAAAGGATGAGGCTTTGTGGGACTGGAGAGCAGGAAAACGAAACGAAAATTGTAAATCACGAATTTTGCTGGAAGATATGCAAAAGCGGCGCACATTTTGTAGCAAATTGAATTTTCAGCAGAAAATCCCCCAAGAAAGGAGGGAGAGAAGTTTTGTAGGCCTTGTTAAAGGCGAAAAAATAAGAATCAGCCGCGCGCGCTTGCGCATAAATTTCCAGAGAGGGCACGGGCCCGTGTATACGACAGAGCCAGCAAAGAGCCAGCAAAAAATAAATAAAAACAAGAGCTGCAACAGGTTGCAGCAACGGCAGCCAGGTTCGTATGCCCCAATCTGCATATACAAGCCATAAAGCAATTTCCATTTGGAAGCAGGCGGCTGCGGCTGCTGCCCGACTGCCCAAAAAGGCGACAAGGGCGAGGCAGTAATGGCAAGAGGCAACCTTGATCCTTGTCAACTGCAGCACCCAGCATAGTGCAGGAGCAGGAAGGCCCCCGCAAGGCAGAGGAGTCTGCAGCTCCATCTTCAGCTCCGACTCTGATGCCCGATGCCCGATGCCGATCCCGATGTAGCCGCCAACAACTTTAATAAGTTCGCAGCTCGGAGGAGTTCTCGTTCTGGTTCTGCACTGTTCGGTTCCGATGCGTTCTGATTTCTAGTCACTCGCCTCCGCCTCTCTCTACGCATTTGGTGTTTTATTTACTCGATTTTTATGCAAATTTTTATTTTTATTTTTATTCGCCCAAGGAGGAGGAAATCAAGCAACGGCTATGCGAAGGAAGGCTTCGCTGCGATGACGACGACGAATTCATTTCGTTTTGTTTATCGTATGCAAAAATTGTTATGGCCGGGCCGAGACTAGACTCTCGTAGAGTCTACCCAGTCAGTGCTGTGCTGTCTCGTCGCTGCTGTTACCATTTATAGCCGCTGGTGGTTTTTCGTTGCCAAATTAGTGAATTTACATGTTGAACAATGATCAATGTTTTGTTAGCACATGTTTGCCCCGTTGCTGATGCTGATGCTGAGGCTGATGCTGTTGTTGCTACATGCGATCCTGCAGATATATGTATGTATGTACATTGAAGCGGCCGGAGGAATCCACTGAATATGCAAAACAATGAGAAAATTTTCAGAAAGCCAAGCAGAGCTTTTGGCCAGACAAGTGAGGTAATAACAAGTGCAAGAGTGGGTGGAAAATTTGAATGGTTGCACTCGTACACAGATCATGTAGAATGCTCAGCGCATTGGAGTAAATTATATTTTATTTAGAAATGCAAACATAATTCTTATAAGCAATTCAATTCGATTAAAGCTACTTGGCTATTCTTCAGTTCAATTAGGTCAACATTATCCTGACGGACTACCTTTGCCTGTTACTGTTACTGCGTTCTAAGAGTTACCCCATCGTTGATAATAATTAACTAAAAGCAGTGGAAAACCATAACAATTCATTGATAATGATTTGATATACTCTCTTCGAAGGCAGAAGAAACCGAATTTTATAAGTTTTGGAAATAAGTTTGCTGAATAAATTCCATCAGATCCACATCCATTCACATTTCTCCCTCATGTTTTCTGTTCGATTTAGTTTCTGATCGTATTGGGGACCGAAAAGGGCCGATTGAAACTGTTAACGGTGTTTAGTGGATGATGCAACACCTCGGAACCGTAATGGCTTCCTCTTGTCCCAGAAGAAACTAGGAGAGACAAAGTAGAAACGCCGCTATACTCGTACTCGTACTCGTACGAGTCTCTTGCACAATGCCTGCGATACATTGCCAGCAAAAGTATAAACAAAGATGCTTCCCAAAAATGGAAAGAAACAAACTCTGCTAGCTGTGCTTTGGTGTTTCTGTTTTCCCACCTCGGCCTCGGCCTCGGAGGAGTGGAGGCAATCAGTGCACCCACCACCGGCAAAACGTTAACACTTGTTTGGCCAGCTAATCGCATCGGCTTCAATTTGAAAGGCAGCCACAAGAGGAGGAAGAAGCGCGGCAGTCACAGTTTTAAGTAGAATTAAGCATCCACATTCATGAGTCAACTTGCCGCACGAGAAGGCTTCCTTCCTTTGGCTCGTTTTTGGCTGAATACTTTTGTTTTTTTAGCATTTAGCTTTTGGCTTTGGTTTTTTTTTGGGTTTTTGATTTGTGTGGCTTAATAAAATACCAAGAAGTCGTCGCCATCGCTTGGGATTCGGATTGGAGGATTGGAAGATTGGGAAACAATGAATGCTTCCGCCGCGCTGTCAATGATTCTACCCCGAAAAGCCAAAAGCGACGAACAAAATAAATAAATAAAGATTCGTGTGTGCCGGTGATTTATGTGGCTCGTTTTTGGCCAATTTTCGTTTTTAGTCCAGAGTTAAATAATGCTCTTCCGAGAATATAGCCCAACAACAAAAAAAAACTCTTATAAAATAAACCCAAAAACAAACGAAAAAAGAAAAAGAAAAAACTTTTCGCTGCACATTCCCCCTATCTATTGGAGGGGCCTTGAATATGCATACGAGTATACCTACCCTACTACGTATATTTGTGTAGTATTTATTGTGCGAGTACTCATATCTATTCATAATTCGTTGTTTGTCATTGTGGTTAAAACTCTTGATTTTTGATTCGGCTACCTCGGTGGGACCTAAAATGTTGATTTTCTGGGCAATTAACATGATTAACTGCCAAAAGTATTGCGGGCTGCGGTTACCTTGCGGCTCCGATTGGATCGGATCAGATCGGATCGGATCGGTTTGAATCAGAGACAGAGAGAGGTTCTTTTGATCTAGCCTGACCAAATGAGGGGGAGTGAGTTATAAATCTGTCGAGCATACATCATGAGGATGAAGTGTTATTAATTAAAATTTCTTACCTAATAATTGTGGCATAGCTATGATATAAGCGAGTCACGGCGACTTCAAAACGATGATGATTATGATGATATTGATAGAAAGAGATGTTCGCTTGGCAACGGAAATTCCTTGTTGATGCTAGAAAATCCACTAGGGGCAAGACTTGATTGGTTCCAATTTTGGTAGGTGTAATACGAAGGAACTAGGGTTAACTTCAATTCAAGCAAGGTCCTTTCTACTTGGTTATTTCCCAAATAATCGACCATCATCGCCATCCTTTTATAGGAAGTGATGCGCCCTTTTTATCATTGCTAGCTGCGGCTTGTGGGACATGGCAACTGTTCTCGATCCAAGACTAGAAAATTCAATTCAATTTCTCAATAATATTTTCCCCGTTTGAATCTCAAACTTGTTGCCTTCTGTGATCTGTCGGTATTCGAGTGCCTTTCAAAATCGAATCCAAAGCCAACTCCAATCCAAGTTCGTTGTTTAAGTCTTTTGATTGCAACTGTGAGAGACAAAAAGGTTGCTCCGATTCGGAGCTCGATTTTCGTGGATTGTGTAGTCAGTTTTCGGACAATAAACACATTGCAACGATGTTATCAACTAGCCAACAACATGGCCACCTGCCAGCCACTCCCCTTTCGGGCCGGAGCTGGGGCTAGAGCGCATGTTGTTGGGATTATTACGGGGCGTATGCCCCACTGATTAGCTGTTGCCAATTTTTGCCGGCAATAAAAATTAGTCGCAAGGCACGAATGTGCTTTACTTCTCCTCCCCTCCGTTGTTTTGTTTTGTTCGGTTTGGTTCCTTTTCAAATTTGAATTTGAATTTGAATTTTCGAGTCGAACGATTCGAATGCAAAATTTTCCTCTTTGCCGATTTTAGTGGCTGGCTGCCAATCGAACGTTAATTAATTACGATTTATTGACTAAATTTGTTGATTAGACAATTGACGTCTGTCTATGTTGCCTATTGCCTCTATTACCTGTTGCATTGATTGTTGTTGCTGCTGCGGCTTGGAGCCTTGGTCGTTGCCACACATTTTGCTCGCTTGCCACAATTGTCGTCAATTAATTTTGTTTTGATTTTGCTGATTTGATATGCGGACGCCGCCTCGCAGGTGGCATTGGACTGGAGATTTCAATGTTTCGTATTCACTTGAAAATTGCTTCCAAATCAAAGCAAAATCAATCATTAATTACATTGATAAATCGATCAAATGTCTTGGGCAATGGAGCACAATTTGGGCAGGAAAGAAAAAGTTAAACTAATTTCGAGATACACTAAACTCAACAGAAACCAATTTAATAACCAGAAAGGATGGCAGAGTCCTCGTATATACTGAGTATAGCAAAACAAAACGGATCTTTGCAGCTTTCCATTGACTTATAAATTAATCTTAGAGCATTGCTTCCATCAAATTCAACCATAAAATTCGTTCAGAAATGTATTTCGAATATATAAAAGTCTTTAGTGCAGCCAGTGCAGAGATCATTGTTTAGGTTGAATCCAGGCAGTGAGCACTTGCTGTAATTTTCTTCAAAATTTCTTTCGGTCGAGAGAAATGGGTAGGGGGTAACCAATTTCAATTTAAAATTGGGTAACCATTCGAAATTCGAAAATTCCAATTCGCTTCAGGTGTGCAAGATATGACTGACAAGTGTAAGGCAGAGAATTTCCATAGATCTTCGGCGGAGTGCAGTGCTGGTGTGAAATTCTCGGCTAGCCGCACTTGTGGCCACATCTTGCCGCATCAATCAACGGCGGCAGCTTAAATGCTGCATCATGACAAAACCATTACACTTGACCAGGCTCAAAGTGCAGGGGGGCAGGAGGCAGAGACTCTGAAGAGAGTCGGCAGATGCTCAGATGACTAGGCTTCTTGGCCGTGATTGATTGATTGGCAGCGTGAGGTGAACCTGGCCAACCCGACTGATGCTTTTGTCTAAAAGCCGTTTAGAATAACACCAAAACGAGCAGAGACCAGACCCAGACCCAAACCCAGACCCAGAGCCATAGCTAGAGTCTGTGTCGGATAGGATAGCAGTCAGAGTTGGTGTCCAGTCCAGTCTGGTCCGGTCCAGGCCAGCAGCGCGAAATTATTCATTGTATTGGGAGATAAACCAAAAAGACGAAAAAAGAAATAATTTTTAATCTGCGCAATGCACCCTCACCTGGCCTGGTCCTATCTGAAACATTCTGGTACACTTGGAGAAACGGGCTTTAGGAACGGGAATTGTATTAGGGAACTTTCGTTAGTCAGCGCACTCCTCTTCATATCAATCAGGGCTCCTGGTAGTCCCAGACACCCTTTTCTCCCTGTGTGTGAGGAGTCTCTCATTCTGGCTCATTCTGAAGGATCACCACCGCCGCCAGCCGTCCAGTTGATTGCGCCTTCATTATTATGCCAAACTGTGCGCTGGCATTCGTTGAATTCGGCTTTTGCAATTTGCTCTCAATGCCGACCTGCCTCCTTTCGGCCATTACCAGACTCCTTCCCCATCGTTTTGGGGGCATTAAAAATGAGCTCGACGTAACAGGTGGATGCCGATGCCGATGCCAATGCCAATGCCCGTGCTGGAGTCAATGCTGGTGCTGGTGCCGATGCCGACGATGCTCGACGTGATTTTCGCCAAATCGTTTAGATTATTTCGAGATTGCTTGCGCCAGTCTCTCGACAGTCTCTCCTCCACGAGTCTTGGCACTCCTTCAGTTCAGTTCACTTCGCTTCACGCTCCACGCTCCCCAGTCCCCCATAGTCGATAGTCCAGTCCGCACCTTGCATTTGAACTTGAAACATTTCATTTTTTCTGTTTTTAGCTGTTGTAGCTGGGGGCGCATCGGGCATCGGGCATCGAGCATCCAGCATCCAATTCTTTGGCTCAGGCCCGATCGATTAGTGGCATTCTATTGCGTTCAATTTTCCATGTGCAACATTGAAGCGATCGTCGGACGCTGTCGCAGCCGCCGCCGCCGCCGCTGCCATCTCCATCGCCGTTGCCGCTGGCACAATAAACACGCGATTTATTTCATGCCAAGCATTCAAGTGCCGCCTCAGTCGGTCAAAGCCGAGGAGGAGCCCAGTCTCAGCCTCCTCCTCAGTCCAGGTCCATGCTGCTCTTGCCCGACCGGCCTGGACTGGACTCGACTCGACTCGACTGCCTTGCCTTGGCTTGGCTTGGCTTGGCTTGGCTTGCCTTGTGGTATGTGATAATGGGATGATGGTATGATGATGCATGGCCAGCATACACAACAACAGCAAGCAGCCTGACTCAGAGGAGTACAAGGGGAGCGTCCAGGACATATACTGAACATTGAATGCTCTATGGTAGAGGGCCTTACCTTAGCGCCTTACGAGTACAATAAATACTCGTACATTCATCGTTAGTTTAAGGAAATAACTTTATATTCTATCAAGCATTAATATTAAATATTTTTTGATGCTTTTCCTTTTCATTGCCAGGATAAATGGATGACTTAAGACTGGACTGTCGAGGCGCAAGTAAACTAATATCGCCCCAGTCCCAGTCGCAGTACAATGAATCGTTAATTCCGCAACCTTCACTTCATAGTCAGGAGGATCGCCGGCCGGCTCGAAGGGTATTCACAACAGTAATAATAGCTGCCCACTATTCGATTTTTTCCCTCTTTAACTAGCGACCAAGGTTAGTCGCTGCCTCACTATATAGTCTTGCTGGCAAGTTGCAACAACTATTGGTCGTACGAGGCTTACTCTGCCGCATTTTAGTCGGTAATTGCTTGTGATGTATGATTTTGAGTTCTAGTTTTCCTGCCCGACTCCACTCCACTCTACTCCATTCGATTCGACTCGACTCGACTCGACTCTGCTTGGCCTGGGAATATTTCTGAGCCGGCCTGAGCTTTTGTTGTTCGGCTGATTGCTGACGATGCCTATATATGCGGGTGATGTATGTTATATTGCTGGGCTACAGGTATAAGCTATAGCCATAGATATTGATTTGACAGGGTCTGGACGACGAAGACCATGATGTGGATGTGGACGTGGATGTGGATGTGGATATGGATGACCATGACGCTGATGATAGGAGAGCAGCAGAGTCTTGTCACACTTTCTAAGCCAGGGCCAGGGCCAGATCCAGATCCAGATCCGAATCCGAATCCAGAGAGCACTTTCACCCAATTAGAGTATGATATGACCGAGCACTGACCATGGCCATTATACATAAATATATATGCAAAATATGCTAAATATATCTGCCCGTCCCCGTGCCCGTGCCCGTGCCCATGCCCGTGCCCCTTACCCACCCTCGCCGGATGACAATCTTTTGTTTTCACTTCTGCAGAAACAAAAGCCATAAAGGATAAATTGTGAGCTGGGCGAGATCGGCTCTCCTGGCTCTGTTAGGTAGCCGCGCATTGAACTCTTGGCTTCGACAAGTGCACAGCGGGGCGTCTGCAAGGCCCAGAGTAGATTTCCGATATCCTACGCCCGAAAAAGAAACAAAACAGAAACAGAAACAACAGCGGATACCCATACCAATACCAATACCCATAATACACCGAGCCGAAACCCTGGCAATTTTGTTTTCATTGTGAGCTAAATGGAATTGACCAAGGTGATCGTATCGCCGTATTGTTTGCCTTTAACAATTGGGCCAAGTCTCCAAGCTTCTATCGTTCACATGATTGATTGGGCACAGGTTCGGGAGAGCTGCGGGAGAACCACCAATATTCTTTACATGAAAACAATTTCTCCCCACCGCCGCTGAAGTGACGTTGAGCTATGCGATGTCTTCTCTTCTGTTTTCGTTGTGCTTTTCATGCCATTTCGATACGGGCCTCATTTTTCTTGCCACAATTAAGAAGAAAGTTGGCAGCAATTAGAAAACGCACATCGATCAAAACTGCCTCCCTCCCTCCCTCCCTCCCGACAACAAACGTAATGCTGCCACCCCTCTCCTCCCGCTTTTATGTGTCTTTGTGCCTGCCTGTAAACGTCTTCAACCTGCAGCGGGGCGGGTGATGAGGGATTGGGGGCGGCTGAGGAGTTATTCGAACACTGTAGCTGTACCCCACCCCCAATGCACTTAATTGCTAGGAGGCACTTGCTTCATTTGACTCTTAAAGGAGCGTGCAATGTTCAATTGATTTCAGATCTATGGATCAATACTTATAGGAAACGTGAAAATATGTAGTGGGCTTTTCCTTTAGTTTAATTTCAAATACAAGTCCGACCTTTACTGGACTTATTCAAAATTCGAGCAACAGTCCTCACTGTTCCCACACAATGTCAGAGCCTAGCTCCGGAAAAGACCTTCCCCGTGAAATGGCGAGGGCTCAGGCACTGCAACAGGAGATTAGCCGCAACTCGCAGGAGATAAGTTTCAACTTCTGGCAGGAGTTCGAGCGGATTCGCGCCACTCAGCTGCAGCGCCTGAAGCAGGAGCAGCAGGAGAGGGAGCGGATCACCACGATGATGGTGGCTGCCGACGCGGAGGCGCATCAGTTGACGGAGGCACTGAGTCGCTCCATAGTGTCTCAGGGCATGAGCTTGGAGGCCATGCCGTTGCCGGCCACCACACAGGACCACGGATCGGTCAGCAAAATTACCACTTCAGGGGCTACGCCGAATTTCCGAAGGCCGCTGCACACAGGGTTAAGAAATGCAGTTTCAAGTCCGACTCCCCAAAAAACTTGGGCACAAAGTCAGCGCTTTCAAATTGCGAGCAAGTCCAAGGCCCCAGCTAAACCCAATTCAAAGTCCGTATCCAAGCTGGTGCCAGCCCGTGCCCCATCTTCCCGTCTTGCGAGTGCACCAGTCACCAGCAGGGCCACTAAGATATCCACGAATCCATCAAGCCGCTCAAAGCTGGCCAGCTCGAAAGCCACTTCGGATATATCGAAGCTTCGACAGAGAAAAACTTCAAAAACTTCGACTACATAACACGGTTCAACAATCAAGTTTCGCTGGAATTGGATACGGATTCGCAATCCACTCTTTATACTCGGTCGAGTGGAATGCCCAACTAAACCAATAGTTTCTGAATAGATTGAATACATCTCAAGCAAGGTAAGTATCTGCTTTTATTGAGTATTGATTACTGATCACTGATCATCTCTCACACCCCAGCTGCTTTGTGAGATCTGTGCCCCGCATAAACCCATTCAAAACCGACTGACAAATGCCACCCTGTGCGCACTTTGCAGTACAAATTCCGACTAAAACATACACACACCACCGAGAATCAACTTGGACGAGGAAAAAACTTGCAAATTAATTAACGGTACACGGGCCCCCATGCTCTCCTCCGAGGAGGAGAGAAGAGGAGATCCCAAACAAGCCAGACACGCACTCCAGACACCTGAGTAATCAACATTATGTGGGCATGGCATCGACTCTGAGTATCAGCTCTGAGCTGACGCGGCTGCTGGCGGTGGTGTTTGTGGTGGTGGTGGTGGTGGTGATTGTGATGTTGTTGGTACTTTTCGATAAATCACGGATAAAAAACAATCAACGAAAATGTAACGTTATTCATCACAGGTGGTAAATATTTCAAACTGAGGCTGACAACAAACGCGCGCCGAGCACAAAAGCATACGAGTATTCGTGCCAGCTCCAAGCCAAGGCGTTGTCTGACTTCGGCTGTCTGTGGCTGTTCTCCGATTTCCGATACTTAGCTGAGTACGGATTCGGACGATTTCTGGGTCAGAATAATTAATAAGCGCGGGGCATGACTGGGCCAAAACAAAGCTTTTGCAGGGATCCGCTGGCGTCGCTGAAGTCGCTGAAGTCGCAGTTTTGTCGTCGCTCTGGCGCATGCATACCAATAATCAATCAAAACGTCTTAAACAAATCACTCGAATCGCATGTGCAACTACCAAAAAACACCAGCAAAAACAAAAAATTACACAGCCGACGACTGACAAACTGACAAACTGACTGACTGACTGGCAAGTTTGGCAACTCTGCAGAACTGTGATGGACAACAGTCACGATTTGCATGTGCGACAACTGTTGCCAGACCAACAAAGCAAGCCACCAACATCCAACATCACCAGCACCAGAAGCAGCAGCAGCAGCAGCAGCGGTGGCAACAAATCGCGGGGCACATTGAACTGTCATTGACACGGGCCAGACTCCAAGAGAACGCCAGAGCGAGTGTCTCAGACCAAAGTCCGGGCATCGGAGACCGGAGACACCTGTAGCAACAGCAGCAACAGAGCAGAAGTTGAAAGGCAAAAGGCGAACTCCCTCGCACAGTGGGACAAACCACAATCGAATCTAAGACAAGATCCTTCAAAAATATGCAAATAATTTATGAATCTCCGAAGATAAAACGGAACAAGATCTGATAGAATATTAACTTGTTATTTTACCCTCTGTTTTTGTATTCAGACTTACTTCGAATACTATTAAATATATTACTTCTCCCGCAGATATACCTCAGGAAAGAGTATATGTGCACTTTTAATTTGCTAATATTTTCTATAAAGGTAACGGTTTATTTTTGTAGGTATGTAAGTTTGTACTCTTATCTATTATAAAGATCTCCCACTCTATTGTTCCTCTTTGCGCTTTATTCTTTGTACCGTTTTAAATAATGTGTATAGCAACTCGTGGTTTTCAAAGACAATAAGTATATGTGCAAGCTTAGATTATTGTGCTATCGCGTGTGGGTAAGCTAAGAAGTGTGATCCAAAAAAGTTATTTCATCAGCAGAGAGTAAGTAAAATTGTTTTTAAACGTTTGGAGAAACAAATTTTTGTTGTAATTTGGATTTTAAGGTAGAATGCCACTGGAACACATTTGTCAGAGGAAGATCGCGGTCTGATCAAAGGACTGGCCGAATCTGGCAAGAAAATTTCTCATATTGCCGCCAGATTAAATCGCCATAGAAACACAATTACAAACTTTCTCAAAAATCCGGAAATGTATGGAAAAATAAAGCGGAGCGGCAGACCCACTGAAATCGATACACGGTGCAAGAGGCAAATTCGTCGTCCAGCCGTTCAAAACAACAAGTCTTGCATAGAGATCAAAGGTCAACTGAAGCTTGACATATCCAAACGACGTATTAATCAAATTTTAAACGAAAACGAAACGGTTACATATGCTTCCCGCGACGCTGTACCGAGGTTATTGAAGCGCCACATAACCGCCCGACTAGAATTTGCTGAGAAGTACAAATTTTGGTCAGAAGAGTTTACCAAAGTTATATTTTCGGACGAAAAAAAATTTAACTAGGACGGTCCTGACTCCTGCCAAAAGTATTGGCGCGATAAAAGGCAACCACGGCAGCACTGCCATAAACGAAACCACGGTGGAGGATCATTAATGGTTTGGGCTGGATTTGGGTATGCTGGGAAGTCCCCACTTTGTTTTATACCAACCAAAACAAATGCAGACGTGTATGTAGAGTTGTTGGAAACAACACTCATTGAATTTGCTGGAGACCTTTACGGGGATGAGTGGATCTTCCAGCAAGACAACGCGCCAATACACACGGCACGTAAAACAAAAGACTTTCTACAAGCTAGAAAGATACCCTTATTGCAATGGCCAGCGATCAGCCCGGACCTTAACCCAATAGAAGATCTTTGGGGAATATTATCCAACAAAATTTATAAGAATGGACGCCAGTTTAATACGGTAAATGACCTTAAAAAAGCACTGCTCCAGGAATGGGATCGAATTAACCCTACAATTCTCAAAAACTTGGCAACCTCAATGCCCACCCGGATAAATCAAATTTTCTATAAAAAAGGAAAGCATATTAACTATTAAAAAGGAAAAAAAAAATCAAAAAAATGTATATCATTAGTATTTTTAATTTTTTTTGTAGTATGCACATATACTTATTTCATATGAATGTAAAGTTATTCATTGAATATTGAATTATCCTTAAAGTTTATGGAAAACAAATTGTTATTTTTTTGTTAATATATACTTATACTAGATAAATAAAAACAAAACCAAAACATTCCATTTGTTTTTAATAGTTTTTGTTTTAAGGTAATATCAATGCACATATACTTCTTTCCCTGAGGTACATACGTAATAATATATTGGCAGTAATTCTACCATGGAACACCTTTTTAGTCATGTCTGGAACCACTGTGCACGCCCGTTGTGGATTTGTTGGTGGGTGCGGCAGTTTCAGTAGCCACCAACAGCTGGGCCCCAGCCCACAACACCCCACACCCCGCACTGAGCCGCCACCCACCCAACCACTGCCACAGCGGACTCTGGGGCCAATTACTGCTAACAAATTCGAATGCGAATGCATTGAAATTGTGGCAAGGTTGGTAATTTAAGACTCACGCCGTGACAGAGAGCGGGAATCCGCCAAAAAGAGAGACAAGTCAAGAACCGTTTCTCTGTCGCACCATTTGTCCCGGAAACCCTCCACCCGCCTTCACTCGACGGACTCTGTCCAGGTGATTGAATTGCTGGTTTAACGGTTTCTGTTGTCAAATTAATGACATTCATTCATTCCATGTGGCCGACCGAGCAATACCCGCAAACTTGCGGCCAAAACGGTAGTTTTTATTGCCGCTCTGGCAAATTGCAGCGCGTGTTATTACGAGTATTGTTGTTACAACATTACTGTGCACCTGCCCCTGCCCCTGCCCCTGCCACTGCCACTGCCACTGTCGTTGTCATTGCTGTTATTAATGCAGTTATTAAGTATTTACAACTGCCACCGCTAAGAACGTGCCCCAAACGCTGAGGGATAGCCGGCCCGGCCCGGCCCGGCCCGGGTTCACAGTTGGGTGTCAAAGTGCAAAAGTTTAGTGCAAAGTTCTTGTCATTATTTGTTTGCGGCTTGTAGACTCGGTAGACTCGGCCTGTCTGCCTCGGATTTCCTTGTAAAGTGAAAGGAAACGCAAATCTATTCTGGGCCGCCTTGAGTTTAAGGCTTAATTAATGGCTCTTTTATATAATTTAATTAGTTGTTAATGATTCGCTGATTGGACTGGCGCGGGTGGTGGCCCCCCATGAATCAAATGCTAACCAGACCGAGTGCGCAGGGGCTTGGCAGATGTCAGGGTTGCCCCGGGAAGTGGCACTCTAATGGCCCCGCCATGACTACAGCCTGTGATACCAGCTAATGGAGGGGTCCAGCAACTGGGTCAAGCTGAAGAATTGTCAATTCTTATTGCCGAAAAAAAGATACGGATTTATAATGAAAAGTTCTCCGAATTTGGCATTTAATCACGTTCTCAATCCAACTCATTTGTTATATTCTATGGCATTTTACATAGATATGTCCCACCACCTAATTGAAGTAAATAAAACAACCCGCAACCAAAAGACGAGCATAGAAATTGTCTACTATAGTTATCCAAGTGACACAAGGGACAATTGTCGCTCATTAGCATGTTGCAGTATCGATGATTTATTCGATTGATTTTTCCTGTACGGAAAACACCTAAAAAAGGGCGGAATGTCACCAATTGAATATCTTTAAAGCTGAAGCTGCTCACAATACAGCAAAGCCAGCTTCTAATGCATCCTCCAGAGACATAAAGTCTTTGCTTGAATCCAATATTTAATCATATGTGATAGTCGTTTACGCCCACCCGACTTGCCATTGACCCAAACTCCCACTGTTCCCCGTCTCCTCCTCTAGCTCCTCTAGTTCCTCTTCCTGCTCTGCTGCTGCCCCCAAAACTTGCCCCCAAAAAATGTAAGTTGAGGCCAAATCAAACATGGCAGGCTAGACAAAATGCTTGTTGTTCGATTTCGCGTTCGTTTTGGACAACTCCCCCAAACTAAATGGACAGAAAAGTAGCAGCCAGTGCGAGTTGTCTGTGTGAGTTGCGCATTCAGCATGCGTAGCAGCGTGGCGTAGCGTCGACCCCGTCGATAAATAATATTGGAAAATGTTTTTAAATTTGTCACAATTTCAGCGATTGCGTGGCCGAAACAGAAAAAAAAAGCTCGCAATACAAAAATAAATAAATATTTGACGGCTTTTATAATATTTATCGGAAAAGCGATTTCCTCGCCAATTAGTCAAGGCTTATGGGGGCGTTAGGCGAGTGCTTAACACTGGCATGGAAATTGCCGCCAGATGGGCCACAGATAGGGGCCAGCGACACATGGGCCAGCCGATAAGGTGGATCGACGGCTTAAGCGGGAGCGACCTGTCAATGTTCCATTTGATTGATTTCGACTTAGTGCGGTTCGATTCCATTCGATTCAGTTCAGTTCGCCCCGGTCCAAGTCCATTCCCATTTTCGAAAGCCACATGCAAAATACCCGAGCAGTCGAGTGTCCATGCCACAAATGCAATCGTAATTCAAGTGCCCCACATTAGGAATCGAAATCCGTGTCTGGCTATCGTTTTCTGCGCATTTTATTGCAACGCCGTGGCAATAATCTAAATGCTCATATCAAAAACGCATGTCGGGAGCAATCCAAACGCAAACACAAACACAAACCCCAGACCAGACCAAACCAACTGAAATCCATGACGATGACGATGGCGATGGCAGTGGCACACGCAACAGGCGGAAAGGAGACTTTGCAAGGAGGTTGCTCTTGATTTTGTATTTTCCTCACTTTTGTGTCGCGCTGCAGTAACTCAATATTAACCACTTACACGTTAATTTAGGCACAAATTGAATTAATAAACCATGTTCGACATTGTGTGCGGTCCATCGAGCGGCCAGGAAGCAGCCAACAGCAACCAGCGACCAGCGACCAGGAACGCCAGAGCAAGAGCCAGAGAACCCAGAGAAACCAACTCCTTTTCATATTTCATTAATTTATGCACGGAGCACAGCTCAATGAACCACGAAAACAAGCGACTGGCCAACAGAGCCGGAGAACGCACCTACCCAACGTTCGAGTTGCCGAAACGGCAACCAAATTTGAATTTACAAGCACGTAACCTGTGCGAACCCTCTCCCCCCCCTCCACCACACCACTCCTGCTGGCTTCCTTCTCTTGGCCAAATGTTGACGTGATTTGCTTTGAATTTGGTTCCTTTCGGTTCCACTCGCTTGTAAATTAGAACACGATCGAAAATGTTACCTCCACAATTTGCATGTCGCTGCTCCCCATAAAAATGAGACCCCACGACGATGCTCTCGCCGAAGGACCCCTCCGCTCCCATCGAGCACCACAGCGCTTGCTGCTGACCCGCGGCAAGTGTCCACTACTCGTACAAGGTGGTGCAGAGGTGGTTTCCGCTCCCCTCGATCCGTGGCAAGTTGCGTAAATCTGACTTTCATTTACACCTTGGTATGTGCACACACACTCAGTAGGGGGAGCGGAGCAGAGGCAGAGTGGTGCAACAAGTGCTGCAAGGGATACTTTTGATGTAGCCGATGTATTTTGTATTTGTAGCTGGCTGGGGAGTGGGCAAGGGAGGTGGAGGTGGAGGTTTGTTCCATTAAGGAATTACACACTAAAATGGCTGGAAAAACAAAACCATTTGTTAGACAATATTTTCGTATATGTAGTTCCGTTTGATTGTAAGTTTCCATGAGTTAAATAATCACGTTAAAAGATTAGATGCAGAAATTAAAGAAAGTTTGTACCAATTCGATCTGCCTTGGATGATAGTTTCCAGATAGTTTTTAGTTTTGTTGTATCTTTTTTGCAAATAATATCAACCAGAGCTCTGCCTTCATGCTGCCTCAGCCTATGCCCCACCACCTTAGCATTCGAATTCCTTTTGGCCACGCAATGCACTGACTCGTGCCGAACTGTTGCAAGTGTCCCAAAGAAATGGTCCGCTGTGCCTTATATAAGAAAGCTCTCCTTCCGCATGACAAAACAGAAAGAAAAAAACGAAAACGAAAACCAAATCCGAAATTTCGTATGATTTATTGTCATTTTGAGTTCAAGAATTTGCACAAAAAAAAAGGGGTAAAGGTAATAAATTGTATTATTGTTGTTGATATACAAATCCATGCCCCACACTCCCCCCTATCAGACCCCTTCCCAGACCTCCACCTGACCGACTGTTTTATTTTCGTTTCAATTTTCAGGCAGCACAGAAAGCAGCCACAGCCCTCCCTCACTGTCTCCATCTCTCTTTCTCCGTAGGCTTGTGGCAAATGCTTGAACTGCGGGGCCCCAAAAAAGCCAACTTCATTCGCTCGTGGCCGGGGTTAAGGGTTAAAATGTGGGAGTCACGATTCCTGGCTAAACGATTTTTTTTTGTCTTTCCACTACGCGCTCTCCTCACGGACCTCTGCCTCTCGCGAAGCCCGGTGTGGGTCTCCCCTCTGGTCTCCGCCTTAAATGAAGTTACCAAACAAAAAAATCAAATCAAGTACCGTTGTCCACACACACACACACACACACACACATATACTCGTACGATTATAGGTGTACAAGTATCTGGTGGATACATGGATAGAATTAAGGTGACCTGCCCACCATTTCAAACGGGGACTCCAACTCTTGGGGTTTATCAATAAATTATTGAGCCATTATTGTTATTACAATTTCTTTATAATGTTGGCAGCGTGCGCCGGCAAGCTTGTTGCAGTTAGCATACTTGTTGCATTTATGCGGGGTATCTGCGGGCATATATGCACTCGGGAATGATTATGGGAAGGGCTGTTACTGCGGCTAACCTTTCTTGGTGTACAAAATCAGGATTGGTACTTCATAGAGCACTACTGAATAAAGATAGATAGGGAAATCGAACTGTCGAGCCCTCGGCACCTTCTGCGGCCACTCTCTGAATGCTGTGGTAGTTGTTGACCATTAGCGTGTACTTGCAGCAACGGCCGCCAACGGGGTTGAGGTCTCGCCGCGCGGGTCCCAGCCTCATCATGTGCACAATGGAGAGCAGGTCGAATAATCTTCGGTCTCTGGTCGTCGGTCGTCGGTCGATTTGTGTTTGAAGCTGCCTGGCCTGGCCTGCCCAGTCCCGTCTGGTCGGGTCTGGTCGGGTCGGGTCTGGACTGGGCAGGTTCATGACAAATGCATTAGAGTTTTTGGAAAATGTTTCCCTGGCCATCATGGAACTGGGCGGCACTTTTTGCGCCTTATTGTTATTTTATGAATATGGTAAATGGTTTAATGAGTTTTAATTGAGTTGGCTGCCCCATCAGAGGAAAATAATATGCATCTGTATACCCGGAGTCCCCTTGTGTGTTTGTGTGTGTGTGTCTATGTGTAATGAGTTTAATTGATAGGGAAAACCTGAAGCTCTGGCGGCCCTTTGAATAGACCCAAATGAGGATGAGGTGAAAGCGAATTGCTCGAATGGGCCGTAGCCCGAGATGGCCTGGAATGCCTTCTGTTGGGCAATCTCCCCAAAGCACACAAAATACGTTTACGAAGAAATCCATTGGCATTTCTTTTCCCTTTTTCCGGGAGCTGTCAGTAACCGTTGAACGGAATGACTCTGGCCTGGCACTGATAACAGGCACGCGCCCGTTCAGGCCCGAAATCAAAGCCAAATGCCAAAGAATTGGCACAGCCTCGTAACTCAGGCCAATGAATCATGCAACAGGTTGGGTGGCAGTCGCAGAGGGGCGTCGGGGGACCCAGCTCCGGACGACAGACGCAATCACAACACTGGCAACTTGACCATTGATCTTTCGCACAAGAGGAACAGGCTCGGTCGGGGGACCAGCAGCTACGTGTGGGCCCATAATCAAAAATGAGCGAGTGCATTAGGGCTTACTCCTCCGACGTTCCCATACCCTTACATTTCCTACATCAATATTCATTTAATGAACAACACACAACTGTACTTAGCATATGGCGTTCAAAAGTTAAAACAAAAAATAATATGTAGATCTGACACATACAGCCGGAACAACAAGGAACCGACACAAATTGTGGTACCCTGAGAAAGGGTATAAAATCGAACTTGTTGGCTTTTGACATTTTTTTCGATGTTGGTTTCTTTTTAGCGCGAATATTTTGCATTTTAACATTTTATTAGTCACAGCTCGTTGCAACGGCCGTAAGGCAACTGGAGAACTCAAACAGGGAACAGGGAACAGGGAACGGGAACGGGAACAGGGAACAGAAACCTGCCGCAGGCTGGAATGATTTAATGATTCTTTTGGCATTTACACTGTCCAGCTGAGAATAAACAATGGTAAAGGATAATGGCATTATAACAAAGCCGAGATCAAGCTTTCCACGTAGCGACAAAATCGTTCCACAATTATAGTCGCAGATCCCATGGAGATGACTTTCCCATCACTTGTTGAAGTCTTGCCAAGACACCATGAGGGCCGTTCCAGCCTCAAATGCGGATCACCTAACGGACCCTAATTTATTCAAGACACTCCAGATCAAATCCCCAGCTCTGAAGCCATTTGATGTTGAGCCGCAAATAAATCTCCCCGCTAGATACTTCCTCATATGTACACAAGTGAACACTTCAGTGACCACAACGAAAATACGCTACCCGTATGACCCTATCCCCATCCCATCTACAAACACATGTCGCCGCCAATTAACAGAAATCCAAAACAACTTAAAAAAAAAACACATTTACCAGCCAAACTTCAAGCAAGAAACCAACTCGAACCAAACATCCGAAATAAGACCAGACAAGGATTAAAATCAGAAATTGAGAAAATGCTTTTAGGCTAATCCCAGCAACATGACGAACGTGTGCGTCTCACATTGCCCTGCATCCTATCCTCCCCATAGATATTGTCATTCAATATCATTATAATGTTGTTGTTGTTGTTGTTGTTGTTGTTGTTGCTGCTGCTGGACACACTTGTCGGGCTGACTCAAAGCGACATTTCCCACTCAAAAAGATTTCGTCACACTTTATTTTTGTTGTTCTCCCTTTTTTCGTTTGAAAATTAGTTTCAGAAGAATCGAAATTATTAAGTCATGCAGAAGACAATTGGATCATTTGTTTATAGGTGTGTTCCGAGAGCCGAGAGCAGAGAGCCGCACATGCAACAGGTTAAATTTGAGTGACGTATAGCCATGATTGTCGTTGCTTTTGCCTCTGGGGCATTTGTCAACAGACCGTCCCGTCCCGTCCGACCGTATTTTGTGTTTTGTATTTCTTATTATTTTTCTTCGTTTCTCCGGAGCCCAAAATCAGCTTAAATATAATTAATGGCGGCATTGACCAGTGACAAGTCCATTAAAATGAATTTCTGGATTAAAAATTGTGCTTCAGGAAGTCAAAGGTACAAAAATGGGGGAACGGGCATTCGTCGGCAGAATATATGTAGAGCAGCGACCACTTGAAATATTTCCCATAACTTGGAAGCATTCGACAGGCCTAGCCACCTTTGCCGCCATATTAACCCGAGTTCAAACCCATTCCAATCAAAGCTCAATTTGAACCTGTTCCCGTCCTTCAATAAAATTAAAGAGCCATAAAGCAAATTTACTGCAACGTGCAACAAATTAAAACATCATAAAAATCAAAGACAGACCCGAAAGAGATCTCCGGCCGATGGTAAAGGAAAATGCCGCCATCGCCATTGCCATCGCCATCCGTCCGTGGCAAAACGCGAACAGAAGTTGAGCGGCGGCCCCAAATTAGACGCCGCCTCCTCCACGAGGCCCACAGGGAGACATGGGCCAGGGAGGAGAGCCTGGAGCTAGCCGAGATCCCAAAGGCCCGCTGCCAAGCCACGGCTAATGATGACCTTTTCACTGCGGCACGACAACTTAAGGTCATAAACAATCAAAAGCTGCTCCAACTGGTGGCAATTGGCGCGAAGGCGCTTTACCATCTCAGTTTCGTCTTTATTTTCGGGTTCCCTTGGACGGTTTTTCTTCTCCATTGCAGCTACCAAGCAACGCTAATAGTTAATAATAATTATTATTTCATTTCTGGCAAGCGCAACTCCCACTAGCTGACACCAACTGAAAGCCACAGAGCCAAAAACAATAAAGCTTCCAAGAGCAGGCAGGACTGTACCATGGGACGGAAAGGTGCCGATGACCAACAGAGGTTTGTGGTTGAGATTCCACTTAGCTATGGAAACTGTGCATATAATTAATCTTTCTTAATCTATCTAATCAAATATATATTTCAAGTCAGATCCCAAACAGGCGATCAAAAAATATAATCATAATTATTACTTTTAACTCACGATTTATATGTCTTGTACTCATCAAGCCATCCGAATCTGAATCATATAAAAAGTAATACAATTCTTTCAAATTGTTGAGCAGCCTTTACCGGATAATATCAAGCCAACGAAACAGAAGTAGAAATTTCCACATAAAGGACTTACCCATCATTCCAAGTGTAGTCTAGATTTGTGTACCCTTCGTTCGCTTTGCGCCCCACTGTGCTGCACTCGTATCGGACAGACAACGGTAACATGGCGTGTTTGTTTATTGCGCATGCGCGCCGGCAATCGCACTGGCGGAGATCAGGCGGCGTAGTACTTATGGCCCCCGCTTTGGTACGGTTTCCCCCATTACTTTAGCCCACTTAGCTCCGCATCGGCAAGTCAGGATCTCGGCCCAGCTCTGCTCCAGTCCGCCTGGCGCGTCTCGTTGGCCCTGCTGCATCCCACACCCGGCGCGCTCTGCTCTCTCACGCGATAGGTTATCCTAATGGGTTGACTTTCGTTTGAAATTCTGCTGCCTGGGCCACATCTATCAGGGGAGCACTCCTCGGACGGTTTGTGGGTCTCAGTTTTTTTTGTTTAAGTGAGATGTTGGTAATAAAGCAGCAATTTGTTAACTTTCCAGGCAGCAGCGGCAACTGCGGTCGCGTCGCGCTCATTTAGCTACCTCATTGGCGGCTCTTGTTCGCTCGTTGCCGGGTCGTGATGGTGACTGGATCTCCGGAGTGCTGGTGGTGGTGCTGGTGCTGGTGCTGGGAGAGATTCGCCCATGCGCATTTCTCTGTCAGCTCATTATGCAAGTCCTGCAAGGAAGGAGTGGCATGGTGGCATGGTCATGGGGGCATGGTTGCATGGTGGCGGACGACGAGGCTGGTTATGGTGGAAATTGAACATGCAAGCTATCCCATTGTTCTAGCCGGAGCAAGCAACAAGTGCCTCCATGCCTGTTGTTGTTGTCTTTCCCGGCGAAAACAACCAAACAGTGGGCCATCCCAGAACAAATGTCCATAAATATGGCCAATGGCCAAGCAACAAGCAGGAAAATGTGGGAAAATCCATGCTGCTCCGACTCGTTCTTGGATTGCACATTAACACCCAGCAGCATAGGACCCCGCCAGAAGAACCTTCTCTCTATTCTCTTAGTTTTTTATATTTCTTTTCAGATTATGACATAAGCTGCACGTTCTGCCTTTGATATATCTCTGGGGATTCGCGCATCTGCGAAATTGACACTTTACAACGTACAACCCATATAAACGTGACCCAGACAAGGGACCATTATTTGCATAAGCAAGCAGAAGGAATGCAGTAGCATCACGATAAGACGAAGATTGTATACCCTTGAGGAGATCCAATACATATGTAGGTCTTGTACAAATATAGACTGGTTGGCAATCTAATACTCACCTCAACTGAACTGAATCCACAGAGTACATGGCCATGGCCATAGCTAGCCAAGTATTCGCCATACCCATCCAGATTCATATTCGTTTAAAGATGCGTTTTGGCAGAAACCGCCTGCAAAAATACAAATAAAACCTGATAAATTCGAGGTAGAGGGCAAGGGACCTGGGACTGGGACTGCGACTGCGACTGGGAGATGAGTTTAAGGACGCAGACACGATCCCGAAATGCAAACATTCTTTATGCGCAATGCGCAAACAACAATAAAAATATGAAGCTACCAATGCCAGATCGCCCCAAAGTCGTGTAAAGTCAATGTTAATGTTAATGCCGATGCCGATGCCGATGTTGGGGACTTGGTGTGGCACTGGGGACCGTGGACCATGGAGCTTGGAGCGTGGACTGGTTACTGCCAATGTGCCCATTGTTCCAGAGCTGCGGCGTCTCGTCTCGCATTCATGGCCACTGCCACTACCACTGCCACTGCCATGAAGGAGTCGCTGTGTCTGTGCCTCCGTCTCCGCCATGCACTTCGGAGTATCAGAGTATCGGAGTAGAGCAGGCCAGCTAGAGATTCAGAAATTATTGGCTCTGCGTGCGGAGAAAGTGCACGTTTTGCTTGTTAAAAAGCACGAATTGTAATGAAAACAACCTGTTAATCTAAATATCTCACTCGATTGTAGTTGTGGCAGCAGCAGGCACTGCCACAGCCACAGCCACTGCCACAGTATTAGCCCCAACAACAACAACAACAACAACAACTATTATTATATATAGTCTAGTCGTGGAACTAACTGTTCCTGGCATACCCGTACTACTTGCGCGGCCTAAACTGCCAATAACACACAAATGGCACTACGTCCGATCTTATTAAAATATCATAAACAGGCCACGAACCACGGGTCGCGAACTGAAGCCCATTTGTACCTGTCAATTTGTTGCACAAATCTCCCCACTTTGCCTCGTGGGCTTAAAACTAATTGAAAAGATAATGGAGATGGAACGACTGCACTGCACTGTAATTACCGATTGCTATCCAGGGCTGAAGAGTTCTTAAGTATTGAGTAGAGAAGTGCATTGCGATATGTGTTATCGATATACCTCATATTAACTGAATGCGTATGACGCTTATAACCTTTTACCACTGCCGCATCATTGTCGACGGTGCGGAAAAATTATGCGAGGCGCTTACACCAAAGCCGCATTATTTTTCGCATCATTTTTCTACAAAAACACAAAAAACGATTGAAACAGCTGTTTTCTATCGATACCCCGAATAAATTCAGTATTTGCCAATGACGCGTCGCATGATTTAAGATCCGCCGCATCATTGTCTTCTTCTATCCATGGACATCATTGTCGCTTGTTCCATTTAACGGAAAAATCCAATGATGCGCATCAATTAATTTAATTGAATATAAATACTTCTGTAGTGAAATTATATTGGCCGATTATGGGGCCTAAGATTAGCCGGTTACAGCACTAAAAAAGAAGTAAGCAAGCAAGCCAAATTTCTATAAGAATATGATGTTTTTCTTGTCACAATTGTACGGAATCTCAGCTGAGGTATATTTTTAGTGCAGAATATGTATACAAAATAATGTAATGCGGATATTATTTATCCGTTATCGACTAGACTCGACTGAAAGGCTAGACTGAGAGGTAGATACAACCAATGCTTAGAGGAAGAGAGAAAAAATGTACTTTGATCTACAATTCAGCCGCTGCTCTGCTGCAACAACTTTGACCAGAGAGCCAAACGACAGTCACACTTCACATATAAAATGGAGAAAGATGATCTAACATAATTGTCATAACTACAATGGTGATGGCACCACGAGGTTCTTATGTAGAACACAATTTATCGATGAAACACGATTTTATGATCTGCACATCACCACAATGCGAACAAAGAAACAAAGGATTCCAGAGCCGAGAAATTAGCACATTTAAAGTGAGGCTACCCAAAATGTATTGAGTGATAACAAAGCTGCAGCTAATTGCAGAATCTGGATCAGGCAACTGGATCACACATTCGAAATGACTCACAGCTCCACATTCAGATCGGATCGGCTGTGTGAGGCTGTTGATTCAAATGCTACCGTAAGTCGGCCAACCGACAGCGGTCTTCTCTGCCCTGGGCCCGTCCCGTCCCGTGCATAGAGCACATTTACGAGTATCCGTCCATACGATACGCGAGTATTATTGCCGTGTCATAGTGGGAAAGTGAAGTGCCGGGCCTGCTGCCCACTTCGGTTGTCCAATTATGCCGCTCTTTGCGGTGGCATTCAAACAATATCGAAATCTCTCTAATGAAGTTGAAGATCGCCCGGGCTACTGTCGGGCGTAATTTACAGTGGGGCTGTGGGGTGGGTGATCTTTCAATTTCAATAGCCAACTTGTCGGGCCACAAAAAGCTCGTTATGCTCGCTATGAGCAACCTGTTTTCAATGCTCAGCTAAATAAAATAAATCACAGATTTCCGATTCTCCCTACGAGTTGAGTTGATCTTCTGCGTAAACGATCATCAGCAAGGAACCGAATAGATACTCACTCCAATTTTACTTCGATTCGGTCAGAAATTAAAATGCTAGAATTTAGAACAGCGGCAGTTAATCATCAAGGCAAGGCATGGCAAGGCAGTCTCTCAAGGCGCAAAAGGTAATTGCCAGAGTTTTACTTTCAAAATATGTCAAAAGGAAATCAAATTGCGGCGAACTGAATGGCCAAATTTATGACTTGATTATTTGCTTATGATTATGATTGAGCCGAAAACCTCCCATTTTTCTGGCAACTTTAATTGGACTTATCATGAAGATTGGAACTGAGGCTCAGTTTTCCCCCAATTTCCCTCGCTTTCCTGCCCAATTTCCTCGGACGTCAAGCACTTTGAAGCTTTCTTTTATGGCCGCTTGGAATAATGATTCGAAGCCCGGCTGTTTGAATTTATCACCCACTCGAAAAGCATTTTTCCATACGTTCATACATACATAGATACATACATATACCCCGAACCACTCCGGCTCGAAGTGGAATAGAGTGCAGTGCAGTGCAGTGGAGTGGAGTGGAGTTTGGAGTTTGGAGTCCATGTACCTGCCATGGCCAAAGCAATAATTCAATAAATCTATTGCATTGCGTTATTGGCAATATGATGATGAGGCTTGCCAGTGATCTTGACTTGACTTGCATTATGCAGAAGAAGAACGGCGGATGCGGCTGCGGATGCGGCTTCGACTTCGTCGTCGTCTTGGACTTGAGCCAGAACTTGAACTTCAACTTGACTTTGACTTAAAGTCCATCAATTGGAGGCTCGGCCGACTGTCTGTGGTTTGTTTTTATTATATTTAGCGGAGAGCATAATAATTCTTTCGACTCGAACGTTGATAACGTTCGCCAATGATATGGCGGAGTGGGAGGAGCAGATGCAGATGGAGGCGGCTGCTGGGGAATGCAAATTTGTGGCAACATACTGGCATTGGCATTGGCATTGGCATTGGCACTGGCGTCGCTGAGTTGCCTTCAAGTGCATCGGGGCAAAGCGATGCCCACTCGACTACACTACGTACCACTACCCTTTTTGCCCAGGCGTAGGCTAGACAGGATCTGCCTCTGCCTCTGCTGCCGCCGCTGCCGTTGATGAAATATTATTCATGGCTCTGGCTGGCAACTTGTTCCTAGTACTCTTCTGTACAGCACAAATCTGCATATGAAAAATTATTATTGTAATCCATTTGAGAGGGAAGGCTGGCCTGGCCTGGCCTAGCTCGGACCGGCCTGGCCTGCCACAAAATTATGCAGCATTTTGTTTTTACTGCCAAACTGCCCACCCTGTCCCGCCCCCTACCCGAAAAAAGAAAGGCGTCAAGAGATTTATGCTTCAAGTTTTTGAAGATTTCCGTGCCAGCCGCTGTTCTGATTCCTTCTGGGGGTCTTAGAAAATTTGTAGAACATTGCGCTTGGTGTTTCCCATAACTCACCATTGTCCGTTCTTCCTCCGGCGGCCTCTCGGTGTTGAAATCATTTGTAGTGCAAATTTCGTACCTTGATATATGTGGCAAGTGTGAAAATATATTTGATCAAATAGCTCACAGAGAAAGACCCGACGAGAGGCGAGATTTATTTGCTGGCTGCTTGGAAAGGAACTGCCTTTCCTGCGACTGGGCCTACACATGGGTGGGTGGACTTTTGGCCAACACCACCGAGCAACAGTAAAAAAGGAGTCTATGAAAATTGGCAAGCGACCGTAATTGAAATCTAAGTGAGCCGCATTGAGAAACCACTTTCAACACCGTTCACCCACTTTCATCCGCAAAGCAAACACACTTAGCCCCGAAAATCAAGCTTTTTAACCCACTGTCATAACTCAATAAATCACGGAGCCATCAGCAGGCTAACACCTACCCAACCCAAGAGCCAGTTATATAACCGATAGCCGAATAACAGCAGATTTCAGGTGAAATTTCGAACGCCAAGACAACACCAGACAAAATCGAGCCCGCATCCTCAAGCTAATCCGGCGCCACAAACCGCAACATACGCGCTGGTATTATTCGATTGGAGAAAGAGGGATAGTTTGAAAGAGGTGGAGAGATATTGTACACTTGAGGGTCTTCATCAGAGACACAAACTCTGCAGCTTCGGCTTCGACTTCGACTTTGACTTCGACTTTGTAGCTAATGATGCGACACATTTGCTAATTTCTATTGAAGCCCACTTGCTGGCTCTGTGCCAGGTCAACCGCGAAAACAGGTCTCAAGTACAAAGAGAGTTGGCTGCAGAGCTGGGAAGAGGAGATCATCAGCAATGGGCAAAAGGCAATAGGGAATAAGCAATTGGCACCGCCACCCGAAGCTTTCTATTGTGCAAAATGAAATTAAACCGTGTTGGCATTAGATCTCTACGCATTGTTAATTATTTCTGGACTTCTCAACTGGGAAAGTGTGCAAAATTCAGCCCGATCTGTCCGCCAGTCAGTCAGTCAGTCAGCCAGTCAGTCAATCAGTCAAATGCTCCGTCATTCCATCCCAATCAATTTGTGGTTCACGTCTGTAGCATTTCCATTGCTTGAGCTGGTCCCACTTTCTGGTGTCTCCATCACGGCTGGATTTATGATTTGCATAAAAAATCGTTGGCCAATTCTTTCTTTCTTCTCGGTACTTTTACCTTTTGCTTGAGATTATTTGTTTTCGTCATTTCCTTCTCGCTTCTTTTATTTGTATTTTTTCGTCTGTCCGACCTTTGAACTTTTCACTTACAATTCTCCATTCGCCGTGGCCAAATCTTTTAAGGAAATAGCGCTGCGAAAAATACCAAAATGGACATTTGCAGACATTTCCATTTCCTTAAACGCTCAAAAGAGTGAAAACCGAATCACGCGTGCCCTCGCCTCGATTTTACTTTGAACGCAGAGAATAAGCAAGCAGTGAAATTGGCCATTTGATTCGACCACAGCAACCATTGAGAAAAGTAAGTTTCTACCGTAAAGAAACCAACAGAAACTATGTAAATAAAGTTGAGTATTTCAACGTATAAGAGGCTATAAGTTTGCTTGACTTTTAGCTGTTTAATAATTAATCATCGTTATTCCATTTGGAGCAATCTTTTGTGCTGTGTGATCATCCTCTTTGAAAATACTCTTCAACTGATCCCTGATTAATTCACTTTATTGCCTTTAGGCTATCCCTAAAATGTGATATTGTGGAAATAAATACAGGGCTACTTTCCAGATTGGATCCTTCCGTATGTACAGAAGAAGTGTGAAGCTGCATCTAAGGATACTCTAAAATACTCTAACGATGATCAAATCCGATATAATAAAAAGGGCCACGCAATGGCTAGGCTTCCTCCCAGGTAACCCGATATCAAAACCCCATTAGCGAAGCCTCGGTCTGGCCTCCCTCCCATCCGCCTCCTCGCAACTCCAGGTAATCGGATAGGCGAAAGTCTCCCTCTTTTCTCCCTTTCCACTGCCTCTCCCCATTTCACTATTAGTTTGTTATTGTTATAATTTCTTTATTCTCATTATTGTGGGGAAGCCAATACCAATACCAATACCAATACCAATTCCAAGACCAACACCGCAGCAGTCCGGGCCACATTTGTAATTACCTACATACATACGTGTTGATATGGCCAAAGCTAACCGCAAATCCACTTGGAGCCGGTCCACTTGGTGGTAGAGAAGAGGCCCCAAACCACTTGAAATTTATGCGGCTGTTAGCTACCAGATAACGCTTTTGATTATGACAACTGGCATGGAAATTATGGCCGCTGCCTCCCAAGCGGCCTCTGCGCTGCACTCCTCCAGCTTTCGAAACCCGCAGCAGCTGTCGGCCTAGCGGGGGTGCTGCTCTCCTCCGGCTCTATCCATCCTCTTAACTCTTATAGAGATGGCCAAAGCCAAAGCCATCTCCCAGCCATCGAGCCATCACACCCGGCAACTGGCTGCGCTGCCGCCTGCTGCTGCATCTTTCGAAATCAGTTTCTGTTTTCGTTGTGGATGTGCCACTGTGCCCCACTCAGCGGAATATCTTGAATTTGGCTCGAGCTCACTTTTCATGCTGATGGAGTGGAAGGCTTTTGGCTTTGGCTTTGGCTACGGCTTCACAGTTCGTTCTTTCTCTCCCTCATCTCATGGAGGGGGAGAGCTATGAAATGCATAAACAATCGAAAACAAATTTCGAGCCCAGCTTTGGAGAAATACGAGAAAATACGTAAGTATGTACGTATATATGTGCGAGTATGAATTGTTTGGAAATCTCTTCCCCCGATTTTTGTTTATTGTTCTGGACTCAAATAAAGTCAGTCAATGTAAATATGGGAGCTCTATTTGTCGAGGGACCGAACAGTGGGCTTACGACCATCAAAGTTCGCTAATGTCATAGGGACATAAAATGCTCTACTCTTTTTTATAAACCTAAGAAAAAAATATATATCACCGATCGAAATTTCCATAGCAAAACATCATGACCGATCTTAAAAATAAAAGAGTGGGTTCCAATACGAATTTTTTTAGAATCGAAATAAGCAAAATATAAACCCATTTATTTTCCATAAACACATATTTTCGGATTTCGGATTGGTAAGTGCACAAGTTTATAAAGATTTTTTAAAGAAAAATGTGCATTGGTAATTTGAAGCTATTTCCTCATCACTTTCGGCCCACTGTGGCCTGAAAATACCAAACATATTTTCATAGCATTTGAATAACTGTGGGGCAAAAGCACCGCAACCCCAGCCTCAGATGGTAAATGAGTAAAAAATTGAAGAGAAGACAAAAAGCTGAGACAATTAAGCTTAAGGAGCATTTCATTTCATTTGATTTCGATTGGAAGAAAGTTCAACGAGCCGCCGCCAAAGAGAAACCCGGGTTGCCTCTAGCCCAGGGCTGATCTACAACGATTGGAAGACGGCGAGGCTTCACCTGGGACTGCGGCTAAGACTGTAGCTGGAGCTGGAGCTGGAGCTGGGATGTCGATGTGGAAAGGTGGTGGTGGTGGGTGGAGGAAACAGTCTTGGTCTTGTGGTTTTTGAAGGCACTTAGACCAATGGACCTTGAAGACCACAAATGTACTACCAGCGACAACAAGTGTGTGTGTGTGAGTGGCTTACGTCTGTGGAATCATGAATCATAGGAAAGCATTTGAATTGCAAAAGACATATGATATATACATACATACATAGTCCGCAATTGTTTATATATGTATGTATGTATGTAGGAGTATTTCTTCCATTCCCTCTTTGACATTTACGGATCATAACAATTTGAATTTAACATACGCAAAATGAGACCATTTTTGGTAGCTCTGGAAGCTTGGCAATGCCCCAGGGCATCAATTTGGACATGTGCCGAGATGATTGTTGGAAAATATTTTAAGTGGCCGCCAGAAAAACGATCAGAATGTGTCATGAGGGGCTCTGGGCCGGCGATTTACAATATGTGATATATGGGCGTTCTCGCCCCAAGCAAAATTCACACACAACTCTCGCCCCCTCGCTGCCCCTGGTCCAGGTGTGTTCTATTAATCAACCCAAAATATCCTGTTATATTTGTTGAAATGGAAATGGAAAGGGAAATGGAAATGAAAATTAACATAAATTATAAGCAAACATGACAGGGCAGAGATTTCATATCCTGCTGTCCCCGGCCAACGGTTTCCACATCCGACTCAGGCCCCGAATTTCCCATGACCCCAGGAGATGAGAGCTCGATTCTCCCGATGATGCCCGCTTGTCAGCATTCATTCCCACCATTCAGATCCCCATAATATGTAATCTCGATCCCGAATCCTCTCATCTTTATGCATGCGCACGTCCAGAGCCTCAGAGGATGGGGGAGCAGAAGGAACAGGTTCTTTTTCCTGCTTGGATTCTGATTCTTCTTCGTTTTCTATTCATTTTTTTTTTTTTTTGGTAATTTGATCCGATCTCACTGCGAGGCGAGGAAATAGAGCAATGGGATCTTAAACATATGTATGAATACCATTCCTGTGTGGATGTTATGGGTTCAGTGCACCTTGTGGAGAACTGGGGATGAATATATGTATGTACGGTATGTAAGTGTGGGAGCAGGGATTTTTTTTTGTTCTTGATGAGACACTGACAGCGAGGGTCAATTGCCAGAAGAAGGTGTGGGGCCACCAGGTGGGGTATGTTGGGCAAAAGGAAATGGATCGAAATGGATTTGAATTTTGGATGCAGCTTCCCACAGGACTAATATGGAGATCTAAATACGGAAACGAGAAAATTTACATTTTTGGAAGCAGAATGGTCTGAATCGATGTAGTAGTTCGATTTGGTAGTTTTTTATAACAGCTCTGCAAGTGATTTTCACAACATAGAAGGCCCTTCCACGAGTAAGTACAAATTAAAATGGGTCACAGGAAATAGATACATACATATGTATGTATGTAGATATTCTTCTACAACTCTCTGTGGAAGTAACAAAAAATGTTGTGTGCCTCAGTTTCGTGTTAATTGCCAGCTGCAAAAATTTAACGAAGATTCATTTATTCTAAGCCAGGAACAAAGCCCACTAGTAACCCCGGGCCCAATCTCTTCATGTCGATCGAGTAAACGCACTCGGCCTAAGCTGGGGCAGTGGAGGAGTGTGGCCGACCCGGACCCGGACCCGCAATGGAAGCGGACAAAGTGCATTTCACACAAAACGTGCAAATAATAACACCATCTACGCTAATGATCAACGCCATGATGGCTGGGCTGGTGGTGGTGCCCACTGTACCCATAAAACAACTCACGCACACACAGACAGACACACAAATAGATAGTGAGGAGGAGTGTGTGCACGAGAGAAAGAGAGCGACGGTTGGTTGGCCACTTGCAAACAGACAATAAAGCGCGTTAACTGCTGTTATGCCTGCTGCCACAATTGTAGTTGAGCTTTGTCTACGAGTTAGTGCAGTACGGCACCTTTCGCCCCCTCCCCTCTTGTGGAGCTCGCTACGCAGCGACCGAGCCACTAACTAATTGGCCAAACAGCAGCAACAACAACTTTGAACCTTAGTCGGTGGCTAGTCTTTGGAGTAGCGGGCGGCAGCAGGTTGCCTCGCTCTTGCTCGCTCACTCGCTCTCTCTATGCCTGAAGATGATATCGTCGTTGCCTTTCCACTCACGCACTCACAAACACACTCAAACGTCGCGTCGTCGTTTCTCTCACTCTGCCCCTCTCGGTCAACGAGAGTGTGGCAGCAAAAACAAGCAACAAGCACTACGCGAAAGCTAACAAATCCTACGCCGAAAATTGTATACCCTTCGACGATCAGTACCAGTGCTGTTGCTGCTGTAAATACAAGTAAGCAGTAATCATGATTACTTAGAATCAGAACATTTCTTCAAATTGAATCACAAATAAGTTTAATTGGGTAACTAGCCAACTTGTGAAATCTAAAATCACTTCAAAACTCAAGCAACAAACGGATGGTCTGAGCATCAGCAAGTGTATTGTTGTACTCGTAGTAGTTGTAGCTGATTGCTTTTGTTCACTCACACAAATTAGCAGAAATAGTCAAAGAAATGCAGGACACAGCAGGAAAAGAGAGACGGACAACGAGAAAGAGAGATAGGAGCGAAAGAGAGCAGTACGGCAGCCACAATTTTTGCATTTCGTGCTGTCTGTGTTATCTCTGGAACAATGAGATTTGCCTTATGACAGTATTTCTCTAGATTTTTTTGCTGGAAAAATTTGGAAATTATATGGGACTATGGTTAGTTTAGCGTCCTGTACTCTGCCTGTGGACTGCATCGTAGGGATAAATATATGTACATTGTACATACATACATACATATATACATTTAAATAACAACAAAATCTAGAACAAAAAAATATTTTGTGAGTGTAAAACGTTTAGCAAACAAAATTCTATAGAATCAGTAGAATAATTTGAATTTTAAAGACTGGGTCACATCGGCCCAAAAGCGCTCCCTTCCCAATTCTTCCCAATTCTCGTTAGC
Source organism: Drosophila subsilvestris (assembly GCA_035043285.1). Lineage (NCBI taxonomy): Eukaryota > Metazoa > Arthropoda > Insecta > Diptera > Drosophilidae > Drosophila > Drosophila subsilvestris. Next base: position 1,275,441 of record JAWNNB010000166.1, read on the forward strand.
TCTGCAATTTCCCATATAAGGGACTGCTTTAGGAATTTAAGAAAATTATGCAAGTCTGTGTATTATGTGACTGAAATATAGAAAACTTAAATTACATACTTAATTTTTAATAAACGGAGTCCTTTCTTTATTCTAGGTAGGTTTGAGTTTTTCATCCGTTCCACCGTATTAATCGAGTTTTTGTGGCCTTCAAGTAATACGACAGTTCCAGCAGCAGTTCCCAGGCGTCTCAGTTAGAGGAATTCAAACAAATGGCCTGGTTCGCTTATGGGAAATTTATACAGAAAATCAAAGTTGCATAGTACCATCTGATATATGTTTTCTGATCAATTGTTGTATTTTTATAAATTCTCAGGTATATCCATGTACATACATATGTATCATACATACATGCATATGTACTTGTTATGCCTTTGCTTTAGGGATACCAATGTCTCCCTGACTTCTACTGGGACTCCTATTCCGAATCCGAATCCAAGTCCGCGTCAGACGGTCGCGCAAAAAGCACACTTCGTCGTGACAAACAAAATGCTCACGTTTATCGCGGACAAAAGATCTCCATTTTTACGCTAAATTTCATTTCAGTTTGCGCTTTTTGTCGCTCGGCCTCCCCCAGCACCTCGATCCACCCTCTAGCCCCCAGTGCACACCCGCAGCTCCCTGTGTGGCTCCCGTACCCCCTCTGAGTTCGCTTCTGCTCTGGATCAATCGGTTTTTCGGGGAGCCTTCTGTGTGTGTGCTGTTTGCCTTTTGTTTGGAAAGTTTTTCATTTTGGCTCGTTAAAAAATTTGAAATTCAAAAAAACTTTTTTCTTTGTCAAAAGGGTGACGGAGGTGGCGGGTGGGAGAAGAAGAGGGGTCTGCCAACTGCTTTTTATCTTTGCATATTCATAAAGCTTCGATCTGTTTACCATTTTGCGTTGTCGTTTGACTTTTAGCTGCTTTATTATGGTGCAGAGTTTCTGGCCAAAATCGTCAGGTTTTATCAGTGGCAGCAAAGCGAGCGCCAGGGGAATGGAAATGAACCTAAGCAGCCAAAAGGTGGAAGACCAGACAGACAGCTGCAGTTGCGAAAAACGTCATGAAAGTGATATTTGTTTATTGTTAACGAATTGAAATGGAAGTTAAGCAAAGCTGGGGTGCAGATAGGTATGTTAGCTATTGGAAGACGTTCGGGACCATCCTCGATCGAGGATGTTTGGACAACAGTCAACTTCTACTCATTATCAAGAGTATATTTATCAAAAACTTACTGGAATTAAGTATTTATCTTTTCCCGTCCCAATTGCATATTCACAAATCTTTTCTTAGCTGCTTTTTAGCGATTGATACAACTCCCAAAAGATCCTCGAAGTACATTTCATTCATATGAGATCATTTGCTTGATATAAAAAATTTGCCACAAAGTTAGGACCCCATAATCAGTCAAATTTTCTGTGGCCTTACCCAAGAGATCTTCATCGCGGCAATGTAACCCCAGATGGACTCACTCCTCGCAATAAAATGGTTTAAAAAATGCACCAATCAAGCGCGAAATTTGGCACAAATAAAATAATCCGAAATAAAAACCCAAGAGGTTTTTATTCGTTTTGGGTAGGGAGAGGGTCAAGCCAGGCAGTTACCCTCCCGTTTTGCTGTTGTCCATGTTTTCGGCTATTTTTTATTTTTTCTTTTTCCTATTTTTTATTCCCTCGATCTTTGTTATCGCGCTGAAGCTGGAGCCCGAGTCATGCTAAGGCTAAGGCAAAGGCAAAGGCACACAAAAGGCCCTAAATGCGAGTCTATTTTGTTACAATTTAAGACGCTTATTAGAAATCGTTTGCAAATTGTTTAGCAAGAAAGCAGGCACGAACGTTGATCGTTTTGGGAGCTGCGATCAGCCAGCCGGGGCTCAGGTTTTGGGAGCTGGAGTCTGGGGATCTGCAGCCTGGGCTGGTAACCTGAGACCGGAGGAGGAGTCTGGTATGGAGGCAGGCAGTCGAGCCACGAAATGCGTGCATATTAATTTTCGCCGGTTCGGGGCTTGTGCTGGTGGGGTTTGTACTGGGATCAGATCTCTGCACACGTGAAACTTGACTGAAACTTGTTGCTGCCGCTCCGTGGCTGGCTGTCTGATGATCTAATTTGGCAACAATTGTCGTGGTCGTCGATCGCTGATCGCTGCTCGGCCGGATCCCCACACACATGTTCGATCTCTGGCTAGGACTCTGGGACTCTACTCTAGACCCCGCCTGGCGATCGATTGATCTCGATAATGAGTTTTGTTACGTTCGGCTTCGAATTCGACTTCGGCTTGGGAGGACGCACCCATAATTTCATATGCTCTGTCACCCAAACGTTACCTTTCGATGATGGCGTCGCCTCCTCCTCTTTTCCGCATGGATGCATTGATCACACTTGGGATCTTGCCTAGTCGGTGGGGAGACCTATTTCTTCCCTCCTTCATTAAAATCTGCCTCATGTCTAATAAGACTTTGGCGAGGCGCGGATCTACTCAGGCTTGAAGTTTGGGTTTTGATTTAGTGACTGCCATTTTGTAACCCCCCCTCCCATCGGACCCTGCCCCACTCGATCACATTGTACGTGTACGGAAATTTAAATATAATTTATGATCATCATAGCATATAAAAAGCTTTTTTTTGAGTATGTTTGTTTTTCTGGGCAGGCCATAAAATGTCGCGATTGGCTGCTTGACTCTCCGGCGGGCCACATTTCTCGCTCGACTCGCTTCGATTTGTTTATTCGCCCCGAAAAGAAGATCATGACCCAAAAAAGGGAAGAGCTCCCAAGTGCTATGCCGTCCGGCCATTCACGACTATTTCAAATTTCGTTGAACTTGCTTTTGGAAAACGGAATGGAATAGAGTTGGGAATAATTGCTAGTTAGAACAAGTCTTTTCAATAATATTATCCAATTGGAAGTTATTTATTTAGAATGTAAGGGATATTTAATAATGGGACTCTGCTAGGTTTAAATACTAAGTTAATCAATTTCCAAAGATAATTTCACAATCAATGGTAGAACTTTCTGGAACATTTACTTACAATTGTTCCATTTTAATTATTTTATAGACCATCAATCATCACAAAATATTTTAATGATTGTTTTTTCCATTAAAATCTATTAAAATATCATACAAATATAGAATTTGCTTGACCAAAATAATATATAAATTGAAATTTAAGCATAATAACAGAGTTATGTTTCGGGGTTCTTCCTAAAATACTTTCAAGTCAATCAATAAGTTGATGATCGATCAATAAGTCTCTAGATGTCAGTTCTAGATCTTTCTGCTGAAATGGAAAAATGGAAGAGCCCTTTCCACCCAATAATAATCATTTCGTGTACTTGTATGTATATGTAAATAAACTGTATTTCATTCTTTCATATTTCTTCTGATGTAATAAATTACTTAAAAATATAAAACATTTCCGTATCAAAATATTCCGTTAGCTTATCCTCACTTAACCTACTCGTAATGTAGAACATTTTCAATGTGTACGTAAAAGTTGTGGTCATATCAAAAATAGTTTACGATCTACAGCTAGGCTAAAAATACTCGTACTATGGTATTGATTGTATATAGGGATAGAAACTTATGTGTCTTCGTTCAACTTGGATATCATACATCTAAAGTTACTTAAGATTGTCTGGTCTTCAGCTTAGGATCTACAGTTAGACGCTGGGGCGTAATACACCTTACATGGTACACGTATACAGGATATTTGAAGAATACTTTACAAAGTTCGGCTTAGGATTTCGTTTGTGAAATAGTAATGAATATAATTCGGAGACGAAACTAAAAATAAAATCAAATAAAATTCCGTTTTAGTTTTCTCTTGCAAAGAAAATGCTGACTAGAAAATAAAAAATAATCAAATAAAAGTATTGAATTCTGCGTGTCTTCATAGTTTTTTTTGTGGCACTGTGCACTGGGAGTGTCTGGGTTTGTCAGTTGGGAACTTGGAGCTGCCGGTCTCTTAAACGAGCTAGGAACTAATTTTTGGTGGAACATGGCTTGAATACAATGTGTGGATCTCCTTCGGGTGATCCTAGGGCTCGGCGTAGCCGGCGTAGGATAGCTCGCTGGTGGAGCCGGCATTGGAGCTGGGACTGCTGCCGCCCGGACAGCCGCCCTCAGAGTGCTTCGTCAACAGGGACATGCGCGAGAAGGTCTTGGAGCAGCTGCTGCAGGAGTACTTTTTGATGTCAGAGTGCGTCTGCAGGTGGGCCCGCAGGTTGGAGCGGTCGGCGAACGCGCGGTGGCAGTGCTGGCAGCTGAAGGGCTTCTCCCCGGTGTGGGTGCGGATGTGGCCCTGCAGAAGCCAGGGGCGCGAGAAGGCCTTGCCACACATGTTGCACTTGCAGGGCAGCGTGTGGGTACGGATGTGCATCTTGAGGGCGCCCAGCGAGACGTACGTCTTGTCGCAGTCCTTGCAGCTGAAGGACTTCTTCACCTGGTTTCCCTCAGCCGCGGGGCAGTGGAACTGCTGGTGCTTCGTGAGCCCGGAGAATGTTGAGTAGGACTTCTGGCAGTCGGGGCACTGGTAGCGTGGTGGCGACTTGTCCTTCTTAGCGGGGCTCGGCGATGCGGAGCTGCTGGCGGATCCACTGGTAGATGGGCCTGCTCCCGCCTTGATGCTGCTGGCGGCCTCCTGACCGATCGGCTTGTGCTTGAGCGAGAGGTCCTCGGGCACCGAGGAGCAGCTGGACTCGGGTGTCATGGAGCGCATGGAGTAGTAGGAGCTCTCAGAGTAGGCCGGAGAGATGGGGGCGTGGTGGTGGTAGGCCAGGGCGGGGTAGGGCGACTGCTGGTGATAGGCGGCGGCGGGCAGCGGCGGATATGGCAGGAACCGGTGCTGCTGGCGCACTCCGATGGGCCTGTGGATGATCTCGGAACGCATCGGGGGCGACACCGAGCTGGCGCGGCCATGCAGGTAGTGGTGCGGCGGTGGCGACAGCGAACCCAGAGAGTCCGAGGGGGAGCTGGGCGCCAGGAGGTCGCCTCGAAGTGGCGATATCTGCTGCTGGGCAGCGGTGGCGGCAACGGCGGCCAGGTGCGGCTGGTTGATGGTGCGGTAGAATTCGGCCGTGTACGGGGACATGTGGAAGTTCCATGGCTGTAGGCCATACTTGGGATACGTTGGGGTGGGCACGACCACGCCTGCAGCGGCAGCAGATGCGGCGGCTACGGCGGCGGCTGCGGCCAGGGCGGCGGCCTGTGTCTGGTTGGGATCAGTGTCTACGTCCACACAATCCACGGTCACGTCGTCCTCCTCCAAGTCCATGTGCTCGTCGTCGGTGTGGTCCACGTCCACGCCCTCGTCCTCGCAGCAGTCGCTGACGTTGATCACCTCCTCCGAGGCTGAGGCCGTCGCATGATTGGCTCTCAGCTCCACCTCCTCCTTTTTTAGGCAAAGATCCTGGGGCTCATTGACGGGGGTCTGCGCGGACGACTCGAACTGGTAGTTCACGGGCCGCTTCTTCAAAGGACACTTGCTGTAGTTTTTTTCCACCAACATGTCTTCCACGGTATGCATTTTGTTGCTTTTTATGTAGTATATTGTCGATGCTTTTGCAAATTAAAAGTTCTCAAATTGTTTCTCAATTATTTCAACCACATTGCTCGCGCACAGTAAAACACAGAACGAACAGTTGTTATTCTCAGAAACGGAGCGCGGTCGCTTTTTAGTTTGTTGCTATGGCTTGGTTGCTTGCAGCGAGGCGGGTGTCAGCGGAGTCAGAGCGAGTCTGTTGCTGTGCGGGCCTTATATACGCGAGCAGAGCCCGAAGCCAGCAGCGCAGGCAGCGAAAGAGAGCTGCTCTCTGCGGCGTGCGTTTTCGTTCAGGTAGTAGTCGTGCACATGCATGGGCAATGTGTTTGCTGCGGGGTGTGTGTGTGTGTGTGTGTGTGCGCGCGTTCGGCCAATCGTAGCGTTGGCTGGCAAACCTGTTTCGGCTTGCTTATGTACGAAATAAACGTGAGCAAACGTGCACCATACACTTGCACCAATCGCCACCGACGCCGTCGCAACAACAACGATTCACAGCTAAATATAAACACCGTTATAATTGCACTGGTGTTTGCCTGCTCACGTACGCTATGCTGGTGTTGGTGAGAGGCTGCTGGAGAGACTCTTTCGTCTGACTCTCTTTTTCTTAACTCAATGCGCAATTAGGTGGAGTGGAGCGTATGATTCTGCGTCGATTAACAAACGGTTGTTGTTTGCTGCGGATAGAGAAAATCGGGAATATCCCAAGAAAGGGGGGATTAACGACAAGGGCTACTTGCCTCATTATCAGGTGCATCTGGGTCATTAGTTTACCTGCACCGTACGCGCACAAAAAATATATACATATGTATCAGGTAGGTGTCGAACACGTGCGTGCGTACGAGAAGGGGCACGCACCTCTTGACTCGATCAAATGTCAAAGATTGAACGGGCTGCCAGGTACCAATTTGCATTAATGAATGTTTTTTTTGCCACCGCCAAAGTAGTGAGAACAGTCCACTGCGAACAAAAAGCAAAAACGGGGATAAACTTATAAAGTTGAGTGGAGTAGCGTCGTAGAAATAGAACCTTCTGCACTTAATCCATTGTTCACTTTTATGTTGGGGTCTCCTTGCAAATTAACTTCACTTTTCATGTGCATTGCACCTTCTTGTTGATGTTTAAAATTTATTTTAGGAAATGAAGAAAATGAAAAACAGCGTGGCAGCCACGATTATTACCATTCACACTACATTCGATATTATTAAGAATCATTCAGAAAGGTCACACTAAGACAACAAGAATCCACAGACACAATCATCGTTATATCGACAACAAAAAAGGTAAAAAATAAACCCAACGTCCCCTTTGTACGTACAATTTGTAATCCTTTCCCATTTAATAAAGTGCTCTATATAAATATGTACAATATTAATTCGCTTCTCATCGGATGTCGTTTCATAAATGTTATTTATGTATTTAGGTACAAATATTTACGATCAGGTGCATGCTCTTGTCCATAATGAACCGGAGACAAGCCCACAAAGCACACGTTACAAGTCCAATTCGATGAATCGGAAATGGCGCGCCTTCAAAAACTCGCGGCAAACCAATCACTCCGGAATACAAGATCCAAGCTCTTCCACATCAAAGAGCATTACAAGCACTCTCTTCGATGCAGCGCTCTTAATAGTGTTCCATTTCCGAGCCGTTTCGCTGCGCTCTTCATCAACTTGCTCTCTTTTGAGACAGACCCGAATCAGAGCCGAAGCAACACGAGAAAGAATACATTTTTTATCTGTCCGCTTAACTGTTAAATGCGTATTTGCAGCATCCTAATATAAATATAGCAAAATACGCTAATTCAATACAAATCTATTATTTTCTTACTTTCCTGTTAGCTCTCGTTCCTTGGACATGTTTCTCAAGTGGCACCCGCACTAAGTGGCAGCTGTATGTTGCAGCAAAACAAACAACCAAACAAACTCGACGAATGGAAGGGAAAGTGTTCCCTTGCCTGATAAGAGGTGTTTCCCCCGTCACCAGTTGAGTTGTTGTACATTCATGTGAATGTATGTATGTATATAAATCATAGTGATCCGGAATAGTGTTGGTGGGGGGGGGAAACATGTGCCAATTTTCAGGAATGGCCCACACAGAGCGAACATTTAACTTAATTAGCGTCTTATCAAATGTTTGTCCCTGTGGCAGGCCCACTGCTGTGCATGCGGATTCAGATCCAGATTGAGATTCCTAGGAATATGGCCGGCAGTTACATACATACATATACGGGCGCACAAGTGCGATCTCCTCTCCAGGCGATTCCCAAACGAGGAACCGAAAAACCGCCAGCATAAATTAATAGATAAACATGTGCAGACCAGACTCGGGACTCGGATCGGACTCTGCTTTGGGCCACGTACTGCGATTTACATGCCCATGTCCAGGTACTTTTCCTCAGTTCCAGTCTGAGTTTCAGTCCCATTTCCAGCTCTCTCTCTCACTCTAGTTCCCTTATCTTATCGCACGTCGCTGGGCCACTGCTCTGGAGTATGGTGAGCCTCTCCTCTAATGCCCCACGACTCGGACTGGTACGGGGACGGAGTCCGACGTTGCTGTCGTTGCTCGATTGGCTGTTAACAAAGATTTAATGATCTTGTTAACTAATTTTTTCCTGGCTATGTTCTAGGAGAGGCCCGTGAGCGGGATGGGAACGTGGAACGGGGACCGGGGACCGGAGACCGGAGACCGCAGACCACCCACTGACCAAGCTCAGAGCCGCTGTGCAAGTTAATTAGTTTGGGTTTGGGCTCGGGCTTGGAGTTGGAGTTGGCCTTAAATCACACTCGAGCAGGTTTATTGGGAGCAATCCTTCCGCAAGTTGACAAATCGCATCTCCAGGCAAACGCAAAATAAAATTTCTGAAAGGAATATCTAGATATCTGCTGGAGATACATTGTCTCAAAAACAGTGAGCTATTTTCTAGAAAACTGGACATTTTTCTGACATCTCTTAGTAGTATATTCTCATCAGTATTCCTTGTCACTGATTCACACAAAAATCAATCATAAAACCTCCAATTAGGTGACCCAAATAAGCAAACCACAAGACCAATTCCAGATTTGGAACCCAACCGACCATCGATCCATATCCCTGGCTCCCATAACATTTTGAAAGCGTGTAAAATGATGATGTTGAAGCGGTTTTTTGGATATTGCAACATGGCAAACACTAGCAACCTAACCAAAACAACATCGCAAAAAGAGGCCAAGCCGCAACAGGCTAATCCTATTTTGGAGGCAGTGAAACAAAAATAATAAAACTCTTTTACGACAAGCTCTAAAAAACAGAAATCTGGCGCGAGAAGAAGAGTTTCAGGGACTTTGGCTGGGGAATCTGCGTTCGGTTCCCTTTGGACGTTTTGGTTTCTGGTAGGGTCTGATGGTCTGCTCTTCTCTGGTCGGTTCGGTTCGGGTCTGGTCTCGTCTGGTCTGGTCTGGAGCGAGCAACAAATTATTAACGACATTTTAAATGCAACGCCTCTTGGCTGGGCCATATGAAAAAGGGTCACAGCACCACAAGGGGACGGGGAGAGACTGAGGGACGACTGGCCACGATTTGTGAGACTTGGACTCGGGTTGGATCTGCTCCTTGCGGGCGCAACACGAAGACGCGACGCCTTTTAATGAGATTTGTCTGCTGTTGCCGGAGCTTGGAACATGAAAAACTTTTGTAATTCCCTCATTTTCAGGACACGCAGCAAAAAGCGAGCGACAAAAGTCTGCAGAGTGGAGACAGACACCGAATCACTTGCCCCGGCAAATGTGTGGCATTAACAAGTGTGGTGTGTGCTGCAAGTTGTGCTTTATATTTTATGCTCTGGCTGTTAAAATTGAAAATTACTTTTGGCCCAGTCTGTGGATCTGAGCCCCAGTCTCGGATCTGAAACTCTTCTGGCCATCTTCTGAGGCCTACCGCATTTGAAAGCTGAGACAATAATTGCACTGTGAAAATTACAATCGAGCGTTTTTATTATTGCCACAGACTCTGTCACGGATCTGTGGGGATCTCCAGTCGACAGTCGACAGACCACAGTCCAAAGTCTACAGGGCTCCTCGGTCGCAGATCAGATCCCCAGTTTGCAGTTTCCAGTCCACGTCCATACCTGGTATATGGTATATACCATACCCGATGAAAGTGCGTGTGGGTTGTTGTCGTTACCGTCCAACCGCTTCCAACCGCTTCCAACCGCGTGCCCTCCTTCGCCTGCCCCGTGGGGTTTTTGTTTAAGGTCTTTCGCAAACGAAAGTTTTCTCTCCGCCACTCCAGGATATTATGTTTGATTAACGAAACGCAGGGAAGAGTTCACCCAATTCGAGTCCCAGACAGACCCCAATAACTGTTGTAAATACATTTTACAACCTTAAATGCCACCGGGAGGACGTAAAAACGAGAAGCAATTGAAATGTCTGAATTATGTTTTGTCGAATCATTGAATTATAGGTGGTCGCAGGGTCCGACAAATCGAACGATGGTACGTACAAATGTACATACATACTTACATACATATACATATGACCCAAAATTAATCACCAACTGGCTCGGCTGTGAGATGCATTTCATGGTATTTCAATGGTTAAACTCTTGCCTCTACTCTGTGCCATAGTACATATGCCGCCATAGTATAAATATTTATAAAATACTATAAGGGACATTTGCATTCCAGGAGCATCGCAGGAGCACCCCAGCAACCGAAATTTCATACCATTTGAAGTGAAGCAAGTAGCCACACATTAAAACCACATTAACATCCATAAGAGAAAAGACAGCAGCGAATGGAGCCTTAAGTATAATGCATGCCACGAACATAATGATGCACTCCCCGAAAAAATATGCGCGATGACGGAGGAGACACGCTGACTGCGAAAATTATTACATACGGAGGGAATTCAGCATGAACATGACGCGCGATGCCACCATAAACCGGACGATAACCCGCTCGATCCATGACCCAGTCGAGGTGGAGACCGCATCCAGCCGCAAAAATATCATATGCAAAATGGGGCGCGGGGTGGCTGCTTAATGGCTGTTAGCCTGGCGGCGTGCATGGCCCGTGGACGTCCAAGTGCATGCCCGCCACACTGGGCGATGGCATGGGACGACAAGTCCGCTCCCCACTCGGCGGCTCCAGAGCCAGTCAGTCCATCCTACTGGCTTCAACCTGCAAAATGTATAACGACAGCATTAAGCTCGTGCCACCAGCCGAAAATGTTTCTTCTTGTATGCCACTTATGTACGAGTTAGCGATTGGCGATCGGGGAGTGGATGGAACGGGCGAACGATGTTGCAACGCTGTGCCACAACGGTACACTTCGCGCAGGTTCAGGTGGGTTCAGCACACGGAAAACGTTCGATCTGATTGGTGTCATCGTTCCGCCTCCCTTCTCCTGCTGCCAGAATCGAAAGGGACACAGACACTGGCTACCCCATATGCACATACTTCTGATGGGTGGATGGGTTTTAGTTCCTATTCCGATTCTGAAACTTCGGGGTGTTCAGATAAGTAATTTCGAAGTTTTTAAAGTAACATTTGAAAGGCTTTTAGCTTGTTTTCTTCTTGTATGAATATTCAATGGAATATCATGCCATGAACACATTCTTCTTGTTCCCCAAGCATCTCCCTGGTCGATCGCATTCTTCACACTTTACCGTATAATAAAATTTTAATATTGTAATTTTAGCAGTAAGTTTTTTCCCTCCTACTGTCGGCTGCCTGTTCAATGACCGTCTTCGCCTGGTCATGCCTGCTCTTATGCATGGAACTGGCATGGTCTCCCACCTATGGGGTCTCTGGTGTTCTCTGTATGACAACCTGTTCCACTTCTAAGTAGCCCTGGGGCTCTGTTTTGCTTTTGCTTTGTTTTCGAAATCACGGCCAGGTGCGGGTGCGGGTGCGGGTGCGGTTCAGCCAGGCAGACAAGGCAGGACTCTGCCAGAAAGGATCTCTGGTTGCATTCAAGCGAATGCGGCAGACAGGCGGCACTTGGCAGATGCCGGGGCGCAATTCCAATTAGGGCTCAACACTCGGGATGCATTATCCTGCAGCACGTTGATTTATAGGCCACCAATACCGATGCCAAGCGGCGCACGTTTCATTCTTTTCAATTACTCAGCGCTCCACGTCGGCTGCAGGGAGCTCATCCACCTCCACCTCTGGATCCGGCTCGGCTCTGCAGCAGCTCCCGTTTCGCCTGTCATGTTTCCTTTTCTATTTATTTATTTATTCAAATGCAGCGTGCACCGAGTGGCTGCACTAATGAACAAATCCCGCAGCACGGCATTCGGATCCTGAATGGTTTTCCGTCGAAACATCTGCGTGTGCGATTGAAGAGGATTTTGGTTTGTGGATAAGTGTGCCGATGTCAGTGCGTTGGTCTTTGAATGCGATCCATGGTAATGTTTGACAAGCGATAGGGACGCCCATTCGGAGAGGAAAGGCAATCGACACACTTCTCCTATTGTCAGATGTCGGTGATGGATTGATGGAGAAATGGAATTATCCATACAAAATATTATTATGTCTTCAAGACTACCAATATATCATATTAAAAATAGTATTAAAATACTCGTTTATTATCGCTTAAATTTAATTGCATATGAAAAAACTCTTCTTTTCCTTTACATCGTCCAATCTCTTCAACCCAATTGCGAGCCGAGATCTCTCTTCGGACCTCCCACGTGCCTCTATAAAATGAAACTTTATTCGGTCTGCATTCCAGCCGCCTACCAGTCCTCCCAGCCAACAGCGACAACTCGCATTTTCACCTACAACCCATCAAATTGATGGACATGATTAGAGTCTCCGCCAGGGAGAAAATGAAAGAGGAAAGTGCGACCTTTGGCGCCCCAGACTCTGACTGACTGACTGACTGACTGACTGGGGAATGACAGACCGATCCCCGAAATAAGCAGATGCACGCGGCTCGGGCCGACACACTCGTGTAGGGCAAGGGCTTGGGGGATAATTGATGAGCTTTTAGCATTTAAGCATCGAAAACATAAGAGTCTCCTCTCTGAACTAACGCACTTCAATGCAGATGGAGGTGCAGTTGGAGTCTGTTGGAGATGGAGAGGAGACAGAGCGGGAGGAAAGGTGCTAAAGGCGAGACGAGAGGCCAGGCAAAATGATTAATCATTTGGCAGGTGCTTAGTCTCGGTCCAACGGGGCAACATTAAAGGGAACGAACGGTACTCGACAAAAGGGTTCACCACAGCCGAAAATCAACGTGATCAGGCCCAGCCCTGGTGCCACCTTTAACAAGAAACTATTTAACTTCATTTCAACGGTTTGCATTTTTGGTTAAACTGTCAAGTGGATGGAGGAGAGAGCGACTCGCACAAAGGATTCATCCGATGGCCAGAAAAGGATTACCGACTCTTATTTGGCTTGCCTGTGCCACACCCACGCCATGTGTATGGGTCCGTCCGCTCGAAAGGTGCGTTCAGGGCTGCCTGTGAGTGTGGGCGTGGCCCGTCCTTACCTGGTCCCGAGTAGGCTGGCCACTGTTGGCATCATTATATAATTTGACGAAAGCAGATCGGGGAACACATTGGAACAGTTTACGGGGCGAAATCAAAGCCACAGGCACAGTGGGAATTTCTTGTATAAAAATGAAATTTATAGTAAATAGATTTTAGTGGATTCTACAAACTATGACCAACATTAATTCTATTTACATTTTAGACGGCATTCAAAAATTATTTCAACAGCATGAGGGCCCACTGTACCGCTGCCTAATGACAGGTTAAATGTCTTTGAAACTTTGCTGCTTGAACCGAGCCGCGGACCGACCTTATTATTATGATTCCTATTACTGATCCAAGATTTATGGCAATTAATAATAGGTATAAGACAGAGCCAGAATGGATGCCACTTCCGCTCCCAATCAATTAATGGGGGAGAGCCGAGAGTCTCCGCACCAAAATTATGACAAACTATCCATAATCCAGATTTATGCTGACATTTATTTTCTATCTGAGAGTGCTCGCTTACCGCTGGGACCACCTAGCCGCCCGGCGAGTCGATGATGTAATCAAGACGAAGCGAAGCGAGCACCTTGCCAAAATCCTGATCCCCCCTCGGGCAGCTGGCCTGTGTTCCACCGAGGATCGGAGCGGACAAGGGCAGGACCTCATCTCATCTCTTCGGATTTGTCAGCTGTCTGTGAGCCCGCTTTTGTTTGGACTCGTTCCCTTTCTTCTCTCCAGAGAAGAAGCGGCCGTCTCCTTTGCGAATAATAGATCGGGCAGAGATAGGCATAGGCATCGTTATCCTAGGCACAGGTTCGTTTTCGCCTGACTTCTGCCGGGGAAGTTGCTGCCGTTGTCTCTCTATTCGATGAACAATGACACGAGAAAGAAGAAAGATGTTCCTCACCTGTCCTTCAGAGCTAGGACACAATTTTTAGCCAATGTCTTTCGTATGAAGAGATCAGTTTTATCCCGCTGTCATTTGGCCTCAGGTATTGGCATGTGCTGCTGGTTCGAGTAGACTATTCAAGATGGGAATATATTATTTTATAGGTAGAACACGCTCCAACAGAACTAATTTAAATTATCCTTGGAACTGCCAGAGGATGTAGTACTCACAATATTTATTTATATAGCAGAACGACTTCGGTGCAATCTTTAGCTCCTCTTGCCTGCACGCTACATATGTCCAATCAGCCACCATCGTAGATCAATCTGTCAAAACAGGAAGATTATGGGGGTCGTGTTAGTGAAAGGATAACCAAAATTATCAACCGCATAGCAAACTATCTTATCTGGCCCATTCTCCTCCCAAGGGCGGCCAGACTGGGAAGAACCACAGGCAGACACTTGTGAAGCAGTTGCCACGAAAAGACTCTGGTAAATACATATGTACATATGTACTTGCGGACCAAACAAATATTAACTCGACCGCAGGAAAAACCAGGCGTTAGATAAATTGAGTGTCGCTTGGACACGCACACGGCTGGCACCTGCATTCCCATCGTGTTTGTTTGCGCCAACTACCCAACTAACCAACTAACCACAGTATCCAAGGTGATCGTGATTTTCGATGACATGAGCATATTTACCACAAAATGGGTTATTTGCTCGCCTATATGTATGTACGTATGTACATATTTGATTGGGCAAGCTGTTGGGCAGGTGCTAAACGATAAGATGTGGCCAGATATTTGTACACCCATACATACATATGTATACGTACGTATGTGTACAGAGATATGGCACACAGTGTTGTTCGTGTCTGAGCTGTGGGTACAGGGACGGGCATGTCTCATGTCTCATGTCTAATGTGCAATGGCCTGACAACATCGTTAGAAAGCCATTCAATTTGGTTTAGCATTGTTTCGTACCCTCATCCTTTGTCCTGAGCTCTTGCCGCAAATGAAATCCTGAGCATCCGCACTTGCCCAGCGAGTGCCTTCCTGCCCTGCGCGCTCCCGTCGATTTTGCGCAGTTTCTGCTGTCTAATGTAACCCGTCTTTGTCCTCCTTTGTGTTCCGGTAGCAGTAGGTGGCGTATTAGCGTCGGCCTGAGTCCGCCTCCTGAGGCACGCTAGGATCAGGTGTGCTCCTGGCACATCTGGCTGGAGCAGCTGCTCGACTCTTCCTCTGGAATGAAGCGTACGAGTGAGTGAGTACGAAGATGTTTTTGAGTTCTTGTTGAGAAATATCACTACAGAAACTGCATTCGGACATTGTCTTGTCTTGTGTTGTCTCCTCCCGAGAGCGGCAACATCTTCATTATAGGAGAGCATTCGCTCGATAATCATGGGTGTAGCCACCACTCCTCTATTGTACGCAAATCTGCACCAAATTTATGCAAATTGAAATTCCATAGCAACACCTGGAACACAGAGAGAGAGAGAGAGAGAGAGAGACACACACAGATGATCAATTGTTTCAATGATGAATGTGCTGTGGGATTGTGCCACAAACCCTGTGCACAAACCCTGTCTGCCAGACATCTTGGCGCGGACAAAACTGTAGCAATACACAATACTCAGACACCACACACATGGCCCATGCCCCTTCCAGACCAAGTGGCAAGGTGTCAGTTCTGGGAAATCTGCTCAGCGGGCAAACAATGCTCGCGCAGCGGGAGCCGAGCCGTGCCCCAGCCCCAGCCCCTGGCTTTGGCTTTGGCCACGGCCAGAAGGCAGGAAAATTGTTATGGCCATTGCTGCTCCTTGGTGACAATGACAATGGCCATGGCCATGGCCATGACCATGGTGCGAGGCAGCGCATTCAGGCAACCAGGCAGCCCATAAAGAAGCGCAGACAACATTATTGTCATCGGCTCGAAAGTAGTCCAGTGGGCTGTGGGAGAATCCTCTAGCAGCGCTCCAATTTACCTCTCGGTTCCACTCACTTATTCTTCTTCCCACAAGCAATTTGCATATATGCTGGCGTTGGGTTCGGGCTTGGTCTTGGGCTCCTTTGAAATCACTCTGACTCTGACTCTGCCTTTGCTGGTTGCACTTTGCATGGACTCTGCCTTTATTTATTTAGTAAATGTTGATGATTCTGCATATTCCTATTCCGCCTTTTCCTCGTGGCCTTCCAGTGTTGGGTAACAGCGAACTGCAACCTTTTATCGATGTGCAGAACCTGTTTCCACACTTGTTATTATTTCAGCAAAAAAGAAAACGGAGACCAGACGAGACGAGACGGGACAAGGTTCCTGTGACCCGTCCCGTGGAACAATGCCAATCTGAATGGGGACTTCTGGGAACGGAAACGGAATGCTGTAAAAATAAATTAGGAGTGAAGAACAACAATCACGCTGTAGCTGAAGGTGTAGCTAGGTGTCGCCTTTGTCCCATTTGGCAGAGTGTCAACCTACTTCCGCCAGTCCTGAGAACGATCGTGGTGGAGTAAAATGAGACTCTGCAGGTGTTCCACCTCATGCCTTTGACTCTGGTTATTGCACTCATATTAATTACTGACTAAAATACTAATAATTGAAACATTTCGCTGCCCGCTGGACATTTCCATAAGCCAAACAGATCGCTTCCTGCGGATCGGGCAAACATTTTCAAATGCCCACGCCCACTTAAGTGCGGCTTCGGAGAAAACCAGTAGCAACTGGCAAATGGCTGCGAGGCTGCTGCAATCAAAGCCATCACCGGCAACAAAGTCCACGTCGTCGTCGTCATCATCATCATCATCGTAAAACGTTGCCATGGCCAAGATTGATCATCGGATCGGGCCTGGCCCAGCGCAGACGGAGATGGAGATGGAGACGGAGACGAAGACTCTTCTCATCCATTTTTCGTTTTGGTTCGGCTTGCCCAATCAGCCACACCCACAACATGTGCAACGCTCATATTAAAATGGCTTAAAAAGGCAGGCCAGCGCTGAAAGTGGCAACACACAATAACAGCAACCAGCAACCAGAAACTAGCAGCAACCAGAAACCAGCGCCAGCCGACAGAGCCTCGCTGATCTCTAAGATGCCTCGCTTCCGTTCCAGCTGCAAGGTGTGTGGCAGCAACAAAACCAAAAGCCAAACAGTAGCCTGCCACCGCCACCGAAGCGCAACAATTGGCAATTTCGTTTGCTGCTCCCCGAAAACGCAGCTCCAACAGGTACGGTACGGGACGGGACGGTACGGTTCGGATGTGGCTGCTGGGTACCATACGAAACAGTGGAGACTGCCTTGAACAAACACACACCATCTGAGAGGGGATGGGCGATTCCGCTTTGCGCTGTTTCCACAGCTAAAACTTTCTACGACTGCGACACGCTGTGATCTCTATGAATGGCTGGGAGGAGAGACGAGACGAGACGAGCCGAGCCGAGACAGTGCATGGAGCTGGTGGTGCTACATCATCGTCAAACCCGTCGAGTTGCGACTTCGATTTCCTGTGCGCTGCATTTGACGTCTCGCAGGTCACTTGCCACAAAAAGCTGGGCCCTGGCTGTGGCAGCATTCGTAATTGCTCTGAAAGGAAATTTCCATATGATAATATTTATTCGCTGGAATATGCCTCCATCTCACCGGCTCCACTCCAGTCGACTCCATCCGATCCGTCCGCTGGATGTCCCTTACACGCCTGCGCTCCACGCAGCTCTCGTCCGCCGTTGTTTGTTGGTTTTCTTGTCTATTTGACACTGCGCAGGCGGCGAGGATGCTCTGGCTGTGTCTCTGGCCCAGATGTGTGGGTGGTCGTTTGAATGGCCTGGCCTGGCCTGGCCTGGCTTGGCTGCATCGCTGCCTTGCTGCCTTGCTGCCAGCCCGGCTGTGGCTCTTGCCCCTGCGACTGTCGGCCCGGTCGGCAGTCAGTTTCGTGTTCGCAGTTTTATTTCCATTTTCCATCTTGCCACAAACTGCACACTCAGTCGATCACAAAGGCCAATGCTTCCACTTCTTCATCGATTTGAGTTTTATTATCTGGTTGGCATTTTAGTTGAATTGTTAGCTTAGTTTATGCGGCCAGCTCTGCTCTGCTCTGCTCCTTGGAAATGGCAGGCGGAGGAGGGAGGTCTCTCCCCAGATGGAGCTGGGCCTCTGCGTTTGCCTTCGCCTTTGCCACCATGTGTGTGGATTATGCAAGTGCGGCTGGAATGGGCGAAATCTGCATTTTGAACTGTTGGGTGGCATATTACACGATGCGAGTGCCACCAGGGAAGCGCATCTGCAGGAATGGCGGAACACCCAATTGTTGTGGGAGTACAATTCCTTCCAAGATCCCAGATCATAGAATGTACTGCACCGATTTACTGCCCTGCCAGTGTTGCAAAGCGAAGCTCATTTCGATTCATGTTCGTGAATAAATAATAATTAATCTCATACTCCGCAGCGGATCCATTTTACGCATCTATGAGCATCTAGTTCGTAGCTTGAACTATCATTATCATTGAGCTATTATTATTTCTATTAATTCCATGCGTACGCGATATTTTAGTGTTGTGAAATCGATTACTAAAAGTTACACCACTAAATTGAAGTCCAGTCTGCAGTTTCTCTATAATTTCTCTATACATATTTCTGCTCGAGTTAGATAAAGTTTGAATATTTCTGACCTGGCTTGCACCTTGCATTTGTTGCAAGGAACTAAGCACCCAAGCGACACACGCGCAGCAGCAGGCACCCCTATGGGCAGACGGCAGGCGTAAGGGTAAGAATTAACAGACTAAAAAATAAACAGGTAATTAGGTCAACGCCTCCGCCTCCGTCGAGTGTCGCCGGCACGCGTAATGAACCTGTTCGGGAGCAAAGGTACCTCTCAGACACGACATAAGCAGAGGCAGATACAGAGACAGAGACAAAGACAAAGACAGAGACAAAGCCGTCGCCGTCGCCGAGCACCTTGACTAGAATTTCTAATAAATTTCTAGCCAGGTTACAGACACGTCAAAACAACACGCGCCTGCCTGGCTTCTGCTTCTGCTCCTGGCCTGCGCGTGGTTTAGTATGCGCACCAGCACCAGCACCCTCATCCTCATGTACCGAGTCTGTCTTGGCCACGATATGCTAGGCTGGGCATGATCTGTCGGGCCAGAAGTTCAGTGGTGCACGGAAATGTGCGGGACAGACAGGCGTTGGGCGACGGGCGACAGTCGCGCGCCGCTTTTTAATATCCGCTCACCCCGGTCGATGTCTGGGTGGTTGTCCAAGGGCGGCTGGGCATTCCATCAGACAGCCTTTCCTTGATGTGCTCCTACATTTGAATAATTAGTTGCCCGTGCCAGAAACTGGCCGGTCGCCAGGCTCACTTGCATTCCTGTGCACTTTGCATAACGTGTCCTTCTCCTGTTGCCGGGTGTGGCAGGTTCGGTTAGGTGGCCACTGGAGAGGAACAAGTGCTAGGTTAGTGGTAGGCTGTGGTAGGGGCGGGGGCAGGCCCAAGCCAGTGGGCCGTATGAAGATATGCGGTCGGCCAGGGGGTGGATGCACTCGACCGGTAAGGATCATGCTGGCATATGTTTCTTTTCTTCCGGCTCGTGCCATGAACTAGCACCTGGACGGATGGTATAGATCTCAAGAACTTACTGGTATATTTCTCTCTTTGCAGATTCGAAGACATCGAGGGAAGCTTGGAGATTCGTGCATTTAGTTTGGTGGATTCCTGAAAAGTAAAGGTCAAAGAGCAATTTAAATTGGTTTGAGATTCTGCTAAACATTCAACCAATTTGTGTCTAGATTCGGGGAGCATGTCGGAGCGCCTCGTCGAAGCTCCCTCGCAGAAGTATGCAGGCGGCAAGCAGGGATCAGCCGGGAGCAGTTCCCAAATCGTTCAGGACCATCCCCTGATGCTGTACTTTCAACGAAGGAGCATTCTGATAAAACTGATGAAACACATGGGCTTAGTGGGAAGACAGGGACAGAGCTTCAGTTTCGAGGGCTGCGAGGGCATGCTGGACACCTTTCTAAGGGCATTGACGATATACATGGAGGCTGCCTTGAAAGAGATCATCGAACGTTGCGAGCACCGCTCTGGCTATCATCTGTACGACGATAATCGCTGTGAGTTGGTCTACGACATGAAACCCAAGATGGAGCGCCTCGACGAGAGGCATCGGGAGGAGCATTGCTTGTCGGATGAAGAAGACAACTTCAAACGCAAGGCACCCTCCTCGGACTTCGGACTGGGCATAGCCAGGCGCCTGACGACGGCTAACAACACGGCCCTCAATGCCATTGGATCGCGAAATCGCCAGGCTCCTCCAGTGGCAGTAAAGACAGGAGGATCTCTGGCCATGCGTCCGGCAGCTAAGCGGTGGAAGTACATCTGCGTCGCCGATGTGATTCGGTTCCTGAATGACGACAAGCGCTATGCTCAAACGAGGATGCTCATCGCTGCAAATTCAAATTACGAACACTAGGGCGGACTCTTCTCTGAACGCCACACTCTGTTCGCCCAGTTCCTGCACGCGCGTTCCGATTTCAATTGCAGCCATTTCAGTTCAATGAACTTCCTCTTCCTCTTCGAATAAATCTCAACCGAAGCGCAAGGAAACAGGTGGTGTGTCCTTTCTTTGTCTGCTCTTCGCATTTCAATGGATTCCCAATGGCTCGAGGGAAACCCATGATTCCTACTCATGCACTTTGAACTTTTGTGCTGACGTCGGCGTAGCCCCGCCGACGAATGCGACAAAGCGGAGTACTCAAAGGAATTTCCGGCGAGACAGGAAGCATATGCGATGCGCATTGCGCATGCGCCGCAGTGCGAGTGCGAGTGCGGTCTTTGGTTTTGTTTTTTGTTTTTTTGTGTCGTATAGGAAACGTGATGCTATCAGCGCGGCTCATTATGCTAAGTGCTGGCAATAAAATCAAAGCGCACGAGGGCGACACATCTCATCGAACTTCAATTGAAGCCGTGCGCCAGCTCTGCCACTCGTCGGAGGACTGGCCCGCTCACGTACCGGGCCGAGACATGCCGGAGGATCGTGCTAAGAAGTCTTTGGCGTAGCATTAATTTCCATGTAATTGTGGGTAAGAGTGATTAAAAATGCATTGAGACTTGGCATATTTAAATATTCTGTCTATGGGTCGCCCGGAACATCACTTTGCGTGTTTGGCTGTAATTTCCAAAGGGATTTATACATATTTATTGCTCTACTTGTAGTAGGTGGAGATCCCAATCTAATCTCAGTCGTAAGAACACGAAGGAAAGAAGAGATGAGCACAATGAAACATTCTATCACATATGGGGCCCACGAGCATATTCAAAGAGTATCCGTAACTACTTTCACGATCCTCATCCAGACCAATGCAACCCAAAAACTGTACCTCTTCGTAGATATGTAGCTGTTAGACGAGTGCCTAATGCTTAAACAAATTTCAAGTGAGTCCCCTTGGCAGGGGCACCGCACCACCTGTCGGAGGCCGCAAAGCTGTCCAGCCACCCCTATCGTTGGGAGCAGCACCCTCCCTACACACAGGTTACATGTTGCAGCATTAACTCAGGCATATATCCCTTTTTCAAGGACTCGAGGAACAGCTGCCGCCTGCAGGAAAATATCGGGCGAGTGCGCTGTCAGGCGTAAACTTGACAGGTACTCTGGCACCAGGAAAAGTTCTCCCCTAGCCGACAGCTCCCGACCAGGAAAAAACCACCCCAAAGTTGCCACTTGAGTGTAGATCAGTTTTCCAGCCGGAAGGAGGCGACTTGCCTGCCAAGTATGCAAGGTGTATTTGAACAGAGCAAAGGGCCGAGGGCCGAGGAACCTGGCAGCCCAGCAAGGGAGGCGAATTCCAGCACATGCAACGCCACCCGACACACTCGACAGCGATCCGTTAGGGTTCCTATGTATATTACTATCATATTTGTATAGCAGGAACACACAAAGAGTTGCTGTTGTGCGGCTGAGGCTATGGTTTTGGCTCTGGCTCTGTCTCTGTCTCTGGCTATGGAAGAAGATTGTGTTGCACCTTTTTTGCATAACGTTCCGTTCCGTTCTGTTCTGTTCGGTTCGGTTGTGCTACGCTATTTGCTATACGGATATACATATGTCCCGTCATCATTGTATTTAAAATACGAGCCACGACTCTTCTTCATTGAGGTAGCAGCTGTGCCAATAGTCCGCCTGCCAACGAATTGAGCCCCGACCAGCCCTGTCGTTGTTTGCTCGCTGAATGGCATACCAACTGGGAGAATCGGAATTGATT
Organism: Drosophila subsilvestris; assembly: GCA_035043285.1. Lineage (NCBI taxonomy): Eukaryota > Metazoa > Arthropoda > Insecta > Diptera > Drosophilidae > Drosophila > Drosophila subsilvestris. The sequence continues at coordinate 1,297,600 of JAWNNB010000166.1, forward strand.
GGAGCTGCGAGTGTTTGTCGCGCTGATAAGGAACGGAACCCATCAGTGATGGAGCCCATAGTGAGCCCATCTTGCCTCGCTATTATGTATTTACATATTTATGCATGTACATGTCATTGAGTACGCCCTCTTATTTGTCTAGTCATTTAAGTGTAAGTAACCTCAATTGTCGAAGGCCAGCTCCTGGGGAGCTTTGGGCGCTATACTATACTGAGTGATCAAACTTCAGTTTACACGTGTCCCGTCCATCACATACTATCGTTGGCTTAGCTCATCTATGTACATATATTTCGACTCAGTGTAAAAAATTATCTCATGCAAGTTCCTGGGAATATGACAGTTCTTCTTGGAATTATCTTTTGTTGCTCGAAGACACAGACTTTTAAAAAGTTCACAATATTCATTGATTTTGGGAATGAAGTGCGAAGGTTGTGCAAGAAACGTCCTAACAAATTATTCAGAATTTCTCAAGAAAAGAAGGAGGCTTTCGGCGAATTCCGGAACATCAAGTGGATCATTAATTATATCAATATATGTTAGCAATTACGAATCCTCTCTCTCACAGAGGTGACTGATTTCACAGTACAGATATGTAGATCATAAGCTGATGAATTGTACATTTTCGGGTATATAAAATCAATTTAGTTCCTCTTACTCCAGCGCAGGCAGCACAGCTCCGTTTCTAATCCGCAACAGATGCTGCCAGCTCGGTGGACCACACCATTGCCTCTCCTCCTCTCCGATCCGACACCAGTGGGCACTCACAAAAGAAGCAATAAAAACACATGGACACGTAACGATTGGTGCCGCTACAGACGCGGCTTTGAGCTGCGGCTCCTCCAACTGCTGCGTGGCGCATTAGAGTTGGAAGCGGCCCAGGGTAACACAATTTATGACTTTATTAACTCCAAAACGCAACCAGGCGGACAACAAAGTGTTAAGCCAGCCAGCCAGTCAGTCCGAGCCTTGCCTGCGAAGACCACGTCGCGACGCGTCGAGGCGATGAAGTTGTGTAAATGAAATTAATCTTCAATAGACACAGGGCAATAAACGAAGCTCGGCGGCATGGCATCCGCGGCATCCGCAGCAGCCTCTGCCCAGCTCTGCCATTAGTCATTAAACAATTTTCAACTGAAGCAGCCGCTTCCATCTGCATCTCCATCTCCTCCTCAACGTCCAAGTCCACCTCAAGTTTCAAGCTGTAACTCCATGAGCAACTCCCTGCTGCAGTTGCTGCTGCTGCGTATTTTGTCAGGTGTCATAAAAACCGAATTTATGCGCATGCGCGGCGGCGGCCGGTGAGCTCTGAATCCGACACAAGACTTCAGCATTTTGTTACAGATTTTCATTTTTATTATTTAATTTTCTCGATGCAAGCGCATAAATCAAGATGCGTGCGGGACTGAGGTGACAGCACTTTAGGGCACAAAACACACATCAGCGGCGACAATAGCGGCGGGTCCGCGTGGAGAGCAGGTTGCTGGAATTTTAATTAAATGGAACACGAGATCAGATCTGCGGTGCTGCTGCAATGCGCGTATCTTCGAGACTGTGGCCCAGCTGCCGGATTTTGATGACTGAATTTCAGATATTCTACCTCAGCGAATTGTATGTTTCCATACAATGGCTATACCTGAGGATATATCAAGCCGAACTACTTTTATTACGCCCCTTCAATTTCGGCATGCTAATCACGAAAATTGTCCACTGAATGACATTTTGAAATTACCAAAACAATGTAGGACTCGTATGTAGAAATACTTATACACTTGCCAGAATAACTATGCGTACAAACATTTTGTTAACAAAACACATGTCAAAGAAAAGATAGAATTTTCAATTTTTCATCAATAATAGTACGTATATTAGGCTTTATTTTGATCCTATTAGTCGGAAATTCAGTCAAAAAAGGTATAGGTGTAACCCAAATAGTTGTATGCAGTTGTATCCTATGTAGTGTTAGTTATTTGGGCTGTTTTTGGAAGACATTCAGACGTGTAATATTTTCGATTACTTTATAACTAATTCAAGCTGTGAGTACAAAACTGTTTTAGACGTATTCCTGCTCAAATGTAAGCCGTTTAAGTCCCTGCATCCTCTGGAACATTGTTGTGCACATGTCTTTCCCACCAAATAACTCTGCATACATTGAATTTGCAAAAAAAAAGAAAAAAAAAAAGCAAGAATCGTTCCCAAAAACTTGAATTTCACACGCTCCCGCCTGCGGGTGTTCTTTCTTTCTTTCTTTCCCAAAAAAAAAGAGCACGTAATGTGGTCGATGCTGCTTCTGCCGTTCCGTTGATGCTGCACTTGTTCCCACAAATTCCGAGGCATAGGCAATTTCCATGAATGCCGAACAAGCAGAAATTTCACACTCGCAAGTGGAACACAAAAACTATATGAACCAGAATGGACGATTGAACCTGTCAGTGGCCGGCGCGGCCTGAGAAACCTCCACCGCAGAGCGGGACAGAGACACACAAGCAACACTCACTCGATCTCAATTCGGATTCCATCCCTGGCCAGGAAAGGGAACGGATGGGATGGGAAGGGAAGGGAAGAGTAAAGCAGACCCGAGCCGAACTGAGCCGAACCGAAGTGAACCCGACCAGGCATCAGCATAATCAACAAGATCACGCATCAAACGAGACGACAGCCGCATAAGAATGCAAACATTAAGAGATTTTATGCGAATCTGTTCACATGCCAAAAAAAAAAAGGATCGGTGAAAAAGAGGACGGGCACCACCAACAAAACAAAGGGGAACCCTGCCCGGCCTGAACAAAACCGAACAGGTACACAGGACGATTATCCTGTCATTCACTTGTTGCTCGCACAGCAAGAAGCCCAGATCTGGAAGCAAGAGGCTGGGCTGGCTTCTCAGGGAGTACGAAACAGGTAGAAAGGAGCTGGGGGCTGCAATTTCAGTTGCGCTTCCTGCAGATGAGGTGGTCCTGGCTGTACTCCCTCGGTTTGGTTGGCGTGAGAACCTGTTTCAAGCACACTCTCCCACTCTCCTCCCCTCCCGCCTTAAAATGCCAATTTCGTTATTCGGCTCTCGATGCTAATCTTTGTCTTAGATTTGAGCAAATTTTTGTGTGTTTTAAAAATGACCACAACTGGGTCTGTGGAGCGGGCATTTCGTGTTTCTCGATAATTTATTACAGTTGCCCAAACGGACAAAACGGTTCGCCAGAGCGAGCTTAACGCTTTTTTATTGTCATATTTATATTTGTGCGATTAGTTTTTCAGTTTTTCCTTGGGGTTTACGATCCCGTCTTTCGTTTCCCGTCGGTCGTTTCAGTATAGCTGAACAATCTTAAGTCGCACGCAAAAAATATGTTCCCACGCATTTTCAGTTCGTGATATTTTTGGGGCTTTTATTTCTTCATTTCTTCGAGAGCACAAATCAAGCGAATAATTTAAAAAGCGACGTTTTATTGTTCTTTTTGTTTCGCGCTGACTCCAACTTAAAGGGGCGATCGAATTTGGAAATGTAAAGCTTTTCAAAGAGCAGTTGTGTTGTGATGGATACTAATAGATAATAGATAATAGAAGATTTACAAGATTTAAGTTTAGAAATATTTAAAGCATTTAAATGCTTTTCTCTCTATTACTGGCAGAGTTCGCTCAAATCTTATTTCACTTTCTCTATGCGATACTATGGCAAAAACTCTTTTTCCCGGCCAATCATTTCCTATACTCAACTCAATGCTCAGTGGCCAAGTGACAGATACAACAATTGTCCATGCCACCATGATCTCTCCCCATCCAGCCAGCCAGCCCCCGCCCCCTTCCCGCTTAAATGACATGCAAAACAGTTGACATTACATTTAAGCAGCAACAGCAAGGAGAAATATAAAATAAAATGAAATTGCTTAAATTGTTGGCCATAAATCAACGGCAGACACCGAGGAGCAGATCAAGATCCAACGAAACCCCAAAAAATACAACAAAAAGAAACCAAAATCTTGCTTTGCTCGATTTCACTGCCAAAACAAGAGGCCAACACAAAGCAAACTTCACCTGTTCGACGTTCAGACAATGCTCCAACCAGGTGACAGGCATGTCCAGCACCAGCACAGCAAAGCACCAGCACCAGCACCAGCATCGGGCATGTCTCCAGGAGGGGGCACTGCTGACAAGTACCGAGAGGCAAGCGACTCAATTGCGGCACTTGTCGCACGACACTTCAGCAGCAGAAAGAGACAGGAAAAGAGGCAGCAGCAGCAACAGCAACAGAGACACGGAGAAAGAGACGGAGAAAGGAAAGATGAGAAAACACTGAAAATAATCAAAAATCCGGACCGAGTGAGTATGTCACTTTCGGGGGAGTCGAAATACCATTCGGGCATGACAAGACAGAAAAAGAAACACAAAATTTTGATTTCTTTGCGTTGCATTTACAAAGTTATACTCACTGCTTACACACGTACGAGTACGGGTACGAGTATGGGGCTTTTGGGTCTCTTTGTTCGGGTTTCACTTACAGGGTAAATCTGTCGTCCGGCCGTTGAGGAGCTAGCTCCAACGGGCCGACACGTCCCAGACTTGCAGACACAATAAGCGCACTAAATGACATGGAGCAGGGCCAGACAGACAGCGTCTTGGCTGGGTTGCCGACTTGGCCAGGCTCTCTCATTATGAGTTCGCATTATGAGTTAGCAGTTTAACAACGAGATCATCTCCTTCTGGCTGTCTGGACTCCAGATTTAATCGCGGGCGACTCGCGGCCGAGTCCAATGCAAAGCAACCCCTTAATTGTGTGGCATCCATATTTTCACTAATTAAACGCGGCCGCAGAAAGGGCCTGCTAACTCTAAAAATGAAATTTCATCTCAGTTTGTTTAACAAATTCGCTGACATGGGCTGCCGACAGCAGAACAAAAAGATACAAGCAGAAAGAAATAAGCAATCATGAAAATAAGAGTAAAAAAACACACACACACACACACACACAAAAAGGCAAGACTTAAGCAACGAACTTGCCGCACACTTGACCCCCATATGGGCGGGAACAATGGGCTCTGGAATCGGATTTTAGCCGCTTTCCCGCCAAAGAAATTAAGCCGAAATTTCAATTTGCACTTGGCCACACACAGAGCCAACACAACACAATAGGCTTTCTCCGCTTCTCAAATGGCAAATCAATGGAAACACACTCGGATCAGCTAGACTTTTATATTCACGCTGTACCTGTTCGGGTCTTCGTCTGTCCATGGCTCTCTCACTTCCCAATTTATAGTCCAATGGGCGAAGAAGGTCTGATCATTCACTCCGCTCGGGTAATTATTTGTTTGCCAAAACAAAGCCGAGAGAATTTCGGAATTTTTGTCGCTTACAAAAGTGCGTGTGAACGTGAACGTGAACTGTCTCCGTCTCTCTAGCTCCATCTCGTCGTGACTCTCCTTCCCTGTCGCAAATTCATTTGGAAATTGTTCGGCTAACGCCCACACAACAAGTGCTTGAGTTTCGGCACTTTGTGAGTTTTGTTAGCCAACAGGTAGCTACCGGAATTCGGGGAACACCTTTCAATGCCAGAAGTGATACCTCAGAGGCTGTTTGCGGTGCTGTTGAGCTAACTGTTGAATGGATTCTGGTGTGGATTGCACGGGATACGATACGAATGGGGATGGGGAGGCAACGGTTCAATGAGAAATTACAAATTGGGTTTTCTTACATACATACTATATGTATACTCAGAATAAATGATACATAAAAACTCTAAAGTAACCACCAAATATCAGCCTTAGTTATTTTGGTACACCTGTGCCAAAGTTGTGTTTTATGAATTAAACCCTTCATTGAAACAGAAAGAGTTTGCTGCTGATCCTAATTATGTTTAGTCTGCTCGCATTATTTCCATGGAATGACATATCCCATTTGATCCCATATTTCTACACGTTACACGTTACAATATTTAATCGTCTGAACTCATTCAGAACTCTGTAGAACTCCCCCCGCATTGGGCGCCAGTCCACGGAGATTCCTCTCTCATACGCGATCGGATTGTTCCCAGTAATCCATTCAAGATTCCTCCGCAAACTTCACTCGGGGAGGAGGGAGCAATCTCGACCATCTCCTCCATTAAAAACTGAAAACAAAACAAACCAGGGGCTCCTGTACGGGGCTCCGTTCTCCTGTTCTCGTCACGTATGTATCGCGGGTATCGCGGGACTCGCATCTTGGGCAATTAATTTAAACGAACGCTATAATATCTCATTTTTTCGGCCTTAGCCAGAGAAAGAAGCCAAACGAGAATTCATAGAAGCAGTCATGCTCGTAAAGCATTCGAAATCCGAAAAGTTCAAATATAAACGAGAGCTGCCTCCAGTAGCTTCTATCTCTCAACCGCCCTGATGGCGTATCCACTTGTTACTCCATTTACAAGTTACTGGGAAATATGATTGAGATCGCTCTGGGCTGCCCGAGTCGTAAAAAGCGAGTTTATTTGGAAATTTAGTTGTAAAAACGTAAAAGCGGACACTAGTGGCCTGCCATATGGCCCCAAGTGTGGCAGGGCAAGTGCCACAAAGAAGCAAGGCCCAGCTACAGGCAACGCGCAACGAGCAACGAGCTCCTAACAACAACAACAACAAAAACCTGACACATAAATCTCACCGGCAAACAATTTAATTTCCAAAAGTTGGCCACTAAAAATTAGACTAAAAACCGTTGACAAGTGTCGTTTCAGTTTCGGTTAGCCAATGGCCAAGATTTCCACTGCAGCGGAAGTCGTCGGAGCCAAGAAGTTGCCGTGGCAATCACACAAAGTTGTCGCCGTGCGGTGTGTCGCAGCCCTGACTCTGACTCTGAGCCCCCCAGCCCTCCCATCCCGATCCCGATCCCGATCCCGATCCCGACTCCGACTCCGATTCGAGCGTCAGTCTGCGCCGGCATCAGCTTTTTTCTGGTGGTTCGTGCGTCGCCATTGCCGCGCCGCCGCCGCCGCTTTTGTGGCTTTGGCGCGAGTTTGACTAATTAAAGCGCAGACTTTGGGCATTTTTAATTTGTACGCTTGTAAAATGAAATTTACTTTTTCCCCGCTCGCTCGCTTTTTTGTCGACGAACACTTCGTGCAGCGTGTTTCCTTTTGAACTTTGAAATGGTGCGTGTCTCTCTGCTGGGTGATACCTTGCCTTGCTAGTGGGTGCGGGCTATTTTGAATCTTTCAAGGCAAGTGCAAGTTCTTGAATCAGCAACTACCAAAAACAAATAAAACAAATAGATCTTATGATGGCGGAATTTATTCGTGTCCCTTCCTAGTGCACGTCTCTCCAGGGACAAATCTCACACTCGAGTAAGGGTATTTAATCGTTCGGCTCGTTGGGTTCGGTTCGTTCAGGGTGTAACTTGTGGCTTTCCTCTGGCAGGTCGTTTGGTGCTTTACGGCCAACTTGAACTGTTCTCGGTGTTCCGTACAATGTTGTAGCCTACTCTTCCGAGAACCAAGCCGAGAATGACCAGTTGACCTCTATAGCCCGTCTCCGTGTACAAGCGAAATCACCAAAGTGTATGTGTATGTGTATGTGTATGTATGTATTTATGTATCTTGAGGTTTAACCAATTGAGGAACCCCAATATGTAATGTTGAACATTTCACTTTCAGGCAAAGCGCTAAGCCGAAAGCCACAACGACATCTTCATCTTTGTTTTTGTGGCTGCAACCAAAAATGGCTGCCATTGTAAATATTCGGTTGGGGCCTGGGCAGGGAAGGTGCAGGTTGCAGGTGCAGCTAAACACATGTTAACTAGCCGAGGAAGAGGGAACAGAGGGAGCAGAGCTCCATGTTGGCGCAAATGTCAAGCTATAAATACCGAATGGGAATTGGAATCGGAGAATTGGCCACAAATGCGTTGTACCCGCTACATATAACGCATATATGGACATGAGTGGTTGTTGCTTGAGCTTTTTGCTGGCTTGTTGGTTTGTCCACAATTGTACAAATTTCGCAATTGAAATAAAGTTGCACCAAAACGCACTTGGAGCCACAATGCAATGGAACTTTTGGCGGAAGTCTTCGTGGCCATTTGGAGCCATTCAAATGAGGCAGACTCGTAGCCAAAATTTGTATCAGCTGTACTCCTATTTGTGTCTGCGATGATGTAATTTGGCAATTGTTTTGCCCGGCAAATTAACACATTTTTCCACCCGGAGCCCAGTCAATGAGTTAATAATAATGGCACTGCCTCGACAGCACTGGAAGAAATCGACCACAACCAATGATGTTACTTTCCAATGCAGCAGAAGTGACTTCTCGCAGTGTACATATGTACATACTCGTATAAGGCCGCTGGTGGGGTACGGGGGTGCGGTACTTTCACCCACAATGCCAGACAATAGAAACAAAAGTCGAACCTTTTGGTATCATATTTTTGGTTTTTTGTAAACAATGACCATATAAGACCCGGGCTCAGCTCACCTGCAACAGTTGTGTTGTTGATGTAACAAACACGGCCCCACCGCGGGCAGCGGGCAGCAGAAAAACCTTCCACTCGTAAATGCTAATGGAACTGGTTGGATCTGTCCAGAATTGGAAAAGAATATGTCTTTTAGAGATAATGGCAGAGTCATTCGATTCATTCAGCAGCATGTGCCACACGCACGACATACTCGTAAGTCATTTTTGAAGATTCGAAACGTTTGGCGCATCAAATCGATTATAAATTAAGTCTACAGAGTACGCATTTCCAGAACAACTGAATTGATTTATAGGCAAGCTGCGAGGGCGTTGAATGCTAACCAGACTCTATGCGGCGAAAAGTAATTCTATGTTAGAGGAAACTCAATCACTTTGGAAATAGATGCGAACAGCAACTTGGCTCACGAATGTACGATATGTACGAATGTTTCGATACGCTTTCATGCACTCGATCTTTCCCAAGTCTCTGTGAGGCTTGTTCCACTTCAATCGGAACCCTAATACCAACACGGATAGCTCTTGTATCACTGCTTGGGCCCCAGGGTGCTATCAAAACACGTGTAACTCCATAAATAATGTCATTTACATGGCAGAAGCCGCGAGGTAACCTAAACCCTATCGCCATGCACCCGCTCGACTCGTCCCGTCCCCGTATGACAAGGGCTAACCCCAAAATTAATATGCAATCGGAATAATTTATGCACAAAACGCTCAAATTTATTAACACCGCAGTAGCCGAACAGGGTGGAATACACGATGGAGCAGAAATTAAAACAGACATTGGCAGAGAGATCCAATGGAGCTGGAGGAAGTTCGATCATAACTCATGTGTCGCTGTGTCGCTGTGTCGCAGGGGTGTACGGGAGCCGGGAGCCGGGAAGAGATTTAGCCTCAACACGTGAGCATTGTATTATTTATAAATAATAATTATGGCAGCCACATGCGGTGCCTGGCCCCGCGACGAGGCAGGGGAAAGTGCAACATCCACTCGAAGAAGGCGAAGCATCAGCATCAGCATCAGTAGCTAGAAAGTGATTAGAGATGCACGAACCAGCAAGGCGCAGGGAGGGGAAGCGCGGAGGTGGCTTTCAAATTTGCTTCTCAGGACTGTCACCTTTCGCCCGAATCTGACTTTCCCCTATTGAGTTTTCGGGGATATGCTTCTTATTTATGAAATATCCAATCAATTGGCATTCGTTTTCAACACACTGATGGCCCTGGGAAAATTCCTAATCACCTCGGATCGTGTGTCTGCGCTAAAGGTGGATGCACAAGATGAACGATGGTTCCTAATTGGAAATGTCTGTATGATATGATATGAACATGGAAGTAACCACTTCTAATTGGATGCCATCGCGTTCTGATCGGTCTCTTATACAGGTCAAGTGGGACATTTAAGAGATATATTTTTATAGCCGGAACTACATATTTCTTCGCACGAATACTTCACACTGCAATACTGTGAAATCGCACTGAAAAAAGGGTACTTCAAAGGAACGCTCCCTAACTATCCCCATAGAACAGTAGAGATACAAAAATAGCTTTTATTATTATTATTAAATTTTCAATTAAATTTTTAGTTCCGTACTGCGTGTAAGTCCACACATTTTCCTTTAGCTATTGGTTATCTAAGTTTACTCCAGCCAACTCAATTTCCTGTCAACTTGCCTCACATTCGGCACTTTCTGACACGTTCGACATTCATCAACTTCGAAAACGGAAAATAAATTGCGTTAAATAGGCATAGCATAGCAAAGAGTTGCAGTTGCAATTGCAACTCGAGCAAGCTATTGGGCAAATTTGCCAAGGTGCCATTCATCAGCAAAAATCAGCCGAAAAAGCAAATGAAAACATCAATTCTCAAGTATTTATGCGGCATGAAAAAGTGCGTGTCGTGTCTGGAAAATCAAATGTACGAGTATTTAGATATTTACAACTGAAGCCTGGCTGAGGCGCTTTGCCACTTGGCGAGCATTTGGCGTGACATTTCAATTAAAATGCTAATTTCGCAACGGACAGAGAGAGAGAGAGTGAGAGAGAGACAGTATGTTGACTGCCCCAGAGTACGGGTCTCCTTTTCGCTTGCAAAATATCGGGAGGGTTTAAAATTGGCTGCCGGCAACTATTTAGTAAGGTAAATTACTTTATTAGAGTCGGCCGTGGGCTGTCAAGGCGTGCCCCAGAGCTCTACGGAGAGACAGAGACAGAGGCAGAGCCAGAGCCAGAGCCTGGCCTGTGCAAGTGCATTAATCAAGTCCCCACACACTCACAGTCACATACATATGTATGTACATACATACACGCATAACCCACTCTTCGAGGAGCGATACCCTGGCACTCACGCCCTGGCACTCGTGACTTTTCTAAGCTAATTTATCATTTTTCAAGAAGAGAAACCCCGAAATGAATGCACTTTCTCCGCCTTCCCATTCGGTTCTGTAAATCTGTGAATCAGTTTTCCATCTCTCTCTACTTAACGGAAGTTCAAAAATAAGTACGAATATGAAGTGCTGGCAGGATCGTCAGACTGCCAGCCTACATACAGTCGGATAGTCAGGCAGGCAGCCCTTCACCTTCCACAAATCCATTTCCCAGGCACTTTCCCGCACTTAATTGTGACACGTGATGGGAAATGGGGAAATGCCTAAACAGTTGCACAAAGCACAAACACACAAGCACACAAGCACATATGCGAGCGAGTCTCTCTACCCATGGAAAGCTGACAATTAATCTCAACCGATCCACAGCTCGATGCACCGCACTTTCAATTGGCTGAGCAGAGGTTGGGCCCGGGCTTCGGATCGGAGCTGGATTGGAGAAAACTATTTTCAATCACCAGTTGCTGCTCATTCGAGACGAGACGGGCATGTGGGTGGCAGAACATGCGAGGCAATTAAGGTCGTCGCTGGGTTCGCTTCTCTTTCGCCGACTGGGATGCTTGTAAGTACGAGTCTGCCATGCATTATGCATGGATCCAAGGGACAGGGGATTGCCTTTCCGTTAAGCACCTCTAAGAGCGTCAGTACAAGTACATATTTTGGATCAACTTTCATAATTTCATTATCATAAGATACATACATACTATATCAAAAAATACAAATGTTCCCCAACTAATGTGACTATTTCTCATCTCTGATAAGTGTATATCTTTCTTATTGGAAACTAATTTTCCAATGTCACCATCCATGGCTACAACGAACCTGCTACCAGCTATGGCCTCATCAGAATCCTCATTACATTCCAGTGCCAGCTTGGGGGAAAACTCAGTAACTCTGAAATGTTTAGTATCTGTATTTTGGATCGCTGGATGTTTGAATGATTCGAGTATTTTGTAAACAATCATCCACTGGCCCCCCTTGAGTGTTATGCGTGATCGCAATCTTCTCGACTGATCTGATCAGAAAATCTTCTGGAAAACAAACCTGTTACCGATTACGGCCTCATCGAAATGCTCATTAGAATCCAATGCCAACTCGGGGGACCCAGCAGAGGTGCATATAAAAATTAATCAGGCAAGCCGGCAAAAAGTCCCCACCGCGGAGCGACAAATTAACCAAACGAGCCCGAAAACGGAGGCAGAACAAGCAATAAAATCAAACCCAGACACAGCTCCAAAGCTGCCACAACAATGCCAAAAGTTGCAAATGCTGGCAGCGGGACAGAGGACAGACGGAGACGAAACAAATCTCCCCAGCGACAAAGCAAATGAGACCCACTGCGCTCCGAAGGAGTAGGAGGCCAATAGGACAGTTAACCAAACCGGCCACGCCGCTGCTGAAGTTAACCGGCCACCGCTGAAGTCGGAGCTGAGGTTGAAGCTGAAACTGAAGCTGAAGTTGCAGTTGCAGTCGCAGTCGCTGGCGAAGTTGAAGTTGAAGCGAGCGTTGCGCTCTTGCAACATGTCAAAATAAATCAATTGATTGATCTTGTTTTATTTATGTCCAATTCAATTTCGATCAATGAGCAGCGCACACGAATGCAGCATGTTAAGCGGGGCGAACGAGATGCCCTGATCCGGAGTCTGGCCCGAAAGATGCCAAGGGAAGAAGAGTGGACCCAACTGGCGCTTAGAGCTGGGGCCGAGGAACGCGGAACCCGTGCGTGTAATTATGTGGCAACAAAATTGGGTTCGATGTGGTAAGGAGTTTGGCATTCGTATGGAATACGAATATCGATAAGGCTCTTCCTCTCAAAGAGGTTAAAAGTCGGATTAGATTAAAATAAAAACAAATAAAATAAAAAAAATGAAACAAATCAGAGAGATATTGCAATTGCATAACAGAACAACAGAATTCGAATCATATTAAGCTAAAACTTAATCAAAATATTTTCCACTACATTTGTATGGAGCGAACTCTAAGGACTCTAAGCCCACATACTCCTACATAAGCTCAATAGACGCAGACCCATAACTCATTGTTAAATCAGATCAGAGATCAAAATTTAACTATCATCAAATATTTGTTAGGCCTGATTTATTCTTAATTTAGCATAAGATGCAGTTAGAATACTAAAACGGGGATTCTTTGCTCATATATGTATGAATGCATTGGAAGACAGTTTATCTATGCACTGCGCTTTGACCTCATTCAAAATAGAAATACTTACTTACTATTTGCAACACGACTCGTAATACCATGCAAATTTCACCTGCGTCGCAGACTTCGATGATTTTGTTTTTTGTTTATCCGCGGTCTGCATATTTTGTCATATAATATGCACAAAAGCTATTAAATATGTGCATGACATGGCCCGGCATGTTATGGAAATACAAACAATAGGTAGATGTGTGGAAGAGAGTTGGGCAGAGAGCTATGGACATTGGCACTACCCATCAGGCTACCATTTATATTGGTTAGAATAGGGAATGGTGTAAATATATGTTTATTATGCTGGGGCGTAGGTTTGTCTTTAATTGATGTCTCATGGGGAACATATTTAGTTGAAATAAACATATGATTGGCCATCTAAAAATATACATAGTTGATTTTAAGATATACTCGTACATAGTTAAAATAAAATGTAAAAGCATCCTAATTCCATGTGGGGCTAAGTACAGCCGCTGCTTGAGGTAGGGTAGGCGGTTGGTCTCTACAGCTTAGGCCTTTGAGTGCAGCCTTTGATGGTAAGTCTTAGTCCCATTCAGCATTCATAACAACACAAAAAAACAGACAGAAACAAAAACGACAAAAGTGCAATTGAATTTTTTTGCATTTCATTCGAAAAAGATCAATAAAAATCAAATAATACCAGAAAACTTGCTCCGACTGGGGGGATCAATCACATTTATGCTAATTAAACTTACATAATATGGGTGGGTGGTGGGGAGGTGTACGGTACCGGTGGTAGCGGTGGTATGGTATTGAGGGAGTATGCCTTGACAAATTCAATTCGAATTTCGTTTTGACAAATTTCGTGTGTGCAGAAAATCAGAAAATGTAAAATGCTTAGATAAGAGCGAGCCAGATATAAGATATACATACCAGATATATGTGTACATATATTGTACATACATACATATGTACTTGGATGCAGATAGTCAGTCGTACATACATATAGACAACAGAATGAAATGTGGAAACTTTATTATGCAGCTGAAATGTTGTGGCGGTGTGGGGCGGAGCCGAGATCTGACTGCATTGTAGCACAATGAACGGCTGTTTCGTGGTTCTTGCACTTTCACTATATTAAAATGCATACCACCTACATTTGTGTTGCTCGCTTTTCTCGCCAAACCGAGCAGCAGTTCAGTGCCCACGGGCCAGATGTCGGATCTGTCGGGGCAGGAATCCGTTAATGCCGTGCATACTGCATAAAGCAGAAGGGAAATTGTTACGGGAAGACGATCAGCGCTGCCCGCCCGCCGACGCGATCCGAGCGATCCGATGCGATGCGGATGCTTGAGCCATTGTTCTACTGCTGAATTGCAAATCGAGCCCATAGTTCTTCTCGCTCCCTCTGCCGCTCTCCTTGGAAGCTGCAATTTGCCGTTTGTTGGGGCAGGCAGCAACAGCAGCAGCCACAGGCACAGCAACAGTTCTTATTGTGATATTTCTCTGGTTTCCAGTTCAATCAACTCGAATGGTCAACGACTCTCGGGCTGGACACACGTGGGTGTGGAGCGTGGAGACACTCGTTGTCGTGGCCTTGTCGCTCCTATCCTCCAGGTTGAATGTACCGTTGTGTCTTTGAACCCGCTCGTCTTCGTCTTCTGCCGAGCCATCTTCCAGGGCTATGGCATAATGCCCATCGTCGTCCCCAGACACTCAGACGACGCCGATGAATGAGACAACGAACCGCTGCTCTGGGAGCCAGCTCAGGGAGCCGCCGCCAAAAACCCAACAAACGCAAGAGCAAAAAAAACACAAAATACAGAAAACACACACAAAAAGAAAGAGAATAAAATAATAAATAAATACCAGTCGAAGCCGAAATATACCTGACTCGATCTTCGCATGCAAATCTCAAAAGTTCTCTCGACTCGAGAGTAATTAACATTACAAATTTTCCAGCATTGGGCAAAAGGAAGAGCTTCTTCTGGCTCCCGCAATTAGCATCGGCCAGCTCTCTGGAAGGGGGGAGAGGGCTGATATATGCATAAAGACGGAGACGTGACTTGAATGGGAGCGATCTGATGATCGCTGATGACAAAATCCTTGATCACAACGTTCATTGATCTCCGATCATGCAGTTCTCGAGATGCTGTTGCCAAGTCGGCAAAAAACGGCCTTAACTTACCACCGAAATGGTCACTGGATGCACTGGAATAATTTATGCACAACTTTTATTGATTCGATTTGCAACTGAAACAACTATCAGTATCAGAATCAGTATCAGTGATTAGTTAGTTATTGAATCCCCTCCACATTGGCACTGGAACTTTATTTACATAAAGCAGACTGACGTTTGATAGCATCTTTCCCACCACAGTGCATGGCGAACGGGCTGATAAATAAATAAATTCTGGCGTTAACTTGCCATATATTTTCATTATGTGCGACACAGAAAGTCGTGTTTTATTTCAACACAAGTGGATTTTAATAATAAAATGTGTCTAATTTGGTACCGGCACTCGAGTACTCGGTACTCGAGCGAGCAGAAAGGAAAACCAAACCTGATTGCAGCACCTTTTTACTTTTATTCGTCTGCCCACCACTGGGCCGACCATTGGCTTCTGGGATGTGGTTGGAGTAGACTTTCCATGGAGCAGCACAGCCTTCTTCTCGGACTGTACGTGGTACGTGCGAGGCGTCAATGCTTCATTTCCACTGTCATCTTAAGTTGATTGCAAGTTACGATCGTGTTGACACCCTACCTGTCTCTCCTTCCCCCCTCGGACATTCTGCAGTTTGCAGTTTTGCATTTTGCATTTTGCACTGGTAACGGTAATTGCCGTTGCGCATGCGTGTGCCGGGGTTGTGCCTCAGTTCGGGGTTAATTCCCTGGCCCAGCCATGTGCGGGCGGCTTATTAATCAGAGCTCTTGGACGTTGCACAACTCGCGAGCATGATTCATGCTTAATTGGCTTCCAGACATACATAGCTTCAACATCCAACATAACATCCACAGCCCAGGCACTGACACAGGCACAGGCCACAGGCACAGGCCACAGGCCGCAGCCACAGCTGTACGAGTGTTCCGTGCAAATCTCACCCAAGTTGTCAATTTCATAGACAACACATTTCAATCAAACTTCGCCGTGCCATAAATAAACCGCCAAGTGGACAGATCCCAAAACCTGGTTCCACTCCAATCTTTTAAGTCTCTCGCTTAAATTACACATTGTATTTGTGCTTGTGATTGTGGTAGCTGCTGCTGCGCACGCCCAACGTTCACATTTTTCCACATGAAATTATGAAGTTACCATGGCAATTAATACGCATGAGCCGTGCTCCACTCCACTCCACTCCACGTTCAGGTCCAGGTCCAGCTTCAGCTTTAGCTCTGTCCATAGTCCGAACAGGCGTACTTAACCAAACGGCGGCGGGTGCTGTCATCCGTCTCCGTCTCCGTCTCGCATGTCAATTTGATGGCAATTAAGTTTGCTCTAGCTTTGTTTTAATAATAAATTTAATGAGCTGCCAAAAATGGTTGCAAATTTACGTGGCAATTAGCGGGCTAAACGACGACAGCAATGATGGCGACACTTGGCCAAGAGATCGTGTGCTGGCCAGCCTCGGCGGACAGTGTATTATTTTGCTAATGAGCGCTCCGATTTTTCCCCCTATCGTTTTATTTCAGTTTCTTCGCTGGCCCGAGGCTTGTCCGAGGTGCTGCAGTGTGGCCACGGCACGTCGAGGGTGTGGCGGCCAGATTTTGGAGCTGGCTCATACTTACCCGCATGACTGCAAGGCGCCGGAGTAGGGCATGGTAAGACACAGTGTGTAATGTGAGTTTTAAGTTGAAGCATATTTAGATGCTACATTTATATTTATTTGTTACATCTGCAGGTAAAGGGTACAAGACGCGCCTGGATATCGCATGCTACGTATTTGTTTTGGTGTGTAAATATCGCAGATAAATTACAAACATTTTAGTTTCATTCAAATAAATAATTTCCAGTGTAAGTCCGGCGTGGAGCAATTATAAGCAACTGTTACAATGCTCCGTTTACACATTTATTAAAAACAAAGTGTTTCGAAGACAAGTTCTTTGCCATGCAGTCGAATCGGGCCACAGGTACGGTACTGCATGCCGATTCGTTTGCCATCCCATCCATCTGCCTGCTGAGTAAAAGTTTGAGTGTGTGTGTGTTACCCATCCATGGCAGTCTGAAAGTGTAAGCTGTGACAAAGGCATTCTTCCTGTGCCTCTGCCTCTGCATCTGTGCCTGCTCTACATCTGTGGATGGTAGCCGTAATTTGTAAACAACTCTTCCTTGGAGAGCGTCCGCTCGATCTGCTCCGGATCGAGGTTGAAGTGTCGAGGCAGAATCTTCCAGTGCAACTTGTTGAAGTAGTTGTACTCGCCGGACTCGTGGAAGCCGAGATAAGCGTAGTTTGGATTATCGGATTGCCGCCGGAGCCAGAGGCACTCCTCCATGTGGAAGCGCCAATTCCGGTCGGCCAACTCGGCGGCGGCCAACATCTGCATCATGTCTCCGGGGCAGTTGTAAAAGAAGTAAAATAGCAGCTCGACCTCCATCTGCGTCATTTTGGGCTGCAGCATGCAGAGTCTGCTGGCCATTTGCCGTTCGATGGGCACATTGAAGTTAATGTCGTTGAGGCCAAAGCGAAGGCCCTGGAATGGCCCAGCCAAGGACGAATGAAGGTTTCGGGAGCTGTCGGCACGATAGTCGGTCTCCATGCTCATAGGACCGTCCTCACCATAGACCATGGGCACAAGGACGGGATCATCTTGGTCTACTCCCAGCCTGCTCGCCAGTCCTAGCAGGCCGAAGGCTCCTTGGGGATCTGCATTGAACCCAGAAGGCTTCGAATCTCTGACGCCCATGCTCAATTCCGTGTAATGTGTCTTGATGGAGGCGCGGATCATTGTGTTCTGGAATCCAGGCGGGTCTGAGAATTTTCCGTGTGGAGAATCCGAAACCAGCTTCCTGATGGAGCCACTCACTGAGCGTTGTCGCACACCCTCCTGGATAAACTGCTTGGAAAATATGAGACTGACTTCACAGAGTGTTTCCGCCGCTGTTTGTTCGTGGATATAGCTGGCGGCTTCGGGCACGTAGTCAGCATTCTGGCCATTGACTTCAAACGAGGAGCCGCTGGAGTCATTCTCCGTGTACGTTGCCTTGGGAGACGCATTGTCGTACTCGTACACATTGTCGTCATCTTGTTCGCTGGACAAGGACAACTCCTCTGCTGCAGAGAGTAAGCTGTACACGGACTTCGGCTCATCTGCAAGCAAATCGTCTTCCGTGGTCTCTTCAGTGGGGGACGAGGAAATGTCCAGAGATTCCGGAATGGTAATTATGATCTCTTCGTCGTCACTGATCATACTCGTCCAGTCGTCTGGCACCGAGCTCACCGAAGCGGGCCTTCCTCCTGGCAGGGCCGGAAAATCCTCTCGGAAAATGCTGAATTCGGGCGGTGAGAGTTGGGGTGGTGGGTCCACTGATGCAGGCTCCTCCTTGGGCATATTCTTCACCACATCCACATAGAGGACAGGACCCTTCACACTCGCATCGGAGGGCACCGACTGCAGTTGCAGGCCTGTGGCCGTCAGTTTCCTTTCCACATGGGACGGCACGCCGGCGGCTGCGGCCGCTGCAGCTATGGCCTTGGCATTGTGACGCTTCATCGTGGGCTGGGCGGCGAACAGAATGATATCGAATGACTGCCAAATAACTGAGAAATTTCGATGACGAACAACAAAAAGCAGATGTTTTCCAGGGAAACAAAAAGAAACTCACAAACAACACAACCGATAATTGTCGCCCTGACAGTTCAGTGTAACAAAAGCACACAAAACGGCCCGCTTTCCAACACTGGCACGCTCGAGGAACAGGCTGCTGATTTGCCATCTCTAGCCTAGCACATGCAAAATTACTGAAATTGCTTGGAAATTGTTGATAATACATAAATGAACATGTGGTGTTGCTGTTGCTTTTGGATTTGGATTTGTAGTTGGAGTTGGAGTTGCAGTTGCAGTTGAAGACGGAGACGAAGACGAAGACCTGTGTCGCTGTCTCTGTCGCTGTGTGGGTGCTGAGGAAATTGCCATAAACCAATTTAAAAGCCAGGGCCATAAATTTGCCAGACCCAATAGCAGAGCCAAATCCACCTGCAGCTGGAGACGAATGGACGCAGTGCAGCAGAGAAGAGTGCGCTTCTCGGCCCCTCGGATCCATCTACGAGTGTAAAAACTGGTCAGGGAGTATAGCCCATTAACTTAAAATGACACCAGAGTAACATAAATCTCCTCTTTTGCTAGTTGCCTGCTGCACTTAAAGGCAAATGTCTGGAAATTGACAAAAGAAACGCCGCAGCGCTGTGGCCAGAGGTGTCGTGGAGTGGCAGGCGGCAGCGGCGAGCTCTGCGGAGGTGTCGGGTCGGGAAAGGCGTTGGCTTTGTGCGCTAATAGCCCAAGAGCCCGCATCAGGACCTGCCCACCACGTCCCGTCCCGAGGTTGAGTCATTTGCCTGCGCTGGCGAAATTTATGCGAGCGTCAAATTAACGAACTTGTCCGGGATGGGAGCCTGCCCCGAGCCTAGCCG
The DNA here is from genome assembly GCA_035043285.1 of Drosophila subsilvestris. Classification (NCBI taxonomy): domain Eukaryota; kingdom Metazoa; phylum Arthropoda; class Insecta; order Diptera; family Drosophilidae; genus Drosophila; species Drosophila subsilvestris. The sequence continues at coordinate 1,317,200 of JAWNNB010000166.1, forward strand.
AGCCAAGCCAAGCCGATCCGAGCATCGCTCTATGACAGTGGCAGCAGAGTCACAACACAACACTCGGAAAATCAGGTGCAGGCCCGCACTGTCCCTCCCTCTGGGGAAGCAAATTAAGCACAAACAATATGAAAATACAATAATGTAAAATCCCAGCCGCTGGCCAAGAAAAATGATACACATAAAGAAGCAGAGTCCGAGAGACCATGTTCCTCTGTCCGCGACTGTGCAGCGCAGCTAACGAACGGACAAACGGGAATCCAAGTCATCACGAACTGAAGGCAGAAGCTGCTGCTGCTGCTGCTGCTGCTGCTGAGGCTTCGGCAACGTAGCCCACAATAAATCATACTCATGTTGCCAGAGACAACGGCAAAGCCGCCAACTCCAGACCCTGGGACCCGCGATCGCCTTGTGTACATCGATGGGTCAGGCAATTGCTGAGCCGTTAAATTGCCAATGCCAGTCATTGAGGCCTGGCCAGGGTCTAGGCCAAGAAGCATCAGACCAATAGGTGTTAACCAGAGCTGCTTATGCGGCGGGGATCTTTAATTGGATGTCAGATATTTCTGCATTATGGAATACTTCTTCACGGGACATTGTCAGAAGACTGCAATAAAACTCGCTCGTGCACTGCTTGCCGTGTCACGGGGCCATCTCCAACGATTGCTTAACTTCCTAGATCACTGAGTCCACTCTGTGTATATTTGCAGAGGGAACCTGGAACCTGTTCGTCTCCGTCAAGGCGTACATTATGGAAATTAGTATCGGCTTAAGTGACGCCCCGTCCGCCAGCGGACTCAAATGACCTGACTACGGCTCGCTCCATTGGGTGCGTGTTGCCATCTCTCCTAATGACCGTCGGGAGCAGCACCGGCACCGGCACCGGCACTGGCACTTGTAGCTCCGTCTAAGACGGCACCATGCGCTGAGCAGACCCAGCCGCGGCAGAAGTCCCACAGTCGGATGAGTTTACGATCTCATTGGAACTGTGGCTGGGCTGTGGTGCCACACGGGCCATTAGCCGAAGCGTTCAGCGTAATGGCCACATGTTTATGGGGTTCTTTGCAGCTTTCAAAATTATGCACAATAAGGCGTAGATCACTCTTGGGATTTTGCCAGCTTTGTGGGCGTTCGCCGAGTCAAGGTTAAATCGGGATACGTTTTTCTTTTACGAGCCTCCTCCACTTGCAAACAAAAACGTTTTGTAAGCCCTGAAAGTAAATTATACAAAGGTGCACAGTGCACACAATATTTCCTACCCGTATCACCCCCTACAGATGTTGCTGAAGGGGCTATGCTATATATGTATTAAGGGAATATTATTCACACCTGTACATCAGTAAATCGAACAACACAAAGAAAAAGCTTATCCAATTTGGGCACTACCCGGAAAATGTGAAATTATAAGTATCCACAGGCATCTGGTCTCCGAATTCAAGTCATGGCGAGCAAATTTCGATTTCCAACTGAACTTACCCTATGCTCTTTCCTGGTATAAAAGACAACCTTGATCAGCGATAGGAATTTAGCCGCAGCAGACAAGGACAAGGCTTTCAGTTAAATCATATTATGGAACAGCAGTATTATTTTATTGATTAACCAGCTCACAAGAGCTGCCACCGCTTGCAATGGGCCTAAGAATTATGAGACAGTGTCGCTACATCGAGTATATACATACCTATGTACATATGTACATAGATACATATGAACGTGATTGATCAGGATTTCTCCCACATAGTACAACAATTGGCATTTGCAATCAGAGCTGCAACAGCGGCGGTGGCAGCGGCAACAGCCCCAGAGAGTCACGCACTGCCGGCAAGTGAATGGCAGGCGGCAAAAGTCGCGACAGGTAGCCCCCCTTGGGCCTACTGTGAGCCAACGTAGGTGGCACTCTGGACACAACACATTTGAAACAGGCAGCCGGTGGCACATGGCGCTGGGGCAGGGTAGCGAGAGTGAGAGCGAGAGCGAGATCGAGAGTCACCAAGCCACTAACTGGCCAAGTGTCAAACTTGCCAAATTGCAAACGAAGTTACGATGCAATCGCGGATTGGTTTATGCTGCCGTTTTGACCGGACTGCAATTATATTTATTTTATTTTTTACTTTGCCGCTCCGCTTATTTTGCCGTTGCTTGTTTTGTATTTTTTTTGGATCGCCTTTTCTTGGCTTCAATTTAATGAAATATTACGCGCACGTGTCAACGGAGCGATAAAATTTATTTACGCAGCATTGCGGGTCAAGTGAAAGCACATTTTTCTGTGCACAGACCTTCAAATTGAATTTAGCCAGAGTAAAGATTTCGGGGCTGAATCGCGACTTCCCCCTCCCCCCGGTACTCCTCCAGTACGCGGCTCGCATCGAATCGAATCGAAACCGAAATCGAAATCGAAACTTAAGCCTGACTTTCGGGGGCAGCATAAAAATGGGCGTAGGGCAGTCGCATTGACATGCGGCCATATTTTAAATGTCAACAGGAACGAAACGGACCGCAGATCCCATCGAAGCCCACCATCGCCGAACATCCAGCCAGGCCACAAGCCAAGGATGGAGCCCTGGACAAATCCGCCTTGTCCAAGCCCATCAGAAATTCAATAAAATACCATTAAATTACAAAATGAAGACAATTCATTTTTCTTGTTGTTTTTTCTCTCTCTTTCGATGCGTTTTGTTTTTGTTTTCGATGCGATTGCATTTTGTTTCCTTAAGCAGGAGCATTTAATGTCGCTTTGGGGGTATAAGCCATAAAATATAAAAAATTATTCTTGCTTATAAATGTTGAGAGCGACATTTATCGTAATATTTTATGAAATCGGTGAATATTCGGGGAACGTACTCGCAGTACGAGGATGCACACGTAGACATGGCAACTTTGTTGCGCCTCAAAGCTAACTTGCCCCGAGACCAAAATGATGCCCAACTTGCCGCAAAACGTTGACAAGGTCAACGGCTATGATGAGGCCTAAGAGTGAGCTATTTGTCATCAGATTCAAAGCATTTGTTAATCTAATATATGTGGAACAGTTTACAAATTGCAGCACAGATCGAGTACGAATTGGAATTTGTGTGTACGTACATACTCGTACGTGGCAGCTCGAATTCTATCACGTTGGATGTTCCAAGACTAAGCTAAATTCTGCAATACCCACTTGCGATTATAGTTCGCTGAGCATCGGCTTGCAGCGTGCATCCCAAGACCCAGCGTACCCTTCGAGCGGGTCATAACTTTGGCCATAATCGAGTGTTGGGCAGAGGAAAAGGAAAGGAATGGAGATGGAGATGGAGCCCCACAAAGAGTAATGGGCAAGGGTTGGCCCAGGGCAACGCCCATAATATACTACCGAATCGAATACGACACAATCTTTCTTATTCGCCTTCAACTTTGCACTGTGCTGCACTGCCAAAAAATACTCGTACGTACGTACGAGAACGAGTGTAACGCGAAATAAAACCAAAATAACAAAAACAAGATAAATCCAAGCGCAGACCAGAGCAGAGCCCACTTTCAATTAATCAACGAAATTAATTAAGGCTGGCGATCGAGCAGTGGTCGGTTCAGTGACCAGCCAGCGGGCACCACTCTCAGCCATTGCAACATAATTTTCATTGGGCTCAGCATGCGTTTTCATCGTGGCGGTTATCATCTGGACGGGACACTTGGACTCTTGCAAACTTGGACACTGGGATACTGGGATACTGCGACTGCGACTGGGACATTTGTATATGCAGACTGGGGACGGTGGCCTTTCGCGCGCTTTCTGCGGCTCAGTCAATTAGCACGCATGTAACTCGCCGGGCTATGCCGGGGCGATAATTAAACGTGGTGCGGGCCATTGCAGTCGGCGAATCTGGTGACAATTGCACACGATTTATGCCGGGCCACGTGGAGATTGAGCAACAGTTTCTTTCCCAATAAATCTGCGTTTAATCGCACCACAAAATGCTACACGCTGTGATTAGGCCTGGTGAAAACTGCGGCCGGCCAAACTACAGTTGCGGGCTAATGGGTAACCAGGACATGCGCTAGTCTAGTCCTCTTGTTCCATTTGCTGGTATAATCTGAGTACTAGCAGTACGTCGAAACAGGTGTCTGTGGGCGAGAGGCGACAGTCAGCGTTTTCGAATGATGAAGCGAAGACTTACATCCGATGGAGAAACTGGAAATGCTCATCGATGTGGGGCTAGAAATTTCCACGGACGCGATGAGCAAGTGGCAGATCATTTCCACAATCAGACCAATTAGCTTCGACACGATGTGCAGGGGCAGAATGTGCCCACTTTCCTGTACAAATCATAATTTCGCTTTAGCTTTCGCCCTTTTTAGCGCTTACTACATAAGTGGGTGTCCGCATGGCACGGCACTCTCTTACCAGATAAATTCCGCTGATAAGCAGAAAACACGCGAGCACATTAAAGAAGTCGGCAAAGATCCAGAGGGTTATGAGGCGAGTGCAGATGAAGTTACGCTTAAGTATCAACCACGAAAAGTTAATTAAGGGTGGTAGCAGCATGGCATAAGCCATGACCAGGCACATACATCGCAGGGGTATACAAAAGCAACCTTTTTCCAAAAATGGCATCCTAGAAATAGGAAAAATTGAGTGTTGAATGTGTTTTTGCTAGTACATTTGACAACTACTCAAAAGGCAATGTTTCGGAGGACATGATCCGTCGTTTTAAGTCCCGTCTCAGAACTCTTGGAGGCTATGTCTGCATGATTCCAGAAGAATCTCGACACAAAACACACATATATGTACATATGTATGTGTGCCGCACGAGTCCATGGAGGAGAACTCAGTTCTCTCTCCGATAATGTGCGTGGTCAGTGAAAGTATAAAATGTCTTAGCTCACATTGTACATACGTACATATGTATACATACATATATGCATGAGGAACTGCTTGTCATGTCTGGGGTTGGGAAAAGCTTTTAGCTAGAAAATATTGTCTAGGGCTAACTGCTAAAACAAAAGCCGTGTTTCCATCATCCGATTTTTCCCGAAGCTATTAATCGAAGCTGGCTGGGCAGTTGTCATGTGTGAGCTTTCTTTTTTGGCATCTTTTGGTAAGGTAACTTGTTCCGGAAAAGGTGATTGTAGCTGACTAGATAGACATCTATCAGCCTAAGAAGACTGGTGGTGGTTTGTTCTCCAGTCCCACGAGCCCGTATGCTAGCCTGACAAAGAAATCTCTCGATAGAATAAATATTAAATGACCTGTCGGAAGAGTTCAATGTTAATTCGAGCTAAATATTGCAATAAAAATGACAACAGACCTTCATTGAGGGTAAATCAAAATCGATTAGCCCACATTCCACGGAGTCTATCTGTCTTCTATCTACTCGAAATGCACTGCCTTCGAGAGGGAGCTGAAATATTAATAGTTTTTAGGATATTATCACAGTTGTAACTTTAATTTATACATTTTAAATAATCAATAATAATTCTTCAATCGGAATATGATAGTTTGGATAGTTGGCACCTTTTACCATTTAAAGGCAATACAGGAGTAAGCAGAATTTTAAGTAGAAGTCGTAATCCAATGACTACTCCAATCCCCAGGTACAATCATGACGACTTTTACCCATTTGACGGAAATTTCACTGACATTGCATGTCGATCAGAGAGACCCTGCGCCACCTTCCCCTTCCCATACAACACTTGCCAATTTGTGCTCAAAAGAAAATGATTTTTATTGTGGCTAGGGGGAGAGCAGAGCCCAGGCAACGGCATGGAAAAGTCCTCATCCGACGCGGTCTGGACCCGCCAGGCAGTCACTTCGTCATGTCGTGGCTCGCCAGTAACCACTGGCACTATGCATTTTGGCCAAATATTAGCACACAATTCGATTTTGCATGCCATCGCTGCCCGGGGGAAGTACTCTCTTTTTACGAGTGCAAGTGGCGACTTTTCCACGACACTCCGGTATCTCTCCCATGGTCTCCCCCGTCAGTGGACCTGCCAGCTGCACGCTTTCACCTGTTGGCCTGAGTTATGTAAAAACCTACTGTCAAATTAATGGTGATTTATATATGGGGTTTAATGGGCACTTCACATGGGATGCGGGCTGGTCATTGTAGGGGAATGTAATGGAATGGAATGGATCATGGTCCGCAGTCCACAGACCGTAGTCCACAGTTCGTAGTCCGCAGTGTCCATGCGGATCCAATACACAGAATGTGTGAATGTGTGGGGAAGACTATTCAAGTAGCCTCAAACTGCTCCAAGTTTGTTGGGATTGGGAGCTGGTAATAGACTCGCGTCTGGAGTGAGTTCTTTTGATTTCTTGGCTATGCGTACCGAGAAAGGAAGGCATTCAAATATGATTTAGGGTTAGCCTTAGGATTGGCAGTTAAGTTAGAGTGAGTTACCTCTCCGCCTGATCGGTACACGGTGGCCGTTGTTAGTCCGCTGGACATGATTATGCAAACAGAACTGAAACAGAATCCTACAAGTTGTCCAGCCCAATCCGGCGACGGAGATCACGACCGTTTAGTGGGACATCTGCGGAATGTTAAGCCCATGCACTTAAGGATAATCCAAGTCAAACAAAATGCCTACAAGTGGTTCTTGGAGTGGAGCTTTGGAGGCGAAACTTGTCAAAGGCAATTACCTGGACGTCGAGGAGTGACGGCAGATGATGGGTCGGAGACGTCGAAGGCGTCGCGACAAAATGCCACCGCGCAATCCACAGTCGCGTCTCCCAAGTGGTGACAATAAAAGTGCAGACCAATTTGCGAATGCGTCTCTAATTGAGCCTACTGGCTCCGACTCTGACTCTGACTCCAACCCGACTCGTACGCTCCCAGTGGGGGGAACGGGACGTGGCGTACACCGAGAGAAATGGGAAGTTGCACGCTAATTTGTACGAGTGTTAGTCGCGTCTTGGAGAAAGGTGTTTGTGTCAAGGCTGTGATTTAGTCAAAGTTCCCGGCCTGGCCTGGCCAGGCCCTCCTTCCTGGACCGCCAGGTGACAATCAACTTGGATATTTCTACTCGAAATTATTTCTTTAATTTTGTGCACACATGACACATGTGGCAGGGGCAGTGGCAGTGGCAGTGGTAGTGGCAGTGGCAGGAAGGAGAGCTGTGCGCTTGTGCGATTGGAATTTCATTTCATTTAGAAAGTTGCACTTGGAAGTCGATGTGGCGGGGTTTTCATTTGCATTCGCCAAACTCTGAGCGACATTTGGCTGGTGGTCTGGGCCTGCACAGCTATGTATCTGTGGAGCTTGAGCGTGAGCTCGAGCTGGAGAGCAGCCCAGGCGGGCGACATTCTTCTCCACTGGATTGGAGCTGCCTTCACTTTTCTTGGACCGAACAAAAAGGCGTTTAGGCACAACTAGGTCATTTAATAAAAATCGTAATCATAATGGAAGAGAGAGACAGGCTGGGGGCACCTCACGATTCCATATTCTAAATCTGTCAATCATCTCCAGCTGAGCCACTGCAACCGTTTGGGCTCCAGCTTCCCCTCTAGTGCTCTATTTGATCTTGATTCTTTTTTTCTACTTTGATTTTGATTTTGATCTTTAACTTGCCTTGACGCATATTTGATTTCTGCCACTCCCTCTGCCGCCCTTTCTTTCCAGAGAAATGCTTTCTACTCCGCATCAACTCTCTTTGTCTGTGAAGAAACGTTTGGCTTTAATGGCTTTTGATTGATTATCGCGTGCCACGGGTACTCGCACTCTGCAGAGATCTCTGCGATCTGTGGGTGCTCTTCGAGCTCCAGGTGGTGTCGCTTTGCCCACGATCGAGTCCCCTCTTTTGTTGGCTTTCATTCGAAGTCTGCTTAATTAGCTTGATATGTGTGTGTCTGTTGGGTCTGCGTCTGCGTCTGCTCTGCCTGCCTTGTTGACTCTGTGCACGTGCTGTGCTCCGATGTGATGCCAGTTCCTGGTACAAGCCACCGAGGAGGTATGAGTGGGCATATCAAATCGATTGTGAAGTTCAGAGTTGAAATTTGTTGTACAAGGTGGAGCAGAGGCAGAGGCAGAGGGCAGCCTACGTGACTGCTCGTAAGCGTCGATGTGCATGTGGATGTGGATGGGGATGGGGATGGAGATGAGGATTAGATTGGAGGAAGTTGTTGTGCTTCATGTTCATAAAAGCAGCCAAATGCATTTCCCAATGCATCTTCAGTAGATCCGATCCTGCTTGTGGGAGTCGGTCGAGTCAATGTCTAACCTGAATTAATTTTCCATTAGGAGCACAGATAATCTCCCTCTTACATATAAACTTTCCACTCATTATGAATGTACGAGTATGTTGACAATTTTGGCCCGAAGTTCATCGGTGGATCATCTGCGATGTTCCTGCGACGTTCCATCCCATCTCATCACAATAATGGCCCTGACCCGACTGAAATCAAATCCCGGCGCATATGCTGTCAAAATCTTATTCAACAAGGGGACAGAGGGGAGATGCTGGGGCTCGGGGAACGGCAACTGCTGCCAACTGCAACCCCAACTGGCTACATACATATGTCAACACCATGAACTTGAAACCCATGGACTTGACTGGAGCTCGAGCTGGAGTTTGAGTTGGAGTTGGAGCCTCTAAAAGCATTTTGTATTCTAATTAGATTGTCAGCGGCACGACAACAACCAACCTCATTTTGCCTCACAAAATGCCTTTCCACATTTGCATTAGCGCCAACGTGAACGGAGAAGACAAAAATCTGCATAAGCTTTGGGCACTTGGGCCCAAGAGTGCACTGGGAGGAACTTTCAGCAAACTCTCAGTTCAGATGTGCGACACATGTAAAAGGATTCCAATGTGCCAGCCAATACGTATCGATGACGATGAGCCACTGAAATATTGAAATTTAGATTGAAAATTTCGCATGAAATGGATCGACTATAGTTATGGACTGAACGAAATGAAATGGGCAAGAAATGAGTTTAATCTTTGTTAACTTAGCATTGGATTGAAAAGAGAAGCTGTGGGGTTCTCTCAGTGCAGTGGAGTGGAGTAGGAGTGTGCAGTTTGAAGTTCATTAACATGCACAGGTTAATTACCGTTGTTGTTGCCAGCTCAAGGAAATGAGCCATTAGAGGAGAGGAGCCAGGACAGGCCAGACCAGGCCAGACCAGGCCAGGCCAGAGCCGGAGACTATGGAGCGCCGCAGTAGCCGAAAGCCGGCGATAAAGCTGGCTAAAAGCATACATAAAAAGACACATGTTAAGTGTGCACGGATGATCGCGGCGTTTATGTGTGTGTGTGTGTGTGTGGTGGGGGGGAGGAGACTGTGACAAATGCCCAAGCAGAAGGAGGAGAGGATGCGGGTGAGGACGTGGCTGGGTTGCCACAACTGGCTGTCGCTGCGCCTTCCTTCCCGGCCAACATGCAAAATGTTGCACTGATAAGGGACACAAAGCCAAAGAGTCATCCCGTTTGCCCACAGTTTGCGGTGCAGCGGTAAATGAGCATCCCGGGCACGATCATTAAAACAAAAGCGGCAGCCGAGGAGCCATCACTGACAAGCCATGACCAAGAGCAATGGCCAACAAAAAACTTACCGCAGTGGAGCAGCTAACAGCTACCAGCTACCAGGTTGCTGCCTCCTGGTGTTGGATTGCCTTAAACGATCCGCGTGAATAACTAATTTCAATGGAGTCTGCCTCTGGCTCTGCCACTACTGCTGCCTCAACATTTATCACCCACCATCGGCGAAGGAGCTCAGGCTCAGGCTCAGGCTCATGCTCATGCTCGGGCTTAGGCTGAGGCTGAGGCCAAAGCTGGGGAGCTGAGTCTCTGCAGGAGCCCTAATCCCAGAAGACAATGGGACAGTTCATTTACTTTTTGTTGTTCTCTGTTTCCATGTTTTTGCCGTCCAGACAATAAAAAGTTAGTTCAGGACTGCGTAGGACAGCCTGAACTGAACGCATCGAGGAGCCCACTTAATGAGCAGCCTAGAAAAAGAGCAGCCTCAGAGTGCGGCCAAGATGAGTTTCCTGAAAACTCTGATTGCCAGAGATTTAGGTGAACAGCAAGTGAGCATCTGTTCTCCGTAATGGAGTTTCTCTCTCTCTCTCTCTCTTTCTGCCACAAACGTAAAAGAAGTCTGTCCGTTTGGGGCGTTCGCTGATGAATCAGTGAACATAAGAATATATGTAGCTCTCTACTATGAATTAAATATAAATATTTCAATGCTTTTATCTTATCTGATCGTTCTAGGCATCCACTGTTATGCACTTGGCACTGGGAACTGTACCAATGCGAGAAGCCATCGACTGGAAGGCTCCCCGGATTCCACTGAATCCATAGCATTGGTAGTTGATCAGGGCCTTCGAAATACTGGGTACTGGTCCATAAATGCGAGTTCCTAGTTCCCCGCTACGAGTGGGCATTAAATAAATTCTTTCGACTGCGTCATTCTCCACAGATGAAAGCCCAACTGAATTGAATGATTCTGATATTTTAGAAACTCGCTAGTGGACCCGTAACTTGGGGCAGTACTCGAATATTGAGTTGCCCTACTAACAGATCACATTCGGGAAGCAACTGTTTGGCCAAGGCCTCGGATCATCTGCTCTTCTGCTCTAATGCTCAGCCCGAAAGTCAAGAGCAAAGTAGCAGAGTTCAAGTCATAACTCAGCGCTGCTGGACTCCAGCTCCTCCTCTCCATCAGCATCAGCATCAGCATCGTCATCATCCGCATCAGGCAGTCAGAAGACGTAGCATTAAATCAAGCCCACATGGAGTTTAGTCGGAGACCAGCATCAGTTTTTCTGTTCCCTCGCTTTTTGACAGTTTTGCGCACAGTAGCAGCAAGTTGAAGCTGAAGTCGAAGCGGAGGCCGAAGCCCTAGACCAGACCAGACCAGACCAGACAACAGTAGCAGAGTCCAACAGGCTGACTCCCATAGTCGTTTTTCTGCTCATCATCGTCATCATCATCATCATCATCATCATCATCGTCCTCATCGTTGTGGCAAGATAAACACACAAGCTGGGTATGTGGCAAGGCGCAGGGCGAACATGTGTTGGCTGTCGAAGATTTGGAAATCCAGAAAAAAGCCTAGCCTAGGTCTAGCCGTGCCTGGCAGTGGGTCTGTGTATTGGTCCGAGTTTTTGTTTCCTTTGCAGGAACTGGCACAACCTTTTGGTGGCTCACATAAATTTTAAGTAACCGAGAGAGAGACAGAGAGGGAGAGAGAGAGACGCGCTTTGGAGCAGGGTTTCCATATTTGGCAATGGCTCCTCATCCGGGTAGTAATGCAGTTTTTACTCATTTTTATTGACCCGCTGGAGGAGAAGGAGAAGGCCGGAGACGGAGCAGGTCATTAGTTTGATCGGTGCATCGGGGCGTATGAGTAATGCCCGCCAATCCACACTCCTCGGAAGGATTAATTCGTTAACAATTTTTTGCCGTTGTAATATCCAAGACAATACCAATAAATCTATTAATTAAGCCGACATTTGTTTTGCATCTGTTGCCATTTCCTTTTCTCTGCACATTTTGATTAATTCGCTCAGCTTACCAGAGTACTACCCAGAGAGTCCCGGCTCCGCAGAGCTCTGGGTGGATTTGTTGAAATTTAAGACAGTGGGTGGTCCGAAACCGAAAACTGAATGAATCAACAGTACCGTACAGTGAGGCAGATCAGTGTGCGACCATTGTGTATTTATCAAAGAAATATTTAATTTCCCCACGTTTATTTCTCTATTGGTCTGGTCAAATCAACATCAACATCAAATCAAATCAAATGAAATACAATTTTCGATCGATTCCTTGCAGGAAGCTTCACTGTGCTGCGCTGCTCATGGAAAACCAATTGCCGACAAGAAACAGCAACCTGGCAAACTTCTGTTGCCGCTCGGTGTGTATAAATTTGGCAAATTAAAAAGCGAGAGCCATTGGACCCTACGAGCGGGTCGAAGGAGAGCGAGTTGGGGGAGTTTCGAGACTCGCGACTCGAAAGCCACCCACCTCAGCCCCAGATGACGCAACAGGGTGCCTGTCGCAGTTGCCTCGTCTATAAATAAACCCACCGCCAGAGTAAATCAAAACCTGGCACGAATGCCGACCCGAACATGTGGCGCTTGCCGTCGATCTGGCGTTGGACAGCGACTGGAGTCCCAACCAGGATCAAGTGGACCGCCACTCGGGTGTGGTCGCGGATGTAATAGTATGTGACCAAAATCGGATCGGATCGGATCGGATTTTGTGGATTTGTCATCCCAATTTGTGGCCATAAATTCGTTACGCATTTTCCAGCTACTGACCGATACACAATGCAGCCATAATATTTCTGATGGGGCACTGCTCCATTCAGGCTGCCCCATTCTGGCTTTTGATCTGGTGCGCTCTCCGGCTTCCTGTCTCCCTGTCTCCCTGTCTCTCTGGTTCCCTGGTCGTTGTCAACATCTTATTCCAGCACTGACATGATTGATTTTTCATGTTCTATCTGAAAGGGCAGTCCAAGTCGCCTGTTGCACAGCCTTTCTGGGGTCAATTGTGACTTTCTAAAAAATATTTTACTCCGCGAAGAGGAGGATATCCATAGCCTGCACTCATCGAAAATGCATTGTGCGAAAAATTGCAAATATTTTGGTTAAAATTGAGAGGAGTGGAGGCAGAGGCTTTGCAGGCTTTGCAGGCTCTGACTTGACCATAGTTTAACGTTTTTAACGTACAAAAACTAAATTCTTAGCGCAGTTCAAGTGCCTTCAAGCGTCTGTAATTGAAATTTATTGTGCTGAAAATGTTGCACAAATGATATCGTTTGATATGGCCTATGATATGGCAAACATCCAAGAGTGGTGCCGCTGGAGAACCGACGCGTCGGCTTAGTGGAGCAATCAATCGACTATATATGGCCAGAGACCGGGGAAAACACTTAGCGCTTGGCCAAGACAATTTCATTTGGCTTTATAGTTGACCAAAATTAGAAATGTGAGAAAACTGAGGCAGCTGGGGCAGCAGAGGTGCCACCACCAGAAGACGAAGAAGAATTGGGCTGGGAAAAAGTTATTAATATGGGTCGATACCCCTGGCCTGGTAAGGAGCTCGGGGGCCGGTTCCTTCTGCTGCCCCTTCTAGGATCGTTTGAGCACTCTAATCGCGAGCTGAGCTACGGTGGTGAGTGAGCTTCGCTTCGCTTCGGAGCTGGCTTCCAATTTTGGTAGCTTGATTTGTCACGATGCTCTTTTCCCTCGCTTTTTCTCTGGGCCCAGCATTTGGGTTTTGTTTTTTTTGCTAGTGCTTTTTTTGCTGCCTGCAACTGGGGAAGACAAACAAATTGGTCTGTAGTTGAAAATTGACAAGAATTTCGTGACTTTGTCACCTCTTTTTTCCCTTTTTTGTTTGTTTGTGTGCTGTAGTCGAGAGATCTTGCAACGCCCTCGAAGGCAGCCGAGCCGCCGCTGCAGGAGCAGGAGCTGCAGCAGGGGCAACGGCAGTGGCAACGGCAGTGGCAACGGCAGTGGCAGTGGCTGCGCTTTCTTTCCTCGCAGCCTCCGCTCGTTAAGTGGCAGCCAGCGCGTGCGCATTGGAGTCGCTTCACCGGCCTCAACTTGCAGCAGCGCCTTCAAACCCCTTCCCTCCCCTCCGCACCCAACGACACATCCATATCCCTGCCAAGCCTCGGAACCCACCCTGGCCCCTTAAAATCACTTCATCATCGGACATCGGGGCATTCTAAAGTCAAAGCTGCGACTGCAAAACTCTTGTCAGATTTATTTGCGGCTGTTTGAGTCTGTGTCTGTTTTTTTGGCCAAGTTATACAGTTGGCCAAACCATACCCTTTGACGGAGGGACACTGGTTCTGGCTCCCAGCTGGTTGGGCACTTCCATCCGGGTGCTAGCCTGATGCAGTTCTATTGTACGAATATTTGTGGATAGCTATTATTATAGCTGATAATCATTTATATTCAAATTAGACAGTGGGTTAGCCTCAACCCGTCTCGTAACATTCTCAATCGGAACCTTTTCTAATCAAGCGAAAATATAATAAAATCCTCTTTGGCATATTCCATTTGTCGACTGGATGTTTGTATTTGGTAAGAGCATAGACACGCCATATAATGGGGACTTACATTTCCAGGTTATTTCATTTCATTTCGGTTCGTTTCGTCGCTTTGTTTGTGGCTTTTTTGTTTTGTTTTGTTTTGTTTATTTTGTTTGTGGTGGTGGTGGTGCTCACTCTACCTGTAACCTTTTGCACTTGGTACCCTTTTTTCAATTTAATGAATTTTTTCCGTCGTTTTCTTTTTCTGCACTCAATGACAGCTACAAGAAGCCGGAGACAGGAACAGAGACTGAGACTGTGACAGAGCGCGAGATGGAGAGAGAAAGAGAGGGGGACAGAGAGACTGAGGGGCCTGTCGCCTTTGGAGCTTCGGAGCGTAGAAGTTTCGTTTATTTCTTCTTGCTGTGTGCTATCAGTGGAGCATCAGGTGGGGCCAGGTGAGGGTGAGGACATACACATCAACCACTCCGGCAACGCCCTAAATATCCGCATTCATCGGGAATATGCATTTGTTCTGTCCCTCAGCCGCTACCCATTCAATTGTTATGTTTATGGTCAAGTTTGCAGCATTTTGGCCAGGCACCAAATCGAGAAGAGAACCAAATCCACAGTTCTTGTCTGGCTCTGGGTCTGGGTCTGGGTCTGGCCTGGCTGGTGGTTAGCCAGTGACACCACCTCCAACCAGACCATCCGTTGTGTTGTTGTTGCTTCTTCCTATGTAGGCCAACAGACCCCTGCCCCTTCCCCTGTCCATGCCCCTGCCCCAGGCCTGGAGCATTATATGTTGACATTAGAGGGAGCATGGCCATGAGGCGCGACTCTGGGTACGTACTACGTACCCATCGCCATCGACATCGCCCTGGATTGACCTCGTTGTACTTTGTTTTCAGGCTGGCTGGCTGGCTGGCCATTGTTGCTGGCCAATTTGCTGCATTGCCAATTTCATTGCCCAGTTCCGTGCCGAGTGTGCCACTTTACCTGCAGAGATCATGTCGAGGCCAAAGGCAAAATGGCCAAATGGGAGAGAATCCAGCCAAGACTTGTCTCGTAGTCGTACTTGTAGGAGCCCCCCAATAAGTCAATGTTTGCCCAAAAATATGATCGAATTGGGTCGCATGATGCAATCTGAATTGCTCTGGTTGGCCACTGCTGGCAATGGTGCTATGAAAGCTAATCAGCTATAATGGAGTCATCGGAACAGCTGACAGACACCCACACTGGAAGCAACAGTAGCCAGCCACATTTGCCAACGCTAGGATCCTATTCCATGCGCCCACAATAACACACTACAAGTAGCAGCTTCCAAACTTAAGAGATTGAAAGAAAACGACACAACAGAATGTAATATATAACATATAGTAGTCCGATGTTTGCGGTTCCGACTGATGATGCCTGCTGCAAAGGGAGGGCCAGACAGAGAGCTGGCAGACTGTCGAACTGGCTTACATAGAAACGGACAGACGAGACTTTAATATATCGGCTCAGCTCTATGTACATCCAGAACAAGATTCTTGGTATCCCTTCCAAGTGCTGAAACCTAAGAGCTAACCCATTAATAAATTCAGCCAGATTTCGTACTCCCGTTGACCTCTCAGAAATATCTCCAAAATGCTCGTATGAATTGTTCCCCCCAATATACTCGTACAATCTTTTAGAGATTTAATATCTGGCACGCGTCTCTTGAGGCCACCCCTTGATTTGATCTCGCTTGGTGGCTCTCCGCCCCTGAGCAAACAACGATCAATAAGGCCTCTGCCCCGCCCAACCATATGTACTCGTACTTTCATGAATATGTGTCTGCCGCAAATTCGCCCCTGCCAATAATTCAATTAGAGAGTAGGTAGTGGGGAGTGGGAAGAAACCTTCCGCACCGAGGGGAGGACCCATCCGAGGCTGGACGCAGCAGCAAAACATTTATTTCACAATTGGCGCACATTAATCAGCGGGGAATCGGGGTGGAGTCGGCAGCGCCAAGTGCCACAACAAGTACCTAAGCAGGAGCCACCAGTGCGGTCCCGAGGCCAGGGGCATCCATCCCAAGTGGGATGCAATTAAAATGGGATTAATAATGCGCCTCCTCCAGATCAGGTGTAGACAGCGTTGTCCATGCGGTTGTCATCCTCACTTGGCTAGGATGAGGCATGGAGTAGGGAGTAGGGAGCATGCCGCATGCCGCATGCAACAGGCAACAGGCAACAGGCTGGTGACTGGCTCAAATTACCACTGGGTAATGTAATGTGGGGGACGGGACTAGCCCACTTTAATTGCACATTTCATACTTGTTAATTTTTCAATTTTCCTGCCCGCCGACTGCGACGTTGCGACGTTGAGCGGTCGGCCACTTGCCAAATGTCGAACGTTGAACATTGAACGTTGCACGTTGCACGTTCCATGTTGAATGTTGAATGCTGGATACTGAATGTTCGTTTGTCATCGAAAGGCAGAGACTCGGGAGCCAGTGGACCACACAGATGCCGCTACGATGGGGTCCGGGTGGCTGCCGCTGCTCCCAGTCAATACAGGTGGACATGCGACTGACCCACCTCGATGCACAGCGGGTGGTGCGGCTGCGGCGCAGCAGCTGCAACTGTGGGGGCGCCAGTCCCAGTCCCAGACCCAGACCCAGCCTCAGCCCGACCCCCGTTTTGGAACGCTTTTCACTGCATTTGGACCAAATTAATTGCCAGCGATTAGGTTTCAAATTTTCCATGCAAGCCCAGAGCTGCTCCAAAGTTGCAATCCCATTCGCTTCCGTGCGGCAACTTTTGCGTGAGCCACTCTCCCATCCCCCCTGCTTCCCGCCCCTACCCCTGCCCCTGCCCCTTACCCCTGCCCCTTACCCCTGCCACAGCGTTATAAAGTGAAAATCATTAGTTTTCATTTGTGGCGTTTAGGGCGTGTGCCTACGACTGCGACTGCGACTGCACCGGGCCTGGCCGGACCGGGCCGGGCCGGGATCTGGATCGGGATCGTGCAACTGTTTTGCATTGCAAATTAACGAAGAAACAGCAAAAAGCACACCAAAGTGCAATTTTCACTTGCGCGAATGGAAAATGTGGCTGTGCATCGTTTTGGCAGTTGCATGTCAACCTACCTGCGGCTCGATCTTTCCCCGCCCTACTATCCAGTGCAGATGCAGCGGCGGTAATTAAAGCCACTCGAGAGCTGCCCCGGCAGATCCGAGTGTGGGCGTTGTAAAAATATGAGTGGTTGGAAAGGTTGAACTCGCGAAAAAGAAAGGAAAAGTGCTTAGAAGGTAGCGATTGTACTCAAAAATAGACAATTAAAAATCAATTGTTGCATGAAAGAATTCAAAATTAGCTCCTATTTGGGATAGTCACACCCAGAGAAGAGGCTCACTCTTATTTGTTTGTTGCAACATTTGCACATACGCATACCGACACATAAATGGCATCTCATCATCACTTAGGAACTTTATAATTCTTTTTTTTAATGACTGCCTCATGCACCGCAGACAGCGAGTCGTCCTTGGGATTCGGCAAGGTGTTCCACCCCCTTTAGATATATGACTTCCATTCTATTTCCAGCAAATTGAGCCTTACGTCGAGGGGTCCGACATCGCGTCGGGATTAGTCGCGTCAATAGCGCCATAAACATAAATCTTTCGGCTAATGGGCAAGAGGTGGGCCTAGACAAGGTGGCTACCAGGCTGCGCTCCTGGCCAGCTTCTGGCTCTTTTCATGGTGGCAGCCCAGCAATTACGCAGCAAATTAAAATCAAATAATTTAGCATGGAAATCGAGCGAGTCATAAAAATCACATGCAAATTATAGAGTATCCAATAACAAGACCAGCAAGTGGCGGTAGCTGCCGCTGCCGATGCCAGGGTCTGAGCTCTGGCTCTGGCTCTGGCTGAGAAATTGTTGTAATTTGCGCCATGGAGAGACCTGTCCCCGGCCAAAGCCTCAGCTTCAGCTACAGCATCGGCTCCATCGTCATCGTCAGCGTCCGCTCTGGACCCGGCGGCGCTCCAATAAAGCTTTAAACAAATGAAGTTATTTGAGCCAATAAAAAATTGCAGACACAAAATGATGGGGAGCCATCCCCAGGAGTATGTCAAGCCGAAAGGGAAAGTTTTATATCATCTAGAAGCGGATGTAATCAGGTGCGGGCTATGATTTTACAACAAGGTGTCCATTACATCACAAACTTATAGAACAATCACAGACAAACTCATTGGGAAATTGAGCGATTCTATATGTTATTTTTGACTGTTCGGCCCGCTAGTTGGGCCTCGCCTTGCAGGGACCGAATCCGCACCTGTCGTAAGTCATATGGCTACGGACATGATCTCGGAGCTGGGGGCTTGGGGCTGGTGCTACTCCTTCAACAAGTGCCATAAATATTGAACAGCCAGCAACTTGTTCTGGGATCTTTGCTGGGATTCTTGAGGGCTCTGCTTTGGGTTCGGGTTCGGCGCTGGCCCGGCCCGGCCCTTTCTTAATGAACACCTTGCCATTTGCTGCAACTCAGAGGCAATTTGTTATTTGTGGGTAATTATATGGCATCATTTCGTTTCTGCTTGGCTTATTTAGAGCTTTATTTATTAAAGCATTTAATGTAAAATTGTTTGTAAAGGCCAGGGGCCATCATTAAATAAGGTAGATTACATACATGCGAGTATATTGTATGCACATATAAATCAATATTCGTCGTCTCCAGCTAATTAATATCAATGTTGATTTTGTCTGAGTCGAAGTCGAACTCGAAGTCGGCAGCCGTTGCAACACCCACGAAGCTTTTCTGCTCCGAGTCCGAGACCTCAGTCAAGTCTCAAGTCTCTCCCCTGTGAAATTGCTTTTTCCGATCCGGGGACGTGCATATTTTATGCTCATAAAGTGGATCATATAAAGTAATTAATGCACTCAAATGCGACATCAAAATGCTCCGGGCAGAGGCAGCGAATTTTTTTTTAGCATTTCGGGGCATCTTCGTGGGTTGGCCAGCCCCACCAGCACCACCAGCACCACCAGCTTCAACAACAACAAAGCGTCTGCAATCAATCTTTCGGCGGCGTTTCCAGGGCGTGTTCTCTTTGCTCTGCGTTGCACCTACGCTGCAGCGCAGACTGCCTGCCACATGAGGCTGCACCCAATCCAGGTTCGAGGTTTCAGTTTGCTGGGATTAAGACCCTTAGCAACATACTGAGATCCTCTTCCACATACTCATACATAATATATAATTACAGCGTATTTTTGGTGTTTTTGCTTGTGCTTTTGGTATTTTCTGGGATGCGTAAATATTCTGAAACGGGAACTCTCGCAGGGCTTTCTTTTTGCCCTCTGCCTCTGCCTGACAGCGACTGACAGACAGCAATTTCCAAATAATAAATAATTAGTCGGGGCGGTGTATGGGGGCGTGGCACAGTGACATGACATGCATTTTTCATGGCGTTAAATCAAATATTGGCTGCACTTCTGCTAGAGAAAGCGAGTGCGACCCAAATTTCCTGATCGCGAATTAATAATCCCAAGCAAAAATGTTAATTAAGTTATTACACCATACGCACAAGCACAAGTATTAGTACGAGACAATGGAAGGACATACTAGTGCTGCGGATCGCCCGGCAGGGTATACTTCCTCTCCTCCGTGGTACATAGCGGCACACTGGACGGCGAATCAAGAGTGTTGAAAAAGCTTAATAGTATATTTGTTGCCTGTCGGAACGACTAAAAAGCAAACAACAAAAACGGCGGCCGAAATGAATTAAAGTTTACCATTCTGTCGATTAGTTGTATTGTTATATTGTTTAACAAAGTAATGTAAATATTATACATACAATATGAACAGTAATTACAGTAGGAAGCCCCATATTCATCAAACAATTTGCAACAATTGAATGAACGGTTTTAAATACATAGGTACATACATATGTACATATGTATGTATGCATGTATGTATGTACATATATGTATGTATGTACACCGATAGAAAAAAGCCCTGAAATTTTAATATTTTCACTCATTTATGACATTGATTTTCATCAAAGAGTGGTTGTATTAATATTGAATATTTTTCACTTACACTTAATTTTAGTACATTTCATATTTAAATTTAATATATTATATTTATTTTAAAGTGTTTTGTATTTAAATTGAATATATTATACTTATTTTAAAGTGTTTTGTATTAAGATTAAATATGATCGTATTAAAAAAGCCATTTTAATACATTTATTTTTGAATCAAAGTGAATTCTATATAATTTTACTATGTTTGTATTCAAAAATCGCATTGTAAATTTAAATATGATTAAAGTTAATTTTACTTCGGTTTTTTTCTATCAGTGTATGGGATATTGAGTGTTTATTCTCAAAGTTATTAAAATTCTTTGCGGTATTTATTGTTATATGTATATCCGCGGTAGATGTCTCCGCGTTCGTTACTCTCGGTACGTTACCAATTTTCGGGGGCAATTAAAGTTACAAAATATACCATTAGTCGAGATTAGGCCAAATTTATAAGGTATTTCTTAAGATTGTTATTTTATCTTTTACCAAAAATCTTTCGTCTTACCTTTCAATTAATTTAGAAAATAGTATCGTGACAAAAGTATATGGAAATCGGAATCCTTATTGACTTTTAATGCCTTTTTTTATGGTTGTTTGGACATTGAAAATATTTGTTTTCTAGTTTAATTTTCTTGTACATGTAAAATTACATGTAGTTAGCAACTGAGACGAGAATTTTGACAACTTTGACCGTCGAAAAAGTCGTAAAATATTATTTCTTGATCTATCTATTCAAGATCATTTGTGATTTTTTTTGTTTCAAATGATTTTGATTCAAATCCCGAATTGGTATTCGCTGGGGAAGGGGTTTGAGACGCCATACTATGGTATTTCTACATTACATTTACCTGAACTCTGCTGCTCGACACCTGCGCGAAAGTTTGAGCAAAGCAGAGAAAAATTGAGCATTGCGTTCTCTTGTTCACTCTCCCCAAGCGCAAGTGCTGAGTGCTGATAACATTCCATTTGTGCTGGAAAAAACAAACGTAGCATTCCACTACTCAGCTTCAGGTTCTGCACACTGCTTGTTAATCACTAATCTCTAACTAAAATGTCGACAATTGTGAGGAAGCTGATCAGCACCGTGAACGCCGCTAAGCCGGTGGCGCCTTACAAGTGAGTACGGAGATGGAGCAGATCCGATTGCCCTGTGCCCCGATCGATCGCTAATATTATTTCTTTGTTAGCCAAGCTGTGGTGGCCGATCGCACAGTCTACGTGTCCGGCTGCTTAGGCCTGGACAAGGACTCGATGAAACTGGTTCCTGGCGGCCCCACGGAGCAGGCAGAGAAGGCGCTGGAAAATCTGCAGGCCATACTGAAGGCATCCGACTCCGGCGTGGATAAGGTGAT
The DNA here is from genome assembly GCA_035043285.1 of Drosophila subsilvestris. Taxonomy (NCBI): domain Eukaryota; kingdom Metazoa; phylum Arthropoda; class Insecta; order Diptera; family Drosophilidae; genus Drosophila; species Drosophila subsilvestris. The sequence continues at coordinate 1,338,560 of JAWNNB010000166.1, forward strand.
CAAGAACACAGTCTTCCTCAAAGACCTTAACGACTTTGGTGCGGTCAACGAGGTGTACAAGCGGGGTGAGTGCAGTGTGGTCTCTGGCCTCTGGTCTCGATGCCGCTTGATAAGGCAATCGTAGCGGCTTATCAGCGTGTGTTTATTATCTGCTGTAAACTTGTACGATTATTATTCTCATTATGCCTGCTTATCTATCTCTGTAGTGTTCAATAAGGACTTTCCGGCCCGCAGCTGTTTCCAGGTGGCCAAGCTGCCTATGGACGCCCTTGTGGAGATCGAATGCATTGCACTAACCGGCCCTGTGCGCACGGAGACCAGCAAGCTGTGAATACAAAGTTAGCAGATTGATTGTTCCTTAGATTCAGTAAAAATTCAGATCCGGGAGATTCCCGGTGGGACTGTTCAGAATAGTTTGCCTGTGAGTGCTTTACTTTACTTTACTTTACAATACCTTATGGTGCTTTGAAATGCTATTAAGCGAGCAGCGAAGGTGGTTCTGCCAGAGCTGTGATTTGAAGGCAGTGCAGGATAACGATTTGTGGCGGTTTTCGTTGCCGGTCGTTATGTAAACATACAGCGTGCAACATAAGCATAAGCACACACTTTGCATTTAAACCTTATATAGTTTACAATTTAGCGTGCGGCAATTTATCTTTGTTGTTGCTGCTGTTGCTGCTGTTGCTGCTGTGCGCCTTTTGTATTATATTTCATCAAATATTGCTGCATAAATCATTGGCAACAACTGCAGCAGAGGCAAGAGGTAATCCCAAACAGCACGTTGCTAACGGTAGCCCGCTTAGACAAAGCGTTTATTTCACATTCAAATTTAAAAGTTATTCATAATGCCGACATCGAGGAGCAGTGGCTGTGCTGTGGTTGTGGCAGTGGCAGTGGCCGTTGCTGTTGCTGTGCTCCATATTGATGCGGCTGCCTTTCAGGCAATGAATGCCTTTTTCGGCCCCGACTCCCGGACTCGTGTTTTGTGTGCATTTATTTTGATTTTTATTCAAATTTCAGGGAATTTGTCTGCACTCGATGCTTGTTAGATGATTTATTGTCCTTGTTGCCGCGAGTGCGCCTGGTGTGAATATGAGTGGTAGCGATGGTGCACGATTATCGCTGGAGACCACTGTTAGAGACACAGCCACTCCACTCACATACTCGCATTCGCTGCTTAGGAGTAGTTTCTGTTTTCTGTTGCACCCGCGGTGCGGCAACATTCATGTTGAAGTACCTGACTTGTAATTAAGGCCAGGCGCATCACAATCGTGTGCGATATATTTAAATTTGGATAATATATGTAATAACTATTGTACGCATCAATTGATGGCATAAACTTGGACCACTCCCCGTAGGGCAGACGAACGCCTACGCAGCGGCTCGTACGAACATGAAGTGCGACTAATTAATTTCGACGCACAACGAACGGCCAATGCGACAAATGAAGCAAAAGGTACGGCGAATGCACCACAATAGCCCTGCCACAGCGACAGCCAGGCTGACAGCAACAGGCTGCCACACTGCGGCGCGGTGAAAGTGCGCATAATTTACACGCACGGGCCAAAGGCGGAGTCTGGCACGGGCCTTGGGCCTTAGGCCTTCGGCTGGGAGCTTGGAACCTGGAGCTTGGAGGAGGTCGAAGAATTTATTTACAAATAAAACTCACAATTTTGTTGTAAATTTTTGCCAATTTGCTTATCAGCAAAGCCCTGCCAGGCAGTGCGCCTGGCCAATTAAGAAAGCCACATGCGGCAGCCGGTCCTGGATATCCATTTACAACAGTCGTTGCAGCAGTTTCAAGTTGTCATAATTAAAATATTATTCTGCCGGGAGACCTTGCCGCAGGGTAATTAGTTGTTAAACGGAGCTTTCACTTGCTGGCTCGACAAGGTAATGCTGAAACCAAATTTATGAAAATATTTCAGCTATGATTCGTTAAAAAATCCTTTATCATTTACTCAAATTCCATGACGCTCTCCAAAATACATGTTTAGCAAATAAAAAATTACTTACATTATTTGTTATTAATTTTCTTTCTTAGAATTGTATGAAAGTGTTAAGCCCATGGTAATGCTTTTTCATGACGAAGACTGTTTTTAAATTTTGTATTTTCTAATTATATTTTTTTGAGTAATTAAGAAATATATTTATTTTTGTTTTTTGTTTTAATGCTTACACAAGATGTCGAATACATGTAATTGACATGAAATGAATACATATCTATGTACATATGTACATACTTATCAGCGGCCACTTCTTGAACTAACAATTTTGTTGCATGCATTGAAAAGGTCACTGCTGTGTGTCATTCACCGCATCGCGCCCGCCTGCCCTTGCACAATACTGTTTGGTACGTCTCGGTGCTGCCAAGTCGGTTGAAAATGGATTGGTCTCGGTGCTGCCAAATGGATTGGACGAAACATAAATGGCCTAAATTGCGGGTGATTTGAAATTTAATTTAAATTAAAGTGGTTTGGTTTTGTAAATTTATTTGTGTATTTGGTGTTTTGAAATTTAATCTAACAATATATTTAGCTTAGCAGGTAAATCTATATATAAAAAGAAAGTCGTGTTAGTTACACTATTTATAACTCAGGAACGGCTGTACAGAAATGGCTGAAAATTGGTGGATAGGTAGCTTAGAGCCAGGAGACCAGAATAGGATACTGTAAACGTCGGTCACTAAAACCGTGGTATAACAAAAAAGAATCACACTTGGAATAACAAAACGAAAATGACAGCTACATATGTAATGGACGTATGGATAACAAATTTAATTTTTGTTAGGAATCAATATTAAAAAAGTGAAGTGAATTTTAAAACGCGGTATAACAAAAACGCATAAGACTTGGAATAACAAAACGCATCTCAAACAGCTAAGTTATTTTGTCTATGAATGAATGAAGTTTAATTAACAATGCCGAGACCAAGACGATCGAATCTTTCCCGACAAAGCCGTAATGCGAGAAGGATATGAAACACTGCAAATGAAAAGAATGAACAGCTACGCGTTAGTATGGCTCGACTTCCGTGCTTCTCAATCATATTGCGTCGACATGTATGTCAAAATAGAAACGAAATGTTTAACTTTCATTAGGTTGAACATAGCCAAACTACGTTCTGAGGAGTACATCTATTTTTTTGTTAAGTTTTTTCAAAGCAGCTAATATTGGTCGAAATTGGAACGGGAACGTGAAAAAATAAATGCTCGCCAATTTAATTGTTTACATTTTGCTCTGAGGCTCGGGTAAATTCTTGCAAAAAAATCTCCTAAAATATGGAAAATAAAGATCAAGGTATTTGTTATATAGTGTATAAGTTTTTATATGTATTGTCCCTCGGATTTAAGTGTTGTGTAATGTCCAATTTACGTGAAAATTTGCAGAAAACTAACTTTCGTCCCCTGTGTTTCGTGGACAATAACTAACGCACACTCCCGTTCTATTCCAAACTAATAACGCCAGTTTGTACTTATATTCATCGTTATTGACCGCATATTAATAACTTTTCCCCGTTCTTCCACCTTTTGGAGAAAATTGGTTTTCAGTCATACATATATTTCGTCATGGCCATTTAATAACGATCGCTGCGCTGATGCAGTAAGGGATTTTAAATTGGGAAAAAATTAACCAAAGCAGCGTAAAACGTATCCCAATTATTAAATACAAAAAAGTTAAAAATTTTATTAGTCATTTAAAAAAAAAAACTTCAAAAATGCAATCTAAAAGCACGCAGTTGTTGTTTTTATATTGATATTTTTTGTGTATAAAAATGTAATATCTTAATAAAAATTAATATTAATTACTTTAAAAGGAAAATTAAATTTAATGGATACTTTCCACATAGAATGCTGCTGAATTAACCAGTTTAAACAAATTATGAATTTTTTAAAGTCTTCGTTTGAAGCACTACCTTTTGCGTAATCAATTTTTTTTTCCAAAAACTCTTTGTTACCAACTAGATATTTCAATTATCCTTAAAAAAACAAGAATTTTTGTATTTTCGGATAAAAAATACACTATCTAGGATGCCGAATATCAGGCAAGATCGGGAAAACTGTACTGGCTCGTATATGGGCGGGAAGGGTAGGCGTGGTCTGATTCGTCCGAAAATTTGTAGACTAATAATCCTAATATACCCAAATGTGCAAATTTTCAAGTCTGTATCTATATTTTTAGACTTTATGCCAAAAAAACGGGCTTCTGGACCATAGTGCATTGTTTGGAATTGACCCCTTAGACATCCACGCGCAACTGATTGCTGGAAAGGCAGCACAACGCCTAGTCGCATCAAGAAACATGTCGCTGCACGGATTCGGGCACAGTTCAATCGGTCGAGACATGATCAGTACAACTGACTACATGATCTCCAGAACTTGCCTGGATGTCAAAACAACCTCATTTATGGGACCCGACGATTGGAAAGAGGGTCGGGACCAGACTCACCACCACAACATCTACACAGACGGCTCCAAGATGGAAGGAGGAGTAGAGCGGGCATATACTGTACAGACCCTGAGATAAGGCTGTCCTATAGCTACCGGACCAATGCAGCATATTCCAGGCGGAAGTTTTCGCTATACGGAAAGCGGCGAAGGCTGCTCAGTCGACGGATCGCCCACACGACGTGATCAACCTGTTCGTGGACAGCCAGTCGGCGATAAGATCCATGCAGTCGTCAGCGGTCAGTTCCAAAAATTTATTGGCAAGCAGGGAGGCACTAGAAATCCTAAGCACGACTAAGTCTGTGCGGATCTACTGGGTTCCCAGCCATCAAGGCATCGATGGTAACGAGATGGCGGACGTTCTGGCAAAGGACGGCGTTGGGCTGGAAAACGACAGAACTGAGAACGTCCCTGTCTCCCTTAGAACGCTCCAAAGCGATTTAGAGAAACACGCCGACACTCAAGCAAGGAACAGGTGGAGCAACACAACCACCTGAAAAACCTCAAAAACCATGTGCAAGGAGCGCAATAGGAAACTCAGCCACTACCTACTGCACCCACCACGGAAGGACTGCAGAATGCTAGTGGGAATACTTACAGGTCACTGTCTGGCTGTGGAACATGCCGTCAATTTAGGCATCGCCAACAGTGGCAGCTGCAGGAAATGCGATGAATCCGGGGCTATTAAAACCCTGGAACATCTCATCTGCAACTGCCCGGCTCTCTCACGGGCTAGGAGACTATACCTGGGCGCCCCGGTACTGGCATCACTTGAAGATGCCTCCAAGAGGACGCCAGGGGAACTGTTAGCCTTTGTCGAGAATACTTCGATCCTCAAGGATTTCGAAACCTCATAAATACACTCGAGAAGGTTCATACACCCCCCATCCGGATAACTAAGGGCCATATTGGCCTATGCGTGGACCCGTGAGGGCCGTCCGTGTTAACCTAACCTAACCTACCAGTCCAGTGATGAGGGACAACTGAGGGACAAAGAGAAGGCCCAGCATCAGATCCCCGAATTTGCAGACAAGGCCCTATCCAAGCAGTTAACCAACACCTCCCTTTGCCTGGCCACGGAAATAAATCTTAAGGCTTGCGGCGCCACCAGACGCACTGCAAGCCGCAATGGAGCTTGTATTGACAGCCTACGCTGCAACCTGGCCGATGTCCTTCGCAAGCGTTCGGTGGACTTGCTACTTTTCAACCCGCCCTACGTTGTGACCAGCGACAATGAGCTGCAGCGCCACATGTTCGCGTCTGGGTCGGCAGGAGGAAGCAACCTTTCGACGGAACGCAATCTGGTTTACTCGTGGGCTGGCGGCAAGGATGGCCGTCGCGTTGCCGACACTAAAAAAATAAAAATTTCATTTTCTGGAGAATGGTCCATATACATATGTATGTGCATATCCTCAACTATGTACATATGTACATACATACATTTACACGGATAATAAATTCTAGTTTTAGAAGGTCCTTAGAACTGCGATATCCTGCTTAGGTGAAAGTGTTATTCATACATAACTATACATTTGTGTACATGCGTCTCATTCGTATCCGATCATAAGGGTCCTCTGCGGTAATGTCAAAGCAGTTGTTCGGTGACCAGCACAACGGTCTGCTCCTGCGCAAGTGGCATTCAGCAGGACAGCGCACAGAGCTCCGTGCCGATTGTGCTCCCGATTTCGGTTGCGTTGTCAGGCCTGTCTCACAGGTGCCAGTGCCAGGGAATTCCTGCGATTGGCCACTTAATCCGGAGCTGTTGTTGTTGTTGTTCCCCAAGATTATCAAGATTTCGTGGAGATGTGTACACCTTTGATAGGTTAATTCAAACAACAATTACAACGACAACCAACAGCTAAATGGGTTTAAACAAATTTTTTCTTTAATATTATCGAAAATTCATTCATTTTAGTGGGGTGGGGGGAGGGGGCTTGCAATTTACTATGCCGATACTTTTTTTTTATTTTTATTTTGGGTTAGGTTTTAGATTAAATTTAAAAATCTTGAAATATTTACCGGTGAAGAATGCGTAAATTTATGATAAGAATATTCAATACATGGCTCGTACTCGAATGCGATACGAAAGAACGCAGCGAATTTAAATTTTCGATGTTCTTGTTGGCGTTGTCGTTCATTTTCTCTGTCTCCGTTCCAATTGTCTTTGATTTAGTTTGCGTCGTGCCCACATGCAAATTTTCGATATACATATTGTTAGATTCGTCTGCCTGTTCTTTCTGTTCTAATATTTTGCATGTTTGTTGCATTATTTGTTCAACTGTTCGACTCGGCCCCTTTTGGGTCTTGCTGGCATTGTTCACTATGACACACACACCAATTGACCAAATTCACAAATAACACAAATATTTATACAGAAATACTAAAATCGAGATTAAAACAAAGTATGTGGTGTACTTTACGACCTATTCGCAGACCTACTTAATTTTAAACATCAATTTCACAAGAATCGGACGAGCAGTTTCGGGCAAACCGTGATACGAGATTTTTATATATATAGACATTACTAATACCTATGTACATATGTATATGCACATGCAAGTCAGGAAGTTCCTATCTTTAAAATTATAGTTTATGCTATGAAAAAGTTGTTATGTAAGTTGTTCAAAAAGTAACCAAAAGAATTTATATAAACACGATCAGAATTATTTGTTTATTAACAATCAATATTAACAATCTTGTGCCAAACAAATACAAAACTCTTTACGTATTTGTAGATCTTGGGATGGGCGCGGCCCGGTCCGGGATTCGCGTCCCGCGGGCCTCTTCAGGAAAATTGCGGGCTTCGTACCTAAAACCTTGAAAGCACCGCTAGGCCCGAAGAGGATTGCAAAAACCATATTATCGATACTGCCATCGTACACACATATGTATGTATATGTATGCATGTACATACATGCCATTAATTTCATTTGTGATGAGCAAAACGATCTGTGATCAATATATGAATGTGCTATAGCGAGATAAGTACATATACATAGTAGACACAACTGTTATGTATGGGTTCTTTCTGCTGGTCTCTATAGAGACCTACATAGATATACCCTAGGCTCGTCCTAAACATTTCTTCTTGGAAGAAATTCGCATCAAACAAATGAGAAAATAAATATATTTATTTTTATTTATTTAATAATTGTTGGCAGGAGGCTTATTAAAAGGAAAATGATTTATTTTACAACTTTGTTTCACAAATGTACATTTGTTTGACCGAACAATCCAAATCGTTCATTCCGGTTACTTTTTGTGTAGATATATATGCTAGTTCTACACAATTTTCATCACCTTTCCAGTTATCTGGGGCCATTCCTCTCCATTTCAAGAAATTTGGCTTCTTCCCAGTTGTATTCGACATAAATACCCCTTCATTATTAATATCATTAATGTCCAACCAGTAGTAGTTAGTGTCGTGTATATACCATTCCACTAAATCCAGCTCCTGCTTGTTCTGCAGGCTAGCAAGGTGACCACCCAGCTCCTCGCATCTATCCCGAGCATCTGTCCAGCTTAGCATCTCATTCCTCTCAAAATAATAATATTTTGAGCCGAGTTTCTCAAATGTTACGAGCCGGTTGTTCCACAGTTTCTTTAGTTTTGACTCTGACTCCTTAATCGCTGCCTCGTGGTCATACACTTTATTCTGTTGGTTCGTCAATTGATCCTGTAGCTTGGCCAGTTTGGTCTCTGAGTCCAAAAGTTTATTTTCGTCATTTATAAGCTTCGTTTCCTGGCCTGCAAATTGATTTTTAAGTCCGTTTAGTTCCTCTGTCAGCTTACTTTCCTTCGACTCGATATTAAGTTGCTTGTCAGCTAAATCTTTTTCTATGTCTTCAAACCGTTCTTTGATCTTGGCGGCTTTAGAGAGATGCTTCAATTGTTGATCAGCCAATTGTTCTTTTATTTCGCTTAGACCATCAGCGAACCTACTATTATTTAAAGATATAATTTCTTGTTGCTCCGATAGCACTTTCTCAATGTTGTAGCTCTTTGTAGCTAAGATTTCACGCAAAGTAGACACGTTTTTTTCTTGACCTGAGATCTGTTTCTCTAGTACCTCTACTCTATCCCGCAACTCATCTAAATACGAAGTGTTCTTTCCTTGATGTGCCAGCGCTCGCCCTACCACTTCTGGTTCCTGCGGCAACTGGTCCGATAAAACCTTCGACTTCTCGACGGAGATCTTCTCTTCTATTTGTGCTAGTCTCTCAAGAATCTGCTGGGTACCCAAAGCCAGCTGTCTCCAGGCAGCCCTCTCCTGCTGCTCCTGCTGGGACTTCCAATTATTTTCCATGTTATTCATTTGCTGTAGCATTATAAGCTGTTGGTCCAAGACTAGTCTCATGGATTTGAAGCAGAAGTCTGTGCAGCTAGTATTTGGTTCCATCTGTGATTATGGTTATTGAGTATGTTCGCTGTCTCCTACTTTAATATACGAGTACTCACCAAAAATGTTGCCAGGGATCGCTGCGAGAATAATCCAACGAGAAAATATGCAACAATGTAGCTCATCTTGATCAGTTGTGTAGTGCAAGAATTCAAATACAAGACTGAAGATCATTAAGACTTGGGAGATGTTAATGTAGTGGATTTGTAGTCTGTTATCAAGAAGAAAAACATAAGCAGCCAAAAAATAGTGCGAAGATTTTCTCGGAACTAAGTCTTCAGAGTACTCGTATACCAAGATAAGAACAACATATGTACACTCCTCGCGACTTGAATAGGACATCCAAATTAGGCAGTTTTTTTTTGATAATTTTTTATAAATACATAGTTCAAATAAATAGTCAAAATCTTACAATCATTAAATACAGACCGAGCAATGATTCATTTTAAGCTTCAAAATCGAAATTACCGCTATGTCCAAAACTTTCTTTCATCAAAATATTTAATAGCTAAAATAAACATACTGAAGGTGACTTTTGTAAATTAATTTGTTCTGTTTTTTAATTTTTGTTATATATTTACACCCAGCACTACTATTTCTATGAACAGCAGATTTGATGCGTATTTTTCTTAAGTCATGTAAAACATGAAGATGGAATTCAAATGCAATAGAATTTCTTTAGGCTTCTAATGCTTTCCAGAAAGGTATTACATGTTTAATTTTGAATACTGGAAGTGTCTCAAAAACAGTTCTGAAAGTGGTGAGGTGTGGCACTACTATTTCAATGACCACAGCTGTACATATACATATGTAAATATACATATATGTATAGCTATTTTAATACATATGCATATAGAATATGAAATATAAAAATATATAAGACATATACATACATATGTATAGCTGTGGCATAAATAATAGCACCATGACACTAACTTTTCTATATTGAATGATTTTGCTTAAACAGTCGTTTTAATGAACGATTTTAAAACTAAAATGTAAACTTTAGGGTGTAATTTAACATATCCGAAAGCAATGGTATGTATTGCAGCCTTCAAACGAAAATATTTAAAACGAGAAAGAACGTGAGTCGCTTTTAGTCGCGACTCTACTTTTATACCCGTACTCAGTCAGTATATAAACTTGTGAGCTTATAATTGAAATTTAAAAAAAATTAAAAAATTTTACATTTTTACTTTTTTTGCTACATTTGTTAACTACATCTACATGTAAAAAGTAGATAACACATCTAGAAAAAATATTCTACATCTACCATTTAGATTCTACATCTCCTCCGCTGGGGGTTGCTCGCGCTTTGCACAGGGCAGAGTGTGTGCGAGCGAGACAGAGAATGAATAGCGTCAGCAGCGCCAGAGGAGGTGGGGGAAGCAACTGAAAATTAATTTCTTTATTCTAGCTATAATAATGATCCGATCTGGTTCAGATTCGGCAATCTGATAGATATGGTCATTCTCTACGATGCGTTTTTAGTTTTATCGTATCTTCAAAATTTTGGATGCCACCGATTTTCGTCCTTTGTGAAGGCGGAAGGGGGCGGGGCGAAATTTTGAAATACACTGTAACAGTGTGATATCACATGAGTCTGGAAACAAAATTTCGTTGCTCTAGCTTTTATAGACATGGCTCTATCGACTCGGCTATTGATGCTGATCAAGAATATATATACTTTATGGGGTCGGAAAAATTTCCTTCTCTGCGTTACACACATCCACTTTTACCACAAATACAGTATACCCCTTAACTCTTTCTGAGTACGGTTATAAAAAATGAATTATTCAGTAATTATTCACAAAAAAATAGCACTGATTTCAACAAAAAAAAAACCTATAAATTTTAAAAAAGTTTTCCAAATTTTTCTTTAAAGTAGGTTACTTTAGTTGTATTTAAAGGTTCATATTTTGTTTTAAAGCCTTTGGCAGCAACAAAAGAGGCTCAGCGTCTCAACATTAAAGTTCACCTCATTTTCGCATGGTTCCTGGGAGATTTTCCATGGTGTTCACATCTGGGGACTAAGCAGGCCAATTCATTACATTAAATACACTGGTCTCAAACCACTTGTGAGCTTTCTTTCTGGTCTGTTGTTGATCATTGTCCTAATGGCAGACACAAAACAACGCCATTTCGTATTCCATATAAGTTAGCATCATTGTTTTCTAATATATATATATATAAATCTAATATAGACATGTTGATCCATTATCTATTTGTGCCAAAAGCACCAAAAAGCATGCCCATGCAATGATGCTTATCCCTGAGTGTTTATTCGTTTTATATGCTAGTCAGAGAGTTGTATTATGCACTAACTGTCGTCTTACATAAGATAGAGAGTCTTTTCCACAAAAAAAAACAATTTGGCTTTCTTCGGACTACTTGATGCTTCTTTGGGACAACTCCAGTGCTATTTGCATACTGCATTCACTTAGCCCCATGACTTTCTTTCTAAAGTGGATTTTTTCTCGAACTTTTGGCACTTTATTGATGTTCTTGTAAGCAAGAACTAACTTTGCTCAGCCTTGGCGATTTCCTATTTTAGCTTTGTGGACGGTTTATAAGGGTCCTTCTTGCTTTCATCAAGCAGTAGTTTGACCGAAAATGCGAAATATATTAGTTATCGATCATGGTGTTGCCACGCCCATTTTTTCAAAATACCTTCCTCATGCTGTTATTAACTCATATCAAAAAACTAAACCAAAAAATATTGTTTCGTTTGGTAGTTATTAATTATTGCCACAAAAAGTGGTCAAATTTCCCATAGTGGTATGTATGCAGGCAGAATCTTCGGCTTACCGTCTGGGAACAATGAACTTTCAAATTCACAATTCATAATTTATTACGCGGTTTTTTCCCCGAAATTTCGATTTAAAAAACTCGGGGAAAGTCGAAAAGTCTAGTTCTAGGGCTTTCATATATTTTTTGTATAGGTACATTAATTAGGCATCGTGTTAGGTATCGTTTATAAAAGTCTATGAATAAACGGCTAAGCTAAAAATGTTTGACCAATTCTCCGAAAATAAAAATACAACTAAAAATATCATTTGGGACGTTGCCCATCGGCCAAAATGGGATCAAAGCAAATTAAACGGACTTGTAATTAATCAAGTTCCAATCTATTTTTTAAGGTATATTAAAGTACTTTTCAAAATGACCGCTAAACTCCATTTAGCGCACGAACAATACCGTTTAACATTTTAACAGAAGAGAAAGTAAATGTTAGAACTTTCTTAATGTTAATGTTAAATAAAATTTATTTTGCAGCGCAATAACATTAATGAGCAACAATCTGCATGTCTTGGGAAAATGGATATTATCGAATAAGGTCATGTTTTAACAATAATTCAAGGAAGTAAGGTACACAATGTCCATACGTATGCAGAAACTTGGTTGACCAGCAACAATGACGGAATGTTCACACTTACGTTTTATGCTTTGGCCGTTTTGGTTTGAACCCTACTATGTAAACAATTCAATGAAAAAGAGTTCTGAAAACTAGCCAATCTTGTACGAAACTGATTGATAAATTGGACGAAAATTTGTTTTTAGGGATAAATGGTAAAAACAGCTAGTAATATTAAGCCGAATATCAAAATAGAGAAATATCAACGCATATTGTCGTGTCAGTCAGTATATTTACGGTATATTTTGAAAATGATAAGTATGGTTTGGTATATTTCTGATGGTATGGCGGTATATTTTACGATAAATACGCGGTCACACTGAATTAGCGCAAAAACAACGTAAATCAATTGCAACAAAATTAAAAATTGTCGGTGTAAAAAGGTGAAAGAAATCGAGAAAAGTTATATTTCAGGGAACATAACTCCAAAAGGAACGCCGCTTAAAAAGCAGAGGTACAACAACACTTACACACACCCAAAAACACACACGAACACGGTTGGAGAGAGAAACAGACACTCTTACGCTCTGACACACACTCGGGCCAGTATTTTCGATGACAAAGTGAAATAGACAAAAAAAAAACTATAGAAAACAGCAGGAAAGTTAGTGAAAATTGAAAAGGACTTTCGTTTGCAAATAGTGGTTTGTTTGAAGTTTCGTTTTATGCTTGAACCACGAGTGCCATTGGTGGGCCTCCATTTTCAGCTGCCTGCATCGCACGCACATACATAACAATTATTTGTCGCCGTGTGAGTTTTTCTGTTTCTTCTTCGTTTCGCTTCATTCCGCCTTCTGCCGCTGTTCGTGGAGAGATCCACAAGACACAAGACAAGGGATATATGTGGGATAGTGGATACATCGATATGCTGCAACAAAGGAAGTGCAGCTGCATCCGCTGATGCCGATCCGCTTTGGGTCGACGGGCTGGGTTGGGATTTTATTGCGGGATAGGAGCATCCGCGAGGGAAAAGTATTGCGAATCCGCTGCCTCTCTAAATAGACGCTCCCATGCACATTTGGATAGTGACACCCTAACATTTTGGGCGGAATGTAGAAGTGAACTCATGGCAGATACACTTCGAGTCCGTCCGGTCGATACCAGCTCTTGGCGGCTTCCTGAGCTGTCTATATAGTACATACCCTGAACATACCCTAAATATATAAACCTTAGAAATATTGGAAGCATTATTTTGTATAAGACCGCAGATATTAACTTGAGATTACGTTTTGCCCATAGAAGTACTTAAGATTGTACGATTTACGAGATTGACGTCTGAATAGAAGCCGCCTGTATCGCCGCATCTGCTACCGCCCGCCCGCCCCCGCATCCGTTGATTGGGTGAGCGCCGAGCGCACAGAGCTACTGCAGCAGCTCACCTGCTCCAGAGACCGGACTACAGAAAAAGTGGAGGAGCAGTGTCGTCGCCTACAAATCATGAATCTAAGGGGAAATCCTCCAAAGAAGGAGGGAAAAATGCGCATACGCGCCTTTCCGGTAAGTCACAACAGAACCAAACGCTAATTACATGCGAGTATATTCGCAGAACTTCTTGTGAGAGATCTACCCACCCACGCGGTGATCAGTCTTCCATGAACAGACACAACTTTTCGATAAGATAGTACTTTCCCCCAAATGACACAATCCCAGCAGTCCGTTGCTGCCTGGACTATCCAGACTCCCATTCACCATAACACTAACACCTTACACCCTACACCTGCTAACAATTCCGTTCGAAATTCTGTCAGGCAAAAATTAGAACAAAAAACCCATCGTAGTTTATACGAAAAATTTAGTTCCTACCAGACGCACAGCAAGATTGTGCATGAGGAGAATAGGGTGAGACGCTAGAAAAGAACTCTGCGCGGCTCGTTAGACCATTTGGTTTGGTGAATGTTGAAAAAGCCGTCATCATTAGGTCGACAGATACAAGCCGCTCCCGCACGGCACCAGCGGGCCAACAGACCCGTCGGTCGCCGTTGGCGTTGGGCGAGGAGCAACGAGGCGTCCAACCACAGCGGCAAGAGCCGCACCAGCAGGACTTGGAACGGGACAATATTGCTGGCGAACACCACGGGACCCGTTGGCGCTACAGCTCGCGACTGCCACCAATGCAGAGACGGGATCCCCGACTGCAGCCGCCGGAGCCTCTGAACAATCTAAACATTCACGGCCATTACCACAGCCGCATTGCTGCTGGCTCCAATAACTTCCCTCAAGCGACCATCGGCGGCAGTGCAGAAAATGGTGCAGCTTCCCGATCTCATCGCTCCATTGTAGGGCACCGTCACACTCGTGTCCCCAACAACAATCATAGTCTAACCGTTCCCGGAAGAATAGCTGCCCCGCAGCCTCAGTCAGTGCATTTTCTACAAACAGGCCTTCAGAACAGCAGCAAATCCAACCGATCTCCTCAGGCAGCACCGGTTTTGCCCCACGAGAGTGCAGGAGTGTCGCGTTTGAAGGAAATAGGACACAAGTATCCGCTATGGCTGCCCGAGTACAAGCGAAAAGCCTTCAATGTTAGCCTATATCTCAGTAACCGCGAAAGTACTCATAGGAAAGTCATATCTAACCGACTCCCGCTATCTATTTTTCAGGCCTCAATGGACGAAAAATACGTGGAGACCATTTGGGCCAGCCTAAAGAATGCCATCCAGGAGATACAGAAGAAGAACAACTCGGGCCTGTCCTTCGAGCAGCTGTATCGAAATGCCTACAACATGGTGCTCCACAAGCACGGCAATCGACTATACTATGGCCTCAGAGAAGTCGTCTCCGAGCACCTCGAACTCAAGGTGCGGCAAGAGGTGCTGGAGAGCCTGCACAGCAATTTCCTACCCAAGCTAAACCAAGCCTGGACAGACCACCAGACCTCCATGGTGATGATACGCGACATACTCATGTATATGGACAGGGTTTATGTGCAGCAGCGCGAAGTGGACAATGTATATAATCTGGGATTGATTCTATTCAGAGATCAAGTGAGCAACCACATCCACTTAAAAATGTGTCTTGTGACCGGGAACTAAATATGTTCGTTTATCTCCTCATTTTAGGTGGTTCGCCATTCGGAGATACAGAAGGCGCTGCGCGAGAAGCTGCTGGGCATGGTCATGGAAGAGCGGCATGGCGAGGCCATCAACCATTTGGCCATAAAGAATGCCTGCACCATGCTAATTACGCTGGGAATCAACTCGCGCACTGTCTACGAGGAGGACTTTGAGAAGCCCTTTCTGGCACAGTCGGCTGCCTTCTACAAATTTGAATCACAAAACTTTCTTGCCGAGAACAACGCTGGCGTTTACATCAAGAAAGTGGAGGCACGCATCACCGAAGAGTCGTCGCGGGCTGCTCTTTATTTGGACAAGGACACGGAGCCACGTATTGTGAGAGTGGTGGAGGAGGAACTGATTAAGAAGCACATGAGGCCGATCGTTGAAATGGAGAACTCTGGCGTGGTGTATATGATCAAGAACTCAAAGACCGAGGACCTGGCTTGCACATACAAACTGTTTTCACGCTTGAAGGAGGAGGGTCTCAAGGTGATAGCCGACACAATGTCTGCATATTTGCGCGAACAGGGTCGCATGCTGGTCAAGGAGGAGGAAAATGGCAACACAAATCCCATAACTTTTGTGCAAAACCTCCTGGATCTCAAGGATCGTTTCGATCAGTTTCTGGTGCACTCATTTAGCAACGATCGCATTTTCAAAAAGGTGATCTCATCTGATTTCGAGCATTTCCTTAACTTGAACAACAAGTCCCCCGAGTATTTGTCGCTCTTCATCGACGACAAACTGAAAAAAGGCGGCAAGGGAGTGAGTATTCAAAGTGGTCTAAAATCTCTGTTCAGCCTAATGACCGCCTCGTTTCCCACCACAGATGAGCGAGCAGGAGATCGAATCCATTTTGGACAAGACAATGGTGCTGTTCCGATTCCTCCTGGAGAAGGATGTTTTTGAGCGCTATTACAAGACACATCTGGCCAAGCGATTGCTGCTCAATAAATCAGTCTCAGATGATTTCGAAAAGAACATGATATCCAAACTAAAGGTTGGCGACCTCTAACCACTAACCAATTCTTATTTGTACATTCATGAATGCATATATGTTTTACTCCTCTTGCAGACTGAATGCGGCTGTCAATTTACCTCAAAGCTGGAGGGTATGTTCAAGGATATGTCCGTCTCCAACACGATAATGGATGAGTTCAAGAACTATGTAAATAACAATAACCTGTCCTTGGTGGGTGTCGAGCTGACGGTACGCATACTAACCACTGGATTCTGGCCCACTCAGGTAAGTGTCTATTGTCTCACGTCCCATGCCGTAAATCTCATACGATCTCTAACAGACAGCGACGCCCAACTGCAACATACCTGTAGCGCCCCGCGAAGCCTTTGAGATATTCAAGAGTTTTTATCTAAACAAGCACTCTGGACGCCAGCTTACGTTACAACCGCAAATGGGTAAGCCATAAGTCGATGGTCATTCAATGCGCATTTGTAGCTCATTTAACGCATTTAACTCAGGAACCTCATACATCAATGCCGTGTTCTATGGCCGCAAAGCTGCCGACAGCGACAAGGACAAAGATGCACCCAGCTCTAGTTCAACCGGATGTACTGTGCCCACGACAACGCGCAAGCATATTTTGCAAGTGTCCACCTACCAGGTAAGATTCAGTTAACAAATAAATCGGCGGGGCTTATGCCATTATTAACTTTTCGTATACCTGCAGATGTGTGTTTTGCTGCTGTTCAACAATCGCGATGTCCTCACCTACGATGACATCCAACAAGAGACGGACATACCCGGACGAGAGCTGGTCAGAGCTCTCCAATCGCTGTCAATGGGCAAGCCAGCGCAGCGTTTGCTTGTGCGAAATTCTAAAACGAAAACGAAGGAAATTGAGCCCACAGATGAGTTCTATGTGAATGATGCTTTTGTATCTAAGTTCCACAGGTAAGCTGGAGGCTAGAATCAAACTAAACAGGGTACGGGGGACTAATGTATTTGATTCCAAACTACTTTGCAGAGTGAAGATACAAACAGTGGCCGCCAAGGGCGAGTCAGAGCCAGAGCGCAAGGAGACGCGCGGAAAGGTGGACGAGGACCGGAAGCACGAAATCGAAGCAGCCATTGTACGCATTATGAAGGCGCGCAAGCGAATGGCTGTAAGTATGGCTGTTTTGTTTTTTAAATACAAATGCTAACGGGAGTGTCTTGAATGGTTTTAGCACAATTTGCTCGTTTCGGATGTGACGACGCAGCTGAAGTCGCGGTTCTTGCCCTCCCCGTGTTCATCAAGAAGCGCATTGAAGGTCTCATCGAACGTGAATACCTACAGCGATCACCAGAGGACCGAAAGGTCTACATTTACTTGGCTTAGGCCGGTACAGGCAGGATCCAGATCATACTCATCATTAGATTGCAACCATTTCGGCCAACAGGAGAGCAAGCAGGCAGGCACCCAAATCACAGCTGTAACACTATTTTTGACCAAGGATTACATGACTTCCAGCCATCACCCCCATACCAACAGTTATCTTTGAAACATTTTGTATGCCTGTGACATTCAAAATTGAACAGTTTACCATTGCTTTTGAGGATGGCAAGTCTCTCAGAAACCTAACTATTAAACCTAATATATTTCTTGATATTCTATAAGCATTGTTTTTGGTAATTTTCTTTCGCGGATAACACACGATGTATAGCAATAAGCCCAAACCTACATACACCTACATGCACCCTCACGCACTCCTACATAGACGCACCAACCCACAAGATCGTACCGTAGGCAAAGCAACACAAGGATGTAATGCATAATGCAAGGCCTAATTTTAAGCAGGAAAATAACAAAAGGATATGCATGAGAAGCACTCTAAGGAAAGAAAAATAATATTAATAATTATAAATATAGCTAAAGTAATAAATTTATAAATGAATTATTAATTATAGTGAGCGTTTGATGTACATTTCTATGTCTGCCCAAAGCAAAATGCCCTTGCAAATATATTCAAACAACGTTTTGAGATTCATGTGAACAGAATGAAAATATTTTAAAGATACATATACCCATTACCCATCTTTATGTTTTGAATGCCTAACGAATGCCCAAAGCAAATGTATTTTATGAAGAGAAGTGATTATGATAATCTGTATGAAAGTTGTTTTATCTATTAGTTGATACATGCATATGTATATATATATGGATATATTCCAAGTATTCACATATGAAAAATTGTGTACTGCAGAAGATTTGAATTAAGTAGGACACAAAGGATGATGCATTTTGAATGGGATAAAAACGAAAAACAATTGAACACCGAACAAACAAACGCGATCTTAAATCTGTACATACATTTTTGTTCTTCTTACTCATGAAAAATACATATAAATTAAACGTGTATGAGCGTTAAAATTTAACATTTGTTGTCTTTCTTTGACTTTATAAGAATAGCCCAGATTGGTCTAAGGATAGCGGTTATGGCTTTTTAAACTCATAAGATCTCGCACCCAACATCACAAACTTGAGTGAATTCAGGTATTATTAGACGGTGGTATAATTATGTATATACCGATGTGTACCAATGCAGAAGGAGGTACACCTTTGAAGCTGTAAGGTACCTTGATCAGCGTTTTGTACTTTTTGATCAGTATAAAATGCGGCTAATAGGATAGTCAGATGTATCGGATCGGCTTCACATCATACGTTTGAGTTGATGCAAGTTCTTGTTTTACATATTTGCTTTTGTTTGATATAATACAAACCTAACCATGCATTTGTACTAGAGCCCTGCATGAACGGGCAAATGAATCGATTCGCAGTGATTCGGGATTCACTTCGTCCGATCAAATTGAATCAGCGATTCGGCTTTCTCAGTGATTCGAATCATTTGCCCAAAATGAACCGAACGGATCACGATTCATAATTTTGTACTGTGAGATCCGAGCAGTTCAGTTTTTTCTCTCTTTTACTCTCCATTTGATTTTCAGGTAGAGAGAACGAGAAAGCAATACACAAATTTGTCGGTTTTTTTGCCTTGCTTTCGGGGTGGAAATCTGTAGTTGTGTGTGCCTTTCTGTGCCTGTGTGTGTACGTCAACAGTGCGTGCTACGCATACTTACGCATAAGATCTTGCCTTTGAGCAGGGCTCGCACACACACTCTGACATGTTTTTTTTAGTGAGGCCTGCGGAAGAAACCGGTTTGTTGCTTTTACACTGCGACCGCAAGAGCCGAAGTCGCATTGCCGAAGCCACACCACACGAAGGGTCGCTGCGTTTTGTACGTGTGCCGGCAGCGCCGTGGCAGCGCCTGTTCCTTTGAGTAAGAAAACAACAATTTCGGCTACAAATACAGTCAAAAAATGTACAAGTATTTGGTTCTGTGCGTCCGCTTTTTTCGTAATTATTTTGAAGGGGAGACTTGTATACTCTTTTTTATATGACAGATCCCATTAAAATACAATTTACAAATTCATTGGTATAATAAGAAGTTTTCATTTAATTTTTAATCTTAAAAAAAAGGAACATTTTTCATATATTTATGTAAGTAATAGAAATAAGATTTCAAATTATTCTATTTATTATTGGATAAATTTAAAAACAAAAGGAACATTTTTTATATATGTATGTAAGTAATAGAAATTAGATTTCAAATTATTCTATTTAATAATGGATAAATTAAAAAACAAAAGGAACATTTTTTATATATGTATGTAAGTAATAGAATTTAGATTTCAAATTGGCTCAAATTATCATTTAAGACCATGATTTGATTCACCATGTTTGGATTATTTCCAATAGCGCTTCTTTTCTCACAGAGCAAACTCCTGGCCTTAGAAAAAACCCTCTCTGAGGCGGCACTACTAGCAGGTACAGAAAAAATTTTGTATGCTAGTTTGAATAAGGTAGGATAAGACATTTGGTTGGCTTTCCACCAGTCCAAAACACAAAAGTTGTGGGTAAGACATGTGATCGAGTTCAAATAGCGCTGTAACTCTCGATCAATAGTTTCGTCGGCATTAAAATTTTCAATTGCTGCGACATGTTCAGAAAATATACTGTCCTTGAGATTCTGTTGAACTACATTTACATCCCCAATTAAATTATTCAGCATCATTCGGCAATTCGCTAAAGTGAGGTTCTTTTCTTCTTCCGAAAATGACGGCAACTGATTTGTTGGGGGAAATAAAAAATGAGCGAGCTTATGAAAAATATGCATATTTGGATATATTACAGTATCCAAGCCATTTTTCAAAGATTTCATTAATTTTTCCCCCACTTTATTAGAAATCGGACTGGAGCAAGCTTTTCTCAGCGCATAAATGTGGGGAATCGCAAAATGAAGGGTGGGATAGTTTTCTCCTTCTAAGACTTTGGACGCATTTTCAAAATGCGACAAAACTTCTATTATAGAACTTATGTCTGCTAATTTTAATAGCACTATTTTGCCGACCTGATTCTTTTCGCATAAAATGGAATTTATTTGACTCCAATTGGTTTCTATGGACTTCAATGTATAAAACACGGTATTCCATCGAGTGGGACAAATACTTTTTAGGCTGGACTGTAAGTTTACATTTTCGCCAGATTTTTTAAAATATTTTACAAGTTTGCTCGACTGTGTCATAATCTCTTCCAACTCCAGGTCATCTTTGAAAGCCTTCTCGATCACATTATTCATTAAATGATTAATGCAGTATATATGGTTGTATAATTTAAAGGCGCATTTCATGTTCGATCCGCGGTCCGTAACAATTATGGCATCAGCCAAATCGAGGTCGAACTCATGGAGGCAGTCTTCAACTTTCTTTTTAACTCGTTCGCCTGAAATGTTAAAATAGTAAAACTATAACTATGTTTTAAGTTTCGGGGAATTTGATACACCCTTGCAGCTCGACAATCTTACCTGTGCACGACTCCCCGTCCATGGAACGCATGGTCAAAAGCCGATTAATTAATTTGTAATCATGAATATAGTGTATCGTAACACATATGTATGAACGCTTTAAGAACATGTCCGTCCATATATCAGATGTAATGCTGAATCCGAAATCCTTGATTTGGGCTAGTTCTTTTTTAATGGTGCAGAATACATCCGTGTACATGTCAGAACATGTACGGGCGACTGTTGTAGGATGCGGCATGCTGTATTTTATGTCCATTTTTTGTCCAAATCGTGACCCAGCTTTAGCATAGATAGCTAATAAATCAAACAGGCCTTGGTCAGCAGCTATATGAAACGATCGACAGTTCTGGATACACCACTTAGTTACACAACGTGAAATTTCACTTTTGGTTATGGCGTCTACCCGAACATTTTCTTCTGGTTTTTCTGCCAGTTGTTGATAGCACTTGTGACGCACTAGATTTGAGGTATTTCCAAAGAATTTCATAGGAGCCTTGCAAGATCTGCATACGACGATTCCTTTGACTTCGATCCCGTCGAGATCCAAAACTTTTCCAAAAACGTCCCATACTTTGCTTCGGCCTTGTTTTTGGTCGCTTACAGAATATTCTCCGGATTCTAATTTTTCTTTCGCCGTTTTAGTAGAGATAAATCCGTGGGCATGATCCTGAAATCCGTGGGCATGATCCTGAAATTCGTGGGCATGATCCTGGCTAGATGATTCCGAGGAGAAACTCATCCTAAATTGTTGCCTTTAACCGAAAATATTCTTCAAACAACACACAAGGCACCGGGAGCACAAAATGATTTCAAATTTTTTACTTCTTCTTGAAAGTGAAGAGCAGCCACCAATACACACAAACAAGATTTTGTGTATCGAGCACATATACATGTAAAAAATGTATAGCACGTGCTATACGTACGACGCGTACGCGTCGAGCTGCACACATCAGTGATGCCAACTATTTTTCGCAAAAACAGGACAAACTGACAAAAAAAAGCGGGAAAAAAAGGATGAAAATATTTTAAAAAGGACAGAAAAACAGGACAACTTTTTTTTTTGAAATATATACGTCAATTAAAAGACTGTATTTTTCATTGTCAATTACGTTTCGAAGATCCTCGTTGAAGTGGGCAGATAGAACGCGTTTAATGACGTTTTTGCATTTTGTTCGGTGTAATTTAATATTTGCGCCGACAAAATAGCTATTGCATAGCTCGCTTAGATGACCAACTGGTTCTATGGCGGCATGCTGGGCAATAAACATTTCTAGACCCGCTTCCTGGCGACAAACTTCATTGGTTTTAATAGGCTGGAAATTCATTTTATTTGCCTGTGCGAAAGGTAATGCATTCTGCACATGCTTTTTTGTTGCCATATGTGCACGAATTTGGTCTATTTTTGAGTTAATACTGGTTTTGCAGTACTTGCAATATGATTTGTTTGCATCCGACTTGTCGCGGCACATCCAGGCTTTAAAATCTATGTGGCAAAGCCACGAATCGCGGAATTTTTGCTTATAAGCTTCCTTGGGCATTGTTAAAAAACACTTTACACTTTATCATATGTTTTTTGAGAAGGGACAAAAAGTGTCCAGTGTGTTTACTTAAAAAGATCAGTAAAACTATCGATATAATCATGTATATATATTTGTGATGCGATATTATTAAAATTGGGTCAAATTTTCACATATTCTAGCAAAAAAAAACAAAAAAGGTTAAAAAAGGCCAAATCAAACTCAAAACAGGATAGATTTCCGGATAGGGGATGTTTGATATTTTTTCAGGCTAAAGCAGTTTAAAAAAGGACAGATCTGTCCGGAAAAAGGATGAAATGGCATCACTGGCACACATGCAAAGCCACACAGCTGTTCAGCAATGCGACAGTGGAATTTTCTGGAATACACACACATACACAACAATAACCACACACTCCGTGTGAGCAATACTGTTGTACATACATACTGTACATGTGCACGCATACAAAGGAAGATTCTTCGTAGTATGTTTTGAATCAGTTTTTGAATCATGCGACGAATCTTGCTGATATTGATTCGCAGTACTCTGATTCGGTTTTTAAGTGATTCGGGTGATTCGAATCGGACTGAAGGGGTGATTCGTAATGATCGAACGCATTGAAGGGGCATGAGTATACTGTGATTTTTTGAATCATGTGGATTCGTGCAGGGCTCTAATTTGTACTATCAGCGATTGTGGAACAAATTGGAGTCCATATTCGAGTTGAATAAGTATATGCTCTTACATATGTATCTACTTTTGTCCCAAAACTACCGTTCATATAGGCCTTTGGATAAGGCAAATATCCATTCAAATGACTTCACAAATAAATTTGTTATAGCTAGATGTAGCCATAGAGAAGTAACAGCCCCACCAAAAAGCGTAGACCACCGAGCAGCAACCGCAATTTCGGTAAATAGTATCAATGATTTGCATGTTCCCCCCGATACACTGGGGGCCCCAAACAGAAAGTTTGCTTTTCTAAGTTTTTGGGTAAATACCGAGTGGTGTTGTTGTTCGTGCGATGATCCGATTCGATCCAAAGCGCTGATAAGCTGAGGAGCTAGAGAGAGCGGCTATATGAGAGCGGTATTCGCTCACACATGGTATATCTATGTAAGGTGCTGCGCTCCCACTCCAGCATTGTCTTGAGTGGCTCTAAACTTGAAATTCCGTTTGCCACTCTCTAACTCCATACTATTTCGAGTGTTTTTTGTTTTAACATATGTACATACATATGTACGGGTAGTGAGGTGAGGTACAACGTGAGAAATATTGGTCAGCTACACAAAGTGTTGCGAGTATCGTAGTCTAGGTCCACGTGTAAGCGTGGAGCAAGCTTCGTGGGAGACCTTCATGGAAATGGATCACCCTGCGTAAATACACCTTGCTCCACACTGAAACGCGCTCAGTGTGCGGGGACTCAATCAGTCTACCTGAAATATACCTGTGTGGCGAACGCGTGTGCGGGGCATGAAATAATCGTCGCACAGCACAGCACAGCGCAGAAAAAGGAAAACCAGAACCAGATAAATATACTCGCAAATAAACAAAACTACTTGCTACGTCAGAAGACCGCAAACAAAAGATATGAACGCAACGCAGCCGCGTTGCCGCTGACGTCGCTGCCAAGGTTCGTCTGGGCGGCGCTCTGGCGAATCGGATACTATAGTAGTATTATTTTCAGAGCAGAGCTTTTTCTTAGCGTTGCGTTTCGTTTCGCGATTTTCTGTGCTGATTTGCGTGCGTGTGGAGTCGTGTGTGCGCGTAGAGCTGACCTTAGGAGCGGAAAACTGCACCTGAATCTCGCCCATCAGCAGTGCCTTGAGATTCCCCTTTCGAAGTGAACGTTTGAACTCGAAACTGGAAAACAGCACCTGGCACACGCACACTTCTCCAGAATTCATTAAGAGAGTACAACTAGGCCAGAACATAAAATTTTGAATGTTACTTGACACGAACGAGGATATCGCAATCGTCGTAACATGAGCGACCAACGTGGATTCGTCTTGGACGCAGAGTCTATGGGACTCTGCTGTCCGGAGACGCCCACGACCTCGGGGCAGCAGCCTGCTGCGCAATCGCTACCTCTGCACGCTCAGCAAAGCCAAGGGGCTCCACCGAAGAACACAAGGAATGACACCGAACTGTGCGATGTCATGAAGAATTACAGCGGTATCCTCCGCGATGAAGAAAACAAAGACCACTCCAAGTGTAATGTCAGCACTGAGCCCATAGCCACGGAGCACTATCGCCGTCTGCTGGACAAACTGCCAGAGGGAAACGGCGAGGCCCTCCGGATAAATCTCGAGCTGAACCAGATGTTCCTAAAACGGCTACACGAGATCGACAGCCTTGACTCTCAGAGCGGAGAAAAGGTATTGAAACGACCATTGAGAGGCTAGAAAATGGATGCGTTCCACCCATCGGCTAACAGCTAACACCAAATCTTTCTTGCAGTACCTGCCACTCCAGCTGCGTCTGGTCACTTTCCAAGAGTGGGTGGACTTCCTGTTGCACGTCAACAGCGTCATGTTCACCAACTTGTCGGCACTTGAAGACGAGGCATACGGAAAGGTCACGGCCTGCGTCCAGTCGGTCAATGGGGAGCAGCAGCAGACTCTGGAAGACAACCGAAAGCTGCGCAAGGACCTCTGCGCAATTATAAAGCTCTTACAGAATGCCTATCACCGGGACGTTTGGGACACGAAAAATATTGAACTGGAGACCCTGACTGTTAACCAGCTGCTGGGCATAACACGCGAGCAGCGTCATCCGGAGAGCGAGAGCGAAAAGGTAAGATATAGAGCAGGTCAGCGATCAAGTTGCTTCACTCAATCGGTGTGTACTTCTCCATAGAGCAATGGCGAATGCGTCCAGTGCTGTCGTAATGCCTCCTCCAGTCCCCCACCCACCCATTGAAGATACCCAATTCGAGTTACTAGCGATGCTGTTCATTAAATTTCTTTAATAAATTTAAGATTTCTGTTGCTCTAAGATTTCTCTTTGTTTTAATTTTCACTCGTCCCTTTTGAACATTTCCTCCTTACAGATGGCGGAATGCATGAAATCGCTCGTAAACGAAATGGCCTCCAAGCACGATGAGGCCTGCCATCTTAAGTCCCAGCTCTGTGCCCTCGATGAGGTGGTCCAGACGGCCAGGCAAAAGCTCATCCTGAAGGACCAATGTATTGCCCAGCTTAATCAACAGGTAAGTGGCAGGGAGGGTAGTCGCATGACAGGGACAAGGACATGTATTTGCATACCTAAATATTATTATACCCGTACTCAAAGAGTTAAGGGGTATATTGTATGTGTGGTAAAAGTGAATGTATGTAACGCAGAGAAGGAAACGTTTCCAACCCCATAAAGTATACATATTCTTGATCAGCATCAATAGCCGAACAGATATAGCCATTTCTGTCTGCGCGTCTGTTCGTCTGTCCCTCTTGCTTGACGCCTAGTTCTCAAAGACTATATGAGCTAGAGCAACCAAATTTCGTTTCCAGACTCATGTGATAATTTTGTTTCAAAATTTTCCACGCTTCTTCCGCCTTCACAAAAGACGAAAAACTGTGGCATCCACAATTTTGAAGATACGAGAAAAGAAATGCAGTATCTTAGAGATTGGCCATATCTACCAGGTTGCCGAATCGGGTACAGATTGGATCATTAAAATAGACAGAATGGAGAAATTCATTTTCAATCGCTCCCCCTTCTCTTTCTTGCTCGCACACACTCTGCTCTGTGCAGTGCGCGGCCTTTGCGGAGAAGATGTAGAATCTTCATTGCGTATGTAGAATCTACATTTTAGATGTGGAATCGACATTGAAGATGTAGATAATAAATGAAGAAACAAATGTAAAATATATTTTAAAATTGTACATAAATCATAAGCTCACAAATTGATATACTGACTGAGTACGGGTTTAAAAGTAGAGTCGCGTCCACAGAAGCGACTCACACGTTCCTTCTTGTTTTATTTATAGACTCGAACACTTTCTTATCAACTAATCAACAACTTTGATCAGCTTTCATTTCAATTTTAAGTCAATTTAGTTTGTTTGATACGTAGAAAAATTCATGTCACTCCTGAATATACAAAACAATACAAAACAAAATATAAAGCAAAAAATATATAATATACAATACAATAGTAAAAAACCGATCAAAATGAAGTCAATTAATTCATTGTTGCCAATTGCTTGTAACCAGTTGCAGAAGATTACGGAGTGCCTTGCGAATGTGCCACAGCCTGCGCCGTTTCACGAGATGCCGAAGGAAGAAGTGAAGAAGGTCGGGGATTTGGTAGCTTCCTGCTTTCTGGATAACCTCTCGGTGAAAGATAAGCAGGAAAGCAAAATTCTGAAGATACTTGATGCGGAACTGAACGAACTGCTGGAGATGCACAGCAGGCATGAAATCCAGTCCATGGAGGCCTGCCGTAATCGTATTTACGGCTTTTTCGAGAAGTTTGTAAGGAATCTCCCGAAAATTGTCCCTGTTATTGCGCCTTTGTTTCTGAGTTCCACCCTTATTTTTGTAGAGCAAAGAACTCGTTGAAGCCACGCGCAACCTTGAAAATGTTCGAAACCATCTGAGGGCGCTTCGATACGACGTGAATAAGCCCGGCGCTGATCCCTACAGCACTCCGATTAGTTTGGTTTGTCCGGATCCGGACGGTACGTCCCTGGAGGCTTTGCGGCGTCAGCTGCAGACCTACAACAATGCCACCAAGGAAATGCACTGCAATTACCTACGTCTGCTTTCCGAGAACAACGGTGAGTATTTTTTATGTTTGATCTACGGCTTTGCCTCCCTATATTACATGGATTGGCCTCTTTCAAAATTTCAGATTTACACTCTCAGCTTAAATCGGAGAGTTTAATAAACACTCGAAGCTCAGAAGTTCTCAAAGGTATAGCCGATAAATTTGTTGAGATGGTGAGTTGATTGGGTAACAATATGATAGATCTAAATCACATTTAAATCTAAATATCACGGGTCATTCGTACACATTTAAAGTAAAAAGTCTATATAAAATTTAAGTTTAAATTAGTAAGTAATTAATTTAGGTTATAAGTAATATCGCGACAGAATTTTGGTTGACATTTAATTTTGGACATTGTGGTCATATATGCATACATATGTATGTATATGATATAAGCAACTTACATATATGTATGTACTCAGACACTGATAGGAAAAAACAAAAGTAAAATTAACTACAATCATATTTGAATTTAAAATGCGATTTTTAAACACAAAAATAGTAAAATTAAATAGAATTCACTTTGATTCATATATAAATGTAATATAAATGGCTTTTTTAATACGTTCATATTTAATCTTAATACAAAACACTTTAAAATAAATATAATATATTAAATTTAAATATAAAATATATTTAAAATAAATTAATACATTAAATTTAAAATATAAAATATATTAAATTTTAATATTTTCATATTTATATCAAAATGTAAGTGAACATTATTCGATATTAATACAACCACTCTTGGATGAAAATCAATGGCATAAATGAGTGAAAATATTAAAATTTCAGGTCTTTTTTCTATCGGTGTATTCAGTCTCAAACTGAGAGGAAGAATTAGCAAAATGTTATTTGGTTGACAGATAAAATCTTCTAATTATTATTTTACTATACTATCGCAGATATCAAGTTTGTTCCAAGTTTTAGAATCTACACGAGTAAAGGGAGATAATTGGGTTATTTGAGTGAAAATATTAAATATATTCTTGATTTACAGAGCATTCTTCGTGTGCTGAATAAAACCATAAAAACTCTTTGCTTCTATTCAGGGCTTTGAAGACTTCACTTACAAAGAAATATATGAAACAACCTCAACGAACAACCCATTCTGTGCTGTCATTAATGAATTATATGTCAACAAAAAAGACAACATCTCCTTGGAGGAGCAGATGGTGCTGAAAACTGTGAGTATCACATGGCCTCGACTGCCAAACAAAAGCCATTTATTATTATTAACATGTCATATCAAATGCAGCAAAGCGACACAAAAACTCCACCCCATACAACAGGGCCCGTCAAAGACAAACCTGCAGCTACTCGTATAACAAAGTCGAAACAATCATCGAAACCCACATCGAAAGCTTCGACGAAGCCAGCAACAAAGACCAGGAGTTCCAAGTAACTGGGTCCCTTGTTGACCCATCGAAACAATTTACTTAAGTCTAGTTAAGTTAAGATTGGTTAAGTTGAGCTTACAGTTTTCGTTACTCGCCAAGTTAAAGAAAAAGTTTTAAGTGTATTTATCGAGGAAACGGTTCTTCCCGCCAAAAAGCAAAGGGATTGACTTGTAAAATACATATACCATAAGTAAGGTCTTGTTTATTCATGTACATTGTACATGTATGCATTTGTCGCTGTTTTGGGGAACGTGCCGAAATGTTGAGGAGGAAGGGAAGGGAAGGGAAGGAAACAAAAGCTTTATCAGACTATCACTGCAATCTGAACTATTTGAGACAGGCGACGCCTCTGAGGCCAAAAGTACATACAATCCCTCGACACACTTGGAAATGACCTATGTGTTACAGTTGCAGCCAGACGCCTTATGTGCACCTCATCCTAGTATTTTGTACTTATGTATGTTTGTATCCAGTCTGGAATATGACAACAATGTATCTCCCATTCGAGTCGTCTGATTTATTTACCCATATAGTTTGTACGAGCCAAAAGTAAAAGATTTCATATCACGACCCCCGCGTTGCTGTCTACATGCGACAAATACAAATCGCTTGCGAATGTGTTTATTGAGGAAACTCCACTGTAAGTTCATCTGGAACTTTCCTTCTTCCCTCTCCGGTTCCGTTTCCCGCTGGGGAATCGGAAATAGGTTTCGTTTCGTGTTATTTATTTACCCACAATCGACACGCGAGGCAGCCGAACTGTGATATGCATATCGATGAGTGGAGGGAATACTAGAGGTGCTCGTGAGGCTCGTGGTCACGGGCTCCACACTGAATCCAGAGCAAAAATTGTTTTCTATTTACATACACATTTAAACTAGTCGTGGAATGTTTCCGAACCTCCAAATGTCGAAGATCCCTCATCCGCACTGAGCGATTTCCCAAGACCTTCAGAGCTGGGAATCAGCTCTTGATTAACTTAAGAGACAAAGGCAATGATCTATCGGTGAACCCACCGTCACGTGATCATCTCTATTATAGTCAGCCAGGGCAAAATAAACACTGCTCCGGAAACAGTCGAGGAGCCGTCGGCACTTGGAAGCGCAGTCCATATCAGAATCCCGTCATCCGTCGTTGGTTGCTGTTTATTCGGGTGAAACAAGTCCACGGATGGCACAGGACTCTGCTCCGTGAAACTCCTTAATTCCGCGCTCCCAAACAAACACGTAAAACAGGCAATTTACGAGCCTTAATTAGTTGAACTCGCCTGCGCCTTCGCATGCACCCACCCACCTCACCTCACCTCACCTCACCACACGTTAAGCTGTAGTCCAGGTGGCAAAGCGCGCGAAAACGAATGCCGCGAAGTGTTTCAGCCTGGTCTGGTGGCAACGAGGAGAGTGTGCAATTAGCCCAAAAGTTTTTCGCTCATTCATTTTTTTGACAGCCGCGCAGGCGATACGTCGGAATAAGTTGGCTCAAAGTGTAAATTGTTTTCGAGTGGCGGGAAGTGCAACCAACCCGGCCCGGCTCGGCTCGGCCAGGGGGTGGGAAAGACTGTAAATGTGCAACCTGAGGCATGAAAGGTGTTGAATAGGGTAGGATACCTTTTGATGGGTACAGGGGGAACTGCAACTGGAACGGAGGTTCCTCTTCTGTAAAGTTTCGGAGGGCCCCAACAAATCATAACAATTCATTGCCCCCAAGCCAAGCCAAGCCAAGCCAAGACAAGCCATTTCCATTTGTCTTAATCGATTTTCACATTCCTTTAGCTATCACATTCAGCAGGACTCCGATCGCTCGCTACGGTTACAGTGCTACTGGTTACTCCCTCGCCTCCCACTCCACCATAATATGCCTTTAAAAGTGTTTTAAGTACGCGTAGCCACGCTTCCCCTGCGCCAATCCAATCCCATCCAATCCAGGCAGACGGACTGACTGACTGACGTCTCAGTTCAACGATAATATACGTATATGTACGTACTCACTCGTATGTAATAGCCTGGCAGCCGTGGCAGCTTTATTTTCAAATCGTGTCAAACAGTCGGGCCATGGCAGGCGAGGCCAGGGGCGGAATAAATATAATAATGTCTATGAAACTACAGACAGCCTTCGAGGGGTCGGTCTCCGACTCCCTCCCCCATAATTGTTTGGACTGTTTGACTCGTGTTGCCGAAGTGCCAAAGAAACGGAACTTTGAAACCTGAAACCTTGCCACCTTGCCACCTTGAGCGAGGGAGTGTGAGTGGGTTGGTTGAGGGAGGGAGGAGGGGAGGCAGAGTCAATCAATTCGATTTGGTTTTATTTTCGTGACAAAGTTTTAATAGCATTATTATGTGAAATGAAATGAAATGAAACGGTAATGAAGACAAAATTCGTCTATGAAATATTTATTTTCGGGTCTGTGCAATATGAAACCAGCACCACACGAAAGGTGCACCACTCACACGGCTCCGAAAACAATTTAAAGTAAACAGCAACAAGAAACCCGGGCAGAGCTTAGAGCTCTCGAGCGCCCCGAGCTCTGGACAGTAGACAGTACTATACTCCGTCTCCGGGCATAGGACAATTAGTTACAGATATCCAAGTGAAGTGCATTCTGAGCATTGCCATGGTAAGCCCTGGTCTAGCATAGAGCCAGTGTCCCACTCTCCATTTCACCATACTCCGTGTACTCCAGACCGACGAGGCTGCGGACTGTCCCCATCGACAGGAGCTTGAACACACCCTACTCCACTGCCAAACCCAATCGGAGATCTTGCAGGCCACGCGGGACAACTATCTGAGCATTATCGATGAGTTCAAGCGGGACCTTGAGGAGCTGACCGAGCAGGTGGAGCAGCACCAGCAGCAGCAGCAGCAGCACCAGCAGCAGCATCCCGAATCAGAGCAGTACCCGGAGCTCGAAGAACCGCCCCGGATCAACCACGAACTAGAGATACAAGTTGGCCTCAAACCCACACAGACACCACCCACCCACCAGACACAATAGCCCCAGACTGCATTGACTGCATTGTTAAACCCTTCACTTTCCTTAATCTGTGCCCCCGTTTCCACCCCAGAACCAGCGTTTGGCCTGCCAGATAACCAGACTGCAGGAAAAGCTAAAAGATCGCGATGTCCAAGTTATCGAGCTGCACGACATGATACAAGGCTACTCCGATTTCAGCGAGAACCATCGACTCAAGGAGGAGATTTACAGCCTCAAGCAGACACACAGTCAGTTTCGATGCAGGGAAAGATGGTCGAGAGTATTAATCCCTTCCCTTCCCTTGCCTTCCATCGCAGGTGCACAGCTTCATAAATTGCGCGAGATGGCATCGTTGCTCAAGACCCGTGAAGAACTGCGAGCGGAACTCAGCAAAGAGCACGAACAGCTCGAGGAGACCTACGAGGAGCAGTGCAAGGAGCTGAAGAAGTCAAAAAAGCGACAGCAGTGCCTAGAAGAGTCTGTCTGTCAGGGGGAGAAGGTGCTAAAGGAGGTCACAATAGAGGTAGGAAATCGCTTCTCAAGCTCCATCTGAAGTATCCCCAACTATGCACTAACAGGATGTCTTCCCCTCTTAGCGCAATCTGTTGCGGGACGAGATCTCGGCTCTAAAAGAGAAGGAGGCCAAAGCCGCAGGACGCGAGCGGGCGCTCTGCGACCAGGTGAAGATCAGCCAAATGGAGCTGACCAATTCGCGGCGGGTTATTCAAAACTTGCAGGATCACGTGAAACAGGGACAGCAAAAGCACCGCGAGGCCATCGAGCAGCTGGAGGTGGCCAACATCGCCATGAACCAGCAGATTCGGGAGTTCGAGTGCGAGTGCAAGCAGATGAGGGGCAAGCTGAAGTAAGTATGACGTCTGGATGGATGTGCATCAATCTAAGAGCAGATTCCGTGTGGACTGACAGGCAGCAAGCGGACGTAAACCAAAAGCAGGAGGAGATCATCAGCTCGTTCCGCCAGTGGAAGGATGCACAGATCAGGGCGGACGAGGCAAGGCGGCGGTGTGAGAAGCGGGCAGAGGAGCACATCAAGCTGCTCATGGAGGAGAACCAAACGCTGGTCCATGAGTACAGGGCCCTGCACCAGGACCATTCCCTACTAGAGAATGAGATACAAAGGGTCAAGCAGGCCGTCCATCGCACCACATCCCCACAAACCTTGTCGCCGCAGCCGGACACGGCTCGCGTGGTGCCACAGATGGGCGACGAGGTGAGTGATGGCCCGATCAATCCCCCGACCGACCTCTCACTAATTAGTTGCTTCCCATTTAACAATACAGCTCATGGCCACCCGTATGCGCATCCTGGCACGGACATCGCAGCGACTTGCCATCCACGCCAAAAGCCTCATTGACCACTCAGTGCCCCAAAATCAGCCGAGTTTGGGGAAAGCGGCAGCGCATTCAAGTCAGGAAAGTCCATCCCTGTCAAGGAACACAAAATCCTCGGATAGCCCATTGTGAGAACAGCTCCCGCCGAGCCCCTAGTCCACTTCAATTTAGTTAAAGCCCATCTACCATTCGGCCAACATCATTCCCATTAAATTTCGCGTAAATTGTAAATTAACTGTCCGAGTGTAATCAAAACAAAATGAAGTAAGCTGTGTGCTGGTGTAAAACTACTGTTCGCCCTACCCTGCCCGACAAACGCTGCTCACTGACGCGCCTCCTGCTGCATCAGCTTCTCCCGCTCGCCTATCGCCAGCAGAGACATCTTGATCTGCGTCCGCTTCTTTATGCTCTCATCGCGCAGGACATCCGCCTCCTTGGTGAGCCTCTTGGTGCGCAAATCGCTGAAGCGTTCCGCCTCCGCTATGCTCATCTCCAGGAACACGTCCTTGCCCACGTTCACCAGAATCTTGTCCATTTGCGTGACGCGCGCCTGCATGAACACGTTGCTGCCAATGTTCACTTGGGTCTTGTATCCCTCCGGCAGGTGGGCGTCGAATGTTTGCAGGGTGTTCTTTAGCTGGACATACTCCATGATCTCCTGGTTGTATTGCCCGATCCAGTCCTCCAGTTCCCTGAGGTCGCGTTTCAGGACTTCGTTGATGAATTCTTCAATTTGCGTAATGCGAGCTTGATGTGTGTCGGCTTGTGTCGAGCCAGGGCCAGGGCCACTGCCAACGTGTATGTGTTGATGCAGCGACATTTTCCGCCCAAAGGTACGTTTCCACTTGCCACTCCGGGCTGCGTCAACTGTAATTTGTTTATTTGTTGCTGTTGCTGGGCCCTGAGCCTGGGCTTGTTGGTGGTACGGTACTGATGGCTGGAATATGGAGTAATGTTCTTTGCTAAGAAATAAAAAGCTTAAGTCGAAATAGAAGATAAATAACTCACCTGGTTTAAGCGGCTACGTTACTGTGCAGAAGCAAATATTCGCGATCGTTTCGAGCGACGGTGTTTGATCTGTGATAAAAAAGTGGTTAATCTCTAAGCATCAAACTTGCAGCACTGCACGAATTAAAAGGCTGAAGAAAGGAAACAATGCGTTAAGTTTATGCACAAATATTTATGCTCGCAATGAAACGCGTCTGCATCGTGTTCTAACTTGCACATACGCCAGTTTTCACTTGGGAGCCACTGATATGATATTTGTATTCAGCAGATCCTCTTGGCGTGTTTGCCGACGTACTCACCATTGCTGGTCCACCTCTTCTGTGGACTTTTCATACATTTGCGAAGATTTTAGTTTGTTTTGGTTTGAAACAGATTTTTATTAGAGGTGAGCGATGAAATTTGGTTCACTATCGATAGACGTCGTTGTCGAACAAAGCAATTAATTGGCACTATCGATATTTCTGTCAAAAATTTGCAAAACCATCGATACTGAGCCAACAGCTGATTACCCGCCCGCTTTCCAACACGGCTACTGTTGGGCGGGAAGTAAAATTTAAAATAAATTAAATGTGAATTGTAAATTCACTTGCTGGCTCTGTGCAAATTAAAACTGAATTGAGAGCGAGTGCAGACCACTTTCATTAGCATCTGAACCCTGTCAAACGGTTTCCTGGTTGTCTCATCTCTCATCTCTCAATTCGCAGTAGGCCTGACTCTGCTGTAATCAGTCAGTTCAGCTGTCAGGCCGAATTGTAGGCTCAATTTAATTTTTTCCAGACAGGCGTCAACAACTGTGTAAGTTTTTTCCCAAATTTTCCATTTTATTTCTGTGCCTTCACGGCCTTTCCCGCACAGGGTTCGCCATGAGTTCATTTTTAATGCGGAAACTTCTGCTACTGAAAAAGAAGGGGCCTGGGACCGTGACACAAGTGCGTCACCATGCCCCCATTGCTGGTCCACCACGTTTCCCACTGTCGACCGGACAGAAGCTGATCATGGGCTGTGGCTCATTGCTGGTCATGATGGTCATTCCTTTCTGGGCACTCTTCCAAGTTCCCCGTTGGTCCAAGCTGCACAATGGCATCGAGGAGGAGGAAATGGAGGAGGCCGCGCCATCTGAGGAGGATACGCCGCCACAGAACGAAAAGAAAGAAGAAAAACACTAAATATAAGCACTAAAATGAAGACACCTTGGACACGACACAAAACAATGTCCATCCACACGTTGTAAACTTTTAAACGGTGACTTCTGAGGGACTCTTTTACTGGGACCAACGCATACTTAAAACAATCCATACTTAAAACTGTCCACCATTCCACCAGGATCTAATACAACTAATACAGCTGCCTTGCAGTCAGCGGTCAGCAACAGCGTGAAATTAAAAGCGATGTTATCAAAGCTCAGAAGAAACTACACAGATCTTTCATTTTAAAATAGCCGAAAACGCTTGTTAGAATATGTCATCCGGCTACAGATGTGCACATGGATAGTATCGGAAGTTACTCCACTGAGGCAGAAATGTTCCATTGGAAGAATCCTCAAAATCCTTCTGCAAGGAACTACAAGATTACAGATATTAGACAGCTGCAGGAAGGAGACAACAATTGTATATGTTTCCAATCTATTTACTCAAAAATGTAAGGTTTATTTACTGATGAATTAACAACAAAAGAACGTTGATTCAATACATATTCAAGGGTGGTTTACTGCGCTTTAATGTTTTCCTAAAGTATGTACTCAGTATTTGCATATATGTACGTCAAAGCCGAGAGCCAAAACTATAGGCTATAAATTGTACGCTTTATAGAGAGTTTTCTCCGTTGCTTCAGCGACATCGAAAATCGACCCTCGTCTGAAGCTAAATTGTATTATTAAATTATCCAAAACTCCTGTTGTAATTACGTTGATTTGATTTACTTTGTTATCTTCACAGATCCGCAATGGCGGCCTCTTACCAATTAAGGATCTTCCCCAGTGACGACAATAAACCATCCATTGTCCGCATCCAATTAGCCTCTGCAAACACCTCCGACAAGCGAGCTCCTTGGCAAACGTTTTTCAGCCTGTCTGCCTGCCTGCCTGCCTGCCTGCCACGAGTCTATTTTCCACGGTTGCTTGCCACAAATCAAAAAATGAAAAACCAACAAAACTAAACGAAACAAAACGAAACAAATCCCCCCAAAGCAAGTCAGAAAACCCAAAAAGCAAAGTGCCAACTTTCATTAAAAGTATTTCTGCGCTCATTGCCAATGCAAGACATTGCATTCAATTGTGGATTTTTCTTTGTTGGGTTTGTTAGTCCCAGCCACCAGTCCCACCACCACCACCACCACCGCCACAGCCGCAACAACAGTTCAGACTTAGCCTTAGCCTTAGCCTGCGACTTTGACCAAGCCACCAGCATCCACTCCACCATTCAGTATCCACCATTCAGTATCCAGCGGGCAGCAGTCAGCAGCCTCCCGTGGTCTGGGCCTTGTCGGATCCGATCCTCATGATCTACAACACAGCGTGACCTTCTTCGCCTTGCAGGCCCATGGGATGGGATGGAATGGGACGGAGAGACTTGAGGCAAGGCAAGGAAAACAACGAAAGACAAAAAGAGTCGCACACAAAGTTTACAAAAGTAAAAATCGTCGAAGGAAAGTGAATTTCTTTTTAAGCAAATCAACTGGCCACGCCTCCCTCGCTGTGTCCCCTAGTCTCCGTGTCTCCCATGCTCCTCCTCGAGCTAGACTTGGAGATTCACAGATTTTTTGGTGAAATTTCATGTGCCATTAAACTGGTTCTGTCAGGCAGTGGACTGTCGATCGGGTTTGGGTTCGGCGACTCCAGCACTCCTTGCAGCCCAGCCAGTCGGATCCCATCGAGCGTGGGTCGACGACTATGTGGCGCCCTTTAACTGATTTTAGAAATGTATTAACAACAGATTAAAGGGCTCGACTCCTATATGTTTCCAACCGGATCGGATCCATCATTCAAACAAAGGAAAAATATTTATTTGGCCAATAGACCTGATAGATCTGATGGCGGTTGTAGTCGCTCGAATTTGCTTTTCGGAAGGAGTCATCATACCCGGACTCCAAGGCAAGCTCACAGGGTAGGCTCGCCATCTGAATCGTGTGAATGAGGCATGTTCCCTGCTGGCACCGTCTCCCTCCCTCCTCCCCCCACCAATCACCTATAAACATGCTTAATTTTTATTTATGCCCCGCCATTGAAATCTCATTTCTTTCTGGAAAGGAAGCTGCCTTCCTGCGGTGTCTGTGTGGTGGATCGTCTACCGCACTGGGGCTCGTGGGCGTTGCAGTTGCAGTTGCACGTTGGCGGTGCAGGCAGCGTCGCTCCGATCTGCACTTGTTGCACTTGCCACACGTTGCGTTGCGTCAGTTTAGTGTGTCAGAAGCCGCAAGAAGAAAGTTGCCCGGGCTCCCATTGATCCGGTTTGCTCGTCGACAGGTTCGTTGTTCCTGCGGAGGGGCGCGGAGCAGCTCGGGGCCACATTTTACTTTCTGCTGCCACGAAAAATCGTTGTCCACTTTCGGTCGCAATTAATTATGCGGCGGGAGCTGAAAATGAAAGTGCGCTCAGGTTGCAGTTTCGAGCCGATCCAAGTACCCAACAGAGCCGAGCCGAGCCGAGCAGAGCAGAGCAGAGCAGGACCGATCTGGTCTGTTCTCACTCTCTCTTTCTATCTTTCTCTGGCTGCTGCTGCTGCTGATACTGATGCTGATGTGCCTCTTTTTGTGTGGTCCATCGCTTTCCAAGTCGCTGCAAAACGGCTGGTTGCCATCATTAGACGCCAAGCGACTTTATTCCTTTATTTATTGCTCGGAAAGTGAGAACATTGTGGCAAGATCTTCATTATCGTAGTCCGACGGCGATGTCGATGTCGATGTCGTAGTCATAGTCGTTGGCCACCGACCCATAAAGAGTTCGTTTTATGGTAGCCGACCGCCCCGCATCCAGGTGGTCACTTAGTTTATGACTGTATGACCGCAGATCGTGGCCCGATCCCCGCTGATTTGTCGCCTCCATTCCCGCCTCAGACCGCAGACTTAAAGTTTTCTCTGAATATTGCAGCTAAATAATAAAAAAAAGTGTCGCCAACCTGTTGTCGGCACCTGTGTGGTGCTTGACTGGATCCTGCGGCTGTGTTTTTGCTATTGCTAATGGCCACTGGGATGAGCGGAATGTGGAGCCGCCAATGTCGAAAGATTCTGGACAGAAGCAGGTCTACTCGTATATTTGTTCAAGATCAGTATGATCAGTATTTTCTGCAAAAAGTCACTTCGGAATAAACATCAAAGAAGCGGAAATAATTGTAAATATATCCATATTGGTATATATTTGTTTATCATTCAGTTCCAAAGCACACTAAAAACTAAAATGAATCGATGATCAATTGTAGAGATCAGTTGGGCATTAATTTAAAAAAAAGCAAAGAAAAACTATAAGAAAATTATGTTTTAAATTGTTGTCTACGGATCTCGATGCTATGCAAGAATATACAAATATAATTATATCAGTCTTTTGAATACGCTTGCAAGATACGACTGATAAATGATACAACGAGAAGGAACGTGAGTCGCTTCTAGTCGCGACTCTACTTTTATACCCATACTCAGTCAGTATATAAAATTATGAAATTTTTTTCAATCATAATGAAATAAAAAAAAATTTTGTAATTTAACATTTTAAAATTTTGTGCTAAATTTGTTAACTACATCTACATCTAAATTGTAGATTATACATGTAGAACAGATATTCTACATCTACCATTTAGATTCTACATCTCCTCCGCTAGGGGTTGCTCGCGCTTTGTACATGGCATGGGGGGGGTCGGAAAACTTTCGTTCTCTGCGTTACACACATCCACTTTTACCACAAATACAATATACCCCTTAACTCTTTTTGAGTACGGGTATAAAAAGGGGAAAAGTTTATGAAAAGATCTCAAATGAATCATCAGTTCAAGACAACAATTTGTATTACGATATCCCCAATTATAGCCGCCCACTTCTGT
The DNA here is from genome assembly GCA_035043285.1 of Drosophila subsilvestris. NCBI lineage: Eukaryota > Metazoa > Arthropoda > Insecta > Diptera > Drosophilidae > Drosophila > Drosophila subsilvestris. Next base: position 1,377,787 of record JAWNNB010000166.1, read on the forward strand.
TTGTTGCCATGACTTGTGTTTCCCTGTCCGTTGACCATTTTTAGCAACGTCAATTTTCCACTTCCGAATAGAAACCTCCCACCCCATCATCTAACTCGAATTTATCGGGCTGTCAACACGCCAACCCCTGGCGGTGTTGGGCCATTTGTTCCCATGAAAAGTCATTTCGTTTGCGGGCTAATAAAAATTAAGCGCCATCCAATAAAAAGCGTAGACAATTCTGTAAGTAAATAAGAGGAAAGCCCACACACCACACACACACACACACACACACACACACACCAAGAGGCCTGGAAAACAGCCATCGATCGCCGACTACGACACGATCAGCGGTTCCATTTGATCTATATGGGAGGGAGGTGCTTTGGGGGACTGTGACCCCGTCAGCCGAACAACAATGCGATATGGAAAACTGTGGCATGTTTTCCCAACATCAGTCGCCTTCAACTCGGAGCTCATAATCGTTTAGGACGAGGCTCGGATCGGAACTCGCAGACTGCAAGTCTGAGGAAAAATAACACTCCAGAAACAAATTATATTAATGGGCTCTGGCACTGTCGAAGAGGATGAGGAGGAGGAGGAGGAGGAGGAGGAGAGTGTGGCATTTTGTCTCTGCACGAATCACGTTTTAGAAATTGCATTGCACATAGGAGGCAGGGCAGGCAAAATGATCAACGAACTACGAAGTACGAGTACGAGTACTCGGACTAAATGTGCCCCATTGGGAGGCAGGCATCGGAGGCAGTCGAAGCCAGGCAAGAGAGACAATCTCTTTGTCTGTCAGGGCTTTTTGCGCAAGTTCTGAAAATAAAAAGCTTTTGGGCAGGCAGGC